>CM038147.1:479598215-480198215 GCA_021437245.1 Aegilops speltoides
TATAGTAAGTGCTTAGTAGTTGAACTAGATAGTTGACTAATAAAACTAAATTATGAACGTAGGCCGGAAATGTCGTACTCATCGGACGACGATAACCGCCCGGGGGAGTGCGATTGGTGCCACGACGACCGAGGTATCTGCGACAGATTCATTGAGCTGGACGAAGATCGGTGCTTCAGCATTAAGCTCGAGGAGACCTGCGATGTTCATACGGTACGCAACGACGACAATAGTTTTTTTTCGTAATTAAGCACGACTTCAACTATTTTAACGTGTATTTTTCATCTTTCCAATTTGACTAGCTTATCCCATGCTTTGCAAGACGCTATGTCTTGGAGAGGATGGGTATTGAAGACCATGAAAATTTTGAAACCAAAAAAATTATCCTAAGTACCGAACATGATGTGGATTTTCAAGTAAAACTGTACAATGCTCAGAGTGTAATCCATTTTGGTTGCAAAAATTGGGATGCATTTTGCAAGATGTATGGTTTTGATGAGGGTATGCTTGTCACCATGGATCTTGGTGATTCTACAATCGAGCAAGAGACACCTACGATTTGGGTCTTTGTGGATACACCTCCAGTTCTTCCCTCATGTGAGCTAAACATAGTTATTAAGTAATTTATATTGTTTATTTCAAAATATAATGTTGACAACTTATCTCCAATGACAGCTTATTTTCATGCTTCAAAGTATGTGCGGAAGATGGTAGACAGAACGTACTACACCGAAGGCTGCGAATTAACTTATCAGGAGAAACGACATCTGGTCGGATTTTGTAGAGATCTTGAGAATTACAATATCTATAATCAAACTCCTCAACATTATGGTCAATACGTGCCACTAGTGCACGTGTTGAACTACGGTAACTACCATGGAGATACCTTGGTAAGATTATTTTTTACTATTACAACATCCGTGCATGTTTTTGCACACTTCTAAAACTAGTACATCATTGCTAACTACGAAGTTATTATTATGTTTTTCAACAGATAATCCCGAATGGACAGTCGTAAGGAGCTTCTTGGAAGCAATAAGCAGCGAAAGGCAAGAATTGGAGACAGGATGATCGCCATTCTTCATAATGGAGAGTCAGGGTCTATATTGTTTTATGCTATTTTACCTTAAGGGTGTTTAGGTCCTACCGATCATCGATGATCATGTGCTAAGAACAATTATGTAGGGTTGGGTTCGATGACTATATATGAAGATGATGATCGTATGACTTATTATTAATAACGAGTAGAAGTTGTATGATGATGCATGATTAGTAGGACTTGTTATTATATATATATGATGATGTAATGATGCAAAAGCATGCATGAGATATGTTATATGAACATAGCAGCAGCGTTGATAAACAAAGCATGCATGATGTATATATGATGCATAACGTGTACAATATGTACTATCGTAAAATACCAGCAAACGAAAAAGAATTAAAATGGAAACACAAAATTAAATGAAAAAGAAATCATAAAACTAAAAACCCACCAAACCTTATAGTACCGGTTGGTGTTACCAACCGGTACTAAAGGGCTCCAGGCCCCCGGAGCTGGCTAGTGCCACGTGGTTGCCCTTTAGCACCGGTTCGTGCTAAACCGGTACTAAAGGGGGGGGGGCTTTAGTGACCACAATTTAGTGCCGGTTATCTAACCGGCACTATAGGTCCTTACGAACCGGTGCTAATGCCCGGTTCTGCACTAGTGCCATCTAAATATTTTGAGCTTGTGGAAAGCAAAATGTTTTGAAGCTATAGGTTGCATATATTTTGAGTAGACCCATGGAGTACTAGAAAAAAAGCATCTGCTTTTGACATAGGTTGGTTTAGGGGGTGAGAGTACAGGGTTGGATTTCCGAATAGAGAATTAGGCTTCGGAGGGGTTTTCAAGAGAAAAATGATAAAGGATGTTGCTAGGGGTTCAAAACAATACTTTTGTGATGCAGAACCAGAGGTAGCGCCATTCTCAACCATATTTCACGAATCAACTGAAGACAGCTAGAAAAAACAAAAGGAGAAAATAAGAATAAAAAGACAGTAAATTCCTACCTAAAATCATGCTCACATTTATTTAGGGTATTATCGCAGACACAACACCCCAATTCAACTTGTAGATTCAATATATGCATTTTTACATATGCATTGGCATATTTTTCAACATGTAATTAATGTTCTCTCAAATCATTTGGCTACAATCCCAATCCTTGATCAATGGCCACAAAGCATGTCTCTCAACGAATCTGGTGTGAACAAATTGAAGTGGTTTACCAGAGAATTTTATGTAAAAGACGATTTTTCTGCGGAGTGACTTAGATGGCTAACTAATAATTAACTAGTAAATGCGCACGTGCAACACACGTTAATATTTACGCAATATATTAATTGCCCCAGATATTAGGTAATATTTAGGCAATATATTAATTGCCCACGGATATTAGGTATATGCTATAGTTTGTGTGTTAATCATGTGATTAATGCAATATTTGGTATTATATTAATTGCACGTTAAACATGTTTAACGCTCGTCATTGAAGCAGTCTAGGTCGTTGGATTAACTTAGTTCGATGACCGAGATCAATTGGATCTGCTCCTTTGGGTCTTTTTATATTGGTATAGATAGTTCCACATATACTGGCAATCACGTGATTTTACTTGACAGTGATGTACTTTTTACAATGCAATAATATATGGTTATTTGCATTTTTATTAGGGTGTCGCTAGGTATAAGTCAGAATGAGAC
The DNA here is from genome assembly GCA_021437245.1 of Aegilops speltoides. Taxonomy (NCBI): domain Eukaryota; kingdom Viridiplantae; phylum Streptophyta; class Magnoliopsida; order Poales; family Poaceae; genus Aegilops; species Aegilops speltoides. The sequence continues at coordinate 479,600,959 of CM038147.1, forward strand.
TTAACCAAGTCCCAAGTCTCACAAGTGATGTAACATGTAAGAAAGAAAAGAAAAACTACAAGCAAAAATTTGCACAGATCTTAACCTAAGATCTGACAAACATAGCATTTTTTGTGAGATTCACAAATATAGCTTTGACTGAGGCATAACTCGACTCAGATTTAGCAAGACTGATTTTTATTATTAATTCCATGTATATATGATGCAAAAACTTAGAGCTCTAAAGTGACGGCAAGAAAAGTGCGTCCACTGCTGTATATATTACTCTCGCTCTAGTACGTTCATCTCTTTGTTTCCTTGATTAACTCTCCCAGATTGAGTTGTTCCTAGCTAGTTCATCAGGTGACCTGAAAAATGTGAATTAGAAAATAGATGACTCAACTTTTTACTAACTTTGTTTAAAATAAATGACTCAATTTTGTACTAACTTTAATAAAAAGTTAGTATAAAGTTGAGTCATCTATTTTGGAACGAAGGGAGTAGCTAACTGCACTGTCGACCTGCTATTTCGCGCGTTCATCGGCAAACAGCTGGAAGAGGCATTTGCTTGCAGCGATTATAAAAAGAAAACTAAGATACTTGGACAGAAAAGAGTAGTGATACCCAACTAGCTAGTGCATTCCAGTTTATAATTTATAGATACAGAGAACTGCAGCACGGGGAGTTGACATTTCCCCGTGAACCCCTATATAATTTCATGGCATTGCGTGAGCACATCATCAATCACCATCTCTCCTCTCCACGAGATAGGAGCTGATAACCGAGGAGAGGGAGATCGATCGACCATGGACGTCACAGCCGACCGCACACGGGTGGCGCCGGAGATCGAGAAGGACGTCGACGATGTCGCCATGGTGGGTGACATGGAGTCGGACCCCGCGCTGGCGCGCGAGCGGCAGCTTGAGCCCGTGCAGCCGTGGCAGGAGCAGCTGACGGTGCGGGGAATGGTGGCGGCGCTGTTGATCGGGTTCATCTACACCGTCATCGTGATGAAGATTGCCCTCACCACCGGGCTGGTGCCGACGCTCAACGTCTCCACCGCGCTGGTGGCCTTCCTCGCGCTCCGCGGCTGGACCCGCGGGCTCGCCCGCCTCGGCATCTCGTCCCGCCCCTTCACCCGGCAGGAGAACACCGTCATCCAGGCTTGTGCCGATTCCTGCTACACCATCGCAAGTGCCGGTACGTCACGTCAGCCAGTACTACGCATAGCACCATGCTCAAGTTTTTGTGCCAGTTCTTGATGAATAGTTAACGATGATTTTGTGCGGGCGCTGCTGCTGCAGGTGGGTTCGGATCGACCTTGCTGGGTCTCAACAAGAAGACGTACGAGCTTGCCGGGGACTCGCCGGGCAACGTGCCGGGGAGCTACAAGGAGCCAGGCATTGGGTGGATGACGGGATTCCTCCTGGCTATCTGTTTTGGGGGGCTCCTCAGCCTTATTCCCCTCAGAAAGGTATTAGAAATTAATCCTCCTTTCACTCCTTCGTTCCTCATGTAGTAGAGTACTAGCTAGTAAGTAGAGTTGATCTGGGTGAGCCTTAGGTTAATTAGTTAGAGGGCAATTAATTTACCGGAGCCATATGATGGAGTAGGATAATCAATCAATGAAGATTCTAGAGTAACATGGATTCTAGAGTAACATGATACGTGAGGTATTTTGGTCTTCGTGCTGGACCGAGAACAAAATTTTGAAACGAAATGTCCATGTGCGCCTATACAGTATGTCTTTGCCTACGACTTCAAACTTCCATGAAGGCGACACCGAGCTAGCATTTGACCTAAAATGTATGAGTTCCCACTGCGCTTTCGAAGCAATAATGGATTTGATGATGTCTCCTACTTTGGTTGCAAGTGATATTGCAGGTCGCCACATGTATCACGTTGCATATTTCCGAATACAACAATTAAATAATTCTTTTCGGACTCTGGAATCAAGATTCATGGTCCATTTGTTTCAATACAAGTTTCAAGAGGAATATACAAATTATTCGTGCGAAATCTTGTACAACTAATTTTTATCCCTGTACTTGCTTTGGACTCTCAATGATTTTCCAAAATGTATTCAGGTTTTGGTGGTCGACTACAAACTAACCTACCCCAGTGGGACAGCAACTGCTGTTCTTATTAATGGGTTTCATACCCCCAAGGGAGACAAGAATGCAAAGTATGGATCCTGTGTCACCTCTGTCATGCCCATTACATAACATTACATATTGCAATTGCTTCACTAAAACATTGAATCAAACAAGGTATGATGAAATATTCCTTGATTTTTCATGACAGGAAGCAAGTCCATGGGTTCCTAAAATACTTCGGGATCAGCTTTATGTGGAGCTTCTTTCAATGGTTCTACACTGGAGGCCCTGTTTGCGGTTTTGTGCAGTTCCCTACTTTTGGTCTCAAGGCTTGGAAACAAACGTATGCATTTTTTGCTTTCTATAGTTTCACACTATAATATATCAGTAACTTTTCCTACGCAACAAACTCTGTTAATTAATGCTTCTTGGTGTGACAGGTTCTTCTTTGACTTTAGCCTCACGTATGTGGGTGCGGGAATGATTTGCTCACACCTAGTGAACCTCTCCACTCTCTTGGGTGCAGTTCTTTCATGGGGGATAATGTGGCCACTCATTAGCAAACAGAAGGGGGTTTGGTACCCCGCAGATGTACCAGCAAGCAGCATGAAAAGCTTGTACGGTTACAAGGTATCACCCTATCTTGGTCAAGTAATTTAATAAATAATAGACATCATTAATTAAAGAGTTAGTATTAATCGCTCTTGTTACAGGCCTTCTTCTGTGTAGCTCTAATAATTGGAGATGGCCTTTACCAATTCTTGAAAGTCACATATGTCACTAGTAAAAGCCTACACCAACGATTAAACAACAAAGTCGTTACCAACAAAGGTGAGGAAAGCATACGTTTTCAGTACTTCGATTCCCTCGTTTAAACTCAGATTATGTTCTAACGTGTAGCATATGAACAAAAATTCAGTGACAGATAGGGACGGTATGGCTTCACCAGAGGAAATCCAGCGCGATGAGATTTTCAAGAGTGACAACATACCCTCATGGATGGCATATACTGGATACGCCGTGCTTAGCATCATCTCATCAATCAGCATACCCCTGATGTTCCGTCAGATCAAGTGGTACTATGTGATAGTAGCATATCTCCTTGCACCCGTGCTCGGGTTCTCCAATTCCTACGGAGCAGGTCTCACCGACATCAACATGGCCTACAACTACGGCAAGATCGCCCTCTTCATCTTCGCAGCCTGGGCCGGCAAGAAAAATGGTGTAATTGCCGGCATGGTTGGTGGTACGCTGGTGAAGCAGTTGGTCCTCATGTCTGCAGAATTGATGCATGACTTGAAGACGAGTTATCTCACGTCGACATCCCCAAGATCCATGCTTGTGGCACAGGCTATCGGGACGGGCATGGGCTGCATCGTCTCACCTCTCACCTTCATGCTCTTCTACAAGGCATTTGATGTTGGTAACCCAGATGGCTATTGGAAGGCGCCATATGCACTCATATACCGTAGTATGGCGATTCTCGGTGTGGAAGGCTTCTCAGCTTTGCCAAAGCACTGCCTCTCAATCTCGGCTGGAATTTTTGCATTTGCGATGCTTCTGAGTATAGCAAGGGATATCCTACCACGCAGGTACGGCAAGTATGTTCCACTACCGATGGCAATGGCGGTGCCCTTCCTTGTAGGTGGGAGCTTTGCCATTGACATGTGCATCGGGAGTATGGTGGTATTTGTGTGGGAGAAGATGAACAAGAAGGAGGCTGCCGTCCAAGTGCCTGCTGTTGCATCCGGCTTGATATGTGGGGATGGCATATGGGTATTCCCATCTTCCCTACTTGCTCTTGCCAAGATTAACCCTCCAATCTGCATGAAGTTCATTCCTGCCAGCTAGGGAGCTTTCTCAGTCACACCTTCTTCAACTATCTTTGGATTTTACATTGTGCTGCAAGTGCTCCATGGTTTGAACTTTGTGGAGTACATTTTATGGTGTGTGTATATATGATTCCATGGCATTAGATCTTTGTGGCGAGCGTTGATTCTTACAATTTTATATTGGTCGTGTGCTTATATTTTCAATCAAGTATATCTACTGAGTTTATCCTGGCATGTAATGAACTCTCTGATTGTAAATTTTTCAGCTATCTTAATATTTTTTAGACAAAAAGTGAACTTTATTCACAATGATGTGTACCTGCACTGTTTTGTGGAGTCGGATGCATACACATGGTTACACGACTAGGGAATACACTATAGGCATATGCTTAGTAGTAGCACGGGGTGGAGACTGCGGCGCTACTGTTAATTAGTAGCAGTGCGGGGCTAAACACCACGCTAGATGTAGTACATAGAGCGACCCCATGCTATTATAAGTGGTCCCCATAGTACCGCCGGAGCAAGCCACGATAGCAGCGTTGGGTATACGACACATGCTGCAGCTAATCTAATAGCAACAGCGTCGTCTGTGTACCCCGCGCTGTTACTACTTATACACGGGGCCAGCTGGTGGGTCCCGCTTAGCAGCAACGCGGGTACATACGCCCGCTCTACAGGTACTAACTATAGCAGAAGTGCGGGCGGGTTATCCTATGCTACTACTAAGAGTGCCAGCCAAAATATCAGCCACCTTTTCCCCCTCCTTCTCCCTTCCCCTTCCTTTTCCCATAGCTTGATTTCCTCTCTCATTTGCTTTCTTCTCTCTTCCTCAATTCGCCCCCCTCCTCCCTCTCTCTCTCTCCTTTGCCCCTCCACCATCTCCATTAATGGCTCCCTTTCCTCTCACTTGCTTGCTTCTCCCTCTCTCTTTCTTCTTCACATATCTCTTGCCCCTCCACTTCATTGACTCACTAGCACTAGTAGAAAACAGGGCATACGTTCGGGCCAGATAACCCCATTAGTCCCGGTTCAGTCACAAACCGGGACCCATGGGCCCATTGGTCCCGGTTCGTGAGGCCAGTGTGCCTGCCGGGCCTCGTGGGGGCATTGGTCCCGATTCGTCTGGCCCCTTTGGTCTCGGTTGGTGAGACGAACCGGGACCAATGGGCCTCGCTCCTGGCCCACCACCATTGGTCTCAGTTGGTGGCCTGAGCCGGGACCAAAGGGTGGTCTTTAGTACCGGTTCAAGCCACCAACCGGGACCAATAAACCGGCCACGGGAGAGGGCTTTTGTGTGTAAAACATTAAAAGCAAAAAGAATTTTCATAAAATAAATAAAGAAAGCAAAAAAGAAAAGAAAATAAATAAGTAGAAACAAAATAAAATAAATAAGTAGAAACAGAAAAAACATTAATAAATAAGTAAAAACAAAATAAACTTTAATAAAGTAAAATAAATAAACTTTAATAAAATAAATAAAAATAGCGACAGTAAGTAGAAAAAAATAAATAAATCATAAAAGAAAGAATAATCATAAAAGAAATTAAACAGGCAAAAAAGAAAAGAAAATAAATAAGTAGAAACAAAATAAACTTTAATAAATAAGTAAAAACAAAATAAACTTTTATAAAACCTCTAGTATTATTGAAACTAAAATTATATAAAATGTATGCAACTAAAATTATCAAAGTATTTTCTGTTCAAAACATTAAAGAAAAAGAATTTTCATAAAGAAAATTTTTGTTAGAAACTTTAATAGCAAAACGAAGTATCATAAAGAAATTTTTGTTAGAAACTAAAATAACAAAATATGCTTTTGAATATAATGATAAAACACAGTAATATTAAATAGCAGGAAAAAGAATCACTCCAAAATCTATTTTTATAGTAAAGCTATTCAAAACTAGTGATTCACACAAATTTCCAAAAATTCAAATTTAAACTATTCAAATGAGAAAACAAATGGCACTAACAGAAAGTTTATATTTAATATTACTTAAAAGCAAAAAGAATCAATGAAAAACTAGTAAGTATTTGTTGTAAGTAGAAACAAAATAAAATAAATAAAGCAAAAAAGAAAACAAAAAATTAAAAAAAAGTGCCACCTAAAGGGCCACCACGGCCTGAATATGACTAGAAACCCAACAATGGGCTAGGATTCAGGCCCGCAGTTGGCCTAGTAGGCCCACATGCACATAGTGACACATTAGGCCCGAAAGCTTGCAGTTGAGAGGAGCTCGAGAGGGTGGGCGCAGCAACGCTTATAAACCACTCTCGAGCTCTCTCAACTAGCGAGGTGGGACTAAACTTTGGCCACGACGCGGGCAGCACAGAGCCTTTGGTCCCGGTTGGTGGCACCAACCGGGACTAATAAAGGGGGGTATTGGTCCCGGTTGGTGCCACAAACCGGTATTATCGTTTCTTTAGTCGGTTGGTGCCACCAACCGGGACCAAAGGCCTCTGCTTCCCTCCCTTTGGGCAGCTGAAAAGAGACCTTTGGTCTCGGTTGGTGGCACCAACCGGGACTAAAGGAGGGTATTGGTCCCGGTTGGTGCCACCAACCGGACCAAAGGGTTGGGTATATAAGATGACAGTTAGGAAATTTCACTTCTCATCTCACAGTTGCCCCCGACGACGCCGACGACATCGACACCGCCAGGCTGCCCCAACGCCGCCCGCCGTCGCCATCGCCGTCGCCTGCGCCTGCGTCACTGTCGCCCGCGCCCTTGCCCGATGTCGTCGCCTCCCCGAGCACTGTCCTGACGCCCTCGTCGTGTGTGCCCCCGAGCCCGCCGCCGGCCTCCTCCTCGTCATCGAAGCTCGCCTCGAGCGCCATCGCCCGCCGCCTGCCCCGACACCGTCGCTGCCGCCGCCTCGCCCTCGCCGACACGTCGCCCGTCGCTCTGTGCCGCCCTTCCCTACCCGTTGCCGTCGCCCCGACCACATGCCACCGCCACGTTCGGTCCGGCCGGCCTTCCTCTCATTTTTTCCATATATATGATGTTTTTTTAGATTATATGTATATGTGTGATTATATGAATATGTGTGATTATATGTATGTGTGTATATATGATTATTCGTACTGTTTTTTATGGATTTTTTGTTTATATATATGATGATTTGTTCTTTGCATTTGTATAAAAATGTATATATGTATGTATTTTCTCTATGTATATATGTTCATACATGCAAAAATTAGATTTTTAGAAAAGTTTTATCTATGTATGTTCTCTGATTTAGTGCATTTTAGGTTAGTTTCATTTTTAGAAAAGTTTTATATGTTTAGGAAGAAGGAAGAGAAGTAATAAGGAAGAAGAAGAAAAAGTTTTATATACATAAAAGTTACATTTTTAGAAAAAAAATATATATCTAGCTAGGAAGAAGGAAGAAGGAAGAAGAAAAACTTTTATATATGCAAAAGTTACATTTTAGAAAAGTTTTATCTAGGAAGAAGGAAGAAGGAAGAAGAAGAAAAAGAAGGAGAAGAAAAAGGAAAATAATAAGAAGAGGAAGAAGTAGAAGAAGAGGTAGAAGAAGAGGAGAGGAAGAAGAGGAGAAATAAATAAGAAGAGGAAAAAAAGAAAAAAGAAAGAGGAGAAGAAGAAAGGAATAGAAGAGAAGAAGAAAAAAATAGAGAAAAAAATGGAATTCTTCTTCTCCTCTTTTTTTCTTCTTTTTTTTCTTCGTTCTGCTCCTCTCTCTATTCCTTTCTTCTTCTTCTTCCTCTTCTTATTTTTTATCGGGTATGTCTCGTTGTCGGTATACCACCTCCCCGATAAATTCGACATGAGGGGGAGGTCGATATACCCCCCTCCCCGATAACATTTTTTGGTGATATTATTGTCGAATATGCAAATGTTTGTACGTTCATATGCAAAGAATATGTCAATTTGTTTTGTAGTAGATGATGATGATGATATATGAAAACTTGATCAATTTTTTCTGTTATAATTTTGTTCGATGAATGTTTTCCGTTAAAACTCGTATTAAGTTTGTTCGATGAATGTTTATGGGAGAGAGGGAGTAAAAACTGATCAGACATGAGGGGGGATGAGTCCCCCTCCGGTTCCTAACTCTCTCGGGAATTCAACATATATTCAACATGAGGGGGGTGGGTCGATATACCCCCTCCCCGGTAAGTTCGACATGAGGGGGGTCGATATACCCCCTCCCCGATAACATTTTTTTCCATGTGTGTATGTCGTCGTTGTCTATATACCCCCTCCTTTACCAAGTTAAAAGAGCATTGTCGTCGAGGCCACCCTGAACCCTTTTGCGTTGCTGAGGCCACCCCAAACCCTAGAGAAGCGTCGAGGCAATTAATTAATATAATTCCTTGTTGTGATTAGCTATAGCTAGGTCTACATTTGCCACTAATATATCCATCTGTCATGTTTGTATAATAATTGCCATGTTGTAATATTTGCAGAAACTATGGAGCACGACCGAGACGAGGAAGCAGAACGGGTGTTGGGGGACATAATCGCAGCTAGAGGTGATGTCATGTCGTATCTCAACGAAACCGATGGTCTGGAAGGAGAGGGTGAACAAGCAGGCTACGGTTATCGAACAACGGAGGAGACCGTGACCGATGACCGAATGCCGGTGCAAGAAGGAGACCGTGATGATGGCTCCGGTGACCGAACAGAGTCCGGCCAGGTATATATATTAATTAAGAATGTGCTGACTAGCTAATTGATGCATTCATTATTTTGGTATCTACAGATATTAACTCTCGTCTTTCTTCTTTTTTCTAGCCCTCCGGATCGAGCACAACTTCGGTAAAGAGACGAGGCCCGAAGAAAAAGTTGCGCTCGGATGAAAGGTTCACGATCACAGCAATCGCACGCGATGGCCAACTGATTGAACCCCTCCGGACCAAGGACGCATTTACTGCTCAGTGCGGGGTTCTTGTTAGAGACATGATCCCGATCAGCATCGAGCTATGGAATGAGCCTAAGGATGAAGAGCTTCAAGCTTCTTTTGTCGAAGATTGACAGAAATAGGATCTTTGGAAAGTACTGAAGGTAAATTTCACCCTACCGGAAGAGGAGGATCCGGAGAATCCAGTTATAGAGCCATTGATCAAGTCCTTGGCTCTCAAGAAGATGGCAGATCTATTCGGGAAGTGGAAGAATGACCTGAAAGCAAATTTTGTCGACAAAGAAAAGACACCAGAATTCATCGGGCGGTACGAGAAGCTCAGAGATCAATGGGACGCATTTGTGGCCAACAAGACATCGGAGAGGAGTAAGAAAATGTCAGCGACAAACAAGATAAATGATGCGAAGAAGGAGCTTCACCATCGCACAAGGTCAGGTGGCTACCTCAAAGCCCGGCCATTGTGGGCCAAGGCTGAGAACGACCTACTTGATAAAGGGGTCGAACCAGAGACATTGAACTGGTCAGATCATTGCCGGACTTGGTTCTTCGGGGTTGGCGGAACCTTGGACCATGTAACAGGGAAGTGCGTTTGGACGCGCGAGCAACTGCGAATACCCGTCACGAAGCTTCAACACTATATCGCCACAGCGCGGGGAGGGACCACTAGTAGAAAACCACCCATTAGACCCGGTTCGTAAGGGCCTTTAGTCCCGGTTCACGAACAGGGACTAATGGGTCGTTACTAATGCCTCCACCCATTAGTCCCGGTTCAAACACGAACCGGGACCAATGTGCCTCCACGTGGCCCTATGCGCCGAGCCCAGTCACGGGGCCTTTGGTCCTGGTTGGTGGCTCCAACCGGGACCAAAAGTCATTATTTTTTTACAAAAGTGGCTGCTTTAGGGGTTTTGGGGGTTATTTTTAGGTTGTTATTATAGCTAGCTAATAGAGAGAAGTGTCCTCTCTTATCTTCGTCCTTGGTTTATCAACGCTGCTGCTATGTTCATTGCACCCGCAGATATAACATGCTCATGCATGCTTTGCATCATACATCATCATAATATATAATAACAAGTCCTACTAATCATGCATCATCATACAACTTCTACTCGTTATTAATAATAAGTCATACGATCATTATCATCATAGTCATCGAAACCAACCCTACATAATTGTTCTTAGCACATGATCATAAGTATCGATGAGGTAGGACCTAAACACCCTTAAGGTAAAATAGCATAAAACAATATAGACCCTGACTCTCCATTATGAAGAATGGCGATCATCCTGTCTCCAATTCTTGCCCTTCGCTGCTTATTGCTTCCAAGAAGCTCCTTACGATTGTCCATACATTTTTTCCATTCTTTGATTGTTATGTCTCCACTTCTTTTAGAAACCCGGTATGGACAGTTGAGATTCGTAGGACGACCTGGTCATATGTTCAAAACATGAAGGCTACTATGCGTATACATCAGATGAGGCACACAATCATTCAGGATTATCTGTTGAAAAACATAGTAATAACTTCATAGTTAGCAATGATGTACTAGTTTTAGAAGTGTGCAAAAAGATGCACGGATGTTGTAATAGTAAAAAATAATCTTACCAGGGTATCTCCATGGTAGTTACCGTAGTTCAACACGTGCACTAGTGGCACGTATTGACCATAATGTTGAGGAGTTTGATTGTAGATATTGTAATTCTCAAGATCAGTACAAAATCCGACTAGATGATTTTTCTCTGATAAGTTAATTGAGCCTTCGTGTAATGCGTTCATCTACCATCTTCCGCACATTCTTTGAAGAATGAAAATAAGCTGTCAATGGAGATAACTTGTCAACTATATATTTTGAAATAAACAATATAAATTACTTAATAATTATGTTTAGCTCACATGAGGGAAGAACTGGAGGTGTATCCACAAGGACCCAAATCGAAGGTGTCTCTTGCTCGATTGCAGGATCATCAAGATCCATGGTGACAAGCATACTCTCATCAAGACCATACATCTTGCAAAATGCATCCCAATTTTTGCAACCAAAATGGGTTACACTCTGAGCATTGTACAACTTTACTTAAAAATCCACACCATGATGGGTACTTAGGATAATTTTTTTTGTTTCGAAACTTTCATGGTCTTCAAAACCCATCCTCTCCAAGACATAGCGTCTTGCAAAGCATGGGATAAGCTAGTCGAATTGGAAAAGATGAAAAATACACGTTAAAATAGTTGAAGTCGTGCTTAATTACGAAAAAACTATTGTAAATGCTATGCGATCGTATGAACATCGCAGGTCTTCTCGAGCTTAATGCTGAAGCGCCGATCTTCGTCCAGCTCAATGAACTGTCGCGAGATACCTCGGTCGTCGTGGCACCGATCGCACTCCCCCGGGCGGTTTTCGTCGTCCGATGAGTACGACATTTCCGGCCTACGTTCATAATTCAAATAATAAACTAGATCATTATTATTAATCACGGGTTGACTATCGATGATCGATGTACGTACGTAGCTCCTCTTTCATTCCCGAATGCATTATTATAACAAATTGTCTAGCACACGGGAATGAAGGAGAACTTATCCAATATGAGCATTCAATAAGCAAAACCAAATCATAAAATAAGCAAAACCAAATAATAAAATAAAGTATAGTATTCAAATTAGCATGCATTCAATAATTATAATCAAAAGTACATCATCTCTTGGTGTCCGTACATCATCGAATATTATCACTAATACAACTAGAACCGTAGCGCCCGACGGGTATCGACGCGGGCGGTGGACACCCAAAGATAAGGAACCATCATAGGATCATAGCTCGGTGAGATCCTCGAAGAACCTGCCGGTATTGTCGAACCTCCCTCTAATGCAACCATGTAGCGACGGACGTGCTCGTCCTCCTCGTGACACGGTGACGTACCACCTCCGCGGTGTCTGGATGCCTCACCACCGCCATCGCCCACGCGACCGCCACCAAACAAGGATCGGGTCAACAACGGGCTGCCTCCTCACCAACCTACATCCCGGAAGGTAGCACCTCCCAATACCAACCCGTGAGCCAGGTCCGAACATGGCCTGATCAAGCAGGCCTCCACAGCCGAGTCGACGATTTAGCGAGGATCTTGGGATAAACATCGCCGACGTCGACGCTGAACTACTTCTATATATAGTTAAATAAAAGTAGTTTTATTAATTAAATCAACTATCTAGTCCAACTACTAAGCACTTACTATAAATAAATAAGTAGTACTTACTAAAACAAACTACTTCTATATATAGTAAAATAAATTAGTTTATTAAATCAACTAGCTAGTTCAACTATATATAAACTACTTCTTCTTTTTTCATTTTCTAAATACTATGAACAAAAAATCATTAAAATTCTATGAACAAAATTAATTACACAATCTAAATATCACCAAAAAATCTATTAACAATAATATCACCAAACATGCATATTCAATAATAATATCACCAAAAATCTATTAACAGAAAAAAATCTAACATAATATGAACAAATTAATTACTACACATATCTAATCTAACAAAAAATCTAATTAATCTAACAAAAAATCTAACATAATATGAACAAATTAATTACTACACATGTAATCTAACAAAAATCTAATCTAACAAAAAAATCTATGAACTACATATCTAAATTACTACACATCTAACCTAACAAAAAAATCTATGAACTACAAAAGAATCTAAAAAATCTAAAAAAATAAAAAACGCTCATGTCGGCGTCGGCCGAAGCTTGAGGGAGGGACGACGGGCTCGGGCGGGCAGGCAGGGGGCGACAAGGACAGCGGGCTCGGGCGGCGACGGGACGACTCGGGCTCGGGGCGGCTGGGCGGCGGGCGACGGTGGCGGCGATGTCGATGTCGGTGGCATCATGGCGATGATGACGGCAAGCGGGGCTTGGCGGCGATAGAAGCGGCGACGACGGCGTCTGTGGCAACGACGGCGGGCTCGAAGCGGCGTGAGGTAGGGCTCGGCGGCGACGGCGACGAGGAGCAGAGGCGTCGAGCGAGAAAGAGATGGGTTTTGGCGAAAACTGCTAAGTCCAATATATATAGCAAAAGCATTGGTCCCAGTTGGTTGGACCAACCGGGATGAATGCTCATCTTTAGTCCCGGTTCTTGCCACCAACCGGGACCAAAGGCCTCTTTTCAAGAACGCAAAAAGGCGGAAGCGAAGACCTTTGGTCGGTTGGTGGCTCCAACCGGACTAAAGATGAGATTCGTCCCGATTGGTCCAACCAACCGAGACAAAAGTAGCATTGGTACCGGTTGGTGCCATGAACCGGTACCAATGGACCCGTGTAACTACTTTTTTATTTTCTGCAGCTATTTTTTCGTTGATTCTTCCTGCAGCTGTTTTTTTACTCCCACCTCGCCAAGCGAGAGGCACTCGCAGCTGTTTATAAGCCCTGAGTGCAGAGACGATGACGAAGAGGCTTAGTGCTCCTGCACGTTGGTTAGCTTCAAGCCTTGAGGAATACGGTAGACTGCATAGAGCTATGTGCAGTGCAGTGGACACTATTCCAAAAAGGCTTGAAGCAAATTAACGAGCATTGCGCCTCTTTTTTATTTTTAATGACTTATTACAACTCAGAAATAAAAAGAAAAAAAAATAAATGTAGCAGAAAAGAAAAAAAAACTATATAAAAACCACTCAGAAATAAATAGAAAAAAATAGTTTTGATTAACTTTACTAAAAAATGAGCATAGCTGCTTATTTTTAATGACTTATTACAACTCAGAAATAAAAAGAAAAGAATAAATGTAGCAGAAAATAAAAAAAACTATATAAAAAACCACTCAGAAATAAATAGAAGAAAAAATAGTTTTGATTAACTTTATTAAAAAAATGAGCATAGATGCTTATTTTTAATGACTTATTACAACTCAGAAATAAAAAGAAAAGAATATATGTAGCAGAAAAGAAAAAAAACTATATAAAAAACCACTCAGAAATAAATAGAAGAAAAAATAGTTTTGATTAACTTTACTAAAAAATGAGCATAGATCAGATCTGTTCTGACCGTTGCAGCCGGCGATGGTGGTCATCTCTTCCGTCGAGGTGGTCGGCTGAGGTGGGTGTTCGGATCCCGGATCCGTCATCCGCACCATTGCGAGTCGGGAGGCGTAGTTGTCGGTGAAAACCGAGGTGACGGAGGCGATGGCGGTGTTCCTTGTCGTTACCATGATGAAGGCATCGTCGTGTGACTACCGTTGACCCACTCGTATTGCTCGGGAAACCCTAGGATCTGGTGTTCCGACCGGACAATGGCGGCAACTGCGGTGTTGTTTCTCTCTTGGGAGCATTGTTTTGTGGAGCGATCTTTGGAAGTCGAGGAAGGAGGTGGGCGGCCGTCTTGCATGGAGCTTTGGTGGAGCTGTCAAGTCATGCTGGCCGACAGGTGCTATGCTTGGTCATGCACGGTCGGAGGTGCTACTACGCACGACAGATCCACCAAGGGCTTCAAGCTGTGTAAATTTGGTGGTACTTGGCAGCATGGCGCTGAGGTGTATCGATGGCGACCATGGCGTGTTCAGCTGTTTTTGCGGGACTAAAGATGAGCATTCGTCCGGTTGGTCCAACCAACCGGGACCAAAAATGGCATTGGTACCGGTTGGTGCCATGAACCGTACCAATGGACCGGTGTAACTACTTTTTATTTTCTGCAGCTATTTTTTGTTGATTCTTCCTGCAGTTGTTTTTAGTCCCACCTCGCCAAGCGAGAGGCACTTTCATGCTGTTTATAAGCTCGAGTGCAGAGCGATGACGAAGAGGCTCAATGCTCCTGCGTTGGTTAGCTTCAAGCCTTGAGGAATACGGTAGACTACATGCGAGCTATGTGCGGTCTGATTGACACTATTCCGAAAGGCTTGAAGCAAATTAACGAGCATTATGCCTCTTTTTTATTTTTAATGAATTATTACAACTCAGAAATAAAAAGAAAAAAAATAAATGTAGCAGAAAAGAAATAAACTATATAAAAAACCACTCAGAAATAAAAAGAAGAAAAAATAATTTTGATTAACTTTACTAAAAAGATAGCATAGATGCTTATTTTTAATGACTTATTACAACTCAGAAATAAAAACAAAAGAATAAATATAACAGAAAAGAAAAAAATATAGAAAACTACTCAGAAATGAATAGAAGCAAAAAATAGTTGTGATTAAGTGTACTAAAAAGGAGCATATATGCTTATTTTTAATGGCTTATTACAACAAAGAATTAAAAAGAAAAAAAAATATAGCAGAAAAAGAAAAAAAAAACTATATAAAAAACTACTCAGAAATGAGCAGAGATGCGCTTATAGAGGAAATTCAACTTAAATTCATAATGAATTTCAAGAGAAATCCTTATGAATTTATGCTAAATTCCCTATATAAGGGCATCTATTTTCATTTTCAGAGGAGCTCAATAAGGAAGAGAGGGAGGGGCTTATAAACCGGTCCGATTCCCCTTCGGTTGGCGAGGTGGGACTAAACTCTGGTCGCAACGAGGACCAACCCTTTAGTCCCGGTTGATGGCACGAACCGGGACTAATGGGCAGCCTTTGGTCCCGGTTCAAGCCACCAACCGGGACCAATGGTGTTGGGCCAGGAGCGAGGCCCATTGGTCCCGGTTTGTCCCACCAACCGGGACCAATAGGTCCAGACGAACCGGGACCAATGGCCCACGTGGCCCGGCCGGCCCCCGGGGCTCACGCCAGGCTCCGTTCCGTGGAAGGCTGGGTTTCCGGACGCAGGTGGTTACAAATGCCAAGAGAGGAGAAGGAAAGTGGAGCAGAGCAAACTGCAGGAGCTGCACGCAAGGGTACGGAAGCTAGAGGAACGAGATGTAGTTCGAAGCAAGCGACCTGCCGAAGCTACCCCGCCATCTCAGCGGAGAAGCAGCGTGGCTTCCACCGAGCTGCTTCAGATGGAGCCTGTCTTCACGGCTCCTGTTAGCTACCCCGTGGATGCTATCACAGAGTCTCAACATTGCCACCTTATGATGCAATGGCAGAACTACAAAGTCAAGGCGACTGTCCGCTCTGTTCGACCTCCTGAACCCGGCGCAACTTTTCACTGCCGTCCAATTCCAGAAGGATATGCTAGGGTGACGGTGGAAGAAATATCAGAGGGATTTGAGGAGCTCGTGCTTGACCACCCTACCGGTGAAGGGGAGACTCGACTGGGTTCGGCTCTTAAGACTCCATGCCTATGGCGGAAGGAGCTCATCAAACTTCCGAACTGGACGCCTCCGCCTCATCCTCCGCCTACTCCTCCGGCGAATGATCAGGGCACTCCGCCTCCTTCTCCGGCGCGTGGTGGCACTCCGCCTCCTTCTCCGCCTGCGCTGGCGCGCCCGACCAGCCAGCCTCCTCCTTCTCCGCCTCCTCAGCAAGGAAGGAAGAGACCCGTCGCCGCTCCGGCTGCTTCGGCGCATCGTAGTCCTTCTCCTCCGCCTCGTAAGCAACAAAAGAAGACAGTCGCAGTCGCTCGGCCTGCTCCGGCGTCTAGCAGTACAGCCAGAGGCGGGAGGCAATACAGATTCGGTCCATCTCTCAAGACTCCAGAGAAGTTACCATACGAGATGACCGAACAGGGGCGCGTGCAACCTCCAAGCCACCGCAGTGGTACAATGGTTGGTGGCGACAGGGATGGCCGAAATCGACTGTGGACGGTGGCGGCCGTGGCGAGGGTGAACGCGCGGAGCTGAAATTTCCCTCCCGCCAATGGTTTTCTGGTATAGAGGGCGCTATAAAATTTTCCTCCAAACCTCCATATTTAGAGGACGGTGCAGTTTTTTAGGGGTGTTGTAAACTTTTTTTACAGTACAGGCGGTTTTGCGGGATATGGTCTGGACCTTTTTTTCGAGGCGTTTTAGGGGTATGTGCTAGAGTTGCTCTTATATGCACGACATGCTGACATCCAAAATATAGGAGTGCCCAAACCGAAGAGTTCACACGACTGAATGGAGGCTATCAATAAATAAGTTTCGATCGAGATTTAAATTTATTTTTTAGAATTTGGGAGCACCCACTCCTCAAATGCTCCCATGCCACCATCTCTCAAAAATACATTTTAATGTTTCAAAAAGTTTCGAAAATAATTTTTTTAGTGTTCACAAGACTTGTCTCAACAATCCCTAAAAATTTCAAATCCAAATTCAAAATATACGTGAAGAAACAAAAAGAAAATTCAGGAAGTGAATAGTGTCTTTTTTACTTTTGTCTTTTTGTGACACTATTCACTGTGTGGTTTGTCATTTCATATCTCCTTACGTATTTTTAATTTGGATTTGAATTTTTTTTGAGATTATAGGCCCATGTCTTGTGAACATTCCTAACGTTCTTCGGGAACTTTTGAAATATTTAAATGTATTTTTGGAAGTTGGGAGCATTGAAGGAGTGGGGGAACCCGATATTTTCGAAAAGATTTTCAATGACTTTTCAAAATAAAAAAACTGAGTGACCATTTACCGATGACACGCCTACTCCTTGTATTATATTTCGCCTTAGTGTGTGATGTGCGGGTTGAGATCCTTTGTAGTACCGTATGGTGCTGTAGTATGGATGACATGTGGGGCCAGGTCCCACATGGTAGTGACTGTACAGCATCGTACAATACTGCAGAAGATCCTAACCCGTGCTGTGCACAAGCTAAAGGCCTGGTGGGCCGTGACATGATTATGACCATGACCACATGCACGATCTGGACAAACTTCCCCTGGGCTTGCGCCTGCAGGACAGTTGGCACTTGCGCAATCTGTGTTGATGGCATTGCCCTTGCATTTTCTTTCAGTGCTGCCACTGCCGGCATGGGCTTTGGAAATCATCAACAGGAGGTGTAGGGGCTTCATTTGGAAAGGGGGAAATGAGATCAATGGAGGTCATTGTCTTCTGCCTTGGGCGAGAGTGTGTATGCCGAAGGAGTGTGGCGGCCTGGGCATCTTGAACTTGAAGCGGTTCGGCTCGGCTTTGCGTTGCCGATGGCCCTGGCTGCGCTGGGACCCTGAGGAGCGACCATGGCGGATGTTGCCGGACGATCAGGAGAGTGATGTCACGGCTATCTTCAGTGCAGCCACGTCCGTCTGCTTGGGGGGTGGAGAGCGGGCCAAGTTCCGGATGGACAATTGGTTACCGGAGGGCGGCTCCATTGCGACCATGGCCCCTGCCCTCTTTTCTTTTGTCAAGAAGCCGGGCCGCATTGTCCGGGATGCCCTTCAGAACCATAGCTGGGTCCGAGACATCTCAGGAGTTTCAGTAGTAGCCATTGCACAAATCTCACTATTTGGGATATTACTCAGAATATCTCGTTGACGCCTGGTGTGCCGGATCGTCTACAATGGAAGCTGACTGAGGATCATCTCTTCTCTGTTAAGAGTGCTTACAACATGTTCTTTGTTGCCTCGGTGCGCTTCGCATGCTACAAACTAATTTGGAAATCCAAAGCTCCTCCAAGATGCATGTTTTTCATGTGGCTAGTGGTTCATCGCCGGTGCCTGACTGCGGACAACTTGGAGCGGAGGGGCTGGCCCTTAAACGGCAGCTGCCCTCTGTGCCTTGTGACGCCGGAGGACTGCACTCACTTGTTCGTGCACTGCAGGTTCACACAGCAGGTTTGGCTATCGTTCAGAGATTGGACACAGGCGAATTTTCAGGTGCCGGACGATCATTTCATCAATACAGAAGACTGGTGGCTGCAAGCACGTAAGTTAGTTCCCAAGCCTATGCGTCGGAACTTTGACACAAGCTCCATCTTGATTCACTGGAGGATTTGGAAGGAAAGAAATTCTAGAATTTTTGAGCAGGAAACGAGTAGTCCCTTCAGAGTTTTGGATCGGATCATAGAAGATATTGGGACATGGAGGGCGGCCGGTTGTGTTACTGACATCGGCAACTTTTCTTGAGCTGCTGGTTTGCCCCCTTTTAGTTCTTTTGACGGCTGTTGCCGTCCTTTTGTATTTTCGGAACGTCTCAGTTCCGTGGGTTCTCAGTTCTAGTTCGCCTAGATTGCTAACCTTTGTTGTACTGCTTCTCCTTCTTTCTAATAATATTCGGCCTATGGCCCTTCGACAAACTTCCCTTGAGAAATCCCCGATCTAGGCAAGCAGAATGGACAAGGTGGTGAGCAATCGCACGGTGGTCGACGACATGCCTCCTGCATAGCATTCGGTACACAAAATTATTTCAGTTTCTTAGTGTTAGTGCGTGCCATCACGGGATCAAACTGTTTCATGACTCTATTGGCGTAGTATTCGTATATTTTGGGGTGTGCAGCACATCCCAGGGCTCAGGCATCACACATATTCAAACAAAACTCCCTAGTGCATGTGGATGGATTAGTGTTGCAGTATGATGTGTGAGACTATGAATTAATGTTATTAGTAAAACTTGGTACGATATTTTATGGAGTGATGACATGCCTATACATCATTGTGAATTGTTTTTTTATCAAAGGTCGTGCCAAAATTTTGTGTGCAAGGATTCCAGCGATCTTTCGAGCTTCACAAGCTGGTCAGAGGGATTGGGCTCGGCTAGTTCGCCATCCGAGCCATGACCTGCGCCTCGAACCTCGAGCTTCCTATCCACCCCTGGCACGGCATGATTCATGATGCACACGAAGTGGTACGCGAGTGGAAGGAAATAACTCAATCATCTATCATGCCTGGGGCCGTCTCACTTAACAATGTTAAGATCATCTGTATGGTTTTGCTAGCAATTTTGATGGTGGATGCAGATTGGAATGCCGCATACGATTTGTCATTTTCCCGCCTGTACCGTTGTGGTTTTCGGATCTACCTGCAAACGTTACTTTGATGAGTGACTGTATAGGTTGGGGGTGTCGACATTGTTGGCACACTTGATCTTAACTGTCAAATCAACTTTCATTTAGATAATAGAGGAAAGAATCTTCTGCAGCCTGTGCACATCCGGATGCACGAACATGCAAATTGAACAGAAAAATATTATAAATTAAATAAGCGGTTGAAACACAGCAAGTTTAGTTGCTAGACTATGAGAAATAAATCTAGTCCGAGCAGCTGATAAAGCGCTCAAGTGGTTGTGCGATCATGCCGACTAATACATGGCAGACTGTTAGTGTATATATAAATGTTTTGCTCCGTCGCACACAACTTGCTGAAACATATCGAGGGTGTGCACACAATGACACATAAACAGGACATGCATCCCGGTGCAGATAGTAGAACACATGGTGTATGGCATGCACGAACAAACAATCAAAATGTCAACAGGTTAATTAATCATTGTGCGATCATGCCGTTGATTTGAAAAAATAACACAGGGCCTGTCACAAAAATAGGAAGCTGATCCAGACATTTATTTTTGAGGGATTTTCTAGCTCCACGATTTATTCCGCGAAATGAGATGCTTGCACATCTTAAACCCACTCAGCTATCGCACAAGCCGGTTGAGTTTAGATGAAATTTGTATCTTAATGACAAATATTCCGTCGATTCACTTTATTCAGCCCACACCCCATGCCGATAAACCTATGGATAATTAAAAGGTTATGGATGAAAATGCCTTTAGTAGTGAACATTTCCATTGGTTTTCAAAACTGATCGTGATCTTGATGAGACAAACTCACATGTAAGAGCTAGCATGAGTAAGTCTTGTGTCTTTGGCCATAATTAACCATGAGTCAACTAAACACCTTTTTAGTGTAAGTTGGCTCACTGTGTGTGACACATAATTCGGCTAGCTTTAAACATCCACCTCTCATAGTGTTTGTAACATGTTTGACAACTGGGATGGTTGAGGGATATTGATATGAAGTTTACATCCTAGATATATCCTTTGTCAAAAAATAAAGAAAATACGAGAATTTTTTCTACCAGTAATAGGTCTTTGTTGCTAGGAGCTAGAAAATACCCTGATGCACCTAGGTGTAGATGGACCTGATAAAAGAATCTGGGAAAATTAGCAATTCCAGAAAAAGTCAAAAATCCTTGAAACTATTTCCTAATAAATTTGCCCAATTGGCATACTCATTTAGAAACTTTGACAAAGAAAAACTCCCATAAAAAATCTACAGAAAAAAACAAAATTCCCGGAAAATAGAGTGAATAGTAACACATTTTCCCCCCACAAAAAAAAGTAGTGTTTTTTTTTCGTCAACAACACCACGAAAGTTTTTTCTACGCAAAACAATTTACGCGAGTGTAAGCTTGAGCAAATTTGTTGTCAAAAAAATCATGATTTTCGACCATTTTTGTAATTACTATTTTTTTAAAGGGTGCACCTACCCCAGGTTCCACTCGTTCCCCTCCCTAGGGGCTCCTCTATATAAGAATGGTTCAGGTGGCCGTGTAGAGCACACGCCCGTCACGACAGTCCAACAAACCAGAAGCCCTGCAACCTAGAGCTAGCCAGCCCTTTCACTACCTGCAGCAATCAAGACGATGGACGGCGTCGGTGGGGGACGGGAGCAGCCGATGTTGGAGAAGGAGATCAGCAGCCACAAGGAGCATCACTTCACGGCCGGGGAGGTGGTGCGGGACGTCATCATGGGCGTGTCCGACGGCCTTACCGTGCCCTTCGCCCTCGCCGCGGGGCTCTCAGGTGCGAGCGCTCCATCCTCGCTCGTCCTCACCGCCGGCCTTGCCGAGGTCGCAGCAGGGGCCATCTCCATGGGACTCGGGGGGTAATCACTCTTTTATACCATAACATATCATCCACATACACTGCTAGTTTGCAGCCTAGCTTAGTTAGTTACTTCTCGCCGATGACTGACGACGCAAAATTTTCATATCGTATCTTTAGGAGAAAAGAATATTCACATTTCACCAGTACACAGTAGCTGAATATACAGAACACATCATTATTGAAACGCTTAGTTTGATCATAGCTCTTAACCATAATGTGCATATAAGAGAAATTTTGAGACACACCCACTATATGATCCATTAATTCTGAGTGAACTAATGATTCAAACATATCTACGATTCTTCCAGTAACCGCATGTGGTTATTATTGAAGTAAGCTATTGAAATCATATATATAGCAAGATGTGTAGATTGCATGTGGTTATTATTGGCATTGCAGATCATGCAAAAAAGGAAGACAAAAATGTAATATTTTTTTGATGGTTATACATATTGACAAATACAAGCCTAGTTGAAGATATTGGTTATATATACTCATATTTTACTTTTCATATTAGAAAAGTTACACATATGACAAACAGGAGTTAAGAGGGGTCATTTTGGCTTAGGGAGCTGCTGGTCCTAAATAATGCTCGTGCATACATTGGCTACATGTGCCTCCTCAGTTTTATAATATGAAATATCATCAGAAAAAAACTGAAAAAGATTACTACATTATTGGAGAAAGTACTAATGTTTTTTTCTTTACTAGCTAATAACTCTAGTGTATAGTTGTATTTGACCATAAGTCCTTGCATTGCCAATGTTTCAGATGGATATGATATGTCCACTATGCAGTATTAAATACATATCATGTACCGAAAAAGGCTATTCACCCCACTATATAGATAAAGCAACGACTGCAAACATACAATTACATATCATATATACAGTTTAAAAGCCACACATGCATTTTCTCCCACTCTTAATGTTACGCATTAATATCTGGCGCAGGCTTTCCTGATGCGGAAATTGGTAGTTGTAGGTTATGAAAAAATAATGCTATATGTAACATGATGGTCCTCTTATCCCATTTTAGCGTCCTTTTTATTTCTTACTTTGTTATAATTTGGCCTTGTGTATTGTTGGTTCTTAGACCAGGGTTAATAAATTAAGCTTCCACTTTCTAAAAGAATTTCAGTTTGAAGCTTTTGTTGTGGGAGTGGGGGTGGGAGTGAATATAATAGGGAATGATCAAGCATTTATCTTGCTGCAACCATTTGTGATCCACTGGATTGGGAGGAGAGGTGGCAAGTACAATTACTTCCTTGCCAATTTATCCCAATTTCTAATATATGTGCTACGCCATATAAATTGATACGTTCGTAAGTTTGGATATCCCTATTCGGAGATATAAATACAATATTGCATACACATGGTATTAAGGTAATGATCTTTAAGAATGTAAAATGTATGTGTTGTGATGTATACAACAGAAGAAATTCAAAAACCGCACAGGATAGCTTACTCAACCGGGTGTAAATTTACGAAATGTTATTTTTTCTGAAAAACACAAAAACATGCAAATGTCCAAGTCATTTGATGTACTTCTAAAATTTCTGAGAAATAATTGGTTTGCACCCTTTATAAACTTCATATCTTTAGTGCTAGAACATTTTCATGTTTGTAGAGCATGGAAATAGAACGCGCAGGGGGGGGGGGGGGAGGGGGAATCGTTTCGACACACACCTGGAATATTATAATGTTCATCCGGTGGGAGACGGGCATGCTACCATATCGCCTCTCACATATATGGGTGTCTTTTATCATTAAGTGGTTAAAACTAAATATATTATTTTCCCATTATTTGGGGTAAATGGAGAGCATCTGGTAATGAATCTAGTTCACTTGGATGAGAGAGTTGATGTACAATTTCATGGCTTGGTTCACGACTTGAATGATCATAATTTAGGTTCGTACTTATATTTATATTGTCGGGGTTTCCACTACATTTTCCTTGAAGAAGATAGTTGGAGAGCATCTTGAACAAGATGCACGTTCAAGATTATTGATTTGGCTTAACCTCTCATCATCTATTTGCATCTCTGGGATACATTATCGTATAGGTACCTGGCGGCTAAGAGCGAAGCAGACCATTATGAGCGTGAGTTAAGAAGGGAGCAAGAGGAGATCATCACGGTTCCTGAAATTGGTAATTTGATCATGTCTTTTGTGACGAGAAAGATTGGACATGTTTTTGTTTTCTAGGTTAGTTAGTTCGTCAAAAAGTGCACGGACCTACATATGTACATATTTATATGCGCATTACGGAATTGAGACTGTTGTGTTCAGATTTTCCTCATTACAATTATGAATTGTATGTCCAGAGGCTGCTGAGATCGGAGAGATCATGTCGCAGTATGGGCTCGAACCCCATGAGTATGGCCCTGTGGTGATGGGCCTGCGTAGGAAACCGCAAGCCTGGCTCGAGTTCATGATGAGGTATGCTGTCTTTTTTGACAGGACATGCTTGATGAGATGCGTCTAATTTCACTCTAAATAAATTGTGTTTAGTTGCTTATAATTTTTTAATTCAGGTTTGAGTTGGGTCTCGAGAAGCCAGACCCTAGAAGAGCCCTGCAGAGCGCTCTCACGATAGCGCTCTCCTACGTTGTCGGCGGGCTGGTCCCACTCATGCCCTACATGCTCATTCCCACTGCTCACGACGCAATGCTCACATCGGTCGTGGTCACGCTTGCCGCGCTCTTCTTTTTTGGCTATGTCAAAGGCCGCTTCACTGGAAGCCGCCCACTCTTCAGTGCTCTCCAGACTACTTTTATCGGTGCCGTTGCTTCTGCTGCAGCATACGGAATCGCCAAAGTTGTGCAAGCTTGACGTTGTATAGAATTCTCTCTCATCCAAAGTTTCACTAGCATGGAGCGAATGAATTCACAAAGAAGAATGAGATAGGGAGTATTTCATTTATATTATGTTCATCCTTTTTCCTTTTCTTTGTGTGGATGTGTTTGTTTGCTTTTGAACTGTCATGGGTATGGGTGTCACTTTCGTCCAGTAGTGAATAAGTCAAGGTGAAGAAAGATGGCAGAAGAGGAAGAGTGTTATATGGTGGCTTGCGTAAATTAATCTACCACCCACCTCCGTCTTGAGTATTTGTACTATAGTTTCCTTCTGCTGGAAGGAATTGTGGTATGTTTATCTGAACTAAATTTGAGATATACTTCATTTGTCATATAACATTTATACAATACTTATCATTTTATGAGTACAAAACTGAATGATACAGGGTCACTTCGAGCTGGGTAAATTTAATGTTTAAATCACATATTTTCCGTAGCATTGTACGTTAATATGAGGCCATCGTTGGTATGTTCCCTTGGATTGAGCTAGTGGGATTGAACTACTAATGTGCCCCGTGCGAGGATAAATAGTAAAAACCATTGGCAGGATGGTCCCCATTTGTTTCTGAGGCTAGGTTTACTAGTACATATCACTGTGTAATCTTGTTAGCGGGGCACGGTAGACACGTGTTGGGCTTGATCTTGACATTAATTTGTTCAATGGAACGTGGACTTGTGGAACGAGCACCATCTTGTTGCAGCGTGCTCTGGTGTCTCCTATTCATCTTGAGATGATCGTGGACTTGGCGGGGTAGGTTATGGACAGCCACGATCTTCCGATCCACGGATCATGTTAAGTAACAATCTTGAATTGTTTTCATACAGATCCTTAGTCAAGGAGGCACATTGTGTCTCAGCGATCCACGTGTCGCCTTTGCTCATGTCGTTTTCTTTTCCGTAGGTGTACTCTTACATGATGTAGTATAGTCCTTTGGTTGTCTTTGGAAGATTACAATTTCAGGGTCGGGCTCACTTTTTGGGGTGTAAGGCTTGCATCAAGGCATTAATCACCTTCATGCTTGGGGTACTGAAAATTTAGTTCTGGATCTTCAAGATTTTTTTACGAAATTTCATACTCCCATATAATATATCGGTGGGTGAACAACACATTTGACAGAAAATGTTGCATTAACTTTCCTAGGAATTTTGCACTGAAGACTTCTTGACTTATTCACAACACTGCCGAATTTTTCATTTGGTTAAAAAACCAGGAAGAACTGAGAAGCCGGCCATGATCCAAGTAAGGGTGAGGCCCCCAAATCCAGTTTATTGTGGATGCCTATTGTGCGTGTGTTAGAAGGGAGAGAGAGGTTTGGTGAAATAGTTGTTTTATTGTTTGAGCCTCGTGGGCATATATATAGGAGTACATGATCTAATTGGAGTACAAGGCAAGCCAGAATATTTCCTAGTCTAACCTATGTTTCCTAATACAATCACGTTACTCAACATCCCCCCGCAGTCACAATGGTAGCGACGCAGATGGTGAGGCGGAGAAGAATCGAAGGCAAGCCGGCGGACACCCCCCCATCGTAACAGATCGGCCGACGATCGCGAGTCGTGGCTGGAGTGGAAACCATCGAGGTTGCTCAAGCAGGCGATAGCCCTTTGTGCAGTTTGTCGATGTAGCCAAGAGCGTGGGTGGTGGAGCCGTGGTCGAGGTAGCCGTGCGAAGAATGCCGTGGTCGATGTCGAGTCGGGGTGGCCGGTGTCGATGAAGTCGCCGTGGAGCCGCGTGCGCAAGAGGGCGCTGAGTTAGTCATGGGTGCAGTGATGACGAGGTAGTGGTGCGCCGGAAGGATGATGGTGTTGATGACGCGTCGCGACGGGTTTGCCAAGCCCGGGGACACATCATGGACGAAGGCACGCACCGGTGTTGCCAGCACCGGGCATGCGTAGACGGACGAAGACGAAGTTGACGAAGCGCCGACCAGGCTTGCCAGGCCCGGGGACACGTCGTGGATGAAGGCACGCATCGGTTTGCCAGCACCGGGCATGCATAGACGAGGGACCTGCATGAGCTGTACGCCATGTCGGAGAAGTCGGAGGGGCCAGCAGAGAAGAACTCGATGACGATTGCGGCGTCCATCAGCGCGGGGCCGATGTCACCAACGGTGGTTGGAGTAGACGAAGTGGTCGGGGTAGATGACGGCGACGCTGGCGACGGGCTGGTACTTGGATGAAGACGAAGACGAAGGGGTGTACGGGCGGCGGTGGCGGCGGCGGCGACCTGACGGTGGCGGCGACGGCTAGGTCAGGAGTGCGGCGGCGGTGCTCGAAGTAGGCGAGAACCCTGACAGTGCGACGAAGACCGGCGCGGACGGTGGCGTTCCCGCGCCAAGGGAGACGGCGCGGCACATACCACGGGAGGTCGACGCGCGGTGACGGTGAGTGGACCGCGGGCCACGGTGCTACGGCCCAAAGGCGGCGCAGCAGCGGCGGCGGCGGGGGGGGCGGCAGACGGAAGACCTCGGGCGTCGGCGGGGACCACGGGCGCGACACTACGGCCCGAAGAAGCGACGCAGCGGCGGTTCGCGAAGTCGGTAACGCGAGGGGCGGCCTCGGGACGGCGGCGTGGACCGCGTGCCACGCTTGCTACGGCCCGACGGGGCGACGCAGCGGTGGCGCGAGGGTCAATGCAGCCACATGACGGCCTAGAGCGGACGCCCTCGGGGCGGCGGGGGACCGCGGGCCGCAGCACTACGGCCCGAAGGGGCGACTCAGCGGTGACGCGGATCGGTGCAGCCGGGAGAAGAACCACGGGGTGGCGGCGCTGCGACCCTACAGGGCGGCGCAACGGCAGCACGATGCTCAATCGGTGGAGAGGCGCCCTGAACTCGGGGACGATCTTCACGGGACCTGCGGAGGCGCGCGTAACCGACGGGCTAGGTCGGCCGCGCGGCATAGATGAGGCGGATCGTGGTGGCGAGCGGGTGATCAAGCTGATCACGCGCGAGGTCGAGGACGCCACTCGGTGGAGGCGTGGTGGCGGTGGAGTCCGAGATGAAGCCGCGGAGGCGGGCGGCAGGGCGGCTATGATTGGCCGCCGCATGGCGCGAGGCCGCCGGGTCGGGGTGATGCAGGAGTCCCGGTCGGAGCAGGGCGGTGACGGCCGGTGTAGATCGATGGGCGGGTCGTCGCATGAACGGCGGCGGTGAAGGGCCGCCGCAGATGACGCGAGGCCGCGGGTCGGGCGACCGGCGGGCCGACGACGAGGCCGCGTCCGGGCGATTAACGGCAGACGAGCGCGGACGACGCGCGAGGCCGCTGGTCGGTGAAGAAGCCGCCAATCGCGCCGGTGTTGGAGTAGAGGCGCACGGGGTGGCGGCGGTGGGCGATGCAAACCGGATCACATAGACCGGAAAACCAAAAAGTAGACGCCGATCAAAGCGACCGGCGAGAGAGAGAAACTCGGATCAAAGGATCGGAAAAAAAGACTCTTTAGGGCAGCCGGCCAACACGGCCGGCGGACGAACCCTAGGTACGGGCGGCGCGGCCCCCGGCGGCTGTCATGGAGGCCGACCGTCCCGGGGGCGGCACGCAGATGCGGAAGCGGCGGCGGCTAGGGTTTAGGATCGACTTGCGATAGATACCATGTTAGAAGGGAGAGAGAGGTTTGGTGGAATAGTTGTTTTTATTGCTTGAGCCTCGTGGGCATATATATAGGAGTACATGATTTACTTGAAGTACAAGGCAAGCCAGAATATTTTCTAGTCTAACCTATGTTTTCTAATACAATCACGTTACTCAACAGCGTGCAAGCTAACTTTGTCAATGAGAAAACTCAGAGAACTGCCTCGCATGCAATCTATGAAGAAAATCGAGTGCCTCCAGAGGAAGGTACCGTGGCAGGCATTGCGGCCAGAAGACATCCACTCATCCTCCCGCTACCTGCCCCCTCCTTTCTCTTGATAGAAAAACAACAAATACGACCTACCAAAACCACCTAGTGATGTATTTCAAGTTTTCAATGGTTTTGTGAAGGTTTAGTGTGGTTAGTTTCTACTGCTGTAATGAAGGGATTTTCTTTTTTCATTTTCTCCTTACATTGCATTGCATGAAACAGAGGGCTTTCTGCTTAGGAGTGTGGGAACACGAGTAACACGGTCTATTATGTAATTTATGAATTTTTTTATTCGGCTTGCTTGCGAACTTGTATTTAAATATGCATTTTTTAAACTTTGTTAAGTATTGGCTGTGTGCATCACTGATGCAGAGGCAGGGGGAAAAATACATTTACAGGAACGACCACAAGTATGTTAGGAATAAAGCACAGCACGATGGTGACCAGCATTTGTGTGCGTGCCGGTCGAGTCCGAATCAAGCCAGTTTGTGGCCAGGCGTGTAATCGTGAGGCGTCAGGAGTTGTCGTCGCGGCGATCAGTTGAGCCAGCCGCAACGTGAGCGCTGGAACGCGTCGTGTGCGCGGCTTGGGTGAGCCAGCCGCTAGGCATGCGTGCGCAAAGGAGGCTCCCTTGGGCGCTACATCCAACAGCTTCAGAAGCGGCCATATCGGTGAGCTGCATGCATGCATGAGTTGTCAGCTGGATGAGGTTAGTTAGCTAGCTTAGTGCGTGGAGTTAGTGGCCGGTGTGGTGCGGTGAGCGTGTGTGTGTGCACCTGGGTATAAAAAAACCCCACTGTGTATTGATGTATTGCATCGATGTGTTGCCGAGTCACGGCCGTATGAACCGAGTCGGGGTATGTGACCAGTAAAGTAAGATTGTTCGTGCGGCCAAGGCGCCGATCGTGCGGCGGGACTTTTGTGCGCCGAAAATATTTGTGTCCCTCTCCTTCTTTCACCTACGTCCGAGCGAGTGTGAGAGCGAAGTTGTCCAGGTTTGTCCCAACAAAGTGTGGAGTAATAATATCAGTGTAGCGTGTTTGTGTTACAAAATATCAGAACAATGGTTGAATTCTTCTGCTTGAGTCACCGAACACAATACAACAGGACAGGCATGATAGATTGCTTTGGATAGGGGTAGGCTAGATCATCCGGTAAACCTACCTTCTGCTTGTCCAGACGAAGAACTCCCGGTGCCGGCCATGGTGACGGTGGCCGGTGATGGCAGAGAGTGGATGGCGAGGAGGTGGTGCTTCCCGTGGGCACCGCCTAACCCTAGATTGGTAGGGCGTGTAGGTGGGGTTTGTGGCGACGATGAACTTCGTCAGTCGTGCCTAGGCCCCCACCTCTGTTAATATAGTGCGGGTCACAAGGGCCCACCAACCATAATGGGTTGGGCGCCCCCAATCAGGGCGCATTGACCAAGGGCCTGGTAGGCCATTGGGCATGCGCAGAGGAGATTAACCTAGCATTCTTCTCCTTGATCTCAACACTTTTAACCTTATACTTTCTAGTTTATTTGTTTCATCACATATTGGTACATAAAGCATGTTTCATCGTCACAGCTCAATTGCCGATAGAATCATTCAGCTACAACATACGTTTTGTTCATAAACAAATTCTGTTCCTTTTGGGCCTATCCAGGAATCATAAGGCTTTTCGTTAAACCAATGTCGGCTAAGGGTTCCTTGAACACATTGGGTGGTAAGCCTTTCGTTAGCGGATCCGCAATCATATCTTTTGTCCTTATATGCTCGAGACTTATAGTTTGATCCTGAATTTTATCTTTCACAACATAATACCTTATATGTATTGTTTTGGCAACATTACTCGACTTGTTGTTGTGAGCACAGAATACTGCGGGCTGGTTGTCACAGTATGTCTTTAGTGGTCTGTGAATACAATATACCACTTTCAAGTCGGGTACAAATTTCTTTAGCCATATCGCCTGCCCCGTGGCTTCGAAGCATGCTATGAATTCTGCATACATCGTAGATGATGCAACTATCGACTGTTTGGAGCTTTTCCACGAAATATCTCCCCCGGCGAGGGTGAATACGTATCGTGACGTGGATTTTCTATCATCTTTGTCCCGCGCAAAATCTGTTCTGAATACCCTTTTATCTCTAGGGAATCACTTCGTCTGTATATTGGCATGTAGTCCTTCGTGCCTTGCACATAACGCAATGCTTTCTTTACCATCTTCCAGTGCTCTATGCCTGGATTCTCTTGATATCTACCGAGTACCCCGGTGATAAAGGCTAAGTCAGGGCGAGTGCACACTTGTGCATACTGTAAGCTGCCAACTGCCGAAGCATATGGTACTGCTTTCATTTGATCTATCTCGTACTGGTTCTTGGGACATTGGAATTTCCCAAAACTATCGCCCTTAACTATAGGAGCAGGTGTGGCTTTACTCGCATGCATATTATACTTTTTAAGAACCTTTTCTAAATATGCTTTCTGCGATAGTCCTAAGACTCCATTGTTTCTATCTCGGTGAATTTTTATGCCCAAAACATATGATGCTCCACAAAGATCTGTTATGTCAAAATTCGAGGATAAGAACTTCTTTGTTTCTTGTAGTAGACTAACATCACTACTTGCAAGCAGAATATCATCCACATACAAGATTAGGAAAATATATTTCCCATTTTTTAACTTTGCATAAATGCAGTTATCCTCAATATTTTCTTTAAATCCAAAACTTTTAATCGTTTGATTAAACTTTAGATACCACTGTCTAGAGGCTTGCCTTAATCCATAAATGTATTTCTTCAGGCAGCATCCCATATTTTCCTTGCCTTCCATGATAAAACCCTTGGGTTGTTTCATGTAGACCTTTTCTTTTAAATCACCATTCAGAAATGTCGTCTTAACATCCATTTGCTGTAACTCTAAATCAAAATGAGCAACTAATGCCATTATGATCCTGAAGGAATCCTTACATGAGACTGGAGAAAATGTCTCATTGTAATCTATCCCTTCTCTTTGTGTAAATCCTTTTGCCACGAGTCGTGCTTTATACTTTTCTACATTCCCTTTAGAGTCATACTTAATTTTGTAGACCCATTTATAGCCTACTGTTTTGGCTCCTTTAGGAATTTCCTCTCAGTCCCAAACATCTTTGAAACTCATCGATTTCATCTCGTCTTCCATTGCCTTCATCCACTTTGATGAATGACGGCTTCTCATGGCTTCTTCATATGAGGTGGGATCTTTTTCCATATAAACCATTTCTGTGTTATAAACTTTAAAGTCGGTAGAAATAGTTGACTTTCTGGGTCTTGTAGACCTTCTAAGGGCCTCAGTTTCTGGCACATTCTGTGCCTAAACTTCTGGCACTTCTTCTAAAATTTGCTGCTGCACCTCGCTTTCATACTCAACAGCGGGTTCAGTTGGCTCCTGACGGACAGGTTCCGGGTCTACCCCCACAGTTGTCATGGGTGAAGTTGCAACTGGTAGTGAGAAAAATGGCTCTTGAATCATCGGATTAGGTGCATGCACCCTCTTCTCCTCAAGATCAATTTTCCGAGCTACCAAGCTCCCTCTCATCGTTTCGTCCTCTAAGAAGACTGCATGTCTTGTTTCTACAAATTTTGTATATCTTTCTGGGCAGTAGAAACGAAAACCCTTTGATATGTATGGATAGCCAATGAAGTGGCAACTCACTGTCTTGGGATCTAACTTTGCAATGTTTGGATTAAACATTTTGGCCTCAGTAGGGCACCGGGCAAAGTAGGTTGACCCGTCCCGAGTGGGAGGGAACAAACGGGCAATCCTGAAGTGTTGTAGGGAGGGCACCCTTCCTGTCCATAGCTTGTATGGTGTTTTGGGCACCGACTTGCTTGGTACTCTATTGAGAATATGAATGGCGGTTTTAAGCGCCTCCATCCATAATCCCAATGGCAAGTTGAAATAACTCATCATGCTGTGCACATATCCATAAGTGTACGGTTGCGCCTTTCAGCTACTCCATTTTATTGAGGCTCGCCCGGCATTGAATACTGGCTTACTATGATATTCTGCTGCAAGAACCGTGCAAAAGTTCTAGGGACTTGGCCATATGGAGTGTGCCGACCCTAGTACTCTTCCCCACGGTCGGACCTTACTATCTTTTTTCTTTTATCACGCTGATTTTCAACTTCAGCTTTGAATATTTTAAATTTATCCGACGGTTCCGATCTTTCTTTGATTGGATAAATATAACCATAGCGAGAGTAATCATCTATGAATGTTATGAACGAGTCATATCCATCCACACTTTTCACCGGAAATGGTCCACAAATGTCAGTGTGGATGATTTCTAGTGTGCCTGTGCTATGGATTGCACCTTTTTTGATTTGTTTTATATACTTTCCTTTAATGCAATCTATGCATTGTTCTAAGTCTGAGAATTCTAGCGGAGGAAGAATTGCACTTTTGACTAATCTTTCTATTCTCCCCTTGGAAATATGGCCCAAGCGACACCATGATTTCGATGAGTCGAATGTTCTCTTTCTTTTTTCTTTTGTTCTTTATTCGACGCGGAAACATGTTCATTCACATTGCATACAGAATGCACTTTTTCACGAAGTGATAACAAATAAAGCTCATCGTGTAGTAAAGCATCAACCACATAAGCATTATTATAACATATAATAACATTCATAATTATCTTTGTCCAACCATGAAACGCTAATTAGGTTTCTATTACATGAAGGAACATAAAGAACATCTCTAAGTAGAAGCTTGAAACCATCACCTAACTCCAAGGAGATGTCGCCGACAGCTTCAACTTCCGCTTGAATTCCATTTTCTACTTCAATGCATCTTTCTCTTCTTAGCGTAGTCTGGGTCGAATGGAATCCCTGTAAACAATTTGCAATATGAACAGTCGTTGCTCCTGAATCAATCCACCAAGTAGATTTCGAAAACTGTGTATACAAGGATTCATTAACTAAGGAAACAATGTTGTTACCTTGCTTTGCCATTAAGGACTTCAGCCAATCAGGGCAGTCTTTCTTGTAATGCCCGGTCTTCTTACAGTGGAGACAAGTGTCTTTGTCCACTTGAAAAGACTTCTGCTGATGCTGATGCTGATAGGGAGCTTTTCCATGCTTTGAAGGAGAACTTTTGCTGTTTTGATTTTAATTCCTTTTCTTTTGATCCTTCACATAGTTGAGTGAACCACCATGTGAGGCTTTGAGTCTGTCCTCTTCTTGGAAACACATTGCTATTGTCTTTTCAATGTCCAATGTTCCAGGTGACATATTGTAGTTTACAATAAAAGTTTCAAACTCCTTTGGCAGTGAAGCCATGACCAGGTGGACCAGGAGCTTTGGTTTGATCTCTAGATCCTCATCCATGGGCTTTAGCTTTGCTGCCATATTGCTCATCCTGAGGATGTGCTATCTTACTCCATGACTACCACCTGTGTAGCGTTCTGTCACCAGTTGCTTTAACACCTGGGTGGCATATATCTTTGAAGAGCCAGTGAACTAGCTCTTTATCTTTTTAAGCAACTCCCCTGCGGAAGTGCACTCTGCAATGGAGCCTACAATGGTGCTCTTAATTGTATTCTTTATAAATGCCATGCCCTTTTTGTTTGCATTGACCCACTTTTGGTTTTCTATGATGTATGCCATCTCCAAAGGAGCATAATCCCTCCTCTTTTTAGCCCATGCAGCATCATCATCAGCGGCCTCTCTTACTGGCTCTGTAGGTCTGACCGACTTTGATTCATCCACAACCCAGTCCAGATCAGCACAGACAAATGCCAGTTCTACTTTCTTCCTCCACTCAGTGTGATTGTCACATCTGAGTGTCGGAACATCTTTTAAGCAACTCATCAAG
Source organism: Aegilops speltoides (assembly GCA_021437245.1). Lineage (NCBI taxonomy): Eukaryota > Viridiplantae > Streptophyta > Magnoliopsida > Poales > Poaceae > Aegilops > Aegilops speltoides. The sequence goes on from CM038147.1 coordinate 479,634,960, forward strand.
TGAAAGCCTCCTTCAACACTACTAGGAAAAGGGCTATAGATAGGATTGATTCTAATGGCGCACCAGACATGTGGTGCGCCATTGCTATATACTAATGGCGCACCATGTGTTGGTACGCCATTAGTTTCCAAATACTAATGGCGCACCACATTCCACGGTGCGCCATTAGTAAAATTTTTTTTTTCTTTTTTCAAAACTTCTAATGGCGCACGGTGGGTGTGGTGCGCCATTACTAGTTTTAACTAGTAATGGCGCACCACACCCACCGTGCGCCATTAGAAGTTTTGAAAAAAGAAGTAAAAATTATAAAAAATTATAAAATTTTTGTTAGTAATGGCGCACGGTTGTGGTGCGCCATTACTAGTTTAACTACTAATGGCGCACCACCCACGGTGCGCCATTAGTTGTTTGCCCACTTCCACGAATGCACCCCCGTGGACCGCCTTTTCAGTTTTAAAAAAAATTAAAAATGATAAAATGTCAAAAAATAAAAGAAAATAAGTTTTCCATGTGATATGTGGTCTAGTTGTTGGGAAAATTTACAAATATGAATTTCGACTTTATTTGCAAAATCTCTCTGGAAATTTATAAAATGGCCATAACTTTTGCATACGAACTCGGATGAAAAAGTTTTATATATGAAAAAGCATCTACTCGAAAGCCTAACAGAAAAAAAGTTACGGGGCTTTTAACATCTGGAGGCAAAAAAATTCAAAAACAAAATTAGTTTTTTTAGTTTTTGTTAAATCTAGTGGTCAAACTAATTATTAAAGAATATTAGTGTTAATAAATAATTTTTTTAGTTTTTTTGAATTTTGGTCAAATCTGGTCAAACTATGGTCAAACTGTGGTCAAATCTGGTCAAACTACGGTCAAATCTGGTCAAACTGTGTGCGAACTAATTATTCAAGAAATATTAGTGTTACTAATTTTTTAGAACAATAGTTTCAAACTCAAACAGTGAAATGTGTCAGTACATGCTCAAGCTAAATTCCTGAGGTTAATAGGATTGACATCTTACTATTGTCAGGAAAACAACAAGTGCAGACTTGGAAACGAGGGAGAATAGAACCGGAAGTTAAGCGTGCTCAGGCTGGAGTAGTGAGAGGGATGGGTGACCTTTCGAGAAGTTTGACTATGGTGTGCGATTTGACCTGAGATTAAGCATATTGACTCGAGATTAAGCCATAGTGACCTGAGATTAAGAAAAAAACAAAAAAAAATTGGAAATTTTGAAAAAACAAATTTTAAAAAAATCCTGCAAAAAAAATTTGAAATAAAATTGTTACTAATGGCGCACTACTATGTGGTGCGCCATTAGAATACCAGATTCTAATGGCGCACCACAGGTGCGCCATTAGAAAAGAATTCTAGTGGCGTGATGCTAATGGCGCACCGGTAGTGCGCCATTAGTAGGCAAAACTGGTGCGCCATTAGAAGGCCTTTTCCTAGTAGTGCAATCACAATTTAAGTGACATCAGTATAACAATCATATGCATTAATCTAATGTTGGTCAAATTAAACATACAATTGTCTATGCAATTAAATCTACATTACCGTTGGGTAAAATATTAGAAATAAATGAACCTTTAAATTTCAATAATAAAACATGATCATGTTATTAACAACGTTGGTCATAAAAATAACATAATCATATTCATTTTAATAATCACTTTAACATTCTCTTAAAATATAACTCTATCTAAACTTTATTTTCTTTGTAAAAGAGCACTATTAATTATTTACGCAGCGGAAAATCATGAATTGAAATTCACGAACTTTTACTCTTTACAGATACTTTTTCTTTGACCGAATAAAAATCATGAACTTTTTAATTTTCTTTATAAAATTCATGAACATTTCTTTTTCTGGACAAAAAATCTTTGGATTAATTTGAACAGAAATACTATATAAAAGAAAAAAATATTAGCTAGCTCCAGCCTGGCGCTGGAGGCCCGTAGCGGCCCACGGCCTGCACCCGTACGCGCTATGACGCCCGAGCCACTGGGCCTACTGCGGGAGAGGGCGACACGGCCCATCTCCTGCGCCCGCACTGCCGACGCCGGCCTCTGCCACTTCCAGCCCAAAGGGCCCGTGGCCAGCTAGAGTTTAGCTACTGGCTGTTGGATTCAATCCGACGGTCCAGCGCGCATATCGGGCGATCAAAAACGGGCTCCAGCCATCGAGGGACAGCGCGCGCGTGAAAGATCAAGGATGTTGCCTAGAGGGGGGTGAATAGGCGCTTTAAAATAATTACGGTTTAGGCTTGAACAAATGCGGAATAAACCTAACGGTTAATTTGTCAAGCACGAAACCTAAAACAACTAGGCTCACCTATGTGCACCAACAACTTATGCTAAGCAAGATAAGCAACTATGTGATAGCAAGATATATGACAAAGAACAATATAGCTATCACAAAGTAAAGTGCATAAGTAAAGGGCTCGGGTAAGAGATAACCGAGGCACGCGGAGATGACGATGTATCCCGAAGTTCACACCCTTGCGGATGCTAATCTCCGTTTGGAGCGGTGTGGAGGCACAATGCTCCCCAAGAAGCCACTAGGGCCACCGTAATCTCCTCATGCCCTCGCACAATGCAAGATCCTGTGATTCCACTAAGGGACCCTTGAGGGCAGTCACCGAACCCGTACAAATGGCAATCCTTGGGGGCGGTCATCGAACCCGTACACTTTGGCAACCCTTGAGGGCGGTCACCGGTACCCGTCAAATTGCTCGGGGCGATCTCCACAACCTAATTGGAGACCCCGACGCTTGCCCGGAGCTTTACACCACAATGATTGAGCTCCGAACACCACCAACCGTCTAGGGCGCCCAAGCACCCAAGAGGAACAAGCTCAAGGGCACCAAGCACCCAAGAGTAATAAGCTTCTCAACTTGTAACTTCCACGTATCACCGTGGAGAACTCAAACCGATGCACCAAATGCAATGGCAAGGGCACACGGAGTGCCCAAGTCCTTCTCTCTCAAATCCCACTGAAGCAACTAATGCTAGGGAAGAAAATGAGAGGAAGAACAAGAAGGAGAACACCAAGAACTCCAAGATCTAGATCCATGGGGTTCCCCTCACATAGAGGAGAAAGTGATTGGTGGAAATGTGGATCTAGATCTCCTCTCCCTTTTCCCTCAAAAACTAGCAAGAATCCATGGAAGGATTGAGAGTTAGCAAGCTCGAAGAAGGTCAACAATGGGGGAAGAACATGAGCTCAAAGGATAAGGTTCAAAGGGGAAGAAGACCCCCTTTTATAGGTGGGGAGAAAAACCAACTGTTATCCCCTCACTCAGCCCGCACGACGCGGTACTACCGCAGGGAGCTGCGGTACTACCGCGGTTGGCCGCGGTACTACCGCATGTGCAGCTCTGGCCAGATGAAGGCCTGTTGCACTACGATACTACCATAAGGCAGGCAACACTAGGCGCAGAGAAAGCACGGATGTAAAAAATTACTTCCGTACCTACTTCCGCTGAGGGAGGACCTACGCGAAACTCCGGCACGGTACTACCGCACACGAAGAGCGGTACTACCGCATAGGCGCGGATGTAAAAATTACATCCGCCCTACTTCGCTCATCTTTGCTAAGCTGGCTAGAGCCCACGGTACTACGGCGCTCATGGCGCTGGTACTACAGCGTAAGGCGCGGATGTAAAAATTACATCCCCTACTACCGCTCGGCAGTGCGCTGGCACGAGGCCACGGTACTACCGCTCCCATAGAGAGGTACTACCGCAAGGGCCTGCGGTACTACCGCTCCGGAGAGCAGTACTACCGCATATCCCAGATCAGCAACACCAGGAGTCCTTCATTTTGCAGAGAAGACAACAGAGGGAAGCAGTAAAACCAGAACTGCCATAACTTCTGCAAATGAGCTCCGAATTGAGCAAACTCAAGCTTGTTGGATACAAGACAACGAGTAGCATCAAAACAGAGACAGGGGAGGTATGCCTAACAAGAGAGGAGAGGAACCTCCAAAAGAGAAGAACCGGCAGAACCTCCAACATCGAAAACATCATAGAAGATGCATGCAAACTCCGTTTTCGATGAACTCGAGCTTGTCATAAAAATGACCATAAGCTCCAAAACTCACAAGGAGAAGAACCAAATAAAAACCAATAAAGATGATGCAAGGATGCAATGGTTTGAGCTCTCTACGAACGATAAGATCAAGCAACTCATCGAGAGCCCCCCTTGATAGTACGGCAATCGATCCTATAACCCGGTCTCCCACAACTACCATGAGACCAGTAAAATAGAAAACCTATCACAACCTTTGCCTTGCACAAAGTCCACTTGAGCTAGTTGATGACAATCTACTCCTCCTCAATATGGACCACCTTTCTTGATTGCGTTGGCTCGATGAAGACTAGTTGATTGCTCCCCCATACTCAACTATGGGTGAGCCCCTCCTCCGATCATCTTCACAAGTCCATTGTCACCACAATGGACGGCAAGCTTCAAGCAGTTGATCTCTTCGTGATGCATCACTTGAACTTGCACACCGCAACCTAACCCCACAAAGAACTCTCACGAAGACCATGGGTTATCACTCAAAGCGTAATGGACAATGCTTAACATACCATGGGATCACTTGATCCCTCTCGGTACATCTTCTATGCTTTGTGAGTTGATCAACTTGATTCACTCTTGACTTAGTCTTGATCAACCTTGAATCTTTGCAACTCTCTTCATTTGGATGATGTCTTGAAGGGAAACATGAATGATCACACAACCTTCTTCTTCAAGACATTCTTGCAATAAGCTCAACATTCACATGACCAATCTTTGGATAATTCCTTAATAGCACCTTGGTCAACTCATAAACTCCTTGAAACCAACACATGGACTTCAAGAAAAGCCTATGGACAAATCCTTAAAATATAACTCAAGACAACCATTAGTCCATAGAGATTGTCATCAATTACCAAAACCAAACATGGGGGCACCGCATGTTCTTTCAGCGCGCCTCTCCCTGTCTCTCTCCTGCGGGCGGCAGCCTCGGCCACTGGCTCGGCTAAGTCCGGTCGCCGGTGACGGCATGGAAACCACCGCGCCGCTCGTGGCATGCTCTCCTTCCTCCCCCCCACACGCGCACCGACGTGCTACCGCACGGCAGGAGCTGTTCTTTTTCTCGTCGCTCGCTATGTCCCGCGGCGGATCGGCTTGTGCGCCGGTCGCGCAGCCGGTGAGCCGTCGACGGCGTCGGACATGACCGCGCCACGCCGTGCCGCTCTTTCCCCTTCCCATTTCCTTCCTTAGACAGAGAGACATATGCGAGGTCGAGCCCTCCTTTGCTCCCCTCATGCCACCTTTGACAGAGAGAGAGACACAACTGCGTCCTGCTCTGCTCCCCTTCGACGATGGTGGCGTTGTTGCCTCCCCTTCGCCGGTGACGCATTTCCCTTAGCGAAAGCGCGCCGCCGTCGAACGGCATGGCTGCTGTGCTCTTTGCCCCTTTCGGGGTAGGTTCTTCGTCCCTGTCGCCTCGGCTTGCCGAAGCGTGACGGGATCGAGAGGAACAGGCGCGGCCATGCGGCGGCGCACTTTGCCGGCGAGGCCCGAGGCCCTTCTCCGGTGAAACTTTGCCCTTTCTTTCTAGGGTTCTTTGCGGAGGGAATTACTTTTCTTTGTTGTACCGAAAATCAAGACCCAATCTGGCTGATACCATTGATAGATTGATTTGGATCAGGGTAGGCTAGATCATCCGGTAAAGCTACCTTCTGCTTGTCCAGATGTGGAACTCCCGGTGCCGGCCATGGTGACGGTGGTCGGTGATGGCAGAGAGTGGATGGCGAGGAGGTGGTGCTTCCCGTGAGCACCGCACTAACCCTAGATCGGTAGAGGGTGTAGGTGGGGTTTGTGGCGGCGATGAACTTCGTCAGTCGTGCCCTGGCGCCCACCTCTGTTAATATAGCGCGGGTCACAGGGGCCCATCAACCATAATGGGTTGGGCGTCCCCGATCAGGGCGCATTGACCAAGGGCCTGGCAGGCCGTTGGGCCCGCACAGAGGAGATCAACCTAACAAGGCATACCAACAACTTGATCCAAATTATAGTGAGCGTGCTTTCCGAAGGCTAACAGGCAATAATATCGAAATTGAGGTCAACCCAAACTGAATATGTAACCTAAGCTAGAATGACAAAACTTTCAGAAATGCTATCCAGAACTCCAATAGCTGGACCTTCACCCTGAAAGAACTTCTCAAATTTGCCACCAAAAAAAAAAGAAAGAACTGCTCAAACATGTGCGGCAAACCTATGAAAGCAGAGCGGCTCAACAAGCGGTGCACGGTTAATCTGTGAACCTGAAAGTCTGATTTCCATCTTTTTCTATGTGGCCTAGAAAAGGCATTGGTTGATGTAATATTCTGCTGTTCTTTGTATATACTGTTCATATTTAATATTTCCTCCACTTGTAATTTTTTTTTAAACGAGGCAAAAGACTTGCCATTTCATTAATTAAGGGAGAAGGTTTTAGACAGAAGCTACAAGCGGCAGATGAAGGAAAATTACCCTCGCGGCACTAACAATACTCAAATGATTGGCACCCGCCAAAGCCCAAACCGACACCTCATGCTTGATCTTGTTGATGATGACCACTGATGGAACCGCCATGTTGCGGAAGACTCTAGCATTTCGCTCGGACCAAACCTTCCAAGAGATGAGCATCATCAATTATAAGGTTTGGTTTGGATTTTATAAGGTGGTTTGGATATTTTAATATGGATTACATACGGACTAAAATGAGTGAACAAACACACTAAAATGCGCTATATACATCTGAATCCGAAAAAAGTAAGAATATCTTATAGTAATGAACGGAGGGAGTAGAAAATTACTATAGAACAATTGTATAAACCAGCAACGTCTTTATTATTCGCAAACATAGAGGGTTAAAAATAAGCTCTTCTATTTCTGTATTGTGATCTTTATTATTCACAAACATAGAGGGGTCAGACATTGTGATTTTTAGCTATTACCAGTAACACCTCAAAAATAGAGGAGTCAAAAAAAAATGTAAACTAGCACAAACCATGGATGCAGAAATCTCTATTATTCACAATAACTTGGAACGCGGTATGTATCTACTCATTGCAAGGAGGCATCTAGGACCAGAAGCAAGGCTGTCAAAACTCCATGAGCATAACCGCAAACAGAACACTGCAACGTGAACGGACATGCCAACTCCTGGTAGCGTCAGAGCTATCCAACTTGCAGCGCCTCAGGCATAATCGGCAATACCGCAGTTTGAACCAAACACAACCCGGCCGATATAAGCAACAAATGTAGTCTTCCTTGTACACAGAAACCAATAGTCCCCAGCAAAGAGAAGATAAGCTGTTCGGCATGTCCTGAAAGAGAATATCAGCACCAAGTGTGTTACTCGAGTCCCGAACAATGTATCCGCACCAACACTTGTAGAGGCAGAAAATATGATGAAAAATGAAAAGCAGTAGCATGGGTAATTTTTAGAGGAAAAGTAGCATGAGTATTGCTCGAGCCCTGAAGCAATTATTCGCACGAACATTTTAGATACAGAAATGATAATGATCAAAATAATCTCTGCATAAGAAAAGGTTTGTGCATGGTAACTGAGCTAGATGAACGAAACTAGCTATAGGTACTCCCTCTGTAAACGAATATAAGATGTTTTATGTCACTACTTAAGTGACCTAAAATGTCTTCCATTTGTTTACAGAGGGAGTACATTGCAACTCGCAAGTACTGCATATAGCTTATGACTATCTACACGGCATACATAGTATTATACCCGAGGGAAAATACACAGGAGCTCATGGGTGCTTCACACCCATATACGATTATTAAATGTAAAAAATACCAAAAAATCTGAAATTTGGGGATATCAAACATGGATTTCCAATCTACTTCTGTGTGAAGTTTCGTGAAAAAATACCAGAAAACGTATATGTGGCAAAGGAAATACTGTCTGAACTAAAATCCGTCCAAACAGTTTTTTCTATACATAGGATTTTTTATCTTTTTCGCCACGGATACGTTTCCTGATATTTTTTCATGAAATTTTACATGGAAATAGATCAGACACCCAAGTTTGATATCCCTAAATTACAGGTTTTTTTTTTTTAAATTTCACGGTATTATTTTTGAATTTAATGTTCATTTAGAGGGTGGAGCACCAGGTGCTACAAATCATCTACCCATACCTGAGATGTTATCTTATTTTTTCGGCTTGAAGACTAGAGATGGACAAAGGTCATTTGTACAAGAAAGAATCAAGGAGACATTTGTCTACTATATGCCGTCATTAGTTATTACCAATGGCATACTATTCCCAAGTTGAGAATCAGATGCACATACTAATGAAAGCCGTTCATAATAGCGCGCTCTTTTATAATGGGCCGTGCCATATTTTTTATTGTACTTTAGGCTGTTTTATAATACTTGAAGTTCATGGGCAGGAAATGAATGAATAGAGTGCCTATTAAGGAAAAGAATAGCGCGCTATGCAAAATAGCACCGCCCCTTAAATTACACTATTAGCATGCTATAGCGCAGTATAGCGGGCTATTAGCGATACATTGTAAACTGGTTCTTTTTTATCAAGACAATTATCTAAACGTTGTAGTATGCTATTAGCGGCGCTATAGTGTGCTTTATTTTTCAGTGGTGTCTAGTGACAAACTGAATTAATACTACCACAGTGATGATCAGTCTCTGGAAAAGGTTCAGTAATGCTATGAGCAGCTTATTGAAGGCAAAAGTAACTAGCAGTTGCCCCAAATTGATGTTGCTATAAGAAAAGCTCTTCTCATATCAAGAAAAAAAAAGGCTCTTTACTTTTTAGGACAAGGCAGGCGCTTTGCCATTTGTACAAGAAAATTTTGTCTACAGAACACACAAGATAAGTATAACTAACCTGCCTTCATCTCTTTACATCATCTGGCAGACCTGGGAGCCACTAGTTATTTGCAATGTCACCAGCAGCTTGACCCAACAGCTCGCCACTCATAACACAATCGTCATCTATTGTCGTGGCCTGCATCTCTGGACTGCGGTAGAGCGGCTCGTTGCATCTGAGCCTAACCTGCTGGGTACCACCACCAAGGAAACTTCCCTGGTCAGCCGAATCGTTGTTCTTCACAGGCCGCTGGTAAGGGAAAGCACCAAGCTCTCCTTCGATCCTCCCTCTAATGTCGACAAGCAGGCAGCGGAGCCTGGACGCCTCAGCCTGGAGCGCCGAGTGACTCTGAAGCCTCCTCAGGAGCTGCTTGTTTAGAGCCTTGAGGCGAGCAACCTCTTCCTCCAGCAGCGTCGTGTGGGCCTTCTTCTTCTCACGGTACTTCCTCACAGCTGCCCGGTTACCCGGCGGGCGCTTCTTCTTTGGGCCGTCGGTCTCTTGCGGCGACTCCGAGGTCTCGGCGACATCATCCGACTCCTCCCGGAGGATCTTGGTGTGGACATGGACGCAGGTTTGGGTGTGGTGGGCAAGGTCATGGCGTACATGCGGGTTGCAGCAGGCGTGGGTGTGAGTATATGCGAGGTGCTCCGGGTCTTTCAGGATGTCGTCAAAGTAGCTATCCATGGCCGGGTGCAGGTACGTCTCCGGATTGGTGAAATCTATGTCCCCGTCGTCCATGGTCCGCAAGAACAAACCTGATAACATGAACACGTACGGCATGTATGAGATGCTCTTGCTACTACTACTTATTTTTATTCATTCATTCGGTAATGGAATGCAATCAACGGCATTGGGAATGCCCCCTACCGATGATGATTGGTGCAGGTCAACCGCGATCGTTCTTGCGGTGACGAACCAGAGGAAAACGAAGAACAAGCTGAGACGAATGAACAGGCAAGCCAGCTTGAGTTGAGCTTACCCGCAGACGAGAGGAGTCGCTTCCTGGTCGTGGATGGCCACGGCAATCCGTAGTTGTGCTGCTGGAGGAGGATGATTGGTGGGCGGAGAAAGGTGGGGACTGGGGAATAGCCAGCAACGTTTTCGTGTGTTGTTCCTTCTCTTGTTCGCATTGACTTTGTTTCCTTTCTCGTGGTGGAATGCTTTTCGTTCGATGTCGTCATCGATGGACAGGGGGAGAGGGCTCCGTAATAACGTGAATACAAGCAAACCACCTCGCCCGGGCGGTAGGTTGATGTGCGCCGCGCGCGGCGGAGATATTTTCAAGACGGACTGATGGAGGCGTGTGCGGCTCTACTATCCCAACGGGTCAAGTGTCAATCAAGTACAGTAATATAAAAATGGTGAATATATTCCGTGGGAACAAATGACATCATGTTGAATAATAACGGATACTGATAGGGCCGGCACACCGGTCCAAATTTCGACTGGGCACCACACGCTGCCAGATCCAGACATATAAGAGCAACTCCAACAGTGCGACCCATTTCGTCCGTCGGCATCTGTTTAGGTCGGCGAGGACACAAAAGTTGGCCCAACGCGCTGACCCAAATGGGCGCGCGTCCCCTTGGCTTCCGCCTGCCGACACATTCCCGGCCCATTTTTGAGTCGGATTTGCGTCGGCGCGGACACAAAAATCGGCTCAACGCGACGACCCAAACAGACGTGCGTCCGCTTGGCGTCTGCCTGTCGACCCATTCCTGGCCCATTTTTGAGCCGGATTTGCGTCGGCACGGACACAAAAGTCGGCCCAACGCATCGACCCAAACAGACGCGCGTCCGCTTGGCGTCCGCCTGCCGACCCATTCCTGGCCCATTTTTGAGCCGGATTTGCGTCGGCGCGGAACGAGACGGATGCGCGCGCGCGCGTTCTCCTCCCCTCGGGCCCGCTGGTCAGTGGCAGCCTCCACCATTTCCCTTCATCCCCCCCAAAAATCCTCTCGCCCGCGCGCTCCCGCCCCACCCCCGCCATGGACGACGACCTCGACGCCGCCGCCAGCCTCGCCGCCCTCGCCTCGTCCGGCATGCCGACTGCCCCCTCTTGCAAAGGCAAGCCTCGCGCCCCCCGCAAGACCACCGTGCCCAAGTCGAAGAAGGCGCTGACGTCCGAACAGTGGGCAAGGGAGTCGGCCAAGAGGAAGGACCGGAGGCACGCGACTGACGCGAGGGATGAAAACATCGCGGCGGCCGCCGTCGCCGCCGCCACGCAGCAGGAGGTCACCAACTCCCGCAACGCGGCGGCAAGGCGGGAGGCGCTCTATATGCTACGGTTACCCTAACCAGCACGGCCTCGTCAACGCCGCCGTGGCCGTGGCCAGCACCGAATCATCTGCGTTCCCTTGGATGGTGCTGCCCGACTCGCCGCGCGCATCGGCTTGCACCCCGGTGCCCAGCTTACACGTCTACTCGCAGGCCTCCCGCCTCTCTGGGGAGTGCTCGCTCGAGGTGAGCGTGGTCGCGCCTTCCACGCCCGCGCCCAAGCCCATCGACCTCAACGCCACACTGGTGGCCGGTGGCTCATCATCCGGAGGCGCGAGGAAACGTGCGCGGCAGATGCCAGCCGACGTGTTGCGAGCGCAGGCAACCTGTTCGACGGAATGCCTGCCGCCGGCGACGAGGACTACATGCATAACATGATCTTCGAGGGTGGTGCACAGGCCACTGGCTACGATCCCGACAAGACACAAAGCCAGGACGACCGAGGGGCGTTCACGCCGTCCGCTGGCTACAATGAAGATCAGGCGGCCTTCATGCGTGATCAGGTCGGCCTGGACCTGGACGGCTTCCGTCTCGACCATGCGTTTCCGGAGCATTATGGGCGAGAGGAAGAGGACGAGTGCGACATCGAAGGAGAGCCTTTGTTAAAGGACGAGCTCGCCAACCAAGCCGCCGGGGCGAAGCCGAAGCACAAGAGCATGCGGACCAAGACATACACGGTGGCCGAGGACAAGCTTCTTTGTGAGTGTTGGAGAGACATTGGGCAAGACCCCAAGACAGGCGCCGAACAAAAGCATTCAACTTTTCAGATTCGTGTTCACCGTGAGTTCCATGAGCGCAAGAAGTTTCTGTCGTACCAAATAGTAAGCACGCGCGGGTGGGTGTCCATTTCTAAGCGATCGAGGGTGATCCAACAAGATTGCAACAAGTTTTGTGCCACTCTTGAGAGCGTCAAGGCCAGCCCCGTGAGCGGCATCGGCACGCAAGACATGGTATGCTAGCAAGCTGCCCTCTTTTGTGTCATCAAGTTTATGCTTGCGTGTTCGTTTGAATACCATTTTGCCAATATGCGTGCATGAAATATATTTGTAGGCATTTCAAGCTTTGGAGGCATTCAAGGTCCAATACAATGTCAAGTGCTTTAACCTCTCCCATTGCTTTAGGGTCATCCAAGACGAGGAGAAGTTCAAGGTGCAATATGTCGCCCTCAAGTCGCGTGGGGGGAAGCAAGCCATGGAGGAGGTTGGGGACGGCGAGAAGGCTCGGCCGCGGGGGAAGACCAACTCCAAAAAGAAGGACAAGCGGGATGCGACATCGGTCGCCTTGATCGCAACCGTGGAGGGCATGATGACCAAGGACTCAAGGAAGGAGAAGCGCCAGCAAGAAAGGGAAGAGCAAATGAACGCCTTCATGGAGATCCAAATGAGGAGGCTTGAGATGGACGCGGAGATGCAAGCCAGGATGCTTGAGATGGAGGCAGAGAAGCAAGCCAAGATGCTAGATATCGAGGCCACCAACGCCAAGACCAAGGTGAAAGAAGTGGCTCTCGCGAGCATGATGACCAGAGTGGAGATCATTAAGGTGGAACTCAACACCGTTCCACCAAGGGAGAGGCCGTGGTTCGAGAAGATTCAGGCCGACATGCTCAAGTCCGACGACGAGTGATCTATGGCGGCGAGCGCCATCCTTTTTTTGTATGCCGGCAGGTGTGCTGGCATTGACCATGGGGCCGTGATGGCATGGTCGAACTCAAGTCCCACTCCTTTTTTGTGTGCTGGCATGTGTGCCGGGCACTGGTGAGTGTGCCAGCATGAACTGTGATGATATTTTTTGAACCCGACATTGTAAGCCGACGCTGGCATGGTGCCGGCATAAGACATGGCCGCTGGCATGATCTATGGCCGCAGGCCATTTTTTAAAAGTTAAGTGCGCACATGAAATGGGTCGTGCGTTGGGCGCACCGCCAACCCAAATCTAAAACAGGGTGGGCGGCCGACCCAAACGGACAAAAAGCGAACAAATTCACCGTCCGTTTGGGTTGGCCTGTTGGAGTTGCTCTAAAACCGTCAGATGAGGGTCCCACAGCACTAGTCAGATATCTATCAGTAGCGCGGGTGGGCGTGCTACTGATAAGGCGCTACAGCTAACATTTAGCAGTAGCGCGTTTGGACATGCGCTACTCCTGAGTTTACTTAGGAGTAGCGTTTCTCACGAAATGCGCTACTGCTAATAGCAGCAGGGCCTCTATAACCGTGCTAGTGCTAACTTTTCCTGTATTTTTTTATGCAGCATATTGGCGTTGTATTTGTATTGCTTTTATACAGTAGTCTCATCATATGATTTTATTATCATGATGTGTTATTATATATATACAGTAGTCTTTTTCACCCTCTCATATATATAATAACTCATCATGCTCATTAACAACTAAGCATCATCATTATTAATAATAACTCATCATCATTATCATAATAAAAAGTCATACTCATCATCATCATAGTCATCTAATAACTCATCATCGTTATCATAATAACAATTCATACTCATCATCATCATAGTCATCTAACCAACCCTACTTAATTGTTCTTAGCACATGATCACGAGTATTAGCTAGGACACCTACTACCCTCTCTCTAAGAAAAAATAGCATAAAATAAGATAGCCCCGGACCCTCCATTATGGAGAATGGAAATTATCATGTCTCCAATTCTTGCGCTTCGCGCAATGTTGCTTCCATGTAGCTCTTTATGATTGTTCATACATTTTTCCATTCTTTGATTGTCATGTCTTCATCGGTTTTAGAAATCCGGTATGAATAGCAGCGAAGCCTAGGCAGACTTGGGCGTAAGCTAATAACATCAAGGCGACCTTTCGGAAATATGGCACACAATCCTTCGGGATTTTCTGTTGAAAAACATAATAATAACATTGTAGTTAGCAATGTAGTTTAGCTTTAGAAGAATATATGCAAAAGATGCACATATGTCGTAATAGTAAAAAATCTGACCATGCCATCACCATGGATGTTACCATTGTTCAACACGTGCACTAGTGGCACGTATTGACCATAATTTGCAGGAATTTCATAATTGATATTCTAATTCTCAACATCAATAATAAATTAGATAAGGTGATCTTTCTCCTCATAAGTTAATTCACCGCCATCAATGTAGTAGGTTCTGTCTACCGTCTTCCATGCATTTTTTGAAGAATGAAAATAAGTTGTCAATGGAAATAAGATGTCAACTATTTTGAAATAAACAATATAAATTACTTAATAAATATGTTTGAGAAATACACATAGAGGTAGAAGTGGAAGCGTATCAACAAGGACCCAAATGTCGATATTCTCTTTGTCAATGTCATCTTCAGGATCACAAAGGTCAAAGGTGACATGCATACCGTCCTAAAAATCATTCTCCTTGCACAGTGTTTTCCAATTCGAGCAACCAAAATGGGATACGCTCTCCGAATTGTATAGCTATACAGCAAAAGCATAACCACGATGGGTCCTGACTTGAACTATCTTTATCTCTATATTCTCATGATTATCGAAATTCAGATGCTCCAAGACATAGCTTCTTGCATGGCATAGGATAAGCTAGTCGAATTGTAAAAGACGGAAATTACACATTGAAGAAGCATAAGTGATGCTTAATTATGAAAAAAGACTTGTCGTCGTTGCGTACCTTTTCAACATCGGAAGTCTCGTCGAGCTTAATACTAAAGCACCGACCGTCTACCAGGTGAGGCCTGTCGCACAGACCCCGGTTGTTGCCACAGTAGTCGCACTCCGGATCCGATCGTCGTCGTCAGACATTTCCTATGTTCATAATTCAAATATTAAACTTCGAAAATTCAGTATATATACTACAAATACTAAATTAGATAATTATTATTCATCACGGGTTGATTATGGGTTTGTCGACTCTTTTCTTGAAAACTCTCAGCTCACGTGGTGTATATATTTGACCGTCGGTGATGGTCGCTCCTTCCTTCGTCCTCGAGTACATTACACCAAAATGTCTAGCACAGGGGAATGAAGGAGAAGCGACCCCCACGACAACAGTCGGGATTCTTTGTTCTCTCATATATGGTGGAGACTATCCCTCACTGATTCCTCTCTGACATTTGTGACCGTCGGTGATGGTCGTTCTTCTCTTCCTTCCCGTGCATTAACAAAAGGTCTATCACGAGAAAGAAGAGGAAGAATGACCCCCACGACAACAGTCGGCATTCTTCTTTTCTAATATATGGTGGAGTCCCGACAGACTTAAAATCAACCTGAAATGTTGTTTAATTATCTTTCTAGAAAATCCGGGTCACTCGATATTTCCTACATATTCTAGCACAAGTCATGCCAAAATTCACGAAAAAGTCCAGCATGACCTTTGCTAAGAAGGACATATATCGAGCGCCTGTAATTTTCCGCAATGGAAATTAATCAACACTCCGGCAAAACAAAGGCCACTCTGAGGTGTTCCCTGCAAACATAGGCCACTTGGGCAAGCAGTAGTAGTACACAACACTACATATCACATGTCTAAATCTCCATATTTGAAAGACCTACATTGAAAATTTTCTATTCCATGGAAATTGTAACAACTACTCATCTACTACTTTAGTACATCTATCAAAAATATCTATATCATCATCGACATGGGGATTTGGCTGGTCTCACCTCGAGGTCGGAGGAGGTCAGTGACGGGGACGACGGCGGGGATGATGCAGGGTCCTTGATTTCTGCAAAAACAAAATATAAACAAAAAAATTATTATCCCCATTTTAGGGTTTAGTGAATCGCTAAACCCTAGAAAAATCCCCTAGTTTTTTACCTACTGTCTACTTCTTGAACCATGGAAAAATACCCTAATTTCACATAACTTGGAGGTTTATTGCTGAAATATATTTGAAAATATACTATGAACCCTAGAAAAAACCCTAATTTCAGAATATAACAAGTAGGGGACATTTTTTTACCAACTAAATGTAGTAAAATACAAACTGTAATATAGAAACCATTACTTACTTTTTCTATTCTATTCTATTCAAATAACCTAAATTCTATTATATTCAAATAATCTACATCATCAAAAAATTTCTATTCTATTCAAATAATCTACAATACTAAATATCTTATAACCCCTACATGTACTAAAAATTTACATTCTACATTCTATTGTACTTGTAAAACATTAAAAAATCTACATTCTACAAGAACAGAGGGAGGAGGGATGGAGGGAGGTAGGAGGGAGGAGGGAGGGAGGGAGGAGAGAGAGAGGAGGAGGAGGAGGGAGGATGGTTCCCTAAGGAGGAGGGTGGGAGGGAGGAGAGAAAGGAGGAG
Organism: Aegilops speltoides; assembly: GCA_021437245.1. Classification (NCBI taxonomy): domain Eukaryota; kingdom Viridiplantae; phylum Streptophyta; class Magnoliopsida; order Poales; family Poaceae; genus Aegilops; species Aegilops speltoides. The sequence goes on from CM038147.1 coordinate 479,651,431, forward strand.
GGCGGCCGTCCGAGGAGGGAGGAGGGAGGAGAAAGGAGAGAGCATGAGGTGGGAGGAGGGAGGCGGCTTACCGACGATGAAGGAGGCGGCGATGGAGGCGGAAATGTATCGGGCGGGCGTGGGCTCGAGGGTGGCCGGAGGAGTGCGGGGGCAGGCCACCGACGAGGGTGGGAGAGGGAGTGGAGATGGAGAGTGAGGAAGTGAGACTAAGAGGTCAGGCGCGGAGGACGATGATAACCTGGGCTTAGTAGTAGCGCATTGTTAGGCCCAACGCTACTACTTAAGTCAATAGCTGTAGCGCAGGTCCAAAACAGGCGTTGCTGCTAAGTGGGGATGGCCACATAGGCCCAGGCTGGCAACAGCAGCAACGCGGTTTGCCAGAACGCGCTACTGCTTAAACACCTACTAGTACCGCTCGAAACTAGAAAGTGCTACCAGTAATTAGCAGTAGCGCCTCTCTTTAACCCGCGCTACTAATAAGACACTAGTAGAAAAGGGGGCAAAGGTCCAGGCCGGGTCACCCATTAGTCCCGGTTCAGTCCAGAACCGGGATCCATGGGGGCATTGGACCCGATTCGTGAGTCCCGGGGGCCGGCTGGGCCACGTGGGCCATTGGTCCCGGTTCGTCTGGAACTTTTGGTCCCGGTTGGTGGGACGAACCGGGACCAATGGGTCTCGCTCCTGGCCCACCACCATTGGTCTCGGTTGGTGGCATGAACTGGGACCAAAGGCTAGTCTCGATTCATGCCACCAACCGGGACCAGTGATGTGCCTATATATACCCCCTCGCGTAAGAGCAGAGCACACTACTCTGTTTTTCTGGCCGCCGAGGGTGAGAGGGCTTGGTGGTGCTCTAGCTCACCTCCTATGCACACAAGGTGTTCGATGGAATGCCCGAGCCACACTATTTAAGCTTTCTCCATGTTCCTCAATATTTTTCTAGGTTTAGCGGTCCGTCACGCCCTGTCCCCGTCTTCACTGCCGTCAATCACTCACGCCGATCTCATCGCCGGCACCACCGTGGTGAGCCCTTGTTCTTATCTTCTTTCTGGAAGGAAAAATATTCTTACTTGTATGTTTAGATAGATACTACTATTATCTTCTTACTTTTATTATTGCATCTTATATAGTGCGATGGTTTTGGTATCCGCCCCCGTCGGCCCTCGTCCTGTCTATGATTCGGATGTGGTATATATTATCTTTTCATAACTATTGGTTCATTTATTATTTATGACAATTATGCCGACCAACGTGACATAAATTTATTTATCTAGGACGTTGTTGAACTGGAAATTCCAACCGGCCCTATTGTCGAGAGGTTAAATTTAGTTGAAGAAGAAAACAATTTCTTGAAGGAAAAAATAAGAAAAATTAAGGAGGAGAAGATGATATTGGAGTTGCATGTTGCGGATGTCGTTGATGATCACAAGATCAAGATGGATGCAATGCGCTTGAAGATTAGAAAGATTAGAAAATATGCCATTCATACCGAGGCTTGGTATCATTATGCCGTTGGATCGGTTGTTACCTTGATTGCGATTATGATCGCATTTGTTTTCATATTGAAATGTTTTACATAGTTTCAATGTATGGTTTAATTAATTTAGATGCTCTGCAGAGCTTTATGTTTTTAGATGAGAACTATGTATGTACTTTGGTTTTAATGTGACGATGAACTTCTATTAATTTGGTCACTTAATTATCTATTCATGATGTTCTGTAATGGTTTTTGACACACTTAATTATACATAATGCACGCAGATGAACCGGCAATGGATGTATGGTGACACACACACCTCCGAGTACATTAAAGGCGTGCATTATTTTCTCGAAGTGGCTGAGGCAAACAAGCAGAATGGTTTTATGTTTTATGTGTGTCCCTAAATCGCGGTATGAGGGGAGACTGACTGGGAAAGGCACGCTTGGAGGAGAGACAATAATATGCATGGACGGATATTCTTGGTCTCAAGCACAATGCACAGTTCTACAGAACTCTACCTTGGTGAACCCTTATATCAATGAACACAAAAACAGTCTGCGCTCCAAACACCCGGAGCAGTGCGACGACTGGACTACATGTTTACACATCAGGACTTTCAGCAGTTGGTTGGAAACACGTCTGAGAGAAGAAAACACTGTTTGTGATGAGCTGTACTCATTGTCCCGGGGACCATCTTCGACTATTACGATTTGGAAAGGATACGAGATAAATGCTAAGAAAAAGTGAAGACTTTCTCTATGACTATTATGATAATTCCATGCCAACTTTCAACCTTTTTGTAGTTCATTTGAAATGCATGTTGTAACAGACAAGTTTCCGTATCAAATCAAGATTGTCCGTTTTGTACACGAAGTGCATCCAGTTTTTACTGTAACCCTCTCAACTTTCTTGCATATGCTATGTGGATGAAATGATGATACCATGCCAAAATGAAAGAGAGGCGGAATGCTCACCTGCACGTTGCTTAGCTTCAGGCCAACGTGCAGGTGAGCACTGCGCTCCTCCCTTCATCGTCTCTACACTCAGGGCTTATAAACCGCTGCGAGTGCCTCTCGCTTGGCGAGGTGGGACTAAAAAACAGCTGTAGAAAGAATCAACTAAAAAACTCTTTTACCGGTTCATGCCACAAACCGGTACTAAAAGGTGCTCGCGGGGCCCCAGCCTTAAAACATGTACCAAATAAAATGCCTTTATAACAGCCTTAGAACTGGTACTAAAGGAATCAACTAAAAAGCTTTTATAAACCTCTAGTATTATTGAAACTAAAATTATATAGAATTTTGTTACAAACTTTAATAGCAGAAAGAATTATCATAAAAGAAAATAAAAAGTAATTAGAATTTTGTTCAAAACATTAAAAGCAAAAAGAATTATCATAAAAGAAAATAAATAAGTAATTAGAATTTTTTTACAAACTTTAATAGCAAAAATAATTATCGTAAAAGAAAATAAATAAGTAATTAGAAACAAAAAAAAAGCAAAAAAAACTAGGAAAATTTTAAAAAAAGTGCCACCTGTAGCAAAAAGAATTATCGTAAAAGAAAATAAATAAGTAATTAGAAACAAAAAAGAAAGCAAAAAAACTGGGAAAAAATTAAAAAAAAGTGCCACCTACAGGGCCACCACGACCTGCATACGACTAGAAACCCATTACTAGGGCCAAGATGCAGGCCCGCAATAGGCCCAATAGGCCCACAAGCACAGAGAGTGATTTTAGACCCGTAAGCCTGCAGTAGAGAGGAGCTCGAAGTGGTTAGTTCGGCAGGGCTTATAAACCATTCCAAGCCCCTCTCGGCTAGCAAGGTGGGACTAAACATAGCACCGCACCGCGCCAGTTCCAGCACACGACCTTTGGTCCCGGTTGGTGGCACCAACCGGGACTAAAGGGTGCATTGGTCCCGGTTGGTGGCACCAACCGGGACTAAAGGGTGCAGTGGTCCCGGTTGGTGGCACCAACCGGGACTAAAGGGTGCATTGGTCCCGGTTGGTGGCACCAACCGGGACCAATCTCTCTTTATCGGTTTGTGGCACCAACGGGACCAAAGGCCTCTGTTTCTGCCTTTGGACTGCTGAAAAGAGGCCTTTGGTCCCGGTTGGTGCCATCAACCGAGACTAAAGGGGTGCATTGGTCCCGGTTGGTGCCATGAACCGGGACCAATGTTGTGCCTATATAAGCGGCACTCGCAAAAATTTGGTTCAGTTCGTTCTGCCCCGCCGCCCGACGCCGCCAGGCTGCCCGTCCGTCTCTGCCTCGCCATCGCCGTCGTCGCCGCGCGCCGTCCCGTGCCACCCCGACGCCGTCCGTGCCGCTCCGATCGATCGCCGTCGCCGCCGCCCGCCCAGCGACGCCGCCCCCGCCCGCCATCGTCGCGCCGTCCGGCCGAACCTCACCGTCGACCGTCGCCGCGCCATTGCCCCGCCCGCGCCGCACCTCGCCATCGCCGTCGCCGTCGCCATCGCCAGCCCTGACACCGTCGCCGTGAGCAACTAATTTAATTTGATGTTAGTAGTAGTTAATTTAGATGTGTAGTTAATTGAGTTAGATTTTGTTTGATTTTTTTGTTAGATTTTTTGTAGTTCATAGATTTTTTTGTTAGATGTGTAGTAATTTAGATGTGTAGTTAATTGAGTTAGATTTTGTTAGATTTTTTCACAGTTTTTGTTAGATTTTTTGTAGTTCATAGATTTTTTTGTTAGATGCGTAGTAATTTAGATGTGTAGTTCATAGATTTTTCTGTTAGAGTTTTTCATATTGTGTAATTAATTTGTTCATATTGTGTTAGATTTTTTTTCTGTTAATAGAGTTTTTTGGTGATATTATTGTTGAATATGCATATTTGTATGTTCATATATATGCAAAGATCGAATATGTCAAATTTTTATGATTTTTTTCTGTTCATAGAATTTTTATGATTTTTTTCTGTTGTAATTTTGTCCATAGAATTTTAATGATTTTTTGTTCAGGTATTTTCTTTGTCAATTTATTGTGTATGTATAGGAAAATTGTGAATGATAGAAGTCATTTATGAATATGTTCATATTTAGAATAGAGGAAAAAGAAAAATAAGAAGCGAAAGTGTTTAATATAATTAGTTAGAAAAATAATAGAGCTATAGTTAAACTAGTTTATTTTTAGTAAGTACTACTTTATTTTATTTATAGTAAGTGCTTCATATATAGTTGAACTAGCTAGTTGATTTAATAAACGACTTTATTTTACTATATATATAAGTAGTTTGTTTTTAGTAAGTACTACTTTATTTATTTATAGTAAGTGCTTAGTAGTTGAACTAGTTGATTTAATTAATAAAACTACTTTGTTTAACTATATATAGAAGTAGTTCCTGCATCGACGTCGGCGATGCCTATCCCGCATCCTCGTCGTCGTCGACTCGGCGGTGGAGGCCTGCTTGTTCAGGGCCATGTTCGGGACTGGGCTCCGCCTGGCTGGTATTGGAAGGTGCTACCTTCCAGGGGATGTAGGTTGGTGAGGAGGCAGCCCGTTGTTGACCCGATCCTTATTTGGTGGCGGTCGCGTGGGCCAGTGACGGTGCCGAGGCTTCCGGACACCCCAGAGGTGGTACGTCACCGTGTCAGCGAGGAGGACGAGCACGTCCGTCGCTACATGGTTGCATTGGAGGGCAGGTTCGACAATACCTGGCAGGTTCTTCAGGGATCTCACTGGAGCTATGATCCTGTGATGGTTCCTTATCTTTGGGTGTCCACCGCCCGCGACGATACCCGTTGGGCGCTACGGTTCTACCTGTATTAGTGATGCTATATGTATGATAGTATTCGATGAGTATTAGTAATAATATTCGACGATGTACGGACACAAGAGATGATATACTTTTGCTTATAATTGAATGCATGCTAATTTGAATACTACTTTATTTTATGGTTTGGTTTTGCTTATTGAATGCTCATATTGGAAAAGTACTCCTACTTTGAATGCTAAAATTGGAGATCACTATGCAGAAATCTAGGAGCCCCCTCCATCATCCACGCCGTCGTAGGGGTAGCTTCTCCTTCATTTCCATGTGCTAGACAATTTGGTGTAATAATGCACTCGGGAATGAAAGAAGGAGCTACGTACCATCACCTATAGTCAACCATGATTAATAATAATGATCTAATTTAGGTTTTTTAGTACATATATTTAATTGTATAAGTTTAATATTTGAATTATGAACATATGCCGGAAATATCGTACTCGGACGACGAAAACCCCCCGGGGGAGTGCGACAGGTGCCATGACAACCGAGGTATGTGCGACAGGTTCATTGAGCTGGACGAAGATCGGTGCTTCAACATTAAGCTCGAGGAGACCTTCGATGTTCATACGGTACGCAACGACGACAATAGTTTTTTCGTAATTAAGCACGACTTCAACTATTTTAACGTGTATTTTTTATCTTTTCCAATTCGACTAGCTTATCCCATGCTATGCAAGACGCTATGTCTTGGGGAGGATGGGTTTTGAAGACCATGGAAGTATGGAAACCAAAAAAAATTCTCCTAAGGACCCATCATGGTGTGGATTTTAATGTAAAGTTGTACAATGCTGAGAGTGTAACCCATTTTGGTTGCAAAAATTGAGAAGCACTTTGCAAGATGTATGGTTTTGATGAGGATATGCTTGTCACCATGGATCTTGGTGATCCTACAATCGAGCAAGACAATATGGAGATTTGGGTCCTTGAGGATAAACCTCCAATTCTTCCCCCATGTGAGCTTAACATAGTTATTAAGTAATTTATATTGTTTATTTCAAAATAGTTGATAGCTTATTTTCATTTACAGCTTATTTTCATTCTTCAAAAAATATGCGGAAGATGGTAGACAAAACCCACTACACCGATGGCTCCGAGTTAACTTATAAGGAGAAAAATCATCTGATCGCATTTTGTACTGATCTTGAGAATTACAATGTCTACAATCGAACTCCTCAACATTATGGTCAATACGTGCCACTAGTGCATGTGTTGAACTATGGTAACTACCATGGAGATACCCTGGTAACATTTTTTACTATTACGACATCCGTGCATCTTTTTGCATACTTGGAAAACTAGTACATCATTGCTAACTACGAAGTTATTACTATGTTTTTAACAGATAATCCCGAATGATTGTGTGCCTCATCTGATGTATACGCACGGTAGCCTTCATGTTTTAAACATACAACCAGGTCGTCCTACAAATCTCAACTGTCCATATCGGATTTCTAAAAGAAGTGGAGACATGACAATCAAAGAATGGAAAAAATGTATGGACAGTCGTAAGGAGCTTCTTGGAAGCAAAAGGAAGCGAAACGCAAGAATTGGAGACAGGATGATTTCCATTCTTCATAATGGAGAGTCAGGGTCTATGTTGTTTTATGCTATTTTACCTTAAGGGTGTTTAGGTCCTACCTGATACTGATGATCATGTGCTAAAAACAATTATGTAGGGTTGGGTTCGATGACTATGAGGATGATGATCGTATGACTTATTATTAATAACGAGTAGAAGTTGTATGATGATGCATGATTAGTAGGACTTGTTATTATATATGATGATGTATGATGCGAGCATGCATCAGTTATTATATATCAGCGGGTGAAATGAACATAGCAGTAGCGTTGGTAAACCAAGGACGAAGATATAAGAGAGGATACTTCTCTCTATTAGCTAGCTAATAACAACCGAAAAATAACCCCCAAAACCCCTAAACCAGCCACTTTTTTTTAAAAAAAAGAAAAACCTCAGCTCCAGCCAGGTGCTGTCGCGTGGAAGACTTTTGGTCCCAGTTTATGTCACCAACCGGGACCAAAGGCCCCCCTGCCTGGGCTGCCCGTAGCGGCCACGTGGATGCCCATCTGTCCCAGTTCGTGTAAGAACCTGGACTAAAGGGGGGAGGTATTAGTAACGACCTATTAGTCCCGGTTCAAGAACCGGGACTAAAGGCCCTTACGAACCGGGACAAATGCCCTGTTTTCTACTAGTGAGACTCCGTGTATAAGGTTTTCCCTAGTAGTGTTAGTTCCCCTCTTCCAAAAAGTTAAATCTCACAAAGCAACAACGGAAAAACGAGTTGCGGCTTCCATGGACACTCACTATGGGCAGGCAAGCGCGACCAACTTGAAGCACGGCTGCCCTCACTGCCGGTCGCCGCCCTTCTACCCGGTTGCCAACTACATTTCTCGCGACTTCTCGCATGTAACCGTGTGCACCCATAGTGGCAGCTCCGGTGGCGATGGTGGCAGCTCGCCGCACCACCCCGATGTGCCACCGTCGCCCCATCACCATCGTAGCTCGCTGCACGGGGTTGCGTGAGCGACAGGCAACGTCGTTCATGTTTTGAAGAGGAACACTTTATTACTTAAACATTACACTTGCATCTGCATAACTAAGATGCATACAGCCAAACAAGGTCCTCTCATAAAAGCAAAAAATAAAAAAAGGCGAAATACAAAGAGACATATAGTGACCTTATAACACCTAAAGCGAAGGGGAGCCAATCCTAAGATCATGGTGCCACCCATATTGAGTAAAAGTATCCCTCACCATAGTCTTCAATCATGAGGGATGGGCGGCACCGACGTGCTTGGGCCACCCGTCACTGGCACAGGGGTGTGCCGGTCCGGATGCGTCCGCTCCCCCACCTCCCCCTTTCCCTGTCCGTGTGTGCGGGTCGTCACAGCTCCGACGACGTTCAAGGCGGGGCGTATGCTACGGTTCATCGGTCGGGGGAGTCCCTGTGGCTCAAAGTTGATCTCTTTGGATGGTCTTGGGGGTGTTTGGATGCTAGGCGGCGGCCCTGGCGGCGGGAGGCACGATGTTCGTGGGCAGAACTTGTGCCTCAGGTGCGGGCGAGCGGCCATGGCCACGCGGGTGGGTGGTCGCTGGTGGTTGGCGGGGCTAGGATGCGTCGGAGGGGTGGGCGTGCCGGGGTACATCACTTGCCCAATCTTGTATTGGCCGACGGCGGCGGCGTCCGTGGACACCGTATCCTTCTTGAAGGCTTCGTCGCGGTGCCCTTACTCCTTCGAGTTGCTCCGGGTGAAAACTCGATCTTTGGGATCGGATGGTGGCGGTTATCAGTGGTCGTTCCCTTCTAGGAGGCACCATCTTGGAGTCCTTGTCCCGTCGTTTTCCGTCTCACCTCTCCTCGGAGGCTTGGAGGTTTCCGTTGGCTCCAAGCGGTTCATCCTCGCGCATGTGTAGTGGCTTGGTAGTCGTTGGGGTGGTGTGGCGGTGCTCGGCACCTTTGTATCTTGCCTTGGGTGTGTGTGTCGTGTGCGGTGGTGGCGTGAGTTCGTATCGTGTTGCTTGCGGATCGTGCTTTATATATAAAGCGGGGCGAAAGCCTTTTTCGGTAGTCTTCAATCATGTACACACCTCCGTAAACGGGCCTCAATTCTCCACACGTTATAGATATAACCATAAACGGAGAGTACTGGTACATCTGTAGATAACCTGCATCAGAAAAGTACTTTTATCATTCAAAACCTTATCATTTCTACATAGTTAAAGCAACCAAATAACGACAAGTGCTCCCACCCTGAGAAGAGTTCTAAACCCGTGATCAATCCCATGTAATCAGTTTCCAAATAAATTAGCAATGCTACAAGGAGGATATAATCCAGAAGCTATTTGGCCACATATAACGAACCAATTTGCATTGCGAGAATAAATGTTTTATTGTCTCATCATGGTGACAAAAGATACATTGCGGACTTCCATGCCAATTCTTCTTAATAAGGTTATCTTTAGTAAGAATGACTTCGCGACGAAGATAACATTCAGAGATTTTATTCTTAAGAGGTATCTTCATCGTTCAGACATTCTTGTTATTATCAACTGGCACATCAGACTGGATTAACGCTCTATACATGGACTCCACTGAGAATGTCAATGCCATCATGGATGTTGCAGAAAAGTTGGCCAGTCGTAGCAAAAAAGAACGACCGTTGTAGGAATCCGTCGTCGCCGCCGTCGCGGGTCGCGGCTCTGCCATGATCAATGTGGCACAATCCCTTGCCGGTAGTAGCAAAATGCAATGACGGTTGCAGCAATTCATCTTGCCGCAATCACCGGTCGCGGCCCCGCCATGATGGATGTAGCAAAAGCCCTCACCGGTAGTAGCGAAATCTGAGGACGGTTGCAACAAAAGAAGTCACCGCCCTAGTAGGTCGCAGCTCCGCCGTGATGGATGTAGCAAATCCGTCACCGTAGTAGCAAAATTCGACGACGGTTCCAGCTTATGGCTCAGCTCGTTGCAACTTCCAGGGGTGGAACTTTGGTCGTCGGAGTGAAGCTAGATGGATGGACAGAGCGGATTCAATGGCGGTGCTGCGGGGGTGCGCGGCCAGGCTGTAGCAGGATGTGATGCTGATTGTAGCAAATTGCGATAGACGAGACACCAGGGAGCGGAGACCGGTAGTGATGAGGTCGATGGTGCTCCGATCTGGTCCTCGACTAAGCATCTTCCACAGCTGCAGGTAACCATACAATTTCAATTTGTAAATGGCATCGTTAGGTTATCGCAAGGTAGCGCGCTCAATCACAAGTTTATTGCAACTCTTGTAGAGCGTTCAAATGACGACTCCTATACCCAGCCACCTAATGTGGCGGTGTCCCACCGTAGAGGCCTGCAGTTCCGAGAACAGTTCGGTGAAGTCGGTGTGGCACCATCCGCCACCAACTACTTCATGGAAGCAACTCCAAAGAAATTGGGTCGTGGCACATGTAAAGTAGGAAGTTCCTAATCTTTGAAAGAAGCCGGAGATAATCGGGCCAAGCATTCTATTATCCAAAATCAGTTTGATATAACAAGATTTTTATTTACAATCCACTTGAATGCCAAACAAAGTCTTAGTACTACTAAATTTAACACCGCGCAAGGAAGGCATCCCTGAATAAACTTTATCATATAGGCGACCTAACTGATAAAAATAACAGACAGAAGGCAGGACACCCGAGTTGTTTCGTGCAATCATATGCTCGTGAACGCTCTACACTGTCTTTCCCAATGCTCCTTGGCCAAGCGAACACGCTCAACACGCTCGGTTTGCATCCTCTTCTCCCAATACTCCGGGCAACTGTAGGAAGGCAGAATTATTTCACTGATCAGCAATGTCAACTTAAGGAAGGGTTTCTACGTAGAAAATAGTGCACACGTTTGTGTCGGAGAGAGAGAGAGAGAGAGAGAGAGAGAGAGAGAGAGAGAGAGAGAGAGAGGGAGGAGGGAGGAGAGAGAGAGAGAGAGAGAGAGAGAGAGAGAGAGAGAGAGAGAGAGGGAGAGAACTATTATCCCTTTTTTTTCTTCAAATTCACTTAATTAATTATTACCTGTTTCTAAGCAGAATGTTGAGCTGATTCAGCCGCACAGCGTTAGGAAAGACACCGGCCTAAAGCAGAGCCAAAGATATACGTTTCTGATCAGGTGACCTTGGTAGAAAATATTGAGCAAAAATTTGATAGATTTACCCGGCGACAAATCGGGCATTTTGATCCAGGATCTGCAGACTCGAGTCCATCAACAACTGTCACAGAGGCTGCAGCGCTGCAACACAGGTAGCAGAAGATGTGGCCACATGAAAGAGAGACTGCATCGAACACTGTGTCCTGCAAAACCAAACATCTTATTAAGTTATATCATCCACTTTCTTCAGCAGTCCGAGTTTTCACAAAAAGCTTTAATAAAAGGGCCGAAAATGTATAGCTCACGTACTCTCCTCTACAGTACTACCCTCTAAATTAGTTGTTGACACGCGGGTCATGTATCAGACCGCCAAGTCAGAGACTAGCATGTGAGAGTATTTATTTCCATAACTTACCAAGCAGATCGAACAGGTTAAGTCGATGTCGACCCGCAAGGAATCCAAGAGGCTACAAGAGAGTGTCGGCTTATCCTCATCGCCGAATGTGAGGGAGAGGTCCACTAAGAGCTCCATTGAAACGGTGTTGTTCCACCTCATGTTGATGTACAAAGCCATGAGCTCGTGCAGCCATGGCGATTCAAGTATCTCGATGTGCAGCCTCCGCGCTTCAGTTCTGAAGGACTGCCCTTGTTTTGAGCAACATTTCTGCAAGTTTGTTGTGCTAGATGTTATCATTATGCCATTAAAATGATTTATCATTATGTAGTTGCATGTGACTATCTAATTATCAAAGCAGGGAGCAGTATATGGTAATCTTGCCGCAATAATCACCATTTCACACCAACAATATTGATGAGACTAATAATGTATGGTGTGCATCTTCAAATAAAGAGACATATCGGGGGCACAGCCAGGATTGGTTTCGGCCCGGGTCAGACATGATGAACAATGTTGAACAGTAGCAGAAGTTATACAGTCAATGAAGGATTCTAGGGCCATGACATCGAAGAGATAGATGGAGTGTTCACAACCAAGTATTACGACTTATTAGTCATCCATCTGTCATTTTTTCTTCAACAATAATATGACTAATTTTAACATGTCCCCCTTACCTCCTCTTTTTGGGAGGTAAGAAAGTAAGAGTTACTCAGACCACTACCTAACGAAATCAACGGCTCAGATCTATTATAAACTCTTGCCTCCATGTCAAAAGAGGAGGTAAGAGAGACCATCTTAAAAATGCTCGCTTTGCTTTAGAAAACATATGTATGTAACGACGGCAAACCGAATTATTGAGTTAGGGGCCATGCCTTGTCATACTTCTTTGTGATTTTCCTCATGGCTACAACATTTACAATAGCATAGGTAACTAGGTCTTTTCCTTGCCGTACTAGTGCCTCATCAGTCCTTTGAGACCTGTTTGTGAACCACATGAAGTACTTCCTCAATCCGGTGGATGCTCCATGCAATTTAAGTAACTTTTCAACCTTTTCATTGAAGCAGCGAACGATTGCTGACAGCTCATTGGCAAGGGATGGAAAGAAACTCTCATCACGTACTGCAGATGCAATAGCTAGTGTCAAATATTGATCATGGGCCATGTAGCCTATACCTTCATTAATAACTCCTTAAGTATTCAGAAACATATAGATAGGAAAAGAAGTATAAATGCATGTGCAAGACTAAGGTGTTTGATTCATATGAAGAATGCATGAACTTTGTAGACTTAGGTGTTTGATTCATGAAAATGGAAGATAAATACAAAGGAGTCATAACAAAGGTGTTCACATTAATGCAAAGAACGTACAAAGTAAAGTTGTGAGACATGAGGTTTAGTATGTCATGTCTACTATGGGTAGCATGTAATCTCTATTGTGGTTGTTGTAGTCCCGTCGAGCTATGGTTCCCCTGTACTATCATTTTCCGCTACTCCTTGTATAATACCTTACTATTTTGCAATAAAATGGCTGTATGTATAGCCGACATAGTGGCCGGGAATTTACCCTCTTTTCAGGAGAAATAATAAGCAAATGATATTTTATTTTGGCAATGAAAACCTTCATCTTATTCTCTGCACACGAAAAATCTGGAAAGAGGTTTAAGTCAGTTGTATTTTTTATTACAACTGTTACGGTGATTGGCAATTTTAGGAGCCGTTCATCCATCATGATCTGACGGTGGGAAAATAGGAGTTACAAGGAATTACGAAATTGAAATTACGGGAAATTACATATAACGGTGGGACCATTACAGAATTTAGGTGGGACCAATTAATTTATGAAAGGGTAAATCCGTCAATAGGGTATTTTTTTTGTGGATCATTAGAGCAGCTATGCCGTGGGATACAAAACAAGATGGACGTCGGATCTGATGTTTAAGGCCCGCGCGAGATTAGCTCCATCGGTTCGCTAATTGACTCCGTACGATGGAATAATACAACGTGGCAGTCTACATGCAGTTTGTTTCCTGGCAACTACCCCCACAGATCACGCCAGGTTTAACTCTCGTTGATCAGTTTTCTGTGCTTCCTCCATATTCTTTGTTTTCTGTTCCAAAACTAAAGAAAGCATGCACCGGAAGCATGCATGGCACTGAATCATTTCATCTCATCTAGTTCAACGTGTGTCTGAAGCATTTTATATGGTCCAACAAAGCACTTGTAATCCCTCCAGTCATTTTTAGTCTGTATATAAATTTCGTTCGAAGTCAAAATTTCTCTATTTTGACCAAACTTATAAAAAAAAATATCAACATACACAATGTCAAGTCAATAATGTTAGATTCATTATGAAATGTAGTTTCATAGTATATATATTTGATTTTGTAGATGTTGATATCTTTTAATATAAATTTGGTCAAACTTTGCAAAGTTTGACTTGACTTGGCACAAATCTAATACGCGTAGTAAAAAGGACCAGAGGGAGTATTCTGAGGGTTAGATCATCTACAGCCGGGCGCCTCAAACCCGCCTCATATGCCCGACGGACGGCTCGATCAGTGATCAGTCACAAAAATCGACCTAGACGGGCGCCTTAAACGGGCCTCAAACGACCGCCTGACTGGCACCTCTCATATTCAACCCAAATCTGGGATGGATATGGGGCTCCCGGGTGCGTCCACTACGCAGACCTAGCCCACGCTGGTCCACCCGACCCCACATATATTCCTCCCCATCCGCTGCCCCGGCCAAACTCTAGCCACTCCCTCCGTCACCCAAGCTCCCGTCCGAGCGATCTCCGACCATCTTCGGCATGGCGGCAGCGGATCCGAGTCATACACCTCGTGTTCGTGGACCCCAGCTCATCCCACGCTGCCCGAGGAGAAGATGACCGTCTGCTTGCGTTGCGCCGCCCGGCAGAGGCCCCGACGGCAGCGATCGGACCCTTGCGTCATGAATCCATCGCGTTCGCCCAAACGACGCATGGATCTGCCGCAAGGTGTGCCACCGTTATCTCACGGAGGCAGTGCGGTACGTTTGGTGTCTGGACATTGTGGCGGAGGTGCAGCTCCTCCATTGGCGCGCCGAGCTGGAGGGGAATGCATGGACGTCATCGGACACTAACGTGGCGCGGCATGCCCGCTGTGCGAGGTAGCGGGCACAGGAGAGGACGATAGCCCTCGTGGTGGTGGACGTTGGGTTTGAGGTATCTGGTTGTAAAATCAAATATTTGAGACATAACAAGCACTGTCCGTGGACGCGCCCGTGCGCGTCCGCATGCGTTTGAGGGGTTGGATTTGTCGAGTCCGGTTGTAGATGCTCTTATAGCACTATGGGTCACGCGGACACATCACTACCACCATGACCCCTCTAATTCTACTAGTACCACCAGTATGGGTAGTCCGAGCCTAAAACTACGTTCACATAGCGACAAGGTGGTCCCACTATTAGCAGTACAAGTACCCCTGTCACGCAACTTCCGCTACGGGCCGTCTCGACCCCAACTACCGGTACTTGTGGGTCATTCGGACTACGACTAACCATAGTGGTGAGTCCGAACAAGTAAAGCTGGTAGTTCTAGGCCATAGTCTATAGGTACTATTGAGGCCATGGCTCTTTACATCTAAGACTATGGGTCATCCAGACACCCCGGATCCCTTTTAGGACAATGGGTCATCGAGAAATGCTACAAGTCGTCCTCAAGAAGTAAGACCGGTACTCCACAACCCAACCGTACGTAAACCTATGTTGTTTTCCGCCCTCTTATTAGCAATCAAATTCAATTATGCTACCATTTGATGGCAAAGCAAAATACATCGACAGTGGTAGTGTTTCAGGAGTTCGCTGCCACATTCACAACATGATTTTTATTCTCCACAATATGCACCAAGTTTATCCCAACTAAAGCAATAGTCTATTTTACAAGTCATCAACCACCAGCAGGTTTAAAGCATGAATGATGCAATCAGACATCACCAAAAGATTCAGCACATGATTCCCAGAATCAATCAGTAGGGGACACTTTTACGGTCATCGCAGGCGACCACGAGTCATACAATATATCTGCACACATAATAGATGCATCAACCTTTAATCTTATATAAATCATGCAAAACTCTATTTAGTCACAATCACGGAAATACTTGCATAAATTAATACTCGACCAAGGAGACCGTTTCAATCTTTTACTCGACCAAGCAACAATTGTTTCTTAGCACGAAATACTTACAGAAATTAATACTTGATAATAGGACCACAAGCGCAACAGTTTCCTACCACGAAACCCCTTCTAAAGTGAGCTGTAGCTAACAGTTTGCTGCCATCATGTCCTACACAACAAAGAAATATAATTACTCCAAAAGCTCCATCTACTTGCAAAGCAATATTTGTTTTTTCATTTCTCCACGGTAGTTCCATCTTTTGTAATCCCAATTCTTTGTGGTGAAATCATATTCATGAAGCGATAATATTATTATTTTATCTGCGTCAATCAAGAATGTGGAGATGTGTCATAGAAATAAACTGAAAGTTGATCTGATTCTGTCAGTCAAGAAAGGGAGATTTGGACAGCTACTTCAAGACTATGAACAAATGATTTCTAAATCCTCATAGCTTCCCTTCCAAAACAGTTGCAAATTAGCATACATATTGGAGTCCTAGACAGTAGCTTAGCAGCCAGTGTTCACATTATAACTCAAGTACACGCCATCATATTAGATACATTGAGCAACCTTCGGAACATGAACCATTAGTGCACTATACCTAAACTGAATTTTTGTCACGACGTAGATGGACAGATCGCAAGAGAGAAAGGCGAAAACAGAACATGAATTGTAGAAAAGCCTTACCAGTACATTCATCGGATCTTTCGGGTCTGCGTCCGCATCGCGGCTTGTGCCACGGTGTGCGCCGATCTCACCTTCGCGACCGCCAAAGTGCATGACGGCTACGGGCTCACCCGTGCAGCCACAGTAATTGCCGCAATCTCCCGTGCGGGACCCTGCAGGAAGGCTACGAGCTCCAACGTTTGAAAACCCAATTTTGTCATGTTCAATTTGATTGGATCATTCCCGAATAACATGCAGCTAAGATAAGTGTACGTGAGGAGAAGATTACATACGAAACAATATGAAGAAATTTTTACTGAAAGATATGCTGGAAAAGGGACAGCATAATCAGTTTCTTGAAAAAAAAGGGACAGCATAATGTGACTGATGCATCCTCCCAACCAACCAGCATATGTAGGATCGATTATCACATTTCACAACCATACAAGATATATAACTCTTTACGACATGCAGAACAAGATTTACGAATGAACATTTGAAAAGAAAATACTAACAAATGAGGATACACACATCATTAATCCTGATTACTACCCTATGATCAAAGAAAAATTCATCCCAGAAAAATGATTAATCACATAGTTGTAGCATGTCCAAAATCCAAGATAAGATGCATATCAACATTACCCCTAACGAAGCTAATTAAGATAGACATGGTTCTCGTCAAATTAAACACATATATTACCAGCAGATTAAACTGGCCGAACTGAACTGATATTAAAAGGTTGCATGAACTAGAGAGCATATACATAAGCAAAGCGACTAATAGAGTGATTGAAAATACTAAGTAGGGACATCAAGGAAATCTATTGAATTGTGCCTGGTTAATGCTTCCACTTCCAGGTACATCAGAAAACATGGCATCCTCTGTCAGTGGCGGAGTTAGAAGATTCAGCCTCGGGAGGCGCTGCTGTGGGGAGCAGTAGTGGTGGGGAGGGCCTGCTCCACGGACTAGGCGGTGCTGGGGGCGGTGGGGCAGCAGAGGAGACCAGGCGACGGCGGCTGTGCGAGGGGCCGCGGCGGCGGCTGTGCGAGGGACTGACGAGGCAGATCAAAAGAGAACGATCAAGGACGTGCGAGGGGATTGACCTGCTAATTTACTATTGCGCCCTTTCTACAAAAAAATAAACCTTTCAATGAATTTCTGAGATCTAATGGCTAGGAAAAATCAGATCTGGAGTTACATGAAATTATAATTTGTAACTCGCCAATCACCGTAAAACAGCTCAATAAAAAATATGGCATTTCTCTTTGAATCGGAGATCAAAATAAAATTGTTCTTGTTTCTTCTTTGCACCATTAATTAATATGAATCCAATTTTGATGGATAATGGCACCAAGAGAATAATTCCTCACTCTTATTATTTTCTTCACATTTTCTATAAATCAAGGAGGACCCTACATCGTCTACCTCTATCCTATAATATCACCGCATATGTAGGAGATGCAAAATTATATGATATTTTTCAAAATGGAATAATGCATGTTTTCACAAGATACTCCTTAGGGCTAGAGGGCAACTATCTTCTTTTTTTACAATAATGTTGCCAGAACTTAGTAGCACCGTGTGTTGGGCATTAATTACTGATTCACAAACTTAGACGGATCACTAATTTACTTGGTATTTAGGGATAAGCTTAACCAAAGATAACCTTGTTAATTAAGGATCTCGCAAAAGAAAAAAGGATTGGCAACTATAATGGAAACCAGAAGTTATG
Source organism: Aegilops speltoides (assembly GCA_021437245.1). Lineage (NCBI taxonomy): Eukaryota > Viridiplantae > Streptophyta > Magnoliopsida > Poales > Poaceae > Aegilops > Aegilops speltoides. The sequence goes on from CM038147.1 coordinate 479,669,301, forward strand.
TTATTGCCATGAGGGAGAGACGACTCATGTGGAGATTGTGCCCCAGGCTTTCAATTGAGCCATGCCTACTAGTTTCTCAAAGCATGTCTTAAAATTAGTTATCCAAGATAGGTGGACAGCGTAAGGCAAAAATTAGGCTGGGGTGTATGCTCTATGTTGTGCTATTTGAAATTTTCGTAATGATATTGTGTTTAGAAAAAAAAAAAACCTTTCCATTTTTTTGCAATTTATTCATATGGCTACCCACTGGATCCATATGCAAAGGTGTAGGATGTTATGTATTTAAATTAGGTGCACGTATTTGAAGATGGTAGCACAAATTATGTTCAACCAACATAGATGGTGGTCTCTAGCAATAGGATGCGTGCTACACAAGTGTATCTTGTGATCGGTATTGTGTTCGCTCAGACTATTTTTGAGAGTTTGCTTTTCAAACCCTTTCTACTGATATACTTCCCCCGTCCCAAAATTTTTGTCTTCGATTTGTTTAAATACGGATGAATCTAGTCACGTTTTAGTGTTAGATACTTTCCTATCTTGACGAATCTAAGACAAGAACGGAGGGAGTATTCCCTAATACAGAGTCGAGTCACTTATTTTGGGATGGAGTGAGTACTTTGTAGGAATGAAGTGCATTAGTCGATGGGAGAGGCTGGGGTTTCCTTCTTTCTACAAAGAACAGCTAGCCTTCTGGAGAACAGTAGAGAACAGATTGAGAATAGCAAGCATAAAGCAATTACCATAACAATGGCCGGCCCCGGTGCACTGGCTATACCCCGTGACGACCATGGTGGTGTCGTCGCCGGGAAGCTGCGGGCAATAGGGAATAGCGTTGCATTTCTTAATCGTTTGTTTGAGACGCTTCAGCCCCAAAGTGGGCACTTCCTCTTTCATCCCCTGCATATATCTATTGTACTTCTTTGCGAACTTCATGGCTACAATTGAAGACAAGAACATCACTAGATCGAGATTTCAGGAATGGAGCGAGAAGAGAAGTTGCTGCAGGGCAAGCGATTAGGGACAGTTTAATTACCTTGCTGCTAAGCGGCTTAGCCGAATTTAGGAAGAGTAGCCAACTACAAAGGCGCCCTTGTATTTGATAAGTCAACGCTTGCTTGTATTTGAATGAAGAGGCAGGCCCTTGCATTTGAATGTCAACGCCAGGTTGTATTTGAAAGAAGAGGCAGGCCCTTGTTTCAAGGTCAACGGTTGTGTTTCGATGTGCACATTATGTAGTGTTATGTGCTTGCTTGTGTTAGTTATTTATCAAAGAAAGATGTATGGCGGCAAGTATAAAAGGAAGTTTATATGACCGATCTAACTAGAGAGCATGGATAAGCTTGCGCACCGGCACAGGTAATGGCAACTCCAACGCACCATGTAAACGCACACAAAATGCAGCCCAATGCAGAGGAGCAAACTGACGAACGTTCGTTTTTTATCCGCTTTCGACTCATTCCCGATTTAACTTTGGGTAGTGTTTGCGTCAAAACGGACACGCACGGACGGGCGCGATGCGTGCCCGTGTCCTCCCTTGGCCCGCCCGTCGGGGACACACGCCATCCTTTTCTCCTCCTCCCCAGCCCCCCCAAAATCCCCCGAACCCTATCATCGCCACCGCCGCCTTTTTCCCGGCCACCCCCATCCGGCCGCCAGTGGGCTGTGCCTAGCCATGGATTGGCCAGGCACCTGACCGTGCAGCCCCGACAACACCTCTGCGCCGCATGGAGGCATGGACTCCGCCTCTATCCGCCTGGATCAACCCCGCCGGAACAGTGCCGACAAACATACGCCCGTCCATCGTCCGGGGTTGGCGCTGGCCCAACAGCTGGTCGACTCACCGTTGCCGCTCATAAAGTGCAATGACTGCCCACGGCAAGTCATTCGCCGCATTTCATATGCTTGTTTTGCTTCGTTTGTGCTTCCGGATTCGGCATAATTTCAGAAGCTCTTGGCTCATGCGCAAATTTGTGCGTAGGATGGATGCAATTTTTGGTATTGGGAAGAAAAATACATCGATCTATTGATTGGGAGAAATTTGATAGATGCTCGTGCACTCCCGCTAGTATAGAGGCTAGAGATGAGATTCGACGGGAAGCAACATCTACTTCTTTAGAATCGAAGAAGAAAGAAGTATACAACATCGAGAATCCATAGATCAACAATGAAGGCATTGAGAAGATATTAATCCCAACTTGTGGGAGCAGCTATGGAACTTTTATTTCTTTTAAAATGTGAAATTGTGGTTGTTGTTTTCTTTGGTCTTACTATTCTAGTTAAGATTTGGTGAATGTACTACCATGTATCAAAAATGTCGTTGATGAAATAAATTTGTGTTGGCGAAAAAATGCATGCGGTTGGACAAGATGCGATCATTCGTTGGGTGCGCGGTCGGCGCATCCACAAATCCAGGTGGACACCACCCCATTATCGTCTCCAAGCGGACGAAATCCGGACAATACGATCGTCCGTTTGGGTCGTGCATTGGAGTTGCCCTAAGGAGCTGACATTGAAACTTTTAAATCACTCACAAGAGGAATAAAAGGACCACAATTTCATCCATTTTCTTTGGAAATCAAGGCTAACTTGGCCAGTATTCTCAGATTTCTCTATCTCTACCTTTTTCCTATGTCTTGATTCATCAAGCAGTTCCAGCACATCAAGCTAGGTGTTCCGCCCCCCACCCCCGGTGCGGCCACGCCGCGCCGTATCGGGGCAACCCTGTCGGCCGCCTCCAGCCGTCACCATCGAAGGATCCCCCCTTCTCCCGCCGACGCCACCGGGGCGTCGCAGGCTAAGCCCGCGTGCCGCGGCGGCGGTGACAATTCTCCTCAGCCGGCGATCGTATCTGGGTGGTGACGATCCACTCCAGCTAGAACAAGGGTAGCGGCGCGGGCCAGGGACGACCAATGTCGGGGTGCTGGCGGTGGCGACGACGAGATCTTCATGGCGGCGGCTAGGGCACCCAATATGGACCCAAATGGGCTTTAACGGGCCACACCTCTGTCATGCATCTCTTCTGATCCGACAATGGCAAGCGCCTTCTGGGCTAGACCCGCAACACGAGGACACTGGGGCACCTGGCGGTGGTTGTCATCTCCTTTGCGGATGTGGTTGGCCGGCTAGTTGTTGAAGGAAATATGCCCTAGAGGCAATAATAAAGTTATTATTTATTTCCTCATATCATGATAAATGTTTATTATTCATGCTAGAATTATATTAAGCGGAAACATGATACATGTGTGAATACATAGACAAACATAACGTCACTAGGATGCCTCTACTTGACTAGCTCATTAATCAAAGATGGTTATGTTTCCTAACCATAGACATGTGTTGTCATTTGATTAACGGGATCACATCATTAGGAGAATGATGTGATTGACATGACCCATTCCGTTAGCCTAGCACTTGATCGTTTAGTATATTGCTATTGCTTTCTTCATGACTTATACATGTTCCTATAACTATGAGATTATGCAACTCCCGTTTATCGGAGGAACACTTTGGGTGCTACCAAGCGTCACAGCGAATCGGGTGATTATAAAGGAGTATTACAGGTGTCTCCAAAGGTAGATGTTGGGTTGGCGTATTTCGAGATTAGGTTTTGTCACTCCGATTGTCGGAGAGGAATCTCTGGGCCCTCTCGGTAATGCACATTACTATAAGCCTTGCAAGCAATGTAACTAATGAGTTAGTTACGGAATGATGCATTACGTAATGACTAAAGAGACTTGCCAGTAACAAGATTGAGCTAGGTATTGGATACCGACGATCGAATCTCGGGCAAGTAACATACCGATGACAAAGGGAACAACGTATGTTGTTATGCGGTTTGACCGATAAAGATCTTCGTAGAATATGTAGGAGCCAATATGGGCATCCAGGTCCCGCTATTGGTTATTGACCGAGAATAGTTCTAGGTCATGTCTACATAGTTCTCGAACCCGTAGGGTCTGCACGCTTAACGTTATGATGACAGTTTTATTATGAGTTTATAAGTTTTGATGTACCGAAGTTTGTTCGGAATCTTGGATGTGATCACGGACATGACGAGGAGTCTCGAAAAGGTCGAGACATAAAGATTGATATATTGGACGACTATATTCGGACACGGAAGTGTTCGGGTGATTTGGAGAAAACCGGAGTGCCGGGGGGTTACGGAACCCCGGGAAGTATTGGGCCTTAGTGGGCTGAGGGGAGAGAGAGGGCAGCAGCCCAGGAGGTGGCGCCCCCCTTGAGGAGTCCGACTGGACTAGGGGGAGGCGCCCCCTTTCCTCTTCCTCTCCCTCTCTTTCCTTCCCCCTTCCTCCTTCCTAGTTGGACTAGGAAAGAGGAGTCCTACTCCCACTAGGAGGAGGACTCCCCCCTCCTTGGCGCGCCCCCTAGGGCCGGCCAGCCTCCCCCCTTGCTCCTTTATATACGGGGGCAAGGGGGCACCCTAGAGACACACAAGTTGATCTACGGATCGTTCCTTAGCCGTGTGCGGTGCCCCCCTCCACCATATTCCACCTCGGTCATATCGTCATCATCATCATCACCACGCCATCGTGCTGACGGAACTCATCCCCGAAGCTTTGCTGGATCTGAGCCCGGGGATTGTCATCGAGCTGAATGTGTGCTGAACTCGGAGGTGCCGTATGTTCGGTGCTTGGATCGGTCGGATCGTGAAGACGTACGACTACATCAACCGCGTTGTCATAGCGCTTCGCCACGGTCTCACGAGGGTGCGTGGACAACACTCTCCCCTCTCGTTGCTATGCCATCACCATGATCTTGTGTGTGCGTAGGAATTTTTTGAAATTACTCGTTCCCCAATGATGGTATCGAGCCTGGTTTTATGCGTAGATGTCATATGCACGAGTAGAACACAAGTGAGTTGTGGGCGATACAAGTCATACTGGTTACCAGCATGTCATACTTTGGTTCGGCGGTATTGTGAGATGAAGCAGCCCAGACCGACATTACACGTACGCTTACAAGAGACTGGTTTCACCGTTACGAGCACTCGTGCTTAAAGGTGGCTGGCGGGTGTCTGTCTCTCTCACTTTAGCTGAATCGAGTCTGGCTATGCCCAGTCCTTGCGAAGGTTAAAACAACACTAACTTGATGAACTATCGTTGTGGTTTTTGATGCGTAGCTAAGAACGGTTCTTGGTAAGCCTGTAGCAGCCACGTAAAATTTGCAACAGCAAAGTAGAGGACGTCTAACTTGTTTTTGCAGGGCATGTTGTGATGTGATATGGTTAAGACGTGATGCTACATTTTATTGTATGAGATGATCATGTTTTGTAACCGAAGTTATCGCCAACTGGCAGGAGCCATATGGTTGTCGCTTTATTGTATGAAATGCAAACGCCCTGTAATTGCTTTACTTTATCACTAAGCGGTAGCGATAGTCGTAGAAGCAATAGATGGCGTAAAACAACGATGCTACGATGGAGATCAAGGTGTCGCGCCGGTGACGATGGTGATTACGACGGTGCTTCAAAGATGGAGATCACAAGCACAAGATGATGATGGCCATATCATATCACTTATATTGATTGCATGAGATGTTTATCCTTTATGCATCTTATCTTGCTTTGATTGACGGTAGCATTTTAAGATGATCTCTCACTAAATTATCAAGATGTGTTCTCCCTGAGTATGCACCGTTGCGAAAGTTCTTCGTGCTGAGACACCACGTGATGATCGGGTGTGATAGGCTCTACGTTCAAATACAACGGGTGCAAAACAGTTGCACACGCGAGTACTCAGTTAAACTTGACGAGCCTAGCATATCAGATATGGCCTCGGAACACGGAGACCGAAAGGTCGAACTGAATCATATAGTAGATATGATCAACATAGTGATGTTCACCATTGAAACTACTCCATCTCACGTGATGATCGGACATGGTTTAGTTGATTTGGATCACGTGATCACTTAGATGACTAGAGAGATGTATGTCTAAGTGGGAGTTCTTAAGTAATATGATTAATTGAACTTAAATTTATCATGAACTTAGTACCTGATAGTATTTTGCTTGTCTATGTTTGTTGTAGATAGATGGCTCGTCTTTGTTGTTCCGTTGAATTTTAATGCGTTCTTTGAGAAAGCAAAGTTGAAAGATGATGGTAGCAATTACGCGGACTGGGTCCGTAACTCGAGGATTATCCTCATTGCTGCGCAGAAAAATTACGCCCCTGGAAGCACCGCTGGGTGCCAGCCTCTCTGCTGATGCAATCGGCGATGTTAAGAACGTCTGGCGAGCAAAGTGATGACTACTCGATAGTTCGATGTGCCATACTTTACGGCTTGGAACCGGGTCTTCAACGACGTTTTGAACTTCATGGAGCATTTGAGATGTTCCAGGAGTTGAAGTTAATATTTCAAGCAAATGCCCGAATTGAGAGATATGAAGTCTCCAATAAGTTCTATAGCTGCAAGATGGAGGAGAATAGTTACATCGGTGAACACATACTCAAAATGTCGGGTATAATAATCATTTGATTCAAGCTGGGAGTTAATCTTCCGGATGATAGTGTCATTGATGAATTCTTCAATCACTGCCACCAAGCTACAAGAGCTTCGTGATGAACTATAATATGCAAGGGATGGACAAGACTATTCCCGAGCTCTTCGCAATGCTAAAAGCCGCAGAGGTAGAAATCAAGAAGGAGCATCAAGTGTTGATGGTTAACAAGACCACCAGTTTCAAGAAAAAGGGCAAAGGGAAGAAGAAGGGGAACTTCAAGAAGAACAGCAAACAAGTTGCTGCTCAAGAGAAGAAACCCAAGTCTGGACCTAAGCAAATCGAGTGCTTCTCCGCAAGCGATGGACTTTGGAAGCGGAACTGCCCCAAGTATTTGGCGGATAAGAAGGATGGCAAAGTGAACAAAGGTATATGTGATATACATGTTATTGATGTGTACCTTACTAATGCTCGTACTAGCACCTAGGTATTTGATCTGGTTCATTGCTAATATTTGCAACTCAAAGCAGGACTACGGATTGCGAAGATTGGCTAAGGGCGAGGTGACGATGCGCGTGGGAAATGGTTCCAAAGTCGATGTGATCGCGGTCGGCACGCTACCTCTACATCTACCATCGGGATTAGTTTTAGACCTAAATAATTGTTATTTGGTGCCAGCGTTGAGCATGAACATTATACCTGGATCTTCTTTGATGCGAGACGGTTATTCATTTAAATCAGAGAATAATGGTTGTTCTATTTATATGAGTAATATCTTTTATGGTCATGCACCCTTGAAGAGTGGTCTATTTTTATTAAATCTCGATAGTAGTGATACACATATTCATAGTGTTGAAACCAAAAGATGCAGAGTTGATAATGGTAGTGCAACTTATTTGTGGCACTACCGTTTAGGTCATATTGGTGTAAAGCGCATGAAGAAACTCCATACTGATGGGCTTTTGGAATCACTTGATTATGAATCACTTGGTACTTGCGAACCGTGCCTCATGGGCAAGATGACTAAAACGCCGTTCACCGGAACTATGGAGTGAGCAACTGATTTGTTGGAAATCATACATACTGATGTTTGTGGTCCAATGAATGTTGAGGCTCGCGGCGGGTATCGTTATTTTCTCACCTTCACAGATGATTTGAGCAGATATGGGTATATCTACTTAATGAAACACAAGTCTGAAACATTTGAAAAGTTCAAAGAATTTCAGAGTGAAGTGGAAAATCATCGTAACAAGAAAATAAAGTTTCTACGATCTGATCATGGAGGAGAATATTTGAGTTACGAGTTTGGTTTACATTTGAAACAATGCGGAATAGTTTCACAACTCACGCCACCCGGAACACCACAACGAAATGGTGTGTCCGAATGTCGTAATCGTACTTTACTAGATATGGTGCGATCTATGATGTCTCTTACTGATTTACCGCTATCGTTCTAGGGTTATGCTTTAGAGACGGCCGCATTCACGTTAAATAGGGCACCATCAAAATCCGTTGAGACGACGCCTTATGAACTGTGGTTTGGCAAGAAACCAAAGTTGTCATTTCTTAAAGTTTGGGGCTGCGATGCTTATGTGAAGAAACTTCAACCAGATAAGCTCGAACCTAAATCGGAGAAACGTGTCTTCATAGGATACCCAAAAGAGACTATTGGGTACACCTTCTATCACAGCTCTGAGGGCAAGATTTTCGTTGCTAAAATCGGATCCTTTCTAGAGAAGGAGTTTCTCTCGAAAGAAGTGAGTGGGAGGAAAGTAGAATTTGATGAGGTAACTGTACCTGATCCCTTATTGGAAAGTAGTTCATCACAAGAACCGGTTCCTGTGACAACTACACCAATTAGTGAGGAAGTTAATGATATTGATCATGAAACTTCAGATCAAGTTTCTCTTGAACCTCGTGAGGTCTACAGAGTAAGATTCGCACTGAGTGGTACGGTAATCCTATTCGAAGTCATGTTACTTGACCATGATGAACCTACGAACTATGAGGAAGCGATGATGAGCCCAGATTCCGCAAAATGGCTAGAGGCCATGAAATCTGAGATGGGATCCATGTATGAGAACAATAATGGACTTTGGTTGACTTGCCCGATGATCGGCAAGCTATTGAAAATAAATGGATCTTTAAGAAGAAGACTGAAGCTGATGGTAATGTAACTGTCTATAAAGCTCGACTTGTTGTGAAAGGTTTTCGCAAGTTCAAGGGGTTGACTACGATGAGACTTTCTCACCTGTAGCGATGCTTAAGTCTGTCCGAATCATGTTAGCTATTGTTGCATTTTATGATTATGAAATTTGGCAAATGGATGTCAAAACTGCATTCTTGAATGGATTTCTGGAAGAAGAGTTGCATATGATGCAGCTAGAAGGTTTTGTTGATCCAAAAGGTGCTAACAAAGTGTGCAAGCTCCAGCGATCCATTTATGGACTGGTGCAAGCATCTCGGAGTTGGAATAAACGCTTTGATAGTATGATCAAAGCATATGGTTTTATCTGAGACTTTTGGAGAAGCTGTATTTACAAGAAAGTGAGTGGGAGCTCAGAGCATTTCGATATTATATGTAGATGACATATTATTAATTGGAAATGATATAGAATTTCTGGATAGCATAAAGGGATACTTGAATAAAAGTTTTTCAATGAAAGACCTCGGTGAAGCTGCTTACATATTAGGCATCAAGATTTATAGAGATAGATCAAGACACTTAATAGGACTTTCACAAAGCACATACCTTGATAAAATTTTGAAAATGTTCAAAATGGATCAGGCAAAGAAAGGGTTCTTGCCCGTGCTACAAGGTGTGAAGTTGAGTCAGACTCAATGCCCGACCACAGCAGAAGATAGAGAGAAAATGAAAGATGTTCCCTATGCTTCAGCCATAGGCTCTATCATGTATGCAATGCTGTGTACCAAAGTAATAAGCTTGGCAGGAAGGTACCAAAGTAATCCAGGAGTGGATCACTGGACAGCGGTCAAGAACATCCTGAAATACCTGAAAAGGACTAAGGATATGTTTCTCGTATATGGAGGTGACAAAGAGCTAGTCATAAATGGTTACGTCGATGCAAGCTTTGACACGATTCGACGATTCTAAATCGCAAACCGGATCGTATTTTTATTAAGCGGTGGAGCTGTAAGTTGGTGCAGTTCTAAACAAAGCGTCATGGCGGGATCTACATGTAAGCGGAGTACATAGCTGCTTCGAAGCAGCTAATGAAGGAGTCTAGATGAAGGAGTTCATTTCCGATCTAGGTGTCATACCTAGTGCATCGGGACCAATGAAGATCTTCGTGACAATCTTGGTGCAATTGCCTTGGCAAAGGAATCCAGATTTCACAAGAGGACCAAGCACATCAAGAGACGCTTCAATTCCATCCGGACCAAGTCCAAGTGGGAGACATAGAAATTTGCAAGATACATACGGATCTGAATGTTGCGCACCGTTGACTAAGCCTCTCTCACGAGCAAAACATGATCAACACCAAGACTCCATGGGTGTTAGAATCATTACTATGTAATCTAGATTATTGACTCTAGTGCAAGTGGGAGACTGAAGGAAATATGCCCTAGAGGCAATAATAAAGTTATTATTTATTTCCTCATATCATGCTAAATGTTTATTATTCATGCTAGAATTGTATTAACCGGAAACATGATACATGTGTGAATACATAGACAAACATAACGTCACTAGTATGCCTCTACTTGACTAGCTCATTAATCAAAGATGGTTAAGTTTCCTAACCATAGACATGTGTTGTCATTTGATTAACGGGATCACATCATTAGGAGAATGATGTGATTGACATGACCCATTCCGTTAGCCTAGCTCTTGATCGTTTAGTATATTGCTATTGCTTTCTTCATGACTTATACATGTTCCTGTAACTAAGAGATTATGCAACTCCCGTTTACCGGAGGAACACTTTGGGTGCTACCAAACGTCACAACGAATCGGGTGATTATAAAGGAGTACTACAGGTGTCTCCAAAGGTACATGTTGGGTTAGCGTATTTCGAGATTAGGTTTTGTCACTCTGATTGTCGGAGAGGTATCTCTGGGCCCTCTCGGTAATGCACATCACTATAAGCCTTGCAAGCAATGTAACTAATGAGTTAGTTACGGAATGATGCATTACGTAACGAGTAAAGAGACTTGCCGGTAACAAGATTGAGCTAGGTATTGGATACCGACGATCGAATCTCGGGCAACTAACATACCGATGACAAAGGGAACAACGTATGTTGTTATGCGGTTTGACCGATAAAGATCTTCATAGAATATGTAGGAGCCAATATGGGCATCCAGGTCCCGCTATTTGTTATTGACCGAGAATAGTTCTAGGTCATGTCTACATAGTTCTTGAACCCGTAGGGTCCGCACGCTTAACGTTACGATGACAGTTTTATTATGAATTTATAAGTTTTGATGTACCGAAGTTTGTTCGGAATCTCGGATGTGATCACGAACATGACGAGGAGTCTCGAAATGGTCGAGACATAAAGATTAATATATTGAACGACTATATTCGGACACTGGAAGTGTTCCGGGTGATTTCGTAGAAAACCGGAGTGCCGGAGGGGTTACCGGAACCCCCCGGGGGAAGTATTGGGCCTTAGTGGGCCTGAGGGGAGAGAGAGGGCAGCAGCCCAGGAGGTGGCTCCCCCCCCTTGAGGAGTCCGAATTGGACTAGGGAAGGGGGCGCGGCCCCCCCTTTCCTTCTCCCTCTCCCTCTCTTTCCTTCCCCCTTCCTCCTTCCTAGTTGGACTAGGAAAGGGGAGTCCTACTCCCACTAGGAGGATGACTCCCCCCTCCTTGGCGCGCCCCCTAGGGCCGGCCGGCCTCCCCCCTTGCTCCTTTATATACGGGGGCAAGGGGGCACCCTAGAGACACACAAGTTGATCTATGGATCATTCCTTAGCCGTCTGCGGTGCCCCCCTCCACCATATTCCACCTCGGTCATATCGTTGTGGAGTTTAGGCGAAGCCCTGCGCTGGTAGAACATCATCATCGTCACCACACCGTCGTGCTGACGGAACTCATCCCCGAAGCTTTGCTGGATCGGAGCCCGGGGATCGTCATCGAGCTGAACGTGTGCTGAACTCGGAGGTGCCGTCGTTCGGTGCTTGGATCGGTCGGATCGTGAAGGCGTACGACTACATCAACCGCGTTGTCATAACGCTTCCGCTTATGGTCTACGAGGGTACGTGGACAACACTCTCCCCTCTCGTTGCTATGCCATCACCATGATCTTGCGTGTGCGTAGGAAATTTTTTGAAATTAGTACGTTCCCCAACAGTTGTGGCATCTCGCATCCAATCCCAGCATCAAGTGGGGAGGCTATGCTGCCGGGGAAAACCGTGCTATGACTCGGCTCATGGCAGGCGATGGCGGTGTTTCCCCGTCGTTATCTTGTTGAAGGCATAATTTGTGGATCGGCTGCTGGATGGGGGAGACAAGTGGTGGAGCGGTGTTTCATTTACCGATGGAATACCATGGATCTCGGTAGCGTGGCGCGGTAGGGTCTCGGTGACGGATGTGTGATGATGGACGCCTATAGGGAGGTTGCTTGTCTGGCGCCGTGGTGTCGTCGATGGCAGGCCTGGTAAGATTGATAAGTCAGTACCAGCTCTGAAGAGAGATCGGTGGAAGACAACGACATCGGCCTCTGAGAGTGCGTCGGATTGGTGTGTTCCCCAGACCCGGCAAGTGGCTTGGTTGGGGTCTCCGGCTTTAGATGTTAGGATTTGTTGCGAGGTCTGTTTGGTATTCAGCTAGAACATTTGACACCCCTTAATTAACTAGATAGGAGTAGCGACAGATGTTGCCAAGATGTTGGCTTCAGACATACTGTTGTATTGCTTTGTAGTGGCATCTCCAACGGCAAATCGCTAATTTCCTCCCGCATCCGTCTATGGATAGGGGGACCAGTCTGCCACAGATGTGTGAGGACCACATCCAACGCTAGCCACATGCATTTCAGACTCTTTTTCAACAAACTGGATCAAATTCATGCAAACATGGCCAGATTTCATACAAACATGACGGATTGCATACAAACACAACAGATTTCATTACATTTCGAACATCTAGAACAAAACAAGATCTGACCCTAAACCAATCCTACGGCGGCGACGACCGGTGTCCAAGACCGTGCCGTCCTCCAACCCACGTCTACGTGAGCACCGATGATATATAGGACCAATGAAGTGAATGTGCGATCTGTGGCGAGGAACAGTAGAACATGAGAAACGAACAACCCACATGGGACAGAATGCACCGCCGCCTACCGTGGCCTACTCATCCTCAGAGGAGTCCGCGACCTGTCTGTCACTAGTGGACTTAAGGTCCACGATGGAAATGGTGGTGCCGGCGCTGTCTTCGTCCCACCAGGCCGGCTGATGGTTCGTCGGCGGCGCATAGGAGGCACATATCGTGTTGTTCTCCTCTACGACCGCATGTAACTGCGCCTCTGTCGCGGCCGATTCCCGACAAGCGGCGGCATGAGCGCGGACGACATTGTAGATGGCATACTGCTCCGCCCCGAAGTTGGGGTTCGCCGCGAACATGGCAGTCACGGCCTCCTCGCGCGCCGTAGATCTGGCCCTCCACCAGCCGGTGCTAATCTAGGAAGAATTGGTTGTAATGTTGTTCCTCCTGCGCCTGCTAGACACCAACAGAGGTGCCGGCGCAGGCTGCACTTCCGCCATGGCGGCGTTGAAGTGTGCATGTGCCTGCTACATGGTGAAGCTGGCGTGCACAAGAGGTGCAGGAGCCGGGGCGGAGCCGTCGGAACCCGTCATCATGGTGTCATCCTCATCGTCGGAGACCTCGGGCGAGTAGGCCGGCAAGCTAGCCTTGATCTGCCTGGCACGACGGCTTTGCCAGGCTGCGGCAAGGGCGGCCACCGCGTGCTTCATCTCAGGCGGCAGACTATCCCACAGTGCTTTCCAGATGGCGGTCATGGTGGATGTTGAGGAAAGGAGGATGATGTGGAGTCGATGTGTTGTGCTGTTAAGATAGCCGGGTGTGGCCGTCCTTAAATAGCGGATTCCGGTGAGGCCAGGCGTCAAAGCGGGAAGCTGGAGTGAGTTTCTCGGCCAGTGAGCCTACTTAATGGCGGCATAGGGACGGACGGGGCATTGAACGGGCACGGTAGATATTCGTCCCGTCCCGTCCAATCATGCATCTCCGGCATTGAACAGGCGCGGACACCAGAGACGCGTCACGGGCGGCAGCCTCGGCCGGCGAGCCGATTCAATGCCGGCACCAGTGAGAGGTTGCGTCCTCTCTTGAACGGCTGCTCTACGGCAGCATGAGTGTGGGCAGCTGACGCTGGGCGGGAACGCGTGCGGGCGCAGGAGGAGTGGTTTGGATGGGCCAGGGTGGTCAGAAGCGGACGTGGGATCTGTCCGGACTCCCGTAATCCCCTCACGTTTGTCTGCGGATTGCGTGAGAAATCGCGTCTGGACCGCTCCGCGGACCAATACAAGTCGGTGTTGGATGGTTTCCTCGGTCCGAACCGCACGGTCCGGACGGATGTGACAGTTTTGGGGGTCCGCCTTGAAGATGCCCTAAGGTCTTTGTGAATAACTAATAAAATACCTGCATGCATCACCCAGAGGCCGGTGGTCATCATCCTTTTGAAAAGAAAAAAACAAGAGCAACAAATATAGCTGGGTACCAACTGTAGACAATAACTCCATTAATTATTTATTTTGCGAAGAACAGTAACTCGACTATGATGGCAGGCCCATCTATGATAAGCAATGTAATAATATCTAGATGGTGCAAATATAAGAAAGAGTAGCGTGAATACATATACTATCTAGGTGTAGCCACATGTGGTGGGGATCATAGTTGGAGTATTAGGCAAGTTACTTTTTTTGGTACAAATTTTCATTGACTAACTTAGAGATTTTTTTTTTGAGAGAGAGGAAATGCAAATATGTAATAACGATATGTAATTTTCGGGTGGCTGGTCCAGCAGCCGCTGGCGTTTAGGATGGCAATGAGAAGGGTATGAGACGGGTAGAGCAATACCATACCCATACCCGTGTAGTCAATGGGTATAAAATTCTACCCATGCGCATACCCATGAATATGAAAATTACCTATATCCATACCCGACAGGTACCCATACCCATTGGATACCCAATGGATAGATCAAACGGCACGCAAGTTATTCATAATTTTACATTCATACATAGCATGTTTGACAAAAAACATTTATCTCAACTCAGTAATAGATAGATGACAACAAGAAAATTATCTCAATTCAAATTGATAATTGGTGACCATTTTAGCATACATTTAGCAGCTCACAACACCTTTCACCAAATAACATCTGACAAGTATGTAACATTTCAGTACAAACAAGTAGTGTATGGGTATATCCATGGGTACAAGGCTATACCCATGCCCTATCCGCGAATTAACGGGCAAGGTATGGATACTACCCGTGGATATAAAATTGTGCAAATACCCTGCCCATGTGGGTACAGTATCCGCTGGTACTCGTACCCATGGATAAAATTGCCATCCTTAACGTGGTGGAGGCCACCGGCTTAGCTGCAGCCAAGGCTCCAGCCCACGTCGCATGCTGACAAGCATACCCTCATCAAAACCATACATCTTGCAAAGTGCTTCCCAATTTTTGCAACCAAAATGGGTTACACTCTCAGAATTGTACAGCTTTACTTCAAAATCCGCACCATGATGGGTCCTTAGGTGAATTTTCTTTGTTTCCATACTTTCATGGTCTTCAAAACCCATCCTCTCCAAGACATAGCGTCTTGCATAGCATGGGATAAGCTAGTCAAATTGGAAAAGATGAAAACTACACGCTGAAATAGTTGAAGTCGTCCTTATAATTACGAAAAAAACACTTGTCATCGCTGCGTACCGTTTCAACATCGAAGGTCTCCTCGAGTTTAATGCTGAAGCGCCGACCTTCGTCCAGCTGAAGGAACCTGTCGCACATACCTCGGTCGTCATGGCACCAGTGGCACTCCCCCGGGCTGTTTTCGTCGTCCGAGTACGACATTTCCTATGTTCATAATTCAAATATTAAACTTGTACAATTAAATATATGTACTAAAAAACCTAAATTAGATCATTATTATTCATCACGGGTTGACTATTGGTCTGTCGAGCCTTTTCTTGAAAACTCTCAGCTCACGCGTGGTGTACATATTCGACCGTCGGTGATGGTAGCTCCTCCTTTCATGCCCGAGTGCATTACACCAAATTGTCTAGTACACGGGAATGAAGGAGAAGCTACCCCACGACAACAGTCGGGATTCTTCGTCCTCTCATATATATATGGTGGAGACTCTCCCTCACTGATTCCTCTCTGACATTTGCGACCGTCGGTGATGGTAGCTCCTCCTTTCGTTCCCGAGTGCATTACACCAAATTGTCTAGCACACGGGAACGAAGGAGAAGCTACCCCCACGACAATAGTCGGGATTCTTCGTCCTCTCATATATGGTGGAGACTCGACAGACTTAAAGTCAACCCGAAATATCATTTAATTATCTTTCTAAAAAAGGACATATCGAGCGCCTGAAATTTACCGACAAGGAAATATTCATGTTTATCTACTTCATATGAGCATTCAAACTTGATGGTCATTTCAATGGTTGTAAATATGAGCAAAAACATATCAAGATATCTTATAGGACTCCTATATTGACATGGAGATTTTGCTAGTCTCACCTCGAGGTCGGAGGGGGGTCGGTGACGGGGACGACGGCGGGGATGATGGAGGGGGCTCCTAGATTTCTGCGAAAACAAAAACCCTATAAGCTATGAACTAATCAAATGCATACGCCTTGCATAGTGCTCTTCAATTTTAGCAAAACCAAATCATAAAATAAAGTAGTATTCAAATTAGCATGCATTCAATTATAAGCAAAACTACATCATCTTGCATCCGTACATCGTCGAATATTATCACTAATACACCTTGAATACTATCATACATATAGCATCGCTAATACAGCTAGAACCGTAGCGCCCGACGGGTATCGACGCGGGCGGTGGACACCCAAAGACAAGGAACCATCACGGGATCATAGCTCCAGTGAGGTACCTGAAGAACCTGCCAGGTATTATCGAACCTGCCCTCCAACACAACCATGAAGCGTCGTACGTGCTCGTCCTCCTCGCTTACACGGTGACATACAACCTTCGCGGTGTCTGGAAGCATCGGCACTGTCACTGGCCCACGCGACCGCCACCAAACAAGGATCGGGTCAACGACGGACTGGCTCCTCACCAACCTACGCCCCCTGAAAGGTAGCACCTCACAATACCAGCCCGACGGAGCCCAGTCCCGGACATGGCCCCTCTGATCAAGGCCTCCTCCGCCGAGTCGACGATGAGGATGCGGGATAGGCATCGTCGACGTCGATGCGGGAATAAGAACTAAAAAAATAAACTAGTTCTATTAGTTTTTTTTGCTAAGAATAAACTACTTCTATAGTAAAATAAAGTAGTTTATTAAATCAACTAGTTCAACTACTAAGCACTCAATATAAATAAAATAAAGTAGTACCTACTAAAAATAAACTACTTCTATAATAAAATAAATTAGTTTTATTAAATCAACTAGTTCAACTACTAAGCACTTACTATAAATAAAATAAAGTAGTACTTACTAAAAACAAACTACTTCTATAATAAAATAAAGTAGTTTATTAAATCAATTAGTTCAACTATATACTAAGCACTTACTAATAAATTGACAAAAAAAAGTTCTATGAACAAAAAAAAATTATACATCAATGCATACATATCCATGGATCATATACATACATCTGCATATATATACATATACATACATCAATGAACAAAAAAATTATACATCAATGCAGCAGGCGGCTGTTGGGCGGCGGTGTGTGGGCAGGCGGTGGCGGTGGCGCGAGGGAGGGCTCATCGGGAGACGGAGGGCGGCGACGGCGAGGTCGGGGCAGAGGAGGCGTCGGCGGCAGCGCGGGCGATAGTGTCGAGGCGGCGCGAGACGGCGTCGGGGCGGTCCGGGACGACGTCGGAGGCAGGGGCGACAACGGCGACGGGCGCGAGCGATGGAGCAGAGGACGGCGGAGACGGGCGCGGCGGGAGGATGAGGAACTGAAACGAAAATTTCGCAAGCGCTGTTTATATAGACCAAGCATTGGTCTCGGTTGGTGGCACCAACCGGGACCAATAAACCCCTTTAGTCCCGGTTGGTGCCACCAACCGGGACCTAAGGTCTCTTTTCAGCAGCCCAAAGGGCGGGAAGCAGGGGCCTTTGGTCCCGGTTGGTGCCACAAACTGGAACTAAAGGTGTGCATTGGTACCGATTCGTGGCACAAACCAGGACAAAAGGTGCCCTTTCGTCCCGGTTGGTGCCACCAACCCGGACCAAAGCTCGTGCTGCCCGTAGCCAAAAAGTTTAGTCCCACCTTGCTAGTTGAGAGGGGCGTGGTGTGGTTTATAAGCCCCACTGCTGCACCCCTCTCAAGCTCCTCTCGATTGCAGGCTTACGGGCCTAAGCATCCTTTGCTATGCTGTTGGGCTTCTTGGGCTCTTCTTGAACTGAATCTGGCCCAAGGTAGGGTTTCTAGTCGTATTCAGGTCGTAGTGCCCCAGTAGGTGGCATTTTTTTAATTTTCCCAATTTTTTTTCTGTTCTTTGCATTATTTATTTTCTTTTGTTTTTTGCTTTGTTTTTTAGTTGCTTTTGCTTTTAGGTAATAAAAATTATAAACTTTCTGTTAGTGCCATTTGTTTTCCAATTTGAATAGTTTAAATTTGTGTAAATCACTAGTTTTTGATATTTGTGTGAATCACTAGTTTCTGTTAATGCTATTAAAGTTTCTAACAAAATTTTTATATAATTTTAGTTTCAATAATACTACAGGTTTTATAAATATTTATTTTGTTTTTACTTATTTATTAAAGTTTATTTTTTCTACTTACTTATTTTCTTTTCTTTTTTGCTACTTCTATTTATTTTATGAAAATTCTTTCTTTTTTGCTTTATTAATTTTATTTTGTTTCTACTTATTTATTTTCTTGTCTTTTTTGCTTTTTATTTATTTTATGAAAATTCTTTTTGCTTTTTTGCTTTTACACAAAAGCCCTCTCCCCTGGCCCTCGTACCGGTTTGTGGCCTCACCCGGCCCGAAAGACAACTCTTTGGTACCGGTTCAGGCCACAAACCGATACCAGTGGTGGTGGGCTAGGAGCAGGGCCCATTGGTCCCGGTTCGTGCCGACAACCGGCACCAAAGGTGCCAGACGAACAGGGACCAATGGCCCCGCGAGGCCCGGCAGGCCCCTGGCCTCACGAACCGGGACAAATGGGCCCATGGGAACCGGTTCATGAGCGAACCGGGACTAAAGGGCTTATCTGGCCCGGACGTATGCCCTGTTTTCTACTAGTGTACTCTAGGAAGAACTGGTTGTAACGTTGTTCCTCCTGCGCCTGCTAGACACCAACAGAGGTGCCGGTGCAGGCTGCACTTCCGCCATGGCGGTGTTGAAGTGTGCACGTGCCTGCTCCATGGTGAAGCCGGCGTGCACAAGAGGTGCGGGAGCCGGGGCGGAGCCGACGTAACCCGTCTCCATCATGGTGTCATCCTCATCGTCGTAGACCTCGGGCGAGTAGGCCGGCAAGCTAGCTTGATCCGCCTGGCACGACGGCTTTGCCAGGCGGCGGCAAGGGCGGCCACCGCGTGCTTCATCTCAGGCGGCAGACTATCCCACAGTGCTTTCCAGATGGCGATCATGGTGGATGTTGAGGAAAGGAGGAGGATGTGGAGTCGATGTGCTGTGCTGTTAAGATAGTCGGACGTGGCCGCCCTTAAATAGCAGATTCCGGTGAGGCCAGGTGTCAAAGCGGGAAGCTGGAGTGGGTTTCTGAAGGAAATATGCCCTAGAGGCAATAATAAAGTTATTATTTATTTCCTCACATCATGATAAATGTTTATTATTCATGCTAGAATTGTATTAACCGGAAACATGATACATGTGTGAATACATAGACAAAAATATAGTCACTAGTATGCCTCTACTTGACTAGCTCATTAATCAAAGATGGTCATGTTTCCTGACCATAGACATGTGTTGTCATTTGATTAGTGAGATCACATCATTAGAAGAATGATGTGATTGACATGACCCATTTTGTTAGCCTAGCACTTGATCGTTTAGTATATTGCTATTGCTTTCTTCATGACTTATACAAAGTTCCTGCAACTATGAGATTGTGCAACTCCGTGTACGGAAGAACACTTTGTGTGCTACCAAAGCGTCACAGCGTAATCGGGTGATTATAAAGGTGCTCTATAGGTGTTTCGAAGGTTCATGTTGAGTTGGCATAATTCGAGATTAGGATTTGTCACTCCGATTGTCGGAGAGGTATCTCTGGCCCTCTCGGTAATACTCATCACTTAAGCCTTGCAAGCATATAACTAATGAGTTAGTTATGAGATGACGTATTCTGAGCGAGTAAAGAGACTTGCGATAACGAGATTGGACTAGGTATTGTATACCGAGCGATCAAATGTCGGGCAAGTAACATACCGATGACAAAGGGAACAAAGTATGTTGTTATGCGGTTTGACCGATAAAGATCTTCGTAGAATATGTAGGAACCAATATGGGCATCCAGGTCCCGCTATTGGTTATTGACGAGGCGTGCCTCGGTCATGTGCGCATTGTTCTCGAACCGTAGGGTCCTGCGCTTAAGGTTTCGATGACAATTATATTATGAGTCTATGTATTTTGATGTACGAAGTTTGTTGAGTCCGGATATGATCACGGACATGACGAGGAGTCTCGAAATGGTCGAGACGTAAAGATTGATATATTGGACGGATATATTTGGACACCGGAAAGGTTCGGAGAAGTTTGGAGCTCCGGAGGTTCTGGAACCCCGGGAGGTATATGGGCCTTATTGGGCCCGTGTAGGAGGAAGAGAGAAGGAGCAAGGGGGGCGCCCCAAGCCCAATCCGAATTGGGGAGGGGCCGGCCCCCCCTTTCCTTTCTCCTTCCCCCTCTCTTCCTTCCTACTACTAGTACTACTTCCTAATACTAGTACTCCTTCCTTCCCCCTCCAAATAAGATAAGGAAAAGAGGAAACCTACTTGGAGTAGGTTTCCCCTCCCTATGGCGCGCCCCTTGAGGCCGGCCACCTCCTCCCTCCCTCCTTTATATATGGGGGTAGGGGGCACCCTAGAACACACAAGTTGATCATTGATCGTTCCTTAGCCGTGTGCGGTGCGCCCCTCCACGATATTACACCTCGATCATATTGTAGCGGTGCTTAGGTGAAGCCTGCTGACAGAGAACATCAAGATCGTCACCACGCCGTCGTCGACGGAACTCCCCTCGGAGCCTCTCTTGGATTGGAGATCGAGGTGCGTCATCGAGCTGTCGCGTGTCAAGAACTCGGAGGTGCGGAGTAACGGTGCTTGGATCGGTCGGACCGGGAGGGCGTGAAGGAAATATGCCCTAGAGGCAATAATAAAGTTATTATTTATTTCCTTATTTCATGATAAATGTTTATCATTCATGCTAGAATTGTATTAACCGGAAACATGATACATGTGTGAATGCATAGACAAAACAACATGTCACTAGTATGCCTCTACTAGACTAGCTTGTTAATCAAAGATGGTTATGTTTCCGACCATGAACAAGGAGTTGTTATTTGATTAATAAGATCACATCATTAGTAGAATGATCGATTGACATGACCCATTCCTTAGCTTAGCACACGATCGTTTAGTATGTTGCTCTGCTTTTATCCATGACTTATACATGTTCCAATAACTATGAGATTATGCAACTCCGTTTACGGAGGAACACTTTGGATGCTACCAAGCGTCTGGCGAATCGGGTGATTATAAAGGAGTACTACAGGTGTCTCCAAAGGCGAGATGTTGGGTTGGCGTATTTCGAGATTAGGTTTTGTCACTCCGATAGTCGGAGAGGTATCTCTGGGCCCTCTCGGTAATACACATCATGAAGCATTGCAAGCACTACAACTAATGAGTTAGTTATGAGATGATGTATTACGGAACGAGTAAAGAGACTTGCGTAACGAGATTGAACTAGGTATTGGATACCGACGATCGAATCTCGGGCAAGTAACATACCGATGACAAAGGGAACAACGTATGTTGTTATGCGGTCTGACCGACAAAGATCTTCGTAGAATATGTAGGAACCAATATGGGCATCCAGGTCCGCTATTGGTTATTGACCGTGAATAGTTCTAGGTCATGTCTACATTGTTCTCGAACCGTAGGGTCCATGCGCTTAAGGTTTCGATGGCGGTTATTATGAGTTTATGTATTTTGATGTACCGAAGAAGTTGAGTCCGGATGTGATCACGGACATGACGAGGAGTCTCGGAATGGTCGAGACATAAAGATTGATATATTGGAAGCCTATGTTTGGAGTTCGGAATGGTTTAAAACGGAAATTCTGGAAAACCGGAGGTTACGGAACCCCGGGAGGTAAATGGGCCTCGGTGGGCCTCGAGGGAGAAGAGGAGGGCGGCCGAGGAGGTGGTCATGCGCCCTCCCCCAGTCCGAATAGGACAAGGAAGGGGCGGCGCCTCTCCTCTTTCCCTCCCCAAACCTAATCCAACTAGGAAGGGGAGTCCTACTCGGTAGGAGTAGGACTCCTCGGCAGCCTAAGCTAGGCCGGCCGGCCTCCCCCTCCCTCCTTTATATACGGGGCAGGGGGCACCTTGGAACACACAAGTTTGATCTTTAGATCGTTCCTTAGCCGTGTCGGTGCCCCCTCCACCATATTCCACCTCGGTCATACCGTCGCGAAGCTTAGGCGAAGCCCGCGCCGGTGAAACATCAAGATCGTCACCACGCCGTCGTCTTGTGAAACTCTCCTCGACACTCGGCTGGATCGAGTACGAGGGCGTCATCGAGCTGTACGTGTGTCAAGAACTCGGGGCGTCGGAGTAACTGCGCCGGATCGGTCGGATCACGAGGAGAACGTCGACTACTTCCTCTACGTTGTGATCGCTTCCGCCGGGTCTACAAGGGTATGTGGACAACACTCTCCCTCTCGTTGCTATACATCACCATGATCTTGCGTGTGCGAGGAAATTTTTGAAATTACTCGTTCCCCAACAATGGTATCCGAGCCTAGGTTTTTCTATGGTTTGATGTTTTGCACGAGTAGAACACAAGTGAGTTGTGGGCGATACAAGTCATACTACCTACCAGCATGTCATACTTTGGTTCAGCGGTATTGTGAGATGAAGCGCCCAGACCGACATTACGCAGACGCTTACGCGAGACTGGTTTCACCGCCACGAGCACTCGTTGCTTAAAGGTGATTGGTGGGTGCTGTCTCTCTCACTTTAGTTGAACTGAGTGTGGCTACGCCGGTCCTTGAGAAGGTTAAACGAGTCTATTTGACGAAGTATCGTTGTGGTTTTGATGCGTAGGTGAGACTGGTTCTTGCTTAAGCCCGTAGCAGCCACGTAAAATTTGCAACAACAAAGTAGAGGACGTCTAACTTGTTTTTGCAGGGCATGTTGTGATGTGATATGGTCAAGACGTGATGCTATATTTTATTGTATGAGATGATCATGTTTTGTAACCGAAGTTATCGGCAATTGGCAGGAGCCATATGGTTGTCGCTTTATTGTATGCAATGCAATCGCCCTGTAATGCTTTACTTTATCACTAAGCGGTAGAGATAGTCGTAGAAGCATAAGTTTGGCGAGGCGACAATGATGCTACGATGGAGATCAAGGTGTCGCGCCGGTGGCGATGGTGATCATGGTGGTGCTTTGCAAGATGGGGATCGTGAAGCACAAGATGATGATGACCATATCATATCACTTATATTGATTTGCATGTGATGTTTATCCTTTTATGCATCTTATCTTGCTTTGATTGACGGTAGCATTATAAGATGATCTCTCACTAAATTATCAAGAAGTGTTCTCCCCGAGTATGCACCGTTGCCAAAGTTCGTCGTGCCCGGACACCACGTGATGATCGGGTGTGATAAGCTCACGTCCATCTACAACGGGTGCAAGCCAGTTTTGCACACGAGAATACTCGGGTTATACTTGACGAGCCTAGCATATGCAGATATGGCCTCGGAACACGGAGATCGAAAGGTCGGCGTGAATCATATAGTAGATATGATCAACATAAGATGTTCACCATTGAAACTACTCCATTTCACGTGATGATCGGTTATGGTTTAGTTGATTTGGATCACGTTATCACTTAGATGACTAGAGATGTCTTTCTAAGTGGGAGTTCTTAAGTAATATGATTAATTGAACTAAAATTTATCATGAACTTAGTACTGATAGTATCTTGCTTGTTTATGTTTGATTGTAGATAGATGGCTCGTCTTTGTTGTTCCGTTGAATTTTAATGCGTTCCTTGAGAAAGCAAAGTTGAAAGATGATGGTAGCAATTACACGGACTGGGTCCGTAATTTGAGGATCATCCTCATTGCTGCATGTAAGAGCTACGTCTGGATGCACCGCTAGGTGACACTTCTTCTTTGGAGCAACACCGGATGTTATGAGCGTCTGGCGAGCAAAGTCGATGACTACTCTATAGTTCGATGTGCCATGCTTTACGGCTTAGAACCGGGACTTCAACGACGTTTTGAGCGTCATGTAGCATATGAGATGTTCCAGAGTTGAAGTTGATATTCCAACAGAATGCCCGGATTGAGAGATATGAAGTCTCCAATAAGTTCTATAGCTGCAAGATGGAGGAGAACAGTTACATTAGTGAACATATACTCGTAATGTCCGGGTACTATAATCACTTGACACAATTGGGAGTTAATCTTCCGGATGATTGTGTCATTGATGAATTCTCAATCACGCCACCAAGCTACAAAGGCTTCGTGATGAACTATAATATGCAAGGGTTAGTAAAGACTATACAGAGCTCTTCGCAATGCTAAAGGCTGCGGAGGTAGAAATCAAGAAGGAGCATCAAGTGTTGATGGTCAATAAGACCACTAGTTTCAAGAAGAAAGGCAAAGGGAAGAAGAAGGGAATCTCAAGAAGAACAGCAAGCAAGTTGCTGCTCGGGAGAAGAAACCCAAGTCTGGCCCTAAACCTGAAGCCGAGTGCTTCTACCGCAAGCGGTAGTCCACCGGAAGCGGAACTGCCCCAAGTATTTGGCGGATAAGAAGGATGGCAAGGTGAACAAAGGTATATGTGATATACATGTTATTGATGTGTACCTTACTAGAGCTCGCAGTAGCACTGGTATTTGATCTTGGTTACATTGCTAATATTTGCAACTCGAAGCAGGGACTACGGATTGCGAACAACGGCAAAGGGCGAGGTGACGATGCGGCGTGGGAAATGGTTCCAAAGTCGATGTGATCGCGGTCGGCACGCTACCTCTACATCTACCTTCGGATTAGTTTTAGACCTAAATAATTGTTATTTGGTGCTGCGTTGAGCATGAACATTATATCTGGATCTTGTTTGATGCGAGACGGTTATTCATTTAAATCGAGAGAATAATGGTTGTTCTATTTATATGAGTAATATCTTTTATGGTCATGCACCCTTGAGGAGTGGTCTATTTCGATGAATCTCGATAGTAGTGATACACATATTCATAATGTTGAAACCAAAAGATGCAGAGTTGATAATGATAGTGCAACTTATTTGTGGCACTTGCCGTTTAGGTCATATCGGTGTAAAGCGCATGAAGAAACTCCATCTTGATGGACTTTTGGAGTCACTTGATTATGAATCACTTGGCACTTGCGAACCGTGCCTCATGGGCAAGATGACTAGAACACCGTTCTCGGTACTATGGAGAGAGCAACAGATTTGTTGGAAATCATACATACTGGATGTATGTGGTCCAATGAATGTTGAGGCTCGTGGCGGATATCGTTATTTTCTCACCTTCACAGATGACTTAAGCAGATATGGGTATATCTACTTAATGAAACATAAGTCTGAAACGTTTGAAAAGTTCAAAG
Organism: Aegilops speltoides; assembly: GCA_021437245.1. NCBI lineage: Eukaryota > Viridiplantae > Streptophyta > Magnoliopsida > Poales > Poaceae > Aegilops > Aegilops speltoides. Next base: position 479,694,788 of record CM038147.1, read on the forward strand.
AATTTCAGAGTGAAGTTGAAAATCATCGTAACAAGAAAATTAAGTTTCTACGATCGATCGTGGAGGTGAATATTTGAGTTATGAGTTTGGTCTACATTTGAAACAATGCGGAATAGTTTAGCAACTCACGCCACCGGAACACCACAGCGTAATGGTGTGTCCGAACGTCGAATCGCACTTTACTAGATATGGTGCGATCTATGATGTCTCTTACAGATTTACCGCTATCGTTTTGGGGTTATGCTCTAGAGGCGGCCGCATTCACACTGAATAGAACACCGTCAAAATCCGTTGAGGCGACACCTTATGAACTATGGTTTGGCAAGAAACCAAAGTTGTCGTTTCTTAAAGTTTGGGGATGCGATGCTTATGTGAAAAAGCTTCAACCTGATAAGCTCGAACCCAAATCGGAGAAATGTGTCTTCATATGATACCCAAAGGAGACAGTTGGGTACACCTTCTATCACAGATCCGAAGGCAAGACATTCGTTGCTAAGAATGGATCCTTTCTAGAGAAGGAGTTTCTCTCGAAAGAAGTGAGTGGGAGGAAAGTGGAACTTGATGAGGTAATAGTACCTTCTCCTTACTTGAAAGTAGTTAAATCGCAAAACGGTTTCGAGACACCTACACCAAGTAGTGAGGAAGTTGATGATGTTGATCATGAAACTTGAGATCAAGATCCGCAGAACCTCGTAGATCAACCGAGTAAGATCCGCACTGAGTGGTACGGTAATCCTGTTCGGAAATCATGCTACTAGATCATGATGAACCTACGAACTATGAAGAAGCGATGGTGAGCCCAGATTCATAAAATGGCTTGAGGCCATGAAATCGAGATGGGATCCATGTATGAAAACAAAGTATGGACTTTGGTTGACTTGCCGAAGGTCGGCAAGCAATAGAAAACAAGTGGATCTTCAAGAAGAAGACCGACGGCGACGGTAATATTATGTCTATAAAGCTCGACTTATGCAAAGGGTTTTCGGCAAGTTCAAGGGATTGACTACGATGAGACCTTCTCACCCGTAGCGATGCTTAAGTCCGTCCGAATCATGTTAGCAATTGTGCATTTTATGATTATGAAATTTGGCAAATGGATGTAAAGACTGCATTCTGAATGGATTTACGGAAGAAGAGTTGTATATGATGCAACGAGAAGGTTTTATCGATCCAAAGGAGCTAACAAAGTGTGCAAGCTCCAGCGATCCATTTATGGACTGGTGCAAGCATCTCGGAGTTGGAATAAGCGCTTTGATAGTGTGATCAAAGCATTTGGGTTTGTCTGACTTTTGGAGAAGCTGTATTTACAAGAAAGTGAGTGGGAGCTCTGTAGCATTTACGATATTATATGTAGATGACATATTGTTGATCGGAAATGATATAGAATTCTGGATAGCATAAAGGGATACTTGAATAAGAGTTTTTCAATGAAAGACCTCGGTGAAGCTGCTTACATATTGGGCATTAAGATCTATAGAGATAGATCAAGGCGCTTAATTGGACTTTCACAAAGCACATACCTTGACAAAATTTTGAAGAAGTTCAAAATGGATCAAGCAAAGAAAGGGTTCTTGCACGTGTTACAAGGTATGAAGTTGAGTCGGACTCAATGCCCGACCACTGCAGAAGATAAGAGAAAATGAAAGATGTTCCTATGCTTCAGCCATAGGCTCTATCATGTATGCAATCTTGTGTACCGGACTGATGTGTGCCTTGCTATAAGCCTAGCAGGAGGTACCAAAGTAATCCAGAGTGGATCATCGGACAGCGGTCAAGAACATCTGAAATACGAAAAGGACTAAGGATATGTTTCTCGTATATGGAGGTGACAAAGAGCTCATAAATGGCAGTTACGTTGATGCAAGCTTTGACACCGATCCGGACGATTCTAAATCGCAGACCGGATCGTATTTACACTAAGCGGAGGAGTCGGTTGGTGCAGTTCTAAACAAAGCGTCGTGGCGGGATCTACATGTGAAGCGGAATACATAGCAGCCGGAAGCAGCTAATGAAGGAGTGCGGATGAAGGAGTTCATATCCGATCTAGGTGTCATACCTAGTGCATCGGGTCCAATGAAAATCTTCTGTGACAATACTGGAGCAATTGCCTTAGCGAAGGAATCCAGATTTCACAAGAGGACCAAGCACATCAAGAGACGCTTCAACTCCATCCGGGACTTAGTCCAGATGGGAGACATTGAGATTTGCAAGATACACACGGATCTGAATGTTGCAGACCCGTTGACTAAGCCTCTTCCACGGGCAAAACATGATCAGCACCAAGACTCCATGGGTGTTAGAATCATTACTATGTAATCTAAATTATTGACTCTAGTGCAAGTGGGAGACTGAAGGAAATATGCCCTAGAGGCAATAATAAAGTTATTATTTATTTCCTTATTTCATGATAAATGTTTATCATTCATGCTAGAATTGTATTAACCGGAAACATGATACATGTGTGAATGCATAGACAAAACAACATGTCACTAGTATGCCTCTACTAGACTAGCTTGTTAATCAAAGATGGTTATGTTTCCGACCATGAACAAGGAGTTGTTATTTGATTAATAAGATCACATCATTAGTAGAATGATCGATTGACATGACCCATTCCTTAGCTTAGCACACGATCGTTTAGTATGTTGCTCTGCTTTTATCCATGACTTATACATGTTCCTATAACTATGAGATTATGCAACTCCGTTTACGGAGGAACACTTTGGTGCTACCAAGCGTCCTGGCGAATCGGGTGATTATAAAGGAGTACTACAGGTGTCTCCAAAGGCAGATGTTGGGTTGGCGTATTTCGAGATTAGGTTTTGTCACTCCGATAGTCGGAGAGGTATCTCTGGCCCTCTCGGTAATACACATCACTGAAGCCTTGCAAGCACTACAACTAATGAGTTAGTTATGAGATGATGTATTACGGAACGAGTAAAGAGACTTGCGTAACGAGATTGAACTAGGTATTGGATACCGACGATCGAATCTCGGGCAAGTAACATACCGATGACAAAGGGAACAACGTATGTTGTTATGCGGTCTGACCGACAAAGATCTTCGTAGAATATGTAGGAACCAATATGGGCATCCAGGTCCCGCTATTGGTTATTGGCCGTGAATAGTTCTAGGTCATGTCTACATTGTTCTCGAACCGTAGGGTCCGCACGCTTAAGGTTTCGATGACAGTTATTATGAGTTTATGTATTTTGATGTACCGAAGAAGTTCGAGTCCGGATGTGATCACGGACATGACGAGGAGTCTCGGAATGGTCGAGACATAAAGATTGATATATTGGAAGCCTATGTTTGGAGTTGGAATGGTTCGGACGAAAACGGAATTCTACCGGAAACCGGAGGTTACGGATCCCCGGAGGTAAATGGGCCTCGGTGGGCCTCGAGGGAGAAGAGGAGGGGCGGCCAGGAGGTGGCGCGCCTCTCCCCCCAGTCCGAATAGGACAAGGAAGGGGGCGCCTCTCCTCTTTCCCTCCCCAAACCTAATCCAACTAGGAAAGGGGAGTCCTACTCCGGTAGGAGTAGGACTCCTCCCGCGCCTAAGCTAGGCCGGCCGGCCTCCCCCTCCCTCCTTTATATCTGGGGCAGGGGGCACCTTGGAACACACAAGTTTGATCTTTAGATCGTTCCTTAGCCGTGTGCGGTGCCCCCTCCACCATATTCCACCTCGGTCATACCGTCATGAAGCTTAGGCGAAGCCCTGCGCGGTGAAACATCAAGATCGCCACCACGCCGTCGTCTTGTGAAACTCTCCCTCGACACTCGGCTGGATCGAGTCTGAGGGCGTCATCGAGCTGTACGTGTGTCAAGAACTCGGGCGTCGGAGTAACGGCGCCGGATCGGTCGGATCGCGAGGAGAACGTCGACTACTTCCTCTACGTTGTGATCGCTTCGCCGGGTCTACAAGGGTATGTGGACAACACTCTCCCTCTCGTTGCTATACATCACCATGATCTTGCGTGTGCGTAGGAAAATTTTTGAAATTACTACGTTCCCCAACAGACGCGACGACTACTTCCTCTCGTTGCGTCAACGCTTCGCTTCGGTCTCACGAGTGCGTGAGACAACACTCTCCCCTCGTTGCTATATCATCACCATGACTTGCGTGTGCGTAGGAAATTTTTTGAAATTACTACGTTCCCCAACAGTTTCTTGGCCAGTGAGCCCGCTTAATGGCGGCATAGGGACGGACGGGGCATTGAACGGGCATGGTAGATATCTGTCCCGTCCCGTCCAGTCATGCATCTCCGGCATTGAACAGGCGCGGACACCAGAGACGCGTCACGGGCGGCACCCTCGGCCGGCGAGCCGGTTGAATGCCGGCACCAGTGAGAGGTCGCTTCCGCTTTTGAGTGGCTGCTCTATAGCGGCATGAATGCGGATAGCTGACGCGGGGCGGGGACGCGCCCGGGCGCAGGAGGAGTGATTTGGGTGGGCCAGGGTGGTCAGAAGCGGACGTGGGATCTGTCCGGACTCCCGTAATGCCCCTCACGTTTGTCTGCGGATTGCGTGAGAAATCACGTCTGGACCGCTCCGCGGACTGATACAAGTCGGTGTTGTATGGTTTTCGCGTTCCGAACATCACGGTCCGGACGGATGCGACGGTTTTGGGGGTCCGCCTTAAAGATGCCCTAAGTACTTTGTGAATAACTAATAAAATACCTGCATGCACCGCCCAGAGGCCGGTGGTCATCATCCTTTTGAAAAAAAAGCAACAAAATAGCTGGGTACCAACTAACTCCACTATTTTTTTGCGAAGAACAGTAACTCGACTATGATGGCAGGCCCATCCATGATAAGCAATGTAATAATATCTAGATGGTGCAAATATGAGAAAGAGTAGCGTATACATTATGTAGTTTACAACATATACTATCTAGGTGTAGCCACATGTGATGGGAATCATAGTTGGAGTATTAGGCAAATTACTTTCTTTGGTACAAATTTCCATTGACTAACTTAGAGATTTTTTTTGACAGAGAAGAGGAAATGCAAATATGTAATAACGATATGTAATTTTCGGGTGGCTGCTCCAGCAGCCGCTGACGTTTAGGAGGCAATGAGAAGGGTATGGGACGGGTGGAGCAATACCATACCCATATCCGTGTAGTCAATGGATATAAAATTCTACCCATGCGCATACCCATGGGTATGAAATTTTACCTATATCCATACCCGACAGGTACCCATAACCATTGGATACCCAATGGATAGATCAAACGGTACACAAGTTATTCATAATTTTACATTCATCCATAGCATGTTTGACAAAAAACATTTATCTCAGCTCAGCAACAGATAGATGACAATAAGAAAATTATCTCAATTCAAATTGATAATTGGTGACCACTTTAGCATACATTTAGAAGATCGCAACATCTTTCACCAAATAACATCTGACAAGTATGTAACATTTCGGTACAAACAAGTAGTGTATGGGTATATCCATGGATACAAGGCTATATCTATGCCCTACCCGCGAATTAACGGCAAGGTATGGATACTACCCGTGGGTATAAAATTATGCAAAAAAAAATTAGAAAAGGAGGATGACCCCCGGCCTCTGCATCTGGGAGATGCATACAACCACTTTATTGATTATTCTCGAGGACCTTACAAAGTATTACAACAATGTGCCTGAATCCACCATCTTGGCAACACATGCCGCTACTCCTATCCAAAATGATAAAAGGGTGCTAGCTGGGCCACTACCCAAACCACTCACCTAAGCCTAACATCAAAAGTCGGAAGCCGAAATATATTCGGAAGCCCCAGCCGAGCCACATACCGGGTCTGGGGCATAATCCGGTCAGACGCACTCGTGTGTCGTCGCCGCCATCTTCCACAGGTCCGTCTTGAGATCATATTGAGCCTTCTACCTTGTCTGGCCACTCTGCCATCGACGTCACCATGACGCCAGACAGCAACCTCCTCCTGCGCGAGTTCATCTCCGTGCATCGGACGCGAGCCTCCACAGCGCCATGTCGCCGATATCCGCCGCCATCGATGTGTGAGATGAAGCACCGCTCCACCATCCCCCCCAGCCAGCACTTACTCCAAAACGATGCCCCCAGGAGGGAAAGCGATAAAACGCCATCATCGTCCGATCCGGAAGACCCAGATCTAGGGTTTCCCCCGGAGCATCCCGAGCCCGATAGCCTTGATCGCGCGATGATGCCTCGACAAGGGAACGACATCTAAGACGCCGCCATGGTCGCCATGACCGTAGTCGGCGCGATTTTCATCGCCAGTTGCTCCACCAAACATGCGCCGCGGACGTCGCTGGTCCCTTCAAAGCAAACTCCAAAACAATGCCCTAAAGAGGGACTACGACGCAAAAGCGCCGCCATCGCTCGATTCCAAGGGGATCTAGGGTTTCCCCCGTAGTTGCCCGCGCTGTCAAGGGCCAGACAAGGGTAGAATCCCGCGGATCTGCCCAGCTGCCGATGAGTCGCACCCACCACCGTGTCGACGGCCGACCAGCGACCAATCCGGCCACGCCGCCGCGCGATCCGGTCACGCCGACGCCGTCCCTGGCGGCCGCAACGCACCAGATCGCAAGGCCTCCTGCCGCGGGGAATCGGCGTCGCCAAAGCGCCGCCACCACCCGCCGTGGCGACCGCCCGCCGCCACGCCCGCCCGACGGCGCCGGCCGCGCCAACCCACCCGAGCGAAGGGCGAGTCCCCGCCGCCGTCGGCGACGGCTAGGCTTTGCCTGGCCGCGCCCTTGGGCGGCGACGAGGGAGGAGGAGGAGGAGTGGGGGAGGTTCGGCGGCGATGGGATCTGGGGCCTCCCGGTCGCCCACGCGGTTGGCGGCTCGGGAGGGAGACGTACGGGAAATACCCTTCCCATGTGGGTACGGTATCCGCTGGTACCCGTACCCATGGGTAAAATTGCCATCCTTAGCGTGGTGGAGGCCACCGTCTTAGCTGCAGCCAAGGCTCCAGCCCACATCGCATGCTGCTGCTGCGGCTCACCTTGGTCGGGGGGCGGTGCCATTGCCGGCGCTTCCAACCCCAGACGGCTCTGACGGTGCTTTCATCGACTACTGCGCCAGCTGTGTGTTATCGTTCAAGCCTTCACTGATAGTCCAGCAGGAGACGCCGTGGGCTGCTATGTCAGCAGAAATGACATGATTTTTAAACGGCAACCTCTTAGGAGTATAAATTTGTTGGATACACATGCATGCTATAGGCCCGACATATTCTGGATAAGGGATGGTAATCGGACTCGAACGAACTTGTTGGATGCATCCTTAAACTTTGTATATATAGTATCTTCCATTGCTAGAGCCACAGATGTCGATATAAGTCTCGTCATGGTAAAACGGATAGTTTGGATCATACGTCGAGAACTCCTCGATGAGAGAAACAGGGCGCCAGTTCATTAACATATTATTTTATGAAACCTTATGGTTGACACATTGGGTTCTAGATTGTGCACGATAAGTGAAAGCAAACACAACAACTGTGTCGACATCGTACCTTCGCCTCCATACATCGTCATTGTGTCGACATCGTACCTCCGCGTCCTGAAATCCACGCACACAGAGAAGACCCCGCACGCCTGTCTCATGTTTTTTATGCCGTCACCCAGCATGTGGACTGGCCCACCCCCCGACGGCCCAGCAGGCGCGGACGCGGCGCGATGACAACATGCGCCGAGCTGATGTAGTGGATGCCATGTGTTCATGCGTGTAAACTCTGCCCGGAGTCTCAACTCTCAACTCGCATTCGAATGTTCTGCGGGACAAGAGCAAGGCGACCGCATTGTAGGCAGCGACGGCCGGCGTTCGTCGAGAGACCAGGAAATGGAGCAGTGCGTCGCCCTCTTGGCCACCCTACAACGGTTCGCAGTCGCAGGTAGGACCGTAGGAGTACGTAGATATCATGTTACTAATAACGCTCGATGGTTCTTGGTAGTATGACTATGACGCGGCGGCACCACTTGATATATCTGAATCTAATGATGGGTTGCAGCTTCGGTTTCCGCGGCGAGCTGCAACGCGGAGGCGACGGGGGATGGGGGCAGCGATGTCTGCCGCAACGAGGCGGCCGCGCTGCAGCTCAAGATGGTCGCCGTCGCCGCTATCCTTGTCTCGAGCGCCGCCGGCGTCGCCATCCCGCTCGTCGGCCACAGGTGGCGTGGCGGGGTTCGAGCCGGCGAGGGCGGGTGGGCGTTCGTGCTCGCCAAGGCGTTCGCAGCGGGGGTAGTCCTGGGCACGGGGTACGTGCACATGATGCACGACGCGGAGGAGAAATTCTTGGACCCGTGCCTCCCGGACTCGTCGCCGTGGCGGCAGTTCCCCTTCGCGGGCTCTGTCGCCATGCTCGCCAGCCTCGTGACACTCGTGGTCGACTTCATCGGCACACAGCTTTACGAGCGTAAGCAGCGCGATAAGGCCGGTGCCGCCTGGCCCGCCTCCGCCACAACGAGCGCCCAAGATGAGACGGGGTCGCCATTGCTGGAGGACGGGAGGACCGCAGGGGGCAAGAAGTGTGAGGCCACCCCTGGGCACAGCCATGCGCGCGTCTACGAAGGAGTGGTGTACAACGGCCATGGCCACGAGAACGAGGAGGGCCCGTCCCAAGCTCGTCAAGTGGTGGTTTCGCAGGTACGAACACAGTGGTTGCCTTGCCCCTCCTCTCAAGCTCGAGCATAATCGATGCTGTTTTTTGGGATAGCTTAACAAGCAAGCATAATCGTAATTAACGAACTCAAAACACTATATCACTCTCGCTTAATTAATTAGTTGCTTAAGTATGCGTGCAAGAACAAACTCTCTCGAAGCAGGCTTTCACCGAGCTTTATAGATAAATCAATCATGCAGTTCATACAACAAGTTCAAGTGTACCAAAGAAAATAATAATGTCTGCTCGGCGACAACACAAACACACCCAAGGGGAATGCAAAGAAAGAAGTAAAAAGGCCGCCAAGTGGCCGGCGCCTCGGGAACTCTGAGGTCAGGCAAGGCGGCGTACGGCGACAATCATCGTCCATCATGCTGCCAAGCCGGTTGCTAACCCTCGGTCTAGATAGCGGTTGCCAATGCTGCTAAACGGCCATGAATTTGAATAGAGTCAGAGGTCATAGAAGAAAAACGCGATCAATAATCATCTTGTTGAGCGTCATCCAAAAGGATCCACGCCAACGTCGCGAACACAAATTAGAAGAGGCGTCTCCTCCCAATTTTCTTGGCCTGGGATTGGAGAAACCCAACCAGGTCCAGGGCCTTCAAGTCGGCCCCAGAGCCTCACCAGAAAAGCACCACATAAACCACGACGCTGGACACGAGAAGAATATGTGGCGTACCCTCTCTGGGACAACAAAAGAGGGGGCATAGACCATCCCTAGGTTTTTTCCGCTTGGTCACCTCTGTCCGTGATGGGATGCGATCCCGCAGCAACTGCCAGGCGAAGATCTTGATCTCAATGGTAAGGGTGCTTTCAACAAAGGAAAGGTCCAGGCTAATACGGTCAACGACATAAGGCATGATATGCCAAGCCAACAGAAAAGATCCCTGAGGGGGTCAACCACCAAGATACAGCATCTGAATAGTTCCAGGAGTGCTGACAGTGCGCTGCCTACAAGTTGGCCCACTCAATGGTCTCCTTGGGTCCAAATGCCCGCCGAGACAACACATTCTACTGGCCATTGTGAGCAATAGAGGAAACCAACAACATCGGATCCGAGAAGATAGAATATTGGGAACTCCGTACATAGCGGAGACCCGCCAACCCACGGATCAAGCCAGAAGAGGGTCACATCACCATTGCCAGTGGAGATAGAGAGCCCCAGACGAATCTCATTCATGATCTATTGAATGGATCTCCAAGATTGAGATCCCTCCCTGCACTCACATGCAAGAAGAGGGCGGCCCTGCACATACTTTGCTTGAATAAGCTGCAGCCTTAAGCCACCCTCCCCGTGGAGCATCCGCTTTACTCATCGCATCATAAGGGCCACATTCATGTGATAGTCATATCTTTAATTTGACAGGGTCAAATAAAAGTAATTACATAATTTTCATTCTTTGGCCAACTACAGACTGTAGGAGGTGATTAGTTTGTTGTAGCCTGGTCAAGAAAGCAGTACCCCACAAAAACAAACATGGTAGTGTTTGGTTTAGTACACAATTATATTAACTATCCTTGCAATTCCCTTAAAAAAATACACTTTCTGTGTTTGTGAGTTATGTTCCACAGGCTCATATAAATTTGGTATTTACTTGGTCAATTAAAAGTTTGTATATCAATGTTGTTATAATTTGTTTTGAAAAGATAAAGTTAATTGTGTTGATACCAACTCAAATTTAACCTGGCCTAATGTAATAGCTCAGCCAATAGGCATATTTTTTTTTGTAAGAAACATAGTACAAACATAAACGCTCTGATACACGCACATGCACTCACCACTATAAACCATGCAAGCACACCCTACCCTTATGAGCACTTTCGAGACACTAAAGTCGGCACATCCTGAAATTGACGAAGTCACTACAAGCACCCTGTAGTCGATGGGAACAACCTCTCCCACTAAATACTGAACAAACAACTCTGGAAACCTAAAATAAATTTAGAAAACTAGGAGCAACGGTGTCAAGTCTAGAAGTTGAAATCTGGTGGGCTGGTTCCACCATAAAGAATCTAGCCATCTGAGTTATTCTCAGTTGGCACTAGTAGACATATAATTGCGGCTAACTAGTAGTAATGTGTATTTGAGAAGATTGCCAAATAATTGTTATTTAATTTAATGTGTCATCTTTAAATCTGAATACAGTTCTATGTTTTATAGCACGTGCCACTCGGTAGTTAGATTAGATTTTTTTAATGACCCATTTTAATGCATTTAGTACGAGAAAATTAAGAAGTTCATTTTAATTCTTCAAATATCATATGTACAGTCAATGGTTTATGTTAACACTATCTTCTAGTAGGAAGTAAGAGTTTAGTTAGTATCGGATTTTCACTATATAACGGGTCACAACATTAATACTCATCACTTAAGCTAGTGTAGTGGTATTCAAGGAAATAATGGTCAAGACTAATTACTAAAGCTAGCTTAGTATTTGTTTGATAGACATACTTATTCATTGCTTTATATTATTTTCACTCAAACATGTCATCCTACTATGAGTAGTGTGCATGCTTTTTATTTGAAAAATTGTAATTTTTATTAAGTTTTAATCACCAACATGTCATACCATGGATCAAGAGTTGCGCATACTGAAAGGAGAGCAGCCCACGTTGTTTTTCATTGGTGTAAATAGTACTCCCTCTGTAAACTAATATAAGAGCGTTTAGAATACTAAAATAGTGATCTAAACGCTCTTATATTAGTTTACAGAGGGAGTATGTCACTATTGTTCTCACAAAAAAGTACTACAGTACTACATTTGTAGATTGAATCTCCGCCATTATTATATCTTAGATTCGGATTGACAAATATCAACCATTATAGTACTAGATTATTGTGAGGATCGATGTACAGTTAAGGAAATTAAATGAAGACCGTGATTAATTAAGGGCCTAGATATTTTGAAGGACGATGCTACGCAGCGCCCGCGCACTATGCGGAGGTATCTCGCGGCCGGCAATTTCGGAAAGTGTCCCGCGTCGGTCCCCCCACCCCATCTGCCAAAACGGGAAGGCCCCCATCCCCTCGTGTGCCCCCACGTCTGCCGCGAAAAAGAAATGAAAAAGAATCAGGACAACGACCCTCTCCCCCTCACGTGATCTTCCCCCATCAAAAAACGAAATTGCTATGTGTACGATCAAAAGTGTGTACGATTTTCATACGACCTGATCTCATCCATAGGCGGAATCCAACGAACGGCAGCTGACAACTGTCGTATGCGAATCGTACATTATTTATCGTACGTGTAGCAGGGCTCATCAAAAAAAACCTACGCCCCAGACGGAGATCAAAAGCCAGAAAACGTGAGGAGGTCCTGGAGAACTCAACTTTGTGTGCAACTCTTTGTGCTGATGAGGCAATAATGGAGAAATCTTGGGCAAAAAAATTGCCAGAACTGGGCAAATTCCCCCCGGTGAAAAACAACAAAGGTAACATGCACTTTCCAAAAAAATTGATCATGAGATTAGTTCTACTGGAGCTAGTTGACCCCCCTACCTACCCTCCTGACTTGGATCTTGCACCAATTCTGGTCCCCTGTTCTTGCCTCCTGTAGAACTGGATGCTATATTAAGTTGTTGGTTCTTGAATTGTATCTTGCCTACTGTCTTGCACCTTGCTTCTGCAACAAAAAAAGACGGATCTAATTAATTGTAGTAACGTAATTGTTTTGTTGTATGAACTTATTCGGTAGGATTAGAACATTGAGTTGCTTACATGATATAAAAGAGAGCAAAAATGCTAATGTTTCATTTACATTATGCCGCTTACATATTAATTCCTTCCCCTATTATGTCTTCTAAAATGTGCAGATGCCCGACCTTGATCTAAATGAGCTCCCCGATGACTTTGTTGATTCTGATGGTGGCCCCATGTACTGCACACAAGCCTAACTAGAAAAAGTACCTATTTCTATCGAGGGGGTGGGCGAGTTGCCGGATTTGTGTTCTGCTCCTGTCCAAGATGTCCTTTGTGTGGAGTTCCATGTTGCGGTGGGTGCAGCTACTGATGCGTCTAATGCGACGACAACTACTGAAACTATCGCACCCGCCCCTGCCATGTTCAGCCGGGCTCGCGCCTGCTCCGAGCTAGGCGATTTGGAAGGATGAGTGACGGTTTGGGCGACTTGGCCTACAGTGCGGCGACCTAGGTCACCGCGTGAGGCAGTGTGTGTTTCGGGCTAGGCATTTTGGAAGGGTCTTGCGATTGTTTGGGCGACTTCGTCTACGGGTACAACGACCTAGTTCACCGGGTGAGGCAAGCGTCTGTTTCCGGGCTAGGCGATTTGGAAGGGTGCGCGATGGTTTGGACGACTTGGTCTGCCGGGTACAACGAGATAGTTCACCGGGCGAGGCGAGTGTGTGTTTCCGGGCTAGGTGATTTCGAAGGGTGTGCGATGGTTTGGGCGATTTGGCCGACGGGGTGAGGCAACCTAGCTCACCAAGTGAGGCGAGTGTGTGTTTCCGAACTAGCACGATTTGGAAGGGTGCGTGATGGTTTGGGTGACTTGGCCTACTTGGCGCGGCGTCCTAGGTCACCGGGTGAGGCGAGTGTGTGTTTCCAGGCTAGGCGATTTGGAAGGATGCGCGATGGTTTGAGAGAGTTGGCCGACGGCGTGCGGCGACCTAGCTCACGGGTGAGGCAAGTGTGCGTTCGGGCTGGGGATTTGGTGCGCGATAGTTGAGGCGACTTTGCCTACGGTGGCAACCTAGCTCACCAAAGAGGCGAGTGTGCGTTCTGGCTAAGCAATTATGCGATTTGGAAGGTGCGTGATGGTTTGGGTGACTTGGCCTACAGTGCGGCGAGCTAGTTCACCGGGCGGCGAGTTTGTGTTCCGGCTAGGCGATTTGGAAGGGTCTTGCGATGGTTTGGGCGACTTGGTCTACCGGGTACGGCGACCTAGCCCACCAGGTGAGGCGAGTTTGTGTTCTGAGCTAGTCAATTTGAATGGGTGCGCAATGGTTTGGGCGACTTAGCGAACCTGGTGCGGGGACCTAGCTTACCGGGTGAGGCGAGTGTGTGTTTGCGGGCTAGGCGCTTTGGAAGGGTGCGTGATGGTTTGGGCGACTTGGCCGTCGGGCTTAGGCGACCTAGCTCACCGGGTGAGGCGAATGTGTGTTCCGGGCTAGGCGTTTTGGAAGGGTGCGCGATGCTTCAGGCGACTTGACCTACCTTGTGCGGCGACCTAACTCACCGAGTAAGGCGAGTATGTGTTCCGGACTAGGCGATTTGGAAGGGTGTGTGATGGCTTGGGTGACTTAGTCTACCTGGTGCGGCGACCTAGGTCACCGCGTGAGGCGAATGGTGTTTCCGGGCTAGGCGTTTTGGAAGGGTGCGCGATGGTTTGAGCGAATTGGCCGATGGTAGGCGTGTGTGCGTTCAGGGCTAGGCGATTTGGAGGGTGCGCGATGGTTTGGGCGACTTGGCCTACAGTGCTGCGACCTAGCTCGCGGGTGAGGCGAATGTGTGTTCCGGACTAGCGGGTTTTAAGGGTGCGTGATGGTTTGGGCGACTTGCCTACAGTGCGGCGACCTAGGTCGCGGGTGAGGCGAGTGTGAGTTTCGGGCTTGGCGATTTGGAAGTATGCACGATGGTGCAGGCGACTTGGCGGCGGTGTTGGCGACCTAGCTCACCGGGTGAGGCGAGTGTGCGTTCGGGCTAGGTGATTTGGAAGGGTGCATGATGGTTTGGGCGACTTGGCGTGCACAGTGCGGCGACCTAGCTCGCCGGTGAGGTGATTGTGTGTTCGAGTTAGGTGATTTGGAAGTGTCTTGCGATGTTTTGGGCGACTTGGCCTACAGTGCGGCGACCTAACTCGCGAGATGAGGCGAGTGTGTGTTTCCGGACTAGCATGATTTGAAAGGGTGTGTGATGGTGCAGGCGACTTGGCCTACTTGGTGCAAATAATTAGGTCGCGGTGAGGCGATTGTATTTCGGGCTAAGCGATTTGGAAGGGTGTGCAATTGTTTGGGTGACTTGGCCATCGGTGCGGCGACCTAGCTCATGGGCGGGCGAGTGTGCATTCGGGCTAGGCGATTTGGAAGGTCTTGTGATGGTTGGGTGAATTTGCCTACGGTGTGGCAGACCTAGCTCACCGGGTGAAGCGAGTGTGCCTTCTAGGCGATTTGGAAGGTGCGTGATGGTTTGGGCGACTTGGCCTACCTAGTGCGACGACCTAGCTCACGGTGAGGTGAGTGTGTGTTTCGGGCTAGGCGCTTTGGAAGGATATGCGATGCTTTGGGCGACTTGGCCTACCGGTGCGGCGACCTAGCTCGCGGGTGAGGCAGTGTGTGTTTCGAGCTAGGCAATTTGGAAGGTGCGCTATGATTTGCTGCGCCCTGATAAAAAAAAAAAAAAATGGTTTTCTTGATTCTCTGCTAAAGTCATACCAATGTTGCGGGAACACACATGGGAGACAGAAAAAGGGAGAGGTGTGTGTGGACTATACCTCACCGTCGTGTTGATTTGGGTAGTCCTCCATCTTAAAACTGCCAGTCCAGGATACTGAAAAAAGATGCCTTCCCTCCTTAGTTTCCCACCTTTGATTTGCCTGCATTTCAAAAAAAATCGTTAGAAAACAGGTGTTGTAAAACCCCCTTGCCGACTACTGGGGGCTGACCTGGCCTACTGGAGGCTGACCTTGCATCAGGAATTCACTAATTCTCATCGCTGTCAGTTCGTATATGATGATGATGATGATGAGAGGCAGGAAAAAAAAGCAAGCTGGGATGATACGAGCAAGAAAAAGCAAGCAGCAATGAAATGGTTATGTCAAAAAAGCATAGTTCATCCACAGTTTCTACATCCAGTACACACACAGAAAAATGCCTACTTATCTGTCTCTTATCTGATTTGCCAAAAACAAATACACAGAATTGCCTATACTGCTAGTGATTGATGACTGAACTTGAATACTAGTAACTGATAACTGAACTTGAGTACATACACTTGATTCAAAGTCCTAGATCTCACACATGGGTCATGCAACGCGAGCTAGGATTTTGGTTGGCAAATATATTACTGCATCACTGAATGTACACCTCTGTTGCCTACCGATGCAGAGCCTACTAGATGATTATACACCTCTGTTGTTGATAAACCTAAAAACTACTACCTAATGTACTCCAGGAGAATGGAGATTATATCATTGTACTGATCAAAATAAGTACCAAGTACTCCCTCCGTTCCGAATTACTTGTCGCACATATGGATGTATCTAGATGTATTTTAGTTCTAGATACATCTATTTCAGCGACGAGTAATTTGGAACGGAGGGAGTACTATGTAGTCTGTCGAAAAACAAACAAACCAGACACCTTTAGATTGTGTTGAAATGTGAATTGCCTATATGCTTCATCTCTGTGTTGTGGTGGTGCATGGAAAGCAAAGCTAATTTAAACAGGGATGAAGCTGGTTGTATAAAAATAGAGATGAAACAAAAATTCATCTCATTCAGTTTTGTGGTGGTGCATGGAAAAGCGGTGTGGCTGTATCTCTGAATCTCTCTTGACATTGTATGCAGGAAGGATGCAAAGGAATCGTGCAAACAAACCGTGTAGGTGTGGCGTTGCGCCTACTTATCTCTGCTTCTCTCTGTCTGATTGCCTGCAAAAATACACAATATTGCCTATTTCTCTATTTCTGAAGCCTGCATCTATTCTCTATTTCTCTGATTGCCTGCAAAAAACACAGCGCTTATTGCCTATTTATCTATGTCTAACTGCCTACAGAAAAAACCTCTATAACAATGTTGTTGCCTACGTTTTGGCAGAGGAAGCCGCATCCCCAATGGCGTGAAAAAAGCTCTGGAGCACCTCCCCTCCCCCTCCTCCCCGAGAGCCTCTCGTGAAAGGGCTCGTGAAAAATACAGCTACCCCTGACCCTATCGGTCCATTTTGATACGCTCCTGCGGTAGTTGATGAGGACGAGGGCGTTGGCGACGAAACCGCAGCAACAACGAGATGTGCAGACGAAGGGGCGTGGGTTAACTGACCTTGGGGCTCAAATCAGCAGGATCTCGCCGTCTCCGGTTGTCCGCCGCCTCGCGTAGAACCGCTACGTCGCTTCCTTCTTCTCCTTCCCCGTCGCTTCTTCCTTCTCCTACTTCTCCGGCACGCGCGCGCCGCCCTCACCCGTCGAACTGCCGGCGGGATCCTTCGTGGGCGCCGCCTTTCTCCATTAATTGACTCGTCGGCGCTCTCTCGCCGGCCACGCTCGCCTGCAAACCAGGGATTCGTGGGGGATTTTGGTTTTGCTCGTCGCCGGGTGCAGTGGGGAATGGAAGTGGGGAACGGGAACGAGAAGCTGGAGGAAAAAATCTGGCCACATCTCCCCAAATTTCGAAGGGAAGCGACAAAACCCACCGTCACGTGGTTTCGCCCACCTGGTCGGTCCACCACCCCGCGGCGTCTGTGCAAATCGTGCGAGATGGACGGCTCTGGTGCGGCCGTTTCAGCGCGTTAGATAGCGCGCGCGCACCAAACAGCGATTAGGTATTTTGAATTCGTCAAATCCGTGCTCTTTATTGTTAGTATAGGATATACTACCATCTGGAACCTTGTTAGTTTAAGCACGTACTCCCTCCGTCGGCGAATAAGTTTACTTCTACCGTTTGTCTTAAGTCAAAGTTTTAAAAGTTGTTTGACCAACTTTATAGAAAAGAGTAGTAACATATATGATATAAAATTGATATATTATGAAAGTACATTTCAAAACGGATCTAGTGATACTAATTTGGTGTAATAAATGCTGCTACTTTTTCTAATAAAGTTGATCAAAATTTTAAAACTTTAACTTAGGACAAAAACTAAAAGTACACTTATTGGCGGACGGGAGGGAGTACTGCTTATAGGACTCCACTTCTAACTTTTTGAACCAATAATAGTTGTGATATAAAATTGATTTTACTTTCTATAGACAAGGTCGTGCGTCTTAGAAGATCTTATTTACTGTATGTCTATATATGTAGCTGTATTTACCATAAATCTCTTTCTTTGTGGGAATACATCTGTATTTAATACTGCGTTAATGTAGCCAGCCATATGATCAATGAAAAATATATTTTAGATGATGTGGAGTATGTTAATCTAGCCAGCCATATGATCAATGGAAAAAATATTTTAGCTGGTGTGTGGATTAACACAGTGGCTTATTTTCATGTGGTTTAATAATGTAACAAATATCACTTATGCACATGGAATTACAGTTCTTATGCGGGGTACATGGAATTACAGTTGCATAGATGTTTTCAGTTGTCAATTACCCCCCCCCCCCCTCCACACGCGCGCGCGCACACACACACACATATATGTATGTATATGTATGCCTAATAATTTATAATCATTTGCTGCATGTATGGCCAACCTTCAAGATTCACTAGTGCAGAACCGGGCAATAGCACCGATTCGTAAGGCCCTTTAGTGCCGGTTACATAACCGGCACTAAATTGTGGTCACTAAAGCCCCCCTTAGTCTTGGTTCAAGACGAACCGGTGCTAAAGGGCAACCACGTGTACGAGTCACTCAGGGGCCTAGAGCCCTTTAGTACGGTTGGTAACACCAACCGGTACTATAAGGTTTAGTGGGTTTTAGTTTTATGATTTCTTTTCATTTAATTTTGTGTTTCCATTTTAATTCTTTTTCGTTTGCTGGTATTTTACGATACTACACATTGTACACGTTATGCATATATATATATATATATATATATATATATATATATATAGGAGTAGGATTTTCTACAAGTGCTTGCCACGAGAACTAGTTAAGGGTTTCAACGGTGCAAAAGTTCTCAAAATTCTGAAAAAATACTGAACCAACACACCTATAATATAACATGATCCAACGGAGGGATTAAAAAATACGACTATATGTGTCCTGGACAAAAAACAAATAGTTCAGTATATATTTATGTCATGATGAGCTGAAATGCTTATTATTTTTGCGAGGATACATAGATGCATATTTTGACAATCCCTCCGTTGGATCATCTTATTACATTATAGAGATGCTCCCATATTTATTCTATATTTTTTGATAACTTTTAAACCGTTAAAAGTTTAGCGACCCTTAACTAGTTACGTGGCAAGCTATGGTAGACACAGTTTTATATATATATATATATATATATATATATATATATATATATATATATATATATATATATATAAATAGAATTTCTAGTAGAACCAATCATCAAGTTCAACATGATTGTCATGATATTATAAGCGTTCATATATAACACCACAAAAGCAAATCACTTAAGTTCAGAACAAAGAACACGGACATGAAAGGACAAGTACTAATTAAGAGCAGCATGAAGAACTAGCTGAATCACTCCTGCTAGCTACTCTCTCTCTGGTAAAATAGCATAGAACATGTATAGCTCTCCTGATTGATCATACTGGAGCATGCCGATAAACCTATCTCCTAATCGTGGGCTGCGCTTCTCATTGCTGCCCCCTAGTACTTCTCTGCGATCATTAACAATTTTCCTCCAATATTTCACTAATCGCTTCTAGAAATCCTGAATGCATTCATGTGCAATGCAGGATATCTTGGCCGTAAGCTAACAATTGACATCTGACCTTTAGTCTCGATCCTCGAGGCACAAGCTGTCATCGGAGTCCTGTTGAAGAACATCGTATAGTACTTAATTAATATACTTAGCAATGAAAGTTTAGAAAAAAAAAATATATATGCAAAATATGCACTGAGGACAAATAGTAAATATCTTACCATCATTCCTAAATAGATGTGACCGTAGTTCAACACCATCACTATTGGTCGCACGTTTTGAGTACTAACATTTCTAAGTGCAGGAAGAAAATTTGTCTTGACAGTATGAAGATCCTCAAGCCATGAAACATAATGACTTATCTCCTCGCAGTTTAGTTCAGCTCCGGGACAGTAGTAGGTCCTGTCTACCAAGCGCCGGACATGTTTGGTTGAATGGAGATAAGCTGTCAATAGAAATTAGTTGTCAGTTATTTTTGAAATAAGCAATATCAAAGACAAAAATATAGTTGAGAAGAACTCACATAATGGTAGAACTGGAGGCGTCTGCACATCGACCCATATGTCTCTATTACCTTCAATATCATCTTCCGGACGAATATCAAAGGTGATAACCATACCAGACTCAAATGCATAAGCCTTGCATAGTGCTTGCTAAGTTTTGCATTCAAAATAGGTGTACGTGTGTGTGTTGCATACTTTGACGTTGAAAGTATAATCATCATGCTCAGTTTTCAGGTAAGCTCTCTTTACCTCCATAGTTTCCATATCTTTGAAACCTACCTTATCCAAGACAAAAATTCTTGCATGGCAGGGGATGCGCTAGTAGAATAGTGAAAATTAAAAATTATAAGTCAGGCAAATGAAGCATATATAAGTCATGCTTAATTACGAAAACTGACTTGTCATTGTGACTTACTGTATCAAATTCGAAAGTCTCATCCAGCTTGATGCTGAATTGCCTACCATCAACAAGGAAATTTCTGTCGCACTGGCCGCGCTTGTCTTCACAGTATTGGCACATAATTAAAAAAAAATCGTCGTCAGACGACATTTCCTATGTTCATATTAGGCGAAACATTAAACACTTACTAATTCAATTAATTCAACTACTTCTATTAATTCAACTAAGCATTTACTAAAAATAAACTAGTTATATTAATTCAATTAGTTCAACTAAGCATTTACTAAAAATAAACTAGTTCTATATATTAATTCAACTAGTTCAACTAAACATTTACTAAAAATAAACTAGTTATATTAATTCAACTATTTCAAAGTAAGCATTTACTAAAAATAAACTAGTTCTATATATTAATTCAACTAGTTCAACTAAACATTTACTAAAAATAAACTAGTTATATTAATTCAACTAGTTCAAAGTAAGCATTTACTAAAAATAAACTAGTTCTATATATTAATTCAACTAGTTCAACTAAGCATTTACTAAAAATAAACTAGTTATATTAATTCAACTAGTTCAACTAAGCATTTACTAAAAATAAACTAGTTCTATATATTAATTCAACAAGTTCAACTAAGCATTTTCTAAAAATAAACTAGTTCTATATATTAATTCAACTAGTTTAACTAAGCATTATATTTACTAAAAATAAACTAGTTATTATATTAATTCAACTAGCTAGTTCAACTAAGCATTTACTAAAAATAAACTAGTTATATATATTAATTCAACTAGTTCAACTAAGCATTTACTAAAAATAAACTAGTCTTATATCTTATATTTACTAATTGGAGGCACCATAAAAAGCTTCACGTTAATCCACATCAACAAAATTAATTTAGCCATCCGATTTTATATTCGATGGTCAAGATCTCTTAAAAGACGTTGCCTTATATTAAAGTGAAACTACGTACATAGATAAGCTTTGAGCTGACACGTCCAAATATTTCTAAAAAAAATAGGGAGGTCATGTGCCTTCTTTCCTTGAAGGGGCAAACAAATAAGAAGAAGTCCTCATGCCCCACGTCTCATATGCATGTCCCAAAAAAAAGACGTTGCCTTATTTTAAAGAAAAACTACGTACACAGATAGGTTTGAGCTGAACGTACAACAATTTCTAAAAAAATAGGTACATCGTGTGCCTTCTTTCCATGAAGGGGCAAACAAATAATAAGTCCTCATGCCACACGTCTCATATGCCTGTCCCCCCAAACAATATGTATGCATGCACAAGAAAGAGACTTAAACCTCACATTCTGGAAAAAGGGGAGTCTTCTTGATTTTGAAAAAAAAAATCTAAGGAAAGCCAACAAAATTAATTTAGCCATCCGTTTTAAAATTTATTGGTCAAGATATACGTATTAAAATATGTTGCCTCATTAAAAAAAAGAAATATCACGTACATAGACTGAATTAGGCTGACACGTACAAAAATGTGTCCCTCCCCTAAAAACACAAAAATGTATACCCTACAACAACGTCCAATTTTTGCAAAGAAAAAAAACAAGTTCCTTGAATAGGCAAAGAAAGATATGTACAAATAAGAAGTCCTCTAGCCGCACGTGTCAGATGCCACTTAAATAAAAAATCCATGCACGTACAAGAAAGGGACCTCAAGCCTCACGTTTTGAAAAAAAGAAGTGTTCCTGATTTTGAAAAAGAAATTTCAGTCGTGGGAGTAGAGGAAATCTGGACGTGTTACCGGCGTTGGTGAAGTCCTTTCTGTGTACTAGGAGTTACACCAAGGGATCATACACTGGATAGTATGGGTAGACAAGCCGACCTTGACAGTGGAGTCAAAGTAGGTGCGCAGGAATGTGTGCGTCTTGAGAGGCGTACGCTTGGTTATCAATAGACAAGTATCAAACTACACCTAGACAAGCTCGCTGGTGACTTACATGGCCAGTCGCGGGGAGGCTGAGTTTTTCTTTGTGGAGGCTGACTTGAGAGCTGCCAGGCAAGATGTTGATGTTGATGGCGCCGAAACTTTTAGCTGTTGTGCTACCCATCTACTGGCCGGAGCGCCATGTTAGGCGGTAGCACTTTGGCCATGAAGTCGCCATCTTTGGATTTTG
Organism: Aegilops speltoides; assembly: GCA_021437245.1. Classification (NCBI taxonomy): domain Eukaryota; kingdom Viridiplantae; phylum Streptophyta; class Magnoliopsida; order Poales; family Poaceae; genus Aegilops; species Aegilops speltoides. The sequence goes on from CM038147.1 coordinate 479,716,994, forward strand.
CCGAAATGGTCGCCGAGGAGACAGGCGCCGGAACCAGAGGAAGAAGGAAAAGAAGCTAAGACGCCATTACAAGTGTCACTGTAAGATTTCTAAGAGTTCGCAGAGAGTGTATTGGATACAATAGTATATGTGAACAATAAATGAAATACTTCTGGGATATGCCATAACATGAGGTGATCTGAATGATTACATGATGCCTATATTGCCTACAACGTCATGTTTTGGATAGAGGGAGACGAATATTGCCAATATTGTCGAAACTCTTGAAACTATATTTTTAATTAAGTCTTAAATTGTGCATTAAATGAATGTAGATCGAATGTAGACCCATATAAAATATTCGACTGAGGAAGAGGCCGGTTTTGCTCTCTTAAAAATCAATTTCATTTATACATAGTATAAAGCAAGGACAAGTAATGGTTTAAATATAAACAATAATTCTGAAAAGGTAGTTCCTAGACCGTGCGGGTGCACGGGTTGAGGACTAGTTATATTAATTCAATTTGTTCAACTAAGCATTTACTAAAAATAAACTAGTTCGTTCTATATATTAATTCACTAGTTCAACTAAACATTAACATATTTCTAATTCATCGATGATAACATTTCTAACATTCTAAAAATAAACTAGATAGTTCTAACTCATCTAAACATTATAGAAAACAGAAAATAAGTAAAAAAAATGTGTGTGTGTGTGTGTGTGTGTGTATATACGTGTGTAGTGTACGTGTGTAGTGTGTGTAGCGTACGTGTAGTGTGTGTGTGTGTGTGTGTGTGTTTGTGTGTGTGTGTGTCTGTGTGTGTGGGTGCGTGTGTGTGTAGTGTGTGTGTATGCGTGTGTGTGTGTGTGTGTGTGTGTGTGTGTGTATGTGTGTATGCGTGTGTGTGTGTACGTATATGGGTGGGGGCGACGCGTGGGCGGGTGGCGGGGCGGACGACGGCGGGGCGGGGGCGGCGGCGAGACGGGCGGCGGCGGCGGGATTGATGGCGACGACGGCAGGCGGTGGCGGGCGACGACGATGGCGGCGGGGCGGCGATAACGACGATGGCGGCGGCGGCGACAACGGCGACGGCGACGGACAACGGCAACGGCGGCGCGAAAGCGGCGGCGGCGGCGGGCGGCGCAGCGGAGACGATAGATCGAGAGGACTCTCGCGCGAGAAGTGGAACGAAGTGGTCGACGAGATAACTGAATTTTCATAAGTGCCATATATATAGGAGGGGCCTTTAGTACAGTTTGGAGCCACCAACCGGTACTAAAGGCCAATTTAGTACCGGTTGGTGGCTCCAACCGGTACTAAAGGGCAACACATTTGTACCGGTTGGTGCCACCAACCGGTACTAAAGGCCGTGCGCTACCACCGCAGTGCGCTATGTTTAGTCCCACACCGCTGAGCGAAGGGCAGCCGCACTGGTTTATAAACCCAGCCGCGGCTGCCCTTTCGAACTCCTCTATTTAGCAGGCTTCTGGGCCTAACTAGGGCGCGCTGCCCTGTGAGTATGCTGGCCCTATTGGGCATGTATTTGCACACCCAAGGTCTGGCAGGCCCACAAGGCAGCGCCCCAACATTTTTTTATATTTTTTTCTTTTCTGCATTATTTATTTTCTTCTATTTATTTTTGAGTAATTTTTTATATAGTTATTTATTTTCTGCTTTTTTTCCTTCTATTTATTTCTGAGTAGTTTTTTGCCGTATTTAGTTTCTTTGTGAATATTTTTGATTTATATAATTTTTTTTCTTTTCTGCATTATTTATTTTCTTCTATTTATTTTTGAGTAATTGTTTTATATAGTTATTTCTTTTCTGCTTTATTTTTTTCTTCTATTTATTTATGAGTAGTTTTTTGCCGTATTTAGTTTCTTTGTGAATATTTTTGCTTTATATAATTTTTTTTCTTTTCTGCATTATTTATTTTCTTCTATTTATTTTTGAGTATGTTTTTTTCTTTATCGTTATTTCTTTTCTGCAAAACTTGATGGTCAAAGTCCGGAGTTGTAATAAGTTATTAAAAATAAAAAAGAGGTGCAATGCTCGTTAATTTGCTTCAAGCCTTTTTCCTCTTCTTATTCTTCTTCTCCTTCTTCTTCCTCTTCTCCTTCTTCTCCTTCTTCCTCTTCTTCTTCTTCTTCTTCTTCTTCTTCTCCTCCTCCTCCTCCTCCTCCTCCTCCTCCTCCTTCTTCTTCTTCTTCTTCTTCTTCTTCTTCTTCTCCTTCTTCTTCCTTTTCTTCTTTTTCTTCTTCTTCTTCTTCTTCTTCTTCTTCTTCTTATTATTATTATTATTATTATTATTATTATTATTATTATTATTATTATTCTTCTTCTTCTTCTTCTTCTTCTTCTTCTTCTTCTTCTTCTTCTTCTTCTTCTTCTTCTTCTTCTTCTTCTTCTCCTCCTCCTCCTTCTTCTCCTTCTTCTTCCTCTTCTTCTTCTTCCTCCTCCTCCTCCTCTTCTTCTTCTTCTTCTTCTTCTTCTTCTTCTTCTTCTTCTTCTTCTTCTTCTGCTCCTTCTTCTTCCTCCTCCTCCTCTTCTTCTTCTTCTTCTTCTTCTTCTTCTTCTTCTTCTTCTTCTTCTTCTTCTTCTTCTTCTTCTTCTTCTTCTTCTCCTCCTCCTCCTCCTCCTCCTCCTCTTCTTCTTCTTCTTCTTCTTCTTCTTCTTCTTCTTCTTCTTCTTCTTCTTCTTCTCCTTATTCTCCTTATTCTTCCTCTTCTTCTTCTTCCTCCTCCTCCTCTTCTTCTTCTTCTTCTTCTTCTTCTTCCTCTTCTTCTTCTCTTCTTCTCCTTCTTCTTCTTCCTCTTCAGAGTTCATTTTGTGAGTAGTTTTTCATCTAGTTTGCCAAAATTCAACATTTTCAGAGTTCATTTTGTAGTGATTTTCAATTTCATGGTCATTTTGTAAACGATTGAAAAATAGCAAATATAATTTTTTTTCTTTTCTGCTTTATTTTTTCTTCTATCTATTTCTGAGTAGTTTTTTCTTTTCTGCTATATTTATTTTCTTCTATTTATTTCTGAGTAGTTTTTTTATTTTGTTTTTTTCTTTTCTGCTATAGTTTTTCTTCTTTTCTGCTATTTTTTCTTTTCTGCAAAACTTGATGGTCAAAGTCTGGAGTTATAACTTAAAAAAAGAAATGTCGACGTGCAATTAGTTTTTGCCATAACAGAAGAAGTCCGGAGTTGTAATAAGTTATTAAAAATAAAAAAGAGGTGCAATGCTCGTTAATTTGCTTCAAGCCTTTTGGAATAGTGTAAACTGCACTGCGCATAGCTCCATGCAGTCTACCGTATTCCTGAAGGCTTGAAGCTAAGCAACGTGAGCATTGAGCCTCTTCTTCATCGTCTCTGCACTCAGGGCTTATAAACCGCTCCTAGTCCCTCTCACTTCGCGAGGTGGGACTAAAAAACAGCTTGCCATAACCTCATTAGTACCGGTTCGTGGTACGAACCGGCACTAAATGGTGATGGTGGGGCCATAGCCTGACCACAGGCTGACACAGCCTCTTTAGTACCGGTTCGTGGCATGAACCGGTACTAAAGGTTTGCCACGAAACGGTACTATAGATCGCCGCCACGAACCGGCACTAGTGTACACATTAATGCCGGCTGAAATTCCAACCGGCACTATTGTGCTTCACATTTGACCCTTTTTCTACTAGTGATTTTGGAACTTGGAATTGTATCGCACTCAGTGATCATCGGGCTATCACTGGGTGTTTCGCAGAGCACGTGTACCATCAAGCCTCTGGTTGCTGCCCTCTCCTTCCACCAGTTCTTTGAGGGCTTCGCACTGGGTGACTGCATTTCTCAGGTTAATTAACTATCTCCATTTTTCCCAAATCATGCTTAAGTGTGGTCTTTCAGAAAATGAAAAGATGATTTTTCAGAACCTTTGTATTGTAATTGAGATGTACCTGCTCAACCAATAATAGTACATATGTGCTAAACATAACAGTTCCTCACTTTAAGCAAGGTATGTCATGAAACAAATCTATGCAGGCTCAGCTGAAGGATCTCTCTATGCTTTTGATGGCGTTCTTCTTTGCCATCACAACACCCGCCGGGATCGCTGCAGGTTCCGCCATGGCATCATTCTACGACCCGTACAGCCCCCGCGCGTTGGTGGTGGAGGGTATTCTTAATGCCATGTCGGCTGGTATACTGATCTATATGGCACTGGTGGATCTCATCGCGGCTGATTTTCTTGGCCGGAGGATGAGCAACAGCCCGACCATCTTGCAGGTTGGTGCATATGTCTCCCTGTTTCTTGGGGCCCTAGCTATGGCATCCCTTGCAATCTGGACTTAGTGTTGGTGATTGGTGTGAGTATATATACATAATTGAAATGACTAGAGATGGAAAATAAGATAAAGGATTGGAGTTGTAGAGGCTGGACGTACACATGGCATTCAATGCACTAGGAGTTGCTCTATAGTCCCTTGGACAAATGGAGAAGCTGCTTCTTTTTTCGTTGGTTCTTTTGTTTCTTGTTCTTGACATGGTAGTGGTTGGATGTAAAGGTGCCTTTGTTGGTAATAAACAACAAAGCCTCTCTTTGTGATGCATTGTGAATTTGTGATGGATGGTGATACAGGAGATGAATTAGTACCGGGGACGAGGAGCTCCAGGAACTGATTTTTTTCAAGTCACTAGCTCACATTTGAAATCGTAATTATGCCACAAGTTCACTGCACGGATCGGAAGTGTGACGTAACCTACTTTTTAGAATAAATCCGAGGCACTCCGTCGATCTACCGAGGACCAAGCAATCACACGAGCACGACACCGAGATTTGTTAACGAGATTCACCAATATGGCTACATCCCGGGGCCTGACTACGGGCGCTCCTCCCCGTGATACCGTCACAATACCGCACCCGGTCGCCCTGGACACCGACACATGCCGCCGGCTCCCCTGCGTTTCCTTGCTATTATGTTGGCATAGGTTACATCGTGTGTCTACCCCGCTATATATGAGAGGTCTAGGATACAAGTGTCCTACTAGGACACGACTCCACATCCTATGTAAACCCAATACAACTCATAGTCCAACTGTAACCTACCTTGTACACAATATTCGACACAACTCTAACAAACTCCACCTTGGCGAATATTCTCCACCACCTTGAATTTGTCCATGCGTCAAACTTCCATATACATTGGACTTTTGCTTGTCCCATGAGCACCGATGCTACGTACTCCAAAGACTCCATATGACTCCACCTGCAACTTGTAGTCCCTTCTTTTCTTGACCAGGGTCAACACTTGAGCAAAATTAAGTTCCTTGTTACTCTAGCTTGTGCTCCCAACTTCCAGAGTACACGTCCAACGCCATCACACACTGATCACTGACCTGCGTGAAAGTGAACAACTCACATATTGGGTGTCACACATAAGAGTTACCTGAACTCAACATCACCGCTCCTTTCTTCACCGCCTGTCTGAAACATGAAGGAATTTCACCGTTGCTTGTAGTCATCCCGAGTCAAATTCGCAGTTATCTCACCACATGTATGGCCACCAGAGCCCTACCCTGTATCCATGTCCCGTGCGTACCGCATGCCTCCCCGCTATTACCGCGTCAAGCCTCCGCTGTCCTGGTCGAGTCTCAAGGGCCGCAAACCCACATCACTCAACCTCCACTGCAGAGTACCACCGATCATCACCAACCGATGACGAGTTTCACGCTTCCATCAGACCACTGGGTTCCAGTCCGAATTACGTGTCCTTCGCTTTTTCTCCCTTGCTGAATAGTCTTGGATTCTCAGGATCCTTACACCGTAGCCCCTCAATCCAGCTCCACCTTCAACATGACTCCATGGTAGATGATCAGTCCACCCTCGCGTCCCGCGTCCCGTCGACTTCAAGCTCACATGCGTACGCCAACTTGAATCAACCCCAAGCTATAGTCTTGTCGAAGTCAGACAAGCCCTCGAGGCCTGCGCCACGTGTTTCCACGCCCAGAAGTTGGTCACCATCAGCATCACGCTCCTATGTCATCCTCGCCGATCCCACCACCGTCTTCTGTACCAACCGACTCGTGTCGATCCGTCAGACTGTCCAGTCCGACCCAGCCGAACTTGTCAGGCTACAACCATGCTCCACCTTGCACCATGACTGCTCGCTGTGCATATCTTGGACGCCCTGTGTATGCATGATTCTGCCACGATGCGCTCCAGACTTCTCCAAGCCCTATACGCACGTCGCCATCCTCGCAACGCACACCACAAACCCTCACGCTACCATCCTCGTACACAACCATGTACAAAGAAATAAAGCCAAACTCCACCATATAAGCCTTCCCCGTGTGCACTTCACTGTGAAGATCAATGGAAAAAATCTCCAAACTCCACCACATGCTCCTGTAGGCTCTTGGTCCATTAGCTTTTTTCCAACCGATAGCACCTAGCTAAGTCTCTTGTGCGTAGCTTTTTTTTTCTCAACAAATCTCCCGTGTTTGCATCAGCATGTACCGATGTACGCGCAGCCTCATGGCTCATGCATCACGCGCTAGCAGCCTCCCGAGCCGGCCATTGTGCCCAGCCATCGGCCAGCAAGCGTCCACCTGTGGGCCATGCCCGCACAAGCCCTTCGCAGACCTCGTGGACCGTAGCCGCTGCCAGCCTGCCACCCGTACGCGCATCGGACTGGGCCGACTTGTCCATGTTCCTTCACTGCATCGATCTCGCGAGACCGAGTCGATCGATACCTCGATACGTGGCCAGCTCCATCCAACCTTGCCGGGATTTATGTATGCTCGCCCGATTGATGCACCTGATCAATCGCCGGGTTTCGCCTGATGCTTTCGCCGTCTGCCTATTGATCCGATCGTCCACACGCACACGCGCCTCCGAGCACTTCCTCCAGATCAACAAACCAGCAACCTCTTCGTAACCTTGCTCATGATACCACTTGTTAGAATAAATCTGAGGCGCTCCGTCGATCTACCGAGGACCAAGCAATCACACGAGCACGACATCGAGATTTGTTAACGAGGTTCACCAATATGGCTACATCCCCGGGGCCTGACTACGGGCGCTCCTCCCCGTGATACTGTCACAATACCGCACTCGGTCGCCCTGGACACCGGCACATGTCGCCGGCTCCCCCGCGTTCCCGTGCTATTATGTTGGCATAGGTTACATCGTGTGTCTGTCCCCGCTATATATGAGAGGCCTAGGATACAAGTGTCCTACTAGGACACGACTCCACATCCTATGTAAACCCAATACAACTCATAGTCCAACTGTAACCTACCTTGTACACAATATTCGACACAACTCTAACACTGCTCCATCTGATTGCACCTCCATGTAGTGATTCTGGTTTCATCTCCTGCCGTCACCCCCCATAAACTCATCGCGATATAGTGCATTGGTTTTCGGTTTGAAGTGCTATTTCGACTTTGTTTGGACTTTGGAGCGTATGCAGTTCAATTATTCCTCTTGTATATTTCCTTCATTTTAATACTTAATTAAAATTTGTTACAAATGAATAATATATTCCCTTTTAAACCTTTATTTTTGAAATTATTGTGAAGAGTTAATTGCTATAATGAATAGTACTGAACTATTTGTCGTTCTCATTCATGATGTTCACATATTTATGCAATCCCCAGAGGGGCTGTTCAAAGAAGAAGAGAGGGGGGAGGACCTTACTGCAATACTTAATTAACCACATATTAATTTACTCTCAACACTTCCCTAATCACCTCATATCCTTGTTGTCATACACCATCTTGTTGAAAGTCTCCTCGAAGAACCATGTAGGGAAAATATGTGAGGAGATATACATAACTGGCCATGAAAAACTCCTTCCAAAAACCAAGTGAGAATATAAGGAGAAAACGACATATCATAATACTTGTATTATTATTGTTTCTTGAAAAATCTTCTTTGAGAAACCATTCAGAAAAAAAAAACATATAAAGGAAAAGAGTACAATATCAAAGATTCAAGGGTCTCGAATAGGTTATCAACCAGGAGTGCGCTCCCCTTGGTTCTTGCAAATCACGAATTCGTTTGTTCCAATTCGATTAACAATTTCTAGAATAAACAACTTAGTAAGGACTTTGTAAACAAGTCACCAATATTATTGCATGACTTCCTTTGAAAAAGTATTTGTCTCCCTATTTTTCTACGACTCAATGTGGTAAATACTTCTGGAGCAATACACTTTGTAATATAAGGAGGATTAAAATTATTTGTCCATATAACATGTCTACATCTGAGTAATACAAACAACATTATCTTCATATATAGAAAATGGTGTGAGATTATTACCAATCAAAGTTCATCAGTATGTGAATACACACACATTTACTTGATGTTACATACAAATCAATGATTTTAGAACAACTAGCGGATGCAGCTAGTAAAAAGTTAGTCTTGTCGATTTCTAAGGGGCAGATGTACCTCCATTCGGGAAGACAATATCGGTCGGAGATATGAAATTATGGGGGTCCGATATATGCCTAGTATCGTGATACGTCTCCAACGTATCTATAATTTATGAATTATTCATGCCATGTTTACAATAATTTTATATGGTTTTGGTATGATTTGCATGGAACTAACCCAAACTAACGCTGTTTTTAGCAGAACTACCGTGGTGTTGTTTTTTGTGCAGAAATAGAAGTTCTCCAAATGAGCTAAAACTTTTTGACGATTTTTTTTTGGAACAAAAGAGACCCCCGAATCTTCGTGGAAGGACCAAAAGGTGAAGGAGTAGGGCACAAGACACCAGGGTGTGCCAGGGGGCCTAGGCATGCCCCGATGGGTTGTGCTCACCTCAAGGCCCATCTTCGCGTGAAACCGGTAACAAAAAATCCTAGAGAAACCATCAGAAATAACCCTAGATCGGAAGTTCTGCTGCCGCAAGCCTCTTTAGCCACGAAAAACCAATCTAGACCCCTTTCCGGCACTCCATCGGAGGGGGAGATTATCACCGGAGGCCATCTTCATCATACCTATGGTCTCCATGATGAGGACGGAGTAGTCCACCCTCGCGGATGAGGATTTGTACCATTAGCTATATGTTTAATCTCTCTCTCTCTCTCGCGTGTTCTTGATGGCACAATCTTGATATATCAGGGGCTTCGTTAATATAGTTGGATCATATGGTGTTTTTCCCTTTCTATCTTGTTGTGATGAATTTAGTTGAAATGCTTGGATCCGTCGCACACAACTTGCTGAAACATATCGAGGGTGTGCACACAATGACACATAAATAGGACATGCATCCGGTGCAGATAGTATGTAGTAGAACACATGGTGTATGGCATCCACGAGAATGATCTGCTTGATAAAGGGATCGAACCAGAGACAATGAACTGGGCAGACCGTTGCCGGACTTGGTTCTTCGGGGCTGGCGGAACCTTGGACCCTATATTAGGGAAGTGCTGTTGGACGGACGAGCAACTGAAAATACCAGTCAACAAGCTTCGGCACTATATCGATGCAGAGCAGCAAGGGACGTTCGTTCGAGCGAGGAGAAGGACGAGCTCACAATGGCCCTCGGGAATCCTGAGCACCACGGACGGACACGAGGCATGCCAGCTCCATTCCGTGGAAGGTTGGTTTTCGGACGCAGGGGTTACAAAACCCGGAGAGGAGGAAGAAAGCGGAGCAGAGCCAACTGCAGGCGCTTCACGAAAGGGTAATGGGGCTAGAGGAACGAGAAGCAGATCGCAGCAAACGGTCTACCGAAGCTTCCCCCGAAGCTACCCCGCCATCTTAGCGGAGAAGCAGCGTGGCTTCCACCGAGCTGCTTCAGCCGGAGCATGTCTTGACGGCTCCTGCCAGCTATCCCGTGGATGTTATCACGGAGTCTCAAAATTGTCACATTATGACGTAATGGATGAATTTGAAGGTCAAGGCGGCTGTTGCCTCTGTTTATCCTACTGAACCCGGCGCAACTTTTCACTGCCGGCCGATTCCAGAAGGATATGCTAGGGTGATGGTGGATGAAATAACGGAGGGATTTGAGGACCTCCAGCTTGACCACCCTACCGGTGAAGGTGAGACTAGGCTGGGTTTTGCTCTGAAGACTCCATGCCTATGGCGGAAGGAGCTCATCAACCTTCCGAACTGGACGCCTCCGCCTCCTCCTCCTCCTCCGGCGAGTCAGGGCACTCCGCCTCCTCCACCGCCTCCTCCTCCGGCGAGTGATGATCAGGGCACTGGGCCTCCTTCTCCGGCGTGTGGCGGCACTTCGCCTCCTTCTCCGGTGCGTGGCGGCACTCCGCCTCCTTCTCCGCCTCCACCGGCGCACCCGAGCAGCCAACAGCCTCCTCTTTCTCCGCCTCACCAGCAAGGGCGGAAGAGACCCGCCGCCGCCCCATCTGCTCCGGCGCGTCGTAGTCCTTCTCCTCCGCCTCGTAAGCAAGCACGAAAGAAGACATGCGCTGTAGCCGCTCCGTCTGCTCCGGCGTCTAGCAGTACAGCCAAAGGCGAGAGGCAATACATATATATACGATCCTTCTCTCAAGCCTCTAGAGAAGTTACCGTACGAGAGGACCGAGGAGGAAAACGCGAAGATCGTGCGGGCCAAAGTGGACGACTTCTTTGAAGGGTTGAAAGCAAAGAGACATCCACCTCCGGAGGAGAAAGTAGATCCGGTGAAAGCAAAGCGCACTCTCGATGCCCTGAGGAAACCAGCAAAGTCTTCGCCGAGAACCAACTATGAGCGCATTACTGAACAGACATATCTCCAAGCGGAGCGGTCGGGAAGTACCGCTAGGCATCGAAGGTCAAAAGAACGGGCAGCTGCGGAAAAAATTGCCCAGCTCGGCGAACAAGCAAATCAATCGGGCCCCCCGCTCAATGTGTCTAGCGGCGACATCGTCGCTAATGCTCCGGGGACGGTGGCCGGTTATGGCAATCTTGCAGATTACCTGCCTGACGATCAACTTCCTGATTTCATGGAGGTTGACGAACACAAATACGAATACGGGAAGCCTCTCGTCAAAGATGAAAAATCTGTAACAACGATGATGCGAAGATTCCATAATTGGTACATGAAAACCTGCAGAGAGTCTGGGGGGACGAATAGTTTGTATCTGAGAATTAAAGAGGAGCACGACCTCGTTGGAACTGATATGTTGCCTGTTCCATTTGAGGAGTTCTTCGCGTTTTTCAATCAAAAGGCCCTTGATAAATTAACGGTCTTTTGCTACTGTCTGTAAGTACTATTTCTGTCATTGAGTCTCTATATATAGCTCGACTCTTTCATTACAACAACAACAACAACAAAGCCTTTAGTCCCAAACAAGTTGGGGTAGGCTAGAGGTGAAACCCATAAGATCTCGCAACCAACTCATGGCTCTGGCATATGGATAGCAAGCTTCCACGCACCCCCGTCCATAGCTAGCTCTTTGTCGATACCCCAATCCTTCATGTCTCTCTTAACGGACTCCTCCCATGTCAAATTCGATCGACCCCGCCCTCTCTTGACATTCTCCGCACGGTTTAGCCGTCCGCTATGCACTGGAGCTTCTGGAGGCCTGCGCTATGCTCTTTCACTGCATGTATTTATAATTAATTATCCTCAATATATTATGCAGATTGAAGATCGTCGAGTGCAGAAAACAAGAAATGTATGATATTGGGTTCATTAACACAAATATCATAGATGAAATTCCGGTTAAAAAGCACGCCGAAGAGGCCGAGGCCAACTTGCTAGAATCGTTGATCAAAAATCAAAACAAAGACACCATACTCTTTCTTTACAACTTCGAGTGAGTGTTACTGTCATGTGCATATTCGGTTTCCCTTATTACCCGATCGAGGTTATAGTAATGTAATTGATGAGTTATGCATGCGTGCAGCTTCCACTATGTTCTTCTGGAGATTAAGCTTGAGCGGGGACTAGTAACCGTCTTAGACTCGAGACGAAAAGCTCCCGAAACCTATGCGGACATGACTAAAATGCTCAACAAGTAAGTTCAATCGATCATTATCGCACCATATCGCAACTTTTTGTTCATTTCCTGATATCTCAAGTAATAATAATTATTTTCTTTGTCTTGCAGGGTTTGGAAATAGTTCACCACACAAGCTCCAGGACTGCCGAAGGAGCTGCGATATACATCCCCAAAAGTAAGTACTACTGGCTAGCTAGTTGCGCGCATCTCCCGTTGATTCTATAGCTATACTTTCATCAATGCCATTTATAATGCTTCATTATCAGTTTGATTGACCTCCATTTCTCGTAAAGTGCTTGTGGCAGGAACAAGGAAATGATTTCTGTGGATACTACATGTGCGAGTTCATCTACAACACAACTTTGAAAAATAAGCGGGGCTACTCTAAAAGACAATATGAAGTGCGTAAGCAATAATATTCACAATTTTATTTTATTACACCATCATTTCTGTTGAGTTTCATTCATATATATGTATTAATTAACCCCCTTCTTCAAATTAGACGTGGCAGATGCGGAATGCACTCCTAGAAAAAGATCGCATGAAAGCAATTCAAGAGGAATTGGCGAGATTCTTTCTTGACCACGTTATCAATAAAGCCGAAGAATACCATGTGGAAGTTGATTTCAATTGCTAGGGGATTGTAATTAAGAGATCTTACATATTGTATATGTATGTAGCCAGTAGCATCGGATAGATAATACGAAAACTTGTTGTTCGACCAATCTCTCGGAGAAGGAGAGGTCGATCGATCACTTCTCTCGGTATGCATCACAAACTTATGTACTTAATGGTTCCCTTTATTTTCTTACTAGCTAGCGTGTCGAGGGCCTCTTTATGTATAGTACGCAGCGTCGACCAAGCACGGATATAAAAGAAGACACTTCTCTCTATTAATTAGCTAGCTAACACAATATATAAAACATCTAAATTAACCCCCCAAAACCCCCAACCCCCCCCCTTCAAAAACAAAAAAACCCCAGCCACTGAAATGCTGACACGTGGATGCCTTTTGGTCCCGGTTGGTGCCACCAACCGGGACCAAAGGCCCTCTTGCCTGGGCTCGCCGCATCGGCCACGTGGAGGCCCATCTGTCCCGGTTCGTGTTAGAACCGGGACTAAAGGTCTAGGGCATTAGTAACGACCCTTTAGTTCCAGTTCAAGAACCGAGACAAAAGGCCCTCACCAACCGGGACTAATAAGTAATTTTCTACTAGTGTAAATAATCATTGTGCGATCATGCCGTTGATCTGAAAAAATAACACAAGGCCCATTGCATTAACACTCCTTGGAACATCGCAGTGAAGACTTCTTGAAGATGGTATCTGTTGAAATGTGAGATGGGCCTCGAGCCCATATGACAATTTCAGATTTGATCTCTAAGGGCCCATGTAGGTGGCATGACAAGGTGGTGGGAAGTTTAGTCCCACCATGCTAGTGGAAGAGAAGTTGGAGTGGTTTATAAGGGTGGCTCTTCTACATGCTATTGGAGCTTGAGAAGAGAAGAGGCCCTCGCGCGCTCCTCCTCCTCCGCTCGCCTCGCCACGCCACGCCACGCCACGCCACGCCTCGTCACGACGCGCCGCGCCGCGGGTTGCGGGATTGAGCCGAGCCGAGCTCACTCCTATGCGCTTCTTTTTGCCGGTCAGGAACGGAGTCTTTGACAGGTAGGGCCACGATCTGAGACGTCGGATCGTGGGCTACCGACTTGGACGTGGGTTCAGCCCACGTCTCTCCACGTGCGGCCGCACATATATATGTGGGGCGCTGCCAACCCTAGCCGCCGCGAAAATAGAACGCATCTCCGCCTCCACGCCCACGTCGTTCCTCTGCTGCTGCTGCCGCCGGTGACTCCATCCCGTCCACCACGTACACGGTTGACGGGAGAGCAGGTCTCCGAAACTCCGCTCTCTCGATTCTGTCACGGAGAGAGGCGAATAGGTTTTGGGAAGCAACTACTGCGATGCGCCGCCTCCGATCCACTACTTCCTCTACCTCGCGCCATCTCCATCATCACCATGTCAGCGGCGCTTGAGCGTGCCGCCGCCGAGAAGACCGAGGCCGACAAGAAGGCCGCCGAGGACGCTTCTGCTGCTCTTTGTCACCGCAGCAGCGGCTTCAGATGGCCTATTGGAGGGTATCTGCGTTTATCCCTCTCCGATAATTTCTGTATTAGCAGTGGTAGCATCATGTGCAGATTTGTCTACTATTTGCGTGAGTGCGTGCTTGTTTAGATCAGTACCAATATGTTCCTAGTTACATCAATGCCATTCTAGTTGTCTACTTATGGATTAAATTAGTGAAAAATTGCCTATTTACTCAGCAATCCAAAACCTATTATGTGTAGGAATTTTTTGGCAAGTGGCTTAGCTTGCTGCTGAAGCCGGATAAGTTTACGATGCGCATTTTAAGCGTTGGCGGACAAAGACCACTTTATGGCTCACGGCTATGAGCGTGTTCAGGTAGCCGGTGTGTCCACGGAACGATTGCTCTGAGCAGAGAAGGCGTTGAGGTGGCAACCACCGTGTTTATCGGAGCTGTTCTTAATGTGATCGGAGATAAACTGGTCGACGCATATTTACATGTGCATGTCGCCAAGGACTTGTGGGAGGCGCTCGAATCTAAGTTCGGGGCCGCCGATGCAGGGAGCGAGATGTATATTATAGAGCAGTTCCACGATTACAAGATGGTTGAGAACCGTCTGTACTGGAGCAGGCTCACGAGATAATATGCATTGTTAAGGAGCTTGAGCTTCGAAGTCGCGAGTTACACGGGCAAGTTTGTCGCGGGCTGCATAATCGCTAAGCTCCCCAATTCCTGGAGGAACTTTGCCACCACTCTGAAACATCAGAGGCGTGAATTCTCTGTGGAGGATGTCATTGGCCATCTGGGTGTTGAGCAGAATTCGAGGGCAAAGGACTCAGACGGAAAAGGGGTCGAAGGACTTCATCGCCAACATGGTGAACCGGAGGAACTTCAACTCCCACAAGTTCAAGGGAAAGAACGGTGTCCAACAGAATACCAACTTCAAGAAGAAGGGTAAGAAGACCTTCAAGAAGAACAAGAAGGATGAGGGCTGCTTTACTTGTGGTTCGGCTGAACATTGGGCCAACAAGTGCCCAAACAAGTTTAAGAAGTCAGGACAGGACTCCAAGTCTGTCAACATGATTGTGGGCAACAATGAGAATGGTGCATCCGGTGCGGTAATTTATTTACTGTTTTTTCAGTGTTTGACCTACCGATTGGTGGGTGGATACAGGTGCAGTGTTCATGTGTGTGCTGACATTTCATTGTTCTCTTCTTACCAGGTCACAGGCCACGGGTCCGTATTGATGGGGAATGGCGCGAGTGCTTCTGTTCATGGTGTTGGCACGGTCGATCTGAAGTTTACTTCGGGAAGGATCGTGCAGCTGAAGAACGTGCAGCATGTCCCCGCCATCAAGAAGAACCTCGTTAGTGGCTCCCTTCTATGTAGATAAGGGTTTAAGTTGGTATTCGAGTCTAATAAATTAGTTGTTACTAAGTATGGACTATTTGTTGGAAAAGGTTATGAGGCGGAGGATGTTCCGCCTTTCCCTCAGATTTACGTAATAAAGTCGTGAACCATATTCATTCGAGTATTAATGAATCGAGGTTTGGCATTCACGTCTTTGTCACATAAGTTTCGGTGTTATGACGCGGCTAGCTAAGTTGGATTTAATCCGAGTTTCACTTTAGCCAAAGGTTCTAAGTGCACATCATGTGTGCAAGCCAAGCAACCTCGCTTGACCTCACAAGGCTGCGGAGGAGAGACACTTGGCACCATTAGAACTCATACATTCTGATCTTTGTGAGATGAACGGTGTATTGACTAAAGGTGGAAAGAAATACTTCATGACATTGATAGATGATTCCACTAGATATTGCTATGTGTATCTGTTAAATACTAAAGATGAGGCTCTACACTACTTTAAAATCTATAAGGCAGAAGTTGAGAATCAACTTGAAAAGAAAATTAAACGAGTTTGTTCAGATCGTGGTGGAGAGTACTTCTCGAGTGAGTTTGATTCCTTCTGTGCCGAACACGGCATTATTCATGAGAGGACGCCTCCCTATTCACCCCAGTCAAACGGGGTTGCCGAGCGGAAAAACCGTACTCTAACTGATCTGGTTAACGCCATGTTAGATACGTCGGGTTTATCCAAGGCATGGTGGGGGGAGGCTATATTGACGGCATGTCATGTCACGAATAAAGTTACGATGAAGGATAATGAGATCACTCCATATGAGAGATGGGCAAAGAGAAGGACAACACTCTCGTACTTGCGTACTTGGGGCTGTTTGGCGAAAGTCAACGTGCCGATCCCCAAAAAGCGTAAGCTTGGACCCAAGACTGTGGATTGCGTTAATTTGGGCTACGCTAAGAACAGCGTTGGCTATAGATTTCTAGTAGTGAAATCTGAGTTACACGACCGAAGGTCGGTACAATCATAGAGTCTAAGGATGCTACATTCTTTGAGGATATTTTTCCTATGAGAGATATGCAAAGCACTTCTAGACAGGAATCTGAGGAGACTCCTGAGCCTGCCATTCCTATGGAATATTATGAACGAACACATGATGAAAATCCTGAGGAGGATGACGAGGAAACCCTTGGTAGGGGCAAGAGACAAAGGACTGCAAAGACCTTTGGTGATGATTTCTTCGTGTACCTCGTGAATGATACTCCCACTTCTATTTTAGAAGCGTATGCCTCTCCAGAAGCTGACTACTGGAAAGATGCGGTCCGTAGCGAGATGGATTCCATCATGGCTAACGGGACGTGGGAGATCACTGAGTGTCCCTATGGTTGCAAACCATTGGGATGTAAGTGGGTGTTCAAGAAAAAGCTTAGGTCCGATGGTACGATTGAAAAGTACAAGGCTAGGCTTGTGGCCAAGGGCTATGACCAGAAAGAAGAGTAAGATTTCTTCGATACTTATTCACCTGTGGCTATACTGACCACCATTCGAGTATTACTCTCGTTGGGGCCTCACATGGTGTTCTCGTCCATCAAATGGATGTTAAGACGGCTTTTCTGAATGGAGAGCTAAATGAGGAAATCTACATGCAACAACCAGATGGCTTTGTGATAGATGGTCAGGAAAGAAAGGTGTGTAGGTTGCTGAAATCTTTATATGGCCTGAAGCAAGCACCTAAGCAATGGCATGATAAGTTTAATACAACTCTGACATCTGTTGGCTTCGTTGTTAATGAAGCTGACAAATGTGTATACTATCGCCATGGTGGGGGCGAAGGAGTTATCTTGTGCTGTATGTTGATGACATCTCGATATTGGAACAAACCTCAAAGTCATTGAGGAGGTCAAATCGTTTCGTCTCGTAACTTTGAGATGAAGGACCTTGGTGTGGCTGATGTTATCTTGAACATCAAGCTCTTGAGAGATAATGAGGTGGGATCACATACGCAATCCCATTATGTTGAGAAGGTGTTGAGTCGCTTTGGATATTCGGACTGCACACCATCTCAAACACCATATGATCCTAGCTTGTTGATTCGAAAGTCCAAAGGCATGGCTAAAGATCAATTGAGATATTCTCAAATCATTGGTTCACCGATGTACCTAGTGAGCATAACGAGGTTCGACATCGCGTTTGCTGTGAGTAACCGAGCCGGTTTGTTTCAAACCGGGTGATGTACATGGCATGCTGTTGAAAGAGTTATGCGCTATCTGAAAGGTACTATGAATCATGGACTTCACTATACCGAAACCCGTCGATTGCTTGAAGGGTATGGTGATGCAATTGGATCTCGATCTTGATGAGATGAAGGCCACTGGCGGGTATATGTTTACTCTTGGAGGTGGCGCTGTTTCCTGGAAGTCTTGCAAGCAAACGATCTTAACGAGATCGACAATGAAAGCAGAATTAACAACATTAGACACTTCTGGTATTGAAGCAGGATGGCTTCGAGATCTTTTGATGGACTTACCACTGGTTGATAAACCGGTTCCGGCTATCCTTATGAACTGTGATAATCAGACTGTCATCACCAAGGTGAAGAGTTCAAAGGACAATATGAAGTCCAACAAACACATAAGAATGAGATTAAAAGCTGTCAGAAAATTAAGAAACTCCGGAGTGATAGCGCTGGACTATGTCCATACGGCTAAGAATCTTGCAGATCCCTTTACGAAAGGGCTATCACGTGTAGTGATAGATAGTGCATCGAGGGAGATGGGTATGAGACCCACATGAGTTGCCATGGTGGTAACCCAACCTATGTGATCGGAGATCCCGTGAATTAGGACACAGGAAAACAAGCCGGTGGTGAACCGAGGAGAGTAACTTTACTAACCCACTCCGTTGGAGATGCAATACTCTCGAAGCTGTATGGAAGGATGACTACTGTCTTAATGTGTTCCAAGGCTTATATGTATAAGCAAGATGCTATCCTCTGAGCGATCTTTGGAGGAACACACCTATGTGAGCCTGATTGCTAGTCACAGTCTATGAGATTGGGGTGATCTCTAGTAAGCTCATGAATAGGCCAAGAGTGTGACTTATATGCTCCACCCGAGGGGTCAACCTTCGGCAGCCCAGTACTAGTAAGACATGTGGTGAAACTTCTTTACGCCTAAACCGACAATTCAAGGCATAGTCCATTGTTCGGTTGTGAAGGAGTGTAGCTACTTGCTCTAGGTGAAGCTCAACCTTAACAGGTCTTCTTTGAAACACTAGTATATCAAAACAGCGTTTGGAACAAAGGACAAAGTGGGCCCCGAGATCTGGTGGGGATTGTTGAAATGTGAGATGGGCCTAGAGCCCATATGACAATTTCAGATTTGATCTCTAAGGGCCCATGTAGGTGGCATGACAAGGTGGTGGAAAGTTTAGTCCCACCATGCTAGTGGAAGAGAAGTTGGAGTGGTTTATAAGGGTGGCTCTTCTACATGCTATTGGAGCTTGAGAAGAGAAGAGGCCCTCGCGCGCTCCTCCTCCTCCGCTCGCCTCGCCACGCCACGCCTCGCCTCGCCTCGCCTCGTCACGACGCGCCGCGGGTTGCGGGATTGAGCCGAGCCCAGCTCACTCCTATGCGCTTCTTTTTGCCGGTCAGGAACGGAGTCTTTGACAGGTAGGGCCACGATCTGAGACGTCGGATCGTGGGCTACCGACTTGGACGTGGGTTCAGCCCACGTCTCTCCACGCGCGGCCGCACATATATATGTGGGGCGCTGCCAACCCTAGCCACCGCGAAAATAGAACGCATCTCCGCCTCCACGCCCACGTCGTTCCTCTGCTGCTGCTGCCGCCGGCGACTCCATCCCGTCCACCGCGTACACGGTTGACGGGAGAGCAGGTCTCCGAAACTCCGTCTCTCTGTTTCCTGTACGGGAGAGAGGCGAATAGGTTTTTGGGAAGCGACTACGCGACTGCTCGCCTCCGATCCACTACTTCCTCTACCTCCGCGTCGTCTCCATCATCACCATGTCAAGCGACGCCGAACGTGCCGCCGCCGAGAAGACCGAGGCCGACAAGAAGGCCGCCGAGGACGCTTCTGCTGCTGCTGTCACCGCAGCAGCGGCTTCTGCATGGCCTATTGGAGGGTATACTGCGTTTATCCCTCTCCTGATAATTTCTGTATTAGCAGTGCTAGCATCATGTGTAGATTTGTCTACTATTTGCGTAGTACGTGCTTGTTTAGATCAGTACCAATATGTTCCTAGTTCTGTCAATGCCATGCTAGTTGTCTACTTATGGATTAAATTAGTCGAAAAATTGCCTATTTACTCAGCAGTATCACAACATTGTCAAGTTCTTCATTTGGTTAAAAAAACCCAGGAAGAAGCCGGTCAGGATCCAAGTAAGGGTGAGGCCCACAAAGCCATTTTATTGCCGATGCCTATTGCGCGTGCAAGGTAACTTGTCAATGAGAAAACTCAGAGAACCGCCTCTCATGCAATCAACGAAGAAAATCGAGAGCCTCCAAAGGAAGGCACCGAAGCAGGCATTGCGGCCAGAAGTCGTCCACTCGCCCTCCCGCTACTTGTCCCCTCCTTTCACTTGATAGAAAAACAACCAATATGACATACCAAAACTACCCCGGGATGTTATTTCAAGTTTTCAATTGTTTTCTGAAGGTTTAGTGTGGTTAGTTTGTACTGCTGTGTCAAGGGACAAATTCTTTAGTTGTCTCCTTACATCGCATTGCATGAAACCAAGGGCTTTCTGCTTAGGAGTGGGGGAACACGAGTAACAGAGTACAGGAATGACCACAAGTATGGAGTAATACTGTCAGTTTAGCGTGTTTGTGTTACAGAAGAACAATGGGGGAATCCTTCTGCTTGTGTCACCGAACACGATACAACAGAACAGGCATACCAACAACTTGATGGAATTTATTGTGAGTGTGTTTTCCGAGGGCTAACAGCCGCAAATATGAAACTTGCGGTCAACTAAAACTGAATATGTAACCTAGAGTAACAAAAATTTCAGTAATGTTATCCAGAACTCCAATAGCTGGACCTTCATCCTGAAAGAATTGCTCAAATTCACAATGATGCGCGTCAAACCTCTGAAAGCAGAGCGGTTCAACAAGCGGTGCACGGTTAATCTATGAACCTGAAAGTCTGATTTCCATCTTTTTCTATGTGGCCTAGAAAAGGCATTGTTTTTTGTGGATCTATAAAAGGCATTGTTTTTTGCGGATCTAGAAAAGGGATTGGTTGATGCAATATTTGGCTACTCTTTGTATATACTGTTCATATTTAATATTTCCTCCACTTGCAAATATAAGATGGTTTGAATATTTCAATATGTTCTACATATGGACTTAAACGAGTAGACAAACACACTAAAAAGGCTCTATATACATCCGAATCAGGAAAAAGTTAGCATATCTTATAATAGTGAACGGAGTTGAAAATTATACGATAGAACGATTGTACAAACCAGCAATGTCTTTATTATTCACAAACATAGAGGGGTCAAAAAAACTTCTATTTCTGCCTTGTGATCTTTATTATGCACAAAAATTGAGGGGTCAAACATTGTGATTTTTAGCTACATTACCAGTAACGACTCCAAAATAGACGGCTAAAAAAATTAACAATTGTGATTTTTAGCTATATTACCAGTAACGTCTCCAAAGCATTCGCACCAACACTTGTAGAGACCGAAAATATGATGAAAAATGAAAGCAGTAGCATCTGTATTACTTGAGTCCTGAAGCAAACATCCACAACAACTCTTCTAAAAATAGAAAAGATAATGAAAAAATAATATCCACAGAAGGAAATGGTTTGCGCGTCGTAACTGAGCTAGATGAAGGCCACAAACTAGCTAGGTACATTGTAACTCGCATGTACTGGATTTAGCTTAGGGCACCTCTAGCCGATCGCCTAAAATTGGTTAGATGAGTAAAATTTTGAGTTTACTCCTCTAAAACGGACCTAGCCGAACTCCTAAATCGGTTAGAGGAGTAAGAATTTTACCCAGCTACCGAAAAGTTCTCCACCGATGACCGCCGCTCTGGCTGGAAAGGGTAGCATATGCCCTTCCGCTGCCGGCGCGTCGCCGCCGCAAACCACCCTCATGCCGCCGTCCACACCAAAAAAAGGTTGGGGACAAAAAATGTTGTCCGGTCCACCACACCGCCAATTACTGCTAGTAGCAAGGTTGGTCGGGTGGCCACGTCGTCTCCGGCGACGGTAGGCCGCTGCTCCAGCCAGTGGCAAGCGTGCTAGGAAGCCGACGGCCGCCACGACGGCCCTCGCCGAGGAGATGGCGAAGAACAAGAAAGGAAAGCTACTCCAGGCGGACCCAAATACCAGCAGCACATGCAGAATTGCATGCAAACACGCGGTCACATAGTCTCCTCCCCAAGAAAAGTTTAGGGTTCCTTTGCCTCCCGCCGACGATGATGCCGATCCTCCTTGTCTCCGGTGGCCTTAGGGCCATGTCGGCGCGGTGGATCCCGGCCCTTGCCGATTGGAGGGCTCCGTTTTTAGATATTTCTTCAAGTTTTGTTAGGGTGTGTGTCCTGCTTAGGAAGATGAGACGGCAGCGGCTCCCTAAAGATGGAATAGGGTCTTCCCCGCCTATCCCTCGTTCCTGTGGTGTGTCTAGCATGGTCGGTGGGCATGTGGAGGTGTGTCTTTGGCGGATCTATCCTTGGTGTATTTGCTCGGATCTGGTTGTAGTTCGTCTATGTTTGTGTTTCTTCAGGTTGGACCCTCCCGATCTACGCTACTCTTCATCAGCGGCAGTTGTTGTTCTGCTGCGCTGGTCCTATGGGGCCTTATCACGATGACTTCTCGACTGTTTACTACAACAAGTTTTCCCCGGCTCCGGCGAGGGAGGGGCGATGACAGCGGCGCGCCTTCGGCTCGCTTCAGTGCTTGTAGTCATCGCTAGGTGGTCTACGGACCTGGATGTAATTTTTATTATTTCTGGTGTTCGTTGTATTTCCATGATTGAAGATGAATAGACTGGAAGTTTTCTTGCAAAAACAGAAAGCTACTCCGGCCCCTCACCCCTGTCCGGCAGCTCGTGTGGCGTCTCCGGCCACCCCTATAGCTAGTGCTCCGGCGCGTCCGGCTGCCGCAGTCGACACCAAGGGCCACAACTGCCAAGTGCTCGATCAAATGCCCACAAGGTAAAAAAATCATTTTTCATTTCAGCCTATGCATTGTGCAGTGATTGGTGTTCAGCCCATGGATGATGGAGTTTGTTGTTGTTTTCATGAACCCAAACACGATGGATGATATCGCAAAAAAGTTTTGGGAGCTCACTCATGGGGAGATGTTGACCCAAACGGAGGTCTCTCTTTTGAATGTTTATGGTGGTGGTGATCGAGAGGATGGTGGTGGTGGTGGTGGCGGAGAGGATGGTGGTGGCGGTGGTGGTGGTGATGATGATGATGATGGGGGTGGCCCACTAGTGTAGAACCAGGATATAGCACCGGTTCGTAAGGGCCTTTAGTGCCGGTTCTGTAACCGGCACTAAAGGGTGGGGACTAAAGGTCCCCCCTTTGGTACCGGTTCAGCACGAACCACCACCTAAAGTGTCACCACGTGGCACGAGGCAGGGCCGGGTGCGGGGAGACCTTTAGTACCGGTTGGTAACACCAACCGGTACTAAAGGTTTGGGGGCGTTTGGTTTTATTTTTTATTTTTCCTTTAATTTTGTGTTTTCAATTTAATTTAGAGATTGTTTTTACATTATAATGAGTTTTTAAATCATTAGGTGAAAGTACCGCAGATTAGTTTCAACTAGATGCATGGATCCTAGCTAAGTGATCAAGTATATGCCATATCCATATTACTTGATCACTTAGGATGTCCTACGTGATGAAGTAATATGGATATGGCATATACTTGATCACTTAGCTAGGATCCATCCAGTTGAAACTAATCTGCGGTTTCTTTCATAAATGATATAATAACTCATCATCATCATCGTATTAATATAAAAACTCTTGCATCATATCATAACTAACAACAATACTAGCTAGCTAATAATCATCATAGTCGCCATTACCAGTATTTAATCATTATAGTCATTACCGCTATCTAATCACCACCAACACAAGCTTAAAGAAAAAACATTCACTTGTACGTACCAGAAGCAAAGATATCACCGAGTCATGAGATTATAAGCGTTCATAAGACCACAAAAGAAAATCACTTGGAGATTAAGTTCGGGACGAAGAACACGGACATGAGAGGACAAGTACTAAGAGCATGAAGTAGCTAATCACTCCTGCTGCTCTCTCTCAGGTAAAATATCATAGAACATGTATAGCTCTCATGATTCATCATATTGGAGCATGCAGATGAACCTGTCTCCTAATCGTGGGCTGCACTTCTGATTGCTGCCCCCTAATACTTCTCTGCGATCCTTCACAATTTTGCTCCATTCTTTCACTATTAAGCATTCCTCGGTTATAGAAATCCTGAATGCACTCATGTACAATGTAGGATGTCTTGGTCGTAAGCTAACCACTGACATGCGACCTTTAGTACCGATCCACTGAGGCACAACTGTCATCGGGAGTCCCTGTTGAAGAACATTGTATAGTAACATACTTAGCAATGAAGTTTAGCTTGAAAAATAATGTATGCAAAAGATGCACTGAGGACAAATGGTAAAAATCTTACCATCTTGCCTAAATAGATGTGACCGTAGTTCAATACGAACACTGTTGGTCGCACGTTTTGAGTACTAAGATTTTCAAATTCAGAAAAATAATTTCTCTTGACAGCATCAAGATGCTCTAGCCATGAAACATAATGACTTATCTCCTCGCAGTTTAGTTCAGCCCCGGGATAGTGGACGATCCTGTCTATCAAGCGTCGGACATGTTTCCTTGAATGGAAATAAGTTGTCATCAATAAAAATTAGTTGTCAACTATTTTTGAATAAACAATATCGAAGACATAAATATGGTTGAGAAACTCACATAATGGTAGAACTGGAGGCGTCTGCACATCGACCCAAATGTCTCTATTCCCTTCAATATCATCTTTCGGACGAATATCAAAGGTGATAACCATATCAGGCTCAAATGCATAAGCCTTGCATAGTGCTTGCCAAGTTTTGCATTCAAAATAGTTGTAGGTGCACTACAAAAAAAATACACTTCCGTGATGGTACATGTTTGTCACAGTAGGTCGCGTTTTTTGTCATGCATGTACATCCATGACAAATTTATAATAGAATCAAGATAGTCATACATGTGCTGTCGTAAAAGTGTTTCATGATATTACCAAAATTATCATCACGGAAGTGTCCACTTCCATGACGATAAACCGCGCGTCACAGAACTGCTTTCGTCAAAGGTGACCGACACGTGGCATCCACCGTAACGGAATGCTGTTAAGCTATCAGGTCGGGTTTTGGATCCGATAACCAGTTAATAGCCCCGACCAATGGGGATTTTCCACGTGTAAAATCATCATTGGCTGGAGGAAACACGTGTCGGCTCATCGTTGGGACATATGTCATCCACTCATTGGACGGAAGACACCTATGATACGTCGACACGTGGCACGGACCAACAGAGGCCCATTCCTGTGAAAAGGCCGGCCCAGTAAAAATTAGCAGGCCAGCCCATATAAGGCCTACTTGTGTCAGGTCCATTTATGCCCACGGTCCATACGAGATGTGCCAATTCGGCCCGTCAACGGCCTATTAAAGATTTGACACCATTGCAGCCCATCGTCAATTCGAGCCCGTTAACAGCGCGTTATATATCTGGGCTCAATATCGGCCCGATGAGATTTCGGCCTTTTAGTGACCCATTTAAATGTTGGGCTAGTTTCCGGCGCGGTGTGTCTTTCAGTCTGTTGACGGCTACTACCTCTTGAGCACTGCGTTGGATTTCCCCGAAGAGGAAAGGATGATGCATCAAAGTAGCGTAAGTATTTCCCTTAGTTTTTGAGAACCAAGGTATCAATCCAGTAGGAGACCACGCACAAGTCCCTCGTACCTACACAAAACGATAGAAACTCGCAACCAACGCGATTAGGGGTTGTCAATCCCTTCACAGTCACTTACGAATGTGAGATCTGATAGATAATATTTTGGGTATTTTTGATAGATAGATGCAAAGTGAAAAGTAAAAGGCAAAGTAAAAGCAAAGCAAGTAAATAAAGTGATAGAGATTGATATGATGAGAATAGACCCGGGGGCCATAGGTTTCACTAGTGGCTTCTCTCAAGAGCATAAGTATTCTACGGTGGGTGAACAAATTCTTGTTGAGCAATTGATGAGAATTGAGCATAGTTATGAGTATATCTAGGCAATGATCATGTATATAGGCATCACGTCCAAGCCAAGTAGATCGAAACGATTCTGCATCTACTACTATTACTCCACTCATCGACCGCTATCCTGCATGCATCTAGAATATTAAGTAAAAATAGAGTAACGCCTTAAGCAAGATGACATGATGTAGAGGGATAAATTCATGCAATATGATAAAAAAAACCATCTTGTTATCCTCGATGGCAACAATACAGTACGTGCCTTGCAACCCTTTCTGTCACTGGGTAAGGACACCGCACGATTGAACCCAAAGCTAAGAACTTCTCCCATTGCAAGAATTACCAATCTAGTTGGCCAAACCAAAAAGGATAATTCGAAGAGACTTGCAAAGATAACTCAATCATACATAAAAGAATTAAGAGAAGAATCAAATATTTTCCATAGATAATATTGGATCATAAACCCAAAATTCATCGGTCTCAACAAACACACCGCAAAAAGAAGAATACATCGAATAGATCTCCACAAGAGAGGGGGAGAACATTGTATTGAGATCCAAAAAGAGATAAGAAGCCATCTAGCTACTAGCTATGGACCCGAAGGTCTGAAGTAAACTACTCACATTTCAACACAGGGGCTGTGGTGTTGATGTAGAAGCCCTCCATGGTGGATGCCTCCTCCGACGGAGCTCTGGAACAGGCCCCAAGATGGGATCTCGTGGATACAGAAGGTTGCGGCGGTGGAATTAGGTTTTTGGTTCTTGTTCTGATCGTTCAGGGATACGTAGGTATATATAGGAGGAAGGAGTACGTCGGTGGAGCGTCGAGGGGCCCACGAGGTAGGGGGCACGCCCTCCACCCTCGTGACCGCCTCTGGCACTTCTTGGAGTAGGGTCCAAGTCTCCTGGATCAAGTTCGGTTGGAAAATCACGTTCCCAAAGGTTTCATTCCGTTTGGACTTCGTTTGATATTCTGTTTCTTCAAAATACTGAAAAAGGCAAAAAACAACAATTCTGGGCTGGGCCTCCGGTTAATAGGTTAGTCCCAAAAGTAATATAAAAGTGGAAAATAAAGCCCAATATAGTCCAAAACAGTAGATAAAGTAGATGGAGCAATCAAAAATTATAGATACGTTGGAGACGTATCAGGCATCCCCAAGCTTAATTCCTGCTCGTCCTCGAGTAGGTAAATGCTAAAAAAGTATTTTTGATGCGGAGTGATACTTTGGCATAATTTCAATGTAAAACTTCTTAATTGTGATATGAATATTCAGATCCGAAAGATTCAAGACAAAAGTTCATATTGACACAAAAATAATAATACTTCAAGCATACTAATCAAAGCAATCATGTCTTCTCAAAATAACATGGCAAAAGAAAGTTCAGCCCTACAAAATCATATAGTTAGGCTATGCTTCATTTTCATCACACAAAGATGTTCCCAACTTCTATACCCCTGATGACAAGCCAAGCAATTGTTTCATACTTAAATAATCTCAAACTTTTTCAACCTTCACGTAGTACATGAGCGTGAGACATGGATATAGCACTATGGGTGGAATAGAATATGATGATGGGGCTTGTGTGGAGAAGACAAAAAAGGAGAAAGTCTCACGTTGACGAGGCTAATCAACGGGCTATGCCCATCAATTGATGTCAACATGAGGAGTAGGGATTGCCATGCAATGGATGCACTAGGGCTATGAATGCTCAACAAAAGAAAACTAGTGGGTGTGCATCCAACTCGCTTGCTCATGAAGACCTAGGGCATTTGAGGAAGCCCATCATAGGAATATACAAGCCAAGTTCCATAATGAAAAATTCCCACTAGTATAAAAAGACAATTTATGAGACTCGCTACATGAAGAACAAGGTGCTACTTTGAAGCACAATATATGAGACTCACTATATGAGGAACAAGG
This sequence comes from Aegilops speltoides, assembly GCA_021437245.1. Classification (NCBI taxonomy): domain Eukaryota; kingdom Viridiplantae; phylum Streptophyta; class Magnoliopsida; order Poales; family Poaceae; genus Aegilops; species Aegilops speltoides. Next base: position 479,744,579 of record CM038147.1, read on the forward strand.
TGCTACTTTGAAGCACAAGTGTGGAAAAAGAGATTGTAGCATTGCCCTTTTCTTTTCTTTTTTGGGCCTTTTTTTATTTTGGCCTTTCTCTTCTTTTTTTTATTTGGGCAGTGCTCTAATAATGATGATCATCACACTTCTATTGATTACAACATAAGTATTACAATTCGAAACTGAGAACAAGATATGGCTCTATATGAATGCCTCCGGCGGTGTACTGGGATGGTGCAATGAATCAAGAGTGATATGTATGAAAAATAATGCATGGTGGCTTTTCCACAAATACGATGTCAACTACATGATCATGCAATGGCAATATGACAAAAGTAATGTATGTCATGATGATGATGGTGGAAGTTGCATGGCAATATATCTCGGAATGGCTATGGAAATGCCATAGTAGGTAGGTATGGTGGCTGTTTTGAGGAAGATATAAGGAGGTTTATGTGTGATAGAGCGTATCGTATCACGGGGTTTGGATGCACCGGCGAAGTTTGCACCAACTCTCAAGGTGAGAAAGGGCAATGCACGGTACCGAAGAGGCTAGCAAAGGCGGAAAGCTGAGAGTGCGTATAATCCATGGAGTCAACATTAGTCAAAAGAACCCATATACTTATTGCAAAAATTTAGAAGTCATCAAAAATCAAGTACTACGCGCATGCTCCTAGGGCGATAGATTGGTAGGAAAAGACCATCGCTCGTCCCCGACCACTACTCATAAGGATGCACAAGCCAGGTACACTTCATGTTTCAAATTTGTTACATAACTTTAACCATACGTGCATGCTACGGGACTTGCAAACTTCAACACAAGTATTTCTCAAATTCATAATCACCCAACTAGCATGACTTTGATATTATCACCTCCATATCTCAAAAAAATTATCAAGCATCAAACTTATCTTAGTATTCAATTCACTCAAAAGAAAGGTTCACAAATCTTGAATACCAAGTATATTAACATTAAGCAAATTACCATGCTATTAACGACTCTCAAAATAATCTAAGTGAAGCATGAGAGATCAATAGTTTCTTTAAAACAAATCCACCACCATGCTCTAAAAGGTATAACTGAAGTACTAGAGCAAAAATTATCACGCTCAAACGATATAAGTGAACTACTATGAGAAAAACTATCAAGCTCAAAAGATATAAGTGAAGCACATAGAGTATTCTAACAAATTCCAATTCATGTATGGCTCTCTTAAAAGGTGTGTACAGCAAGTATGATTGTGTTAAACTAACAAGCAAAGACGCAAATAATACAAGACGCTCCAATCAAAACACATATCATGTGGTGAATAAAAATATAGTTCCAAGTAAATTACCGATGGAAGTGGACGAAAGAGGGGATGCCTTCCGGGGCATCCCTAAGCTTTGACTTTTTGGTGTCTTTGGATTATCTTGGGGGTGCCATGGGCATCCCGAAGCTTAGGCTCTTGCCACTCCTTGTTCCATAATCCATCAAAAGAATTCACCCAAAACTTGAAAACTTCACAACACAAAACTCAACAGAAATCTCGTGAGCTCCGTTAGAGAAAGAAAACAAAAGACTACTTCAAGGTACTGTAATAAACTCATTATTTATTTATTTTGGTGTTAAACCTACTGTATTCCAACTTGTCTATGGATTATAAACTATTTTACTAGCCATAGATTCATCAAAATAAGCAAACAACACACGTAAAACAGAATCTGTCAAAAACAGAACAGTCTGAAGCAATCTGTAACTAACGCAAACTTCTAGAACTCTCAAAATTCTACAAAAATAGGAAGTCCTGTAAAATTTGTTTGTTGAACATCAGCATAAAGAATCAACACATAAGCATGTTCCTGTGATTTAACATAACTATATTCATGCGCGCAATGTTTCTGTTTTTCAGCAGAATCAAATCAACTATCATCGTAGGTTATCCTATCGGTTCTACTTGGAACAAACACTAATTAAAAGATAAAACCACATCCAAACAGAAGCTATCTGGATTATTTATTCCTAAACATAAGCAAAAACAAAAAACACAAAATAAAATTGGGTTGCCTCCCAACAAGCGCTATCGTTTAACGCCCCTAGCTAGGCATAAAAGCGAGGATAGATCTAGGTATTGCCATCTTTGGTACGCAATCCATAAGTGGATCTCATAATAGATTCATATGGTAATTTATCTTTCTTTCTAGGGAAGTGTTCCATTCCCTTCTTTAAGAGAAATTGGAATATAATATTCCCTTCCTTCATATCAATAATTGCACCAATCGTTCTAAGGAAAGGTCTACCAAGCATAATAGGACATGAAGGATTGCAATCTATATTAAGAACGATAAAATCTATGGGCACATAATTCCTATTTGCAGCAATAATAACATCATTAATTCTTCCCATAGGTTTTTTAATAGTGGAATTCGCAAGATGCAAGTTTAGAGAGCAATCATCAAAATCACGGAAATCTAGCAAATCACACAAAGCTTTGGGAATAGTAGAGACACTAGCACCCAAATCACACAAAGCATGAAACTCATAATCTTTAATTTTAATTTTAATAGTAGGATCCCACTCATCATAGAGTTTTCTAGGGATAGAAACTTTCAACTCAAGTTTTTCTTCATAAGATTGCATCAAAGCATCAACAATGTGTTCGGTAAAGGCTTTATTTTGACTATAAGCATGAGGAGAATCTAGCACGGATTGCAACAAGGAAATACAACCAATCAAAGAGCAATTTTCATAATTAAATTCCTTGAGATCCAAAATAGTGGGTTTAGCAACATCTATGTTTTTATTTCTTTCAATCCCACTCTCATCAATTTCATCATCAAGATCTAGAATCTCTGAATTCTTAGAACGCTTTCTAGGTCAAGGAAGATCATATTCAGTTTCGTCAAGATTCATATTGCAAAACAAAGATTTAATGGGGGGCACATCAATAACTTTTAGATCTTCATCATGATTTTCATAGGAATTGGAAGAACACGCTTTAATAAAGGCATCTTTGGAAGCACGCATCCTAGCGGTTCTTTCCTTGCACTCATCAATGGAAATTCTCATGGCTTGAGAGACTCATTGATATCATGCTTAGGAGGAATAGATCTAAGCTTTAAAGAATCAATTTCAAGAGAAATTCTATCCACGTTCCTAGCCAAATCATCAACTTTAAGCAATTTCTCTTCAAGCAAAGCATTAAGATTCTTTTGTGAATTCATAAACTCTTTAACACTACTCTCAAATTCAGAGGGCATCTTATTAAAATTTCCATAAGAGTTGTCCTAGGAATTTCCATAATTATTAGAAGGATTACTAGGATAAGGCCTAGGATTAAAATTCCCTCTATAAGCGTTGTTTCCAAAACTATTCCTACCAACAAAATTCACATCCATACATTCATTATTATTCTCAAGCAAAGTAGACAAAGGCATATCATTGGGATCAAGAGGAGTATTTTTAGGAGCAACATCTTCATAAGTTCATCCATCTTTTCACTCAAAACATTGATTTCTTCTATAGCATGCACTTTTTTTACTAGAAGATCTTTTGGTGTGCCATTGAGAATAATTAGCCATAATATTATCAAGCAATTTGGTAGCATCCCCTAACGTAATTTCCATAAACGTGCCTCCCGCGGCCAAATCTAAAAGACTCCTAGAAGCAAAATTCAATCCGGCATAAAAAATTTGTATGATCATCCATAAATTCAAACCATGAGTAGGGCAATTGCGAAGCATTAATTTCAGTCTTTCCCAAGATTGGGCAACATGCTCATGTTCAAGTTGTTTTAAATTCATGATATCGTTCCTAAGAGTGATAATCTTAGCGGGAGAAAAATATTTAGAGATAAAAGCATCTTTGCACTTGTTCCAAGAATCAATACTATTTTTAGGCAAAGATGAAAACCAAACTTTAGCACGTTCTCTAAGTGAAAACAGAAATAACTTCAATTTGACAATATAGTTATCCGTATCTTTCTTCTTTTGCATATCACACAAATCAACAAAATTGTTTAGATGAGTAGCGACATCTTCACTAGGAAGGCCGGCGAATTGATCTTTCATAACAAGATTCAACAAAGAGGTATTGATTTCACAAGACTCATAATTATTAAGAGGAGCAATCGGAGTACTAAGGAAATCATTATTATTGGTATTCGAGAAATCACACAATTTGGTATTATCTTGTGCCATGGCAACAAGTAATCCAACACACAAGCAAACAGAAAGGCAACAAGAAAAAGGCAAACGGAAAAGAGAGGAGGAGATTGGGAAAGAGAGGACGAATAAAACGACAAGGGTGAAGTGGCGAAGAGGAAAACGAGAGGAAAATGGCAAATAATCTAATGCGAGAGATAGGGATTGCGATGTGTACTTGGTATCGTTGACTTGCTTGCGTGAGCCTCCCCGACAACGGCGCCAGAAATTCTTCTTGCTACCTCTTGAGGACTGCGTTGGATTTCCCCGAAGAGGAAAGGATGATGCAGCAAAGTAGCGTAAGTATTTCCCTCTGTTTTTGAGAACCAAGGTATCAATCCAGTAGGAAACCACGCACAAGTCCCCCGTACCTACACAAAACAATAGCAACTCACAACCAACGTGATTAGGGGTTGTCAATCCCTTAACGGTCACTTACGAAAGTGAGATCTGATAGATAATATTTTTGGTATTTTTGATAGATAGATGCAAAGTGAAAAGTAAAAGGCAAAGTAAAAGCAAAGCAAGTAAATAAAGTGACAGAGATTGATATGATGAGAAAAGACACGGGGGCCATAGCTTTCACTAGTGGCTTCTCTCAAGAGCATAAGTATTCTACGGTGGGTGAACAAATTACTGTTGAGCAACTGACAGAATTGAGCATAGTTATGAGTATACCTAGGCAATGATCATGTATATAGGCATCACGTCCAAGACAAGTAGATCGAAACGATTCTGCATCTACTACTATTACTCCACTCATCGACCGCTATCCAGCATGCATCTAGAGTATTAAGTAAAAACAGAGTAACACCTTAAGCAAGATGACATGATGTAGAGGGATAAATTCATGCAATATGATAAAAAACCCATCTTGTTATCCTCGATGGCAACAATACACTACGTGCCTTGCAACCCTTTCTGTCGCTGGGTTAGGACACCGCAAGATTGAACCCAAAGCTAAGCACTTCTCCCATTGCAAGAACTACCAATCTAGTTGCCAAACCAAAAAGGATAATTCGAAGAGACTTGCAAAGATAACTCAATCATACCTAAAAGAATTCAGAGAAGAATCAAATATTTCCATAGATAATATTGGATCATAAACCCACAATTCATGGGTCTCAACAAACACACCGCAAAAAGAAGATTACATCAAATAGATCTCCACAAGAGAGGGGGAGAACATTGTATTGAGATCCAAAAAGAGAGAAGAAGCCATCTAGCTACTAGCTATGGACCCGAAGGTCTGAAGTAAACTACTCACACTTCATCAGAGGGGCTATGGTGTTGATGTAGAAGCCCTCCGTGGTGGATGCCCCCTCCGGCGGAGCTCCGAAACAGGCCCCAAGATGGGATCTCGTGGATAAAGAAGGTTGCGGCGGTGGAATTATGTATTTGGCTCCTGTTCTGATTGTTCGGGGATACGTAGGTATATATAGGAGGAAGGAGTACGTCGGCGGAGCGTCGAGGGGCCCACGAGGTAGGGGGCATGCCCAGGGGGGCACCCTCCACCCTCGTGACCGCCTCTGGCACTTCTTGGAGTAGGGGCCAAGTCTCCTGGATCACGTTCAGTTGGAAAATCACGTTCCCGAAGGTTTCATTCCGTTTGGACTCCGTTTGATATTCTGTTTCTTCGAAATACTGAAAAAGGCAAAAAATAGCAATTCTGGGTTGGGCCTCCAGTTAATAGGTTAGTCCCAAAAATAATATAAAAGTGGAAAGTAAAGCCCAATATAGTCCAAAAGAGTATATAAAGTAGCATGGAGCAATCAAAAATTATAGATAAGTTGGAGACGTATCAACGACCCATAAATCCGATGGGCCATTTGTTGTTGGACCTGAGTTTCAGCCTTTTAGCGGCCCATTTAAGTGTTGGGCCAATTTTCTAGCCCGGTGTCACTTTCAGCCTATTAACGGCCCATAAATCAGTTGGGCCATTTGTAGTCAGACCTGAGTTTTGGCATTTTAGCGAACCATTTAAGTGTTGGGCCAATTCCTGGCCCTGTGTGCCTTTCGGCCTGTTAACGGAGCATAAATGAGTTGATCCATTTGTAGTCGGACCTTAGTTTTGGCCTTTTAATGGCCCATGCCCTTCATGGTCCAATACCAGCCCGGTTTCTCTTTCGGCCTGCTAAAGGCCCATAACACAGTTGGGCCATTTACAATACGACCTGACTTTCAGCCTCTTATCGGCTCATGGTCTTCATGGTCCAGTACAAGCCCGATGTCTCTTTTGGCCTACTAAAGGCCTACAGTATAGTTGGGCCATATGTAGCCCAAACTTAGTAACGGCCTGTTAACGACCCGTGAAATAAACTGGGGCCACCTGTTTCCCGCTTCGATGTCGGCTTGTTAACGACCCGGGAGGTAAGAGGGCCGACCATTAACTTTCGGCCTAGTACGGCCCATTAACTTAATGGGCCCACTAAAGTTCGTACATGTCTTTAGGCCAAATTTGATAATTTGAGCCCATTACGACGAGCAATTATGCACAGGACCAAAACCGATCACGCAAAGGTACGGCATACAGGTAATAACGTTGCACATCCAGCATATATTACATGAAATTACATCCACTGGGCAATCAAAGATTGATGCCAGTGCAAATAAATGAGCAGAACCTAACCATCTACAACGTCACAATCTGCAACCTCAAGACAGATGGCGCCCATAAGCATGTGGGCAAGTTCTTTCGCTTTGCTACTTGTCTCTCGAAAACATTGATCGGTTGTTGTGTCGCACGACTCGCACATCTGATTCATCCACCATTTCCATCATTGCTTCAGCCATTAATTGGTTCACAAACATACATTTATTCCGTTGCATTCGAGGCAGAGGATACTGAATAGATTCAGATGGCGATTTTGGCAGGCTTGTAATATTGATAGTGGAGAGTGTCTTGACCACTGCATCATAACATAAATTAGGACGGGAACCAAACAGATTAATCATGAGTTATTGCCATATTACCTGGCCTAGATTTACTGGAAAGAAACAATGGGGTTGCCTTGCTGTTTTCAGAGTTTGTCTTCTTATCTTCAGCAGCCTGCACAAAATTAACACACTAGCATTGCTATCATTGGCCAAGTCAGATAATAGGAAAGCAACATTGACTGTGAGCGTTTGGGCAAGTAGCCTACACCAAATTAACACAATATGGCACAGCTATCATCAGCCAGGTAAGGTAGTACGAAAGCAACATTGACACAATGAATGAATGGGCAACCATAGAAGCACTACAATTCAGTAATGTGCGTGCTATGAGATAGTACATTCATGCAGCTCAGTATGCAAAACTACCAGGCAGTTTTCCTTACAAAAATCAACATTGGCGCCTTTAACATTTTGCTACAACTAATTTTAGATCAGATAAAGGTTAGATTCACGCCGATTAACAAAATACATGTTGATGTAAAAATATAGTGATATACAACAGGTACTTACATCAGCATTGGAGCACAGCGAATTCCCGCAAGATATTTTCCTCGAATATGATCCCAATGGAGGAAGTCTTCTATCGTTTAACCTTATTTTCTAAAAGAGAGATGGGTAAGAAACATGTAGAAAATATGATCAGAATGCTATAAAATTTCATGATGCGAGGATACACACGCTTCTTAGAATGGAGTTGACATTCTTTTCTTTGGGTGGAGCGGACTAGTTCTTTGCCACCTGGAATCGCTTATTATCTGTGGGAGTTGGGTTTCTCTGTCTTTGGAGGAGTATCTATGAAAAATGGAGTTGGTTTATTATCTCTGGCGTTTTGATCTTTTGCAAAGACCTGGTTTGTAACCCTTGATTCTATGAGCCGTCTTCCCTTGCATGCCTTATATAGAAGAATGGTGATTCAGTTATAAAACATGCTACAACAAAGATGGAATAGGTACTGAAGAATAGAAAGGCATGACATATGGACATGTATTCCCTCCATCCGAAAATAAATGGAAAGGTCTAGGTGTATTTCAGTTCTAGATACATCCAGTTTTATCCATTTCTGTGACATTTAATCCGGACGAAGGGAGTATGATGTAAGAGCTAGGGATATAACAGGACAGCACAGTAAAAAAACACTGAAAAACCCACTGCAGAACCAAAGTATTCAAACCCACTGATATGAGATAGTACACTCATGTAGCTCAGGATGCAAAACTACCAGGTAGTTTTCCTTACAAAAATCAACATTGTGGCCTTTAACCATACATTTTGCTACAACTAAATTTAGATCAGATAAAGGTTGGATTCACGCCAATTAACAAAATACATGCTGATGTAAAAATATAGTGATATACAACAGGTACTTATATCTACATTGGAGCACAGAGAATTCCTGCAAGAATCTTTCCTCATAAACGATACCATTGCAGAAATTCTTCTATCTGTTAAGCTTATTTTCTAAAAGCGAGATGGGTAAGAAACATGTAGAAAATATGATCAGCATGCTATAAAATTTCATGATGCAAGGATACGCACAAGCTTCTTAGAATTGAGTTGACATATTTTTGCTGGACTGGAGTGGACTAGTTCTTTGGCCACTGGAATCTGCTTATTATCAGTAGGAGTTGGGTTTCTCTGTGCTGGAGCAGTATCTATAAAAACTGGAGTTGGTTTATTATCTCCTGGCGTTTGGATCTTTTGCAAAGGCCTTGTTTGTAACCCTTCAGATTCTAACATAGTCGTCTTCCCCTTGCATGCCTTGTATAGAAGAATGGTGCTTTAATTATAAAACATGCGACAACGGAGAGATGGAATAGGTACTGAAGAATAGAAAGGCATGACATATTGACATGTATTCCCTCCATCCGGAAAAAAAATGGATGGGTCTAGGCATATTTCAGTTCTAGATACATTCTTTTTTATCCATTTCGGCAACATGTAATCCAGACGGAGGGAGTATGGTGTAAGAGCTAGGGATACGACAGGACAACACAACAAAAAAAACTAGTTGAATGTAAAACTATATGCTAGCGGAATACGTACAGAAATAACTAAGGCAACATACACGTGTATGATTGGGAAAATAAGATGGCATTGCAATAGAGCACTAGAACATCACTTCAATGTAAAAAAAACATGGTATGGCAGACAGATGAAGTACATACTGATGAATAATAATGCATAAGATATTCAGAAGCATGATGTCCAAATTAAGCAGATGGCATTGCGATAGAGTAGAATGACAATACTTGAATTTGAAAACATGTTATCATGAATGGAATAGGTACTGAAAAATAGGAAGGCATGGCATAATTACATGCATGATCAACATGCTAAGCACATGGCATTGCAACAGAGTAGATACACTCCAGGACATATATGCATGTTGTACCCATATCACAGGCCAAGTTAGAGCAAGGACCTTGTGGGGTGAAGAGGGTTCATCATCTTTCTGCAAGTCTTCGAAGAAGCGCCTTTACATGTTCCATCATATTGGGTATCACGACATCAAGTTCTTGGCCTTTACATTGCTCCGTGAGGTTCTTGTGGATATATCGGTGTGTGCAATTATATCGACATGCATGGAAGACAACTAGTAGTTAGATTTATGTAAATGAGTGCCTGTAGGAGCGACATAAATAGTAGGACTGGGTTAACTAGCGCAACAGGACTCATAAACTAAAGGGAGAACAGGATGAAAGCTACGAATATGTATCGTTTGTACTCGAGATTAACTAGATGGCACAGAAAAGTATTAAAGAACAACATAGGTAATACTAGAAGTGGTATAATACTATAATCACCAGCCTGTGGGATAGCATTGGCTGATGGATGATAACTATGGAACAACGTTACCTAAAGAACAAGTATCTTAGCTAAACTATGGAACAACGCGAACTCCTGAACAAGACCCGTAAGAGATCAGCATGAATATACAGTGAAATGTGATGATCTATTTTCCGTGCTTAGATGAATAACAAAGCCATAAATGTTGCACACAAGTAAGATGAGGGTACAACCTATCTGGCTGCCATCCATAGGAGTGCGCATCATGTGCTGACTTGTCGATGGCCCTGCAGTTGTTGTGGTTATTCATGTCGGGCACGTGCATTCGATGCAGGGAAATGTTGAGTAGGGACTGTAGCTCCCTTCTGGTGTATGCTTCCCTTGTTGGAGCAGCTGCGGTGAGTCGGAAGACGGTGTGTCTGAAGATGCAGATAACGCTGATACATCTCCAACGTATCTATAATTTTTTATTGCTCCATGCTACTTTATCTACTGTTTTGGTCTATATTGGGCTTTATTTTCTACTTTTATATTACTTTTGGGACTAACCTATTAACCGGAGGCCCAGCCCAGAATTGTTGTTTTTTGCCTTTTTCAGTATTTTGAAGAAACAGAATATCAAACGGAGTCCAAACGGAATGAAACCTTGGGATCGTGATTTTCCAACGAGCGTGACCTGGAGACTTGGACCCTACTCCAAGCGGTGCGAGGAGGTCACGAGGTGGAGGCGCGCCCTACCTCGTGGGCCTCGGAGCTCCACCGATGTACTCCTTCCTCCTATATATACCTATGTATCCCGAGCGATCGAGCAGGAGCCAAAACCTAATTCCACCGCCGCAACCTTACGTATCCACGAGATCCCATCTTGGGGCCTGTTCAGAGCTCACGAGGGGCATCCACCACGGAGGGCTTCTACATCATCACCATAGCCCCTTGATGAAGTGTGAGTAGTTTACTTCAGACCTTCGGGTCCATAGCTAGTAGCTAGATGACTTCTTCTCTCTTTTTGGATCTCAATACAATGTTCTCCCCCTCTCTCGTGGAGATCTATTCGATGTAATCTTCTTTTGCGGTGTGTTTGTTGAGACCGATGAATTGTGGGTTTATGATCCAGTATTATCTATGGAAAATATTAGATTCTTCTCTGAATTATTTTATGTATGATTGAGTTATCTTTGCAAGTCTCTTCGAATTATCCTTTTTGGTTTGGCCAACTAGATTGGTAGTTCTTGCAATGGGAGAAGTGCTTAGCTTTGGGTTCAATCTTGCGGTGTCCTTACTCAGTGATAGAAAGAGTTGCAAGGCATGTATTGTATTGTTGCCATCGAGGATAACAAGATGGGGTTTTTATCATATTGCATGAATTTATCCCACTACATCATGTCATCTTGCTTACGGCGTTACTCTATTTTTACTTAGTACTCTAGATGCATGCTGGATAGCGGTCGATGAGTGGAGTAATAGTAGTAGATGCAGAATCGTTTTGATCTACTTGTTTTGGACGTGATGCCTATATACATGATCATTGCCTAGATATACTCATAACTATGCTCAATTCTGTCAATTGCTCAACAGTAATTTGTTCACCCACCGTAGAATACTTATGCTCTGGAGAGAAGCCACTAGTGAAACCTATGGCCCCCGGGTCTATTCTCATCATATCAATCTATATCACTTTATTTACTTGCTTTGTTTTTACTTTGCCTTTACTTTTTATTTTGCATCTATCTATCAAAAATACCAAAAATATTATCTCTATCAGATCTCACTCTCGTAAGTGACCGTGAAGGGATTGACAACCCCTAAGCGTTGGTTGCGAGTTGCTATCGTTTTGTATAGGTACGAGGGACTTGTGCGTGGTCTCCTACTTGATTGATACCTTGGTTCTCAAAAACTGAGGGAAATACTTACGCTACTTTACTGCATCATCCTCTCCTCTTCGGGGAAATCCAACGCAGTGCTTAAGAGGTAGCAAGAAGAATTTCTGGCGCCGTTGCCGGGGAGGCTCATGCAAGCAAGTCAACCATACCAAGTACCCATCACAATCCCTATCTCTCCCATTACATTATTTTCCATTTGCCTCTTGTTTTCCTCTCCCCCACTTCACCCTTGCCGTTTTATTTGCACTCTCTTTGCCAATCTCCTCCTCTCTTTCCCGTTTGCTTTTTTCCCGTTGCCTTTCTGATTGCTCGTGCGTTAGTTTGCCTATTTGTTGCGATGGCTCTACCTAGATTTGGTGACCTTCACCTTAAAAGGCTAGAGGAGATCGAAAGCAATGTTAGAAAGTTTATGGTTTTGCAATTTGAGCACAATAATTTCTTTAGAAACAAACTTAAGTAACAAAAAAGTTTTCTGAGCTTTATGAATAAAGAACTCGATAATATGTCTAAAGAATTTGATGGTATAAGGGCCCAAATTGCTCGTCTTGAAAAGATGACCGCTAAAATTTCGGATATGCAAGCCACCTTAGTCAATAAGATGGCCGCTAAACCGAATTCCTATGAAAATCAAGATGAAGATCTAAAAGTTATTGATGTGTCCCCCATTAAATCTTTGTTTTGCAATATGAATCTTGATGAATCTGAAGATTATCTCCCTTTACCTAGAAGGAGTTCTAAGAATTCGGAGTTTCTAGATCTTGATGATGAAATTGTTGAAAGTGGGATTGAAATAAATAAAAACCGTGATGTTGCTAAATCCACTATTTTGGATCTCAAGGATTTTAATTATGAAAATTGCTCTTTGATTGGTTGTATTTCCTTGTTGCAATCCGTGCTAGATTCTCCTCATGCCTATAGTCAAAATAAGGCCTTTACCGAACATATTGTTGATGCCTTGATGCAATCTTATGAAGAAAAACTTGAGTTGAAAGTTTCTATCCCTAGAAAACTCTATGATGAGTGGGAACCTACTATTAAAATTAAAATTAAAGATTTTGAGTTTCATGCTTTATGTGATTTGGGTGCTAGTGTCTCTACTATCCCCAAAACTTTATGTGATTTGCTAGATTTCCGTGATTTTGATGATTGCTCTCTAACCTTGCATCTTGCGGATTCCACTATTAAAAAGCCTATGGGAAGAATTAATGATTTTCTTATTGTTGCAAATAGGAATTATGTGCCCATAGATTTTATCGTTCTTGATATAGATTGCAATCCTTGATGTCCTATTATTCTTGGTAGACCTTTCCTTAGAACGATTGGTGCAATTATTGATATGAAGGAAGGGATATTAGATTCCAGTTTCCCTTAAAGAAGGATATGAAACACTTCCCTAGAAATAAAATAAAATTACTATATGAATCTATCATGAGAGCCACTTATGGGTTGCCTACCAAAGATGACAATACCTAGATCTATCCTTGCTTTTATGCCTAGCTAAGGCCGTTAAACGATAGCGCTTGTTGGGAGGCAACCCAATTTTATTTTGTGTTTTTTGTTTTTGCTTATGTTTAGGAATAAATAATCCATCTACCTTCTGTTTGGATGCGTTTTTATGTTTTAATTAGTGTTTGTGCCAAGTAGGACCTATAGGATAACCTACAATGATAGTTGATTTGATTCTGCTGAAAAACAGAAACTTTGCACGCACGAATTTAGTTATGATAAATCACAGGAAGGTGCTTTTGCGTTGATTCTTTTTGCTGCTGATCAACAAACAAATTTTCCAGGACTTCCTATATTGGTAGAATTTTTAGAGTTACAGAAGTTTGCATTAGTTACAGATTTCTTCAGACTGTTCTGTTTTTGACAGATTCTGTTTTTCGTGTGTTGTTTGCTTATTTTGGTGAGTCTATGGCTAGTAAATTAGTTTATAAACCATAGAGAAGTTGGAATACATTAGGTTTAACACCAATATAAATAAAGAATGAGTTCATTACAGTACCTTGAAGTAGTCTTTTGTTTTCTTTCTCTAACGGAGCTCACGAGATTTCTGTTGAGTTTTGTGTTGTGAAGTTTTCAAGCTTTGGGTGAATTCTTTTGATGGATTATGGAACAAGGAGTGGCAAGAGCCTAAGCTTGGGGATGCCCATGGCACCCCCAAGATAATCCAAGGACACAAAAAATTCAAAGCTTGGGGATGCCCCGGAAGGCACCCCCTCTTTCGTCCACTTCCATCGGTAATTTACTTGTAGCTATATTTTTATTCACCAACATGATATGTGTTTTGCTTGGAGCGTCTTGTATTATCTGTGTCTTTGCTTGTTAGTCTACCACAATCATCCTTGTTGTACACATCTTTTGAGAGAGCCATACATGAATTGGAATTTTTTAGAATACTCTATGTGCTTCACTTATATCTTTTGAGCTTGATAGTTTTGCTCATAGTGATTCACTTATATCTTTTCAGCGTGATAATTTTTGCTGTAGTACTTCACTTAGATCTTTTAGAGCACGGTGGTGGATTTGTTTTAAGGAAACTATTTGATCTCTCATGCTTCACTTAGGTTATTTTGAGAGTCTTTTGTAGCATGGTAATTTGCTTAATGTTAATATACTTGGTGTTCAAGATATGGCTACAGTAAAAACACCCGCACGACGCGCGAAGCATGTGAAGCTAGTAGAAATAGCATACTACTATTGTTGATTGGCCTCATCCAATAACCTGTTGCAATGCACGTACAATTATGTATTTGGAAAATATTTTTTTTGTCTCGTCGCACCACTCACTCACAGAAGCAACTCGAAAGCCATTCATAAATTTAGTAAGTTTATCACAGGCATATCATTTTATTACATACAACAGGTCATCAACCCACATCGACAACAAGGATACATTATAAATACTAAAGTTTTCACCACACAACAAATAACAAGCAATGAAATGAACTTCAACTCAACCATTCCTCGGTGTTGGAAACGCTTGCTTTGAACCACAAGTGATTCTCTGGGACGGGCCATCCATTGTCGATCTTGAGACCAACACAGGACTGATCATCCAGGCTGAAGCGGCCTACTATATCAGTACCAGGGTAGGGAACCACCCAAATGTCCGAGGTATAGACATAGTTACTTCTCATAAATGGTAGTAACGTTGTGTCAACAGCAGTGGGATCGCCTTTCACCATCATTGGATAGTTTTGTCCAAGGAAGAGCGAGTTTTCTCCAAGACTATCAATTTTGTACCAGGGAGAAGGAGTTGGCGCTCGCACACTAGTATCCATCCCGAATACCATGCAACGGGTGTTGGAATAGGTCCGGAGAGTGCGACCATGGGAGACTACCCCTGCTTCCTTAGCAGTAACATCATCAGTGGGCTGTATACACACGAGAAGAGGTGATCCATCAGAATTAGTTGCCAGGCGCCAGATAGTATATGGGTGCTGCTCGTGATCATCACCATCATCATCTCCCCCTTGGTTATAAAAATCTTCAAGTATAGGTGGTGGAATGTTCACAGGACCTTGGAAACACAAGAAGAAGGTTAATTAGTAAGGCTGGCCATAGTGGGGGTAACATAAGTAGTATCGTGCACTTGGGACTCGCAAACATGCTTATGTGGCAAGCAATTAAGGAAGAGAGAGATGGTTATAGTAACATAGGTAGATACCGTAACATAATAAATGTGATGCTACTATGTGTCATGCATGGCAATAAATGAGACCACCTATGATACTAATCTAAGATACTATGCACTATAGAGGTAGTAACATAAACTAGTAACATATGCATGTTACTAGTCTAAGTTACTCCCCACTATGACCAGCCTAAAGGGAAACTTGCTAACCCGCATGCATGTGGATGAAACAATTATAATTACGGTGGAAGACAAACGTACCGAAACAACAAGGATGCCATGCAAAAACAGTTCCACGAGTGGTGGCAGCAAACACAAGGCCCTCGTATTGAATTGCATCACAGTACTCATCCGTGTATAGAAACCGATTTTTGAGCAATATCCATCCAGTCAAACCACTGACGACGACAACAAGCTTGTCGAAGATAGAAACAACTTCATAGTTGTTGTAATTCTAAGAGCGGTTGGGGACTCGAGAAATTGCTATCTTCCGTAGAAGACAGTCACCATGATTGTATTTGAACGTGCGTACAATACCGGTGTGCTCAACCTTTGGGCAGTCTGCTGAGATTTTTGGAAGTGGAAACCGGTCACGAGTGTACACATTCACAAGTTCCCACTCGCAATTGGACCCAATGTAAACAACCCAATCTCCATTTGTGCCTGCCCAAGCCTTTCCCTCAAGCGATGGCATCTTAAAATCATACGTATCATTATCAAGTGGCATCAACTTGCATTGGGCGAGGCCTCCGTCGTGACGGCGCCAGTCATCAGGGTTACGGCGAAGAAGATAGGGGAGATCAAACCGCTCCTTGACTCTTAGGTTCCTTGTAATGATGTTATTAGTTGAGTCGAGAATGGGCTTGAACGAACCTGCATGCTAGCTGAGGTGATGACGTCGCACCGATCAATGAGTTCCTCACCACGTCATCTTTCAGATCGGGGAAATAATAACGGGGTCGTTTCCGTCCTGTTCCCTCCATGGAGAAGACGATCGAACAATGGCAGAAGAAAGGGTGAAGGGCTGAAGGAAAATGGAGGAGGGAGAGGAAGAGCGTGCGACAGCAGTTCCAAATCGAGAGGGAAAGGCGAAGAGTCGGTGGACGGTTACCAGTTTGCCACGGTTCACAAAGGGGCGCCCCGGCCAACACGTCGGTTCAGAAATACTCCTACAACTCGCCATCGTCTCACTGATATGTGGAATGGGACCACATGTCAACGAAACATGGTGTATAACTTCTTGTGCAAAATGTGATCTGGCCGCGTTGGCCCGAGGTGCCGCATTAGTTATCGGCCTTTATTTTTTTAATGGTGTGCCGTTCAGTTTTGAAGCACGACTAACTGGTACTGTACGTAGAGAAAATATAAACTACTCTACCACTACTCCACCTTCAATACTAGTAGTATAAAGAAGATATATAAGCTGGAGCTTCAGTGCTTTCTTGCCAAGGGCTGCCCACTTGCTTCTGACACTACCACCCTCTCTCCAGATCTAAAAAAGACGGCCCCTCTCTCCCTCCTCATCGATGGTCACAGATCCGCCGGGGAAGAAAAGGACGTGCATCGTTGGCCTTTTCGTCATCGGCGGCGTGGTCACCTGCGGCGACAAGGCCGTCCTCTCGGACCTAAGCGCCTGAGGATCGCTGCCGTAGTGTGTGCGGAGGACGACGACCACGAGCGAAGCCACTTCCTGCCGACCCTCAGGTATGCTACCTCTTTTCGAACCATACCCTTGTTCTATTGCCCCATCTCGCACGTCGTTGCATGTGGATCTTTTTCCACTCCACCATCTTCCCAATTTGCTATCCTCTACTCTGCTGCCACCTTGAGCGAAAACCATAATTTGCACTATCAAAGGAAACCCTACTTCATGCAGACTAATGCATATGCAGGTTGAATAAGGAAAGGAAGGAGGCTGTCTTGTCCAAGAGAGTAGGCATCGAACCCACATCTAGGTTGAAAAGGGGAAAATCAGTAGCTAAGGAACGAGTCTCGTGTCTCTTGGTTGAAGAAGGGTAGAAAGTCATGACAACACAATAGAAAATGACCAGGTCGATCGGTTTGTTGTCCTCACATAGGAAAAAGGTGGCTAAAGAGAACAAAAATGGGACGTAATCCACATATGCTACCTGGATATTTGTTGCTCTGGGCAACCATACCTCCCTCACCACTCTGCATCCATGGAGGTACATCGTACTGGTGCGCCCACTGTTCGAATGGGCCTCCCATGCTCTTATTGCCACTTTTTTTGCTGTTAGTATAACGCCAGCAGTCAAGTCAAGCAATGCTACTGCTAAAGTGATGCCACAGTTAACTAATGCCGCTCTCAGTCTAATGCCACAGATAAATTTAAGCAGTGCCATTTAATGTCACTTGATCATTTCAGGGTTAGCTGTTGATTGTGGATGTATTAAAGATTTTTCAGCTAAGACATTCTAATGCTGTTGCACAGCCAGTATACCAACGATGAAACTTGTTACTACCTTCAGATTTTTGCACCTTTAATGCTTATAGATTACATACCTCACTTTCATGAGATAAGTTAATTTTTTTGTGCAGTGCAACCAAAATGCCAAGGCGCTGATGTCATTTTATTTTGGTTAAACTGCACAGACAATTATGAAGACAAGAGGAAAGGTCAAGAGTGGGCACCTCCTCCTCCGGCTGTTCTCTTGATTCGTTCGATCAAGTTTTTATGTTTGATCGATTATCAACATTGGGAGAGCAATTTTTAAGGTCCCCCCGAGTTCGAAATGATATTTACCTTGGAGGTACATGGTTTGCAATTTTTTATACTGTCATTAGTTAATAATGCTAGTTACCTTTAGACTTATGTATTTGGTTTAATGCTCATGCACAGCTAGTATACCAATGCTGAAACTTGTTACCTTTAAATTTTGTATTGTTAATTCTTATAGAAACCTTCCAGTGCTAGAGTTTATTGAAATCTGTTCAGTAAAACCATTATACTGTACCCTGTAATAAACTAACTACTATACTGTTGCACTAGCCACTGGATTAGTGTATATTTATAGTATTCGAATGGTGTTGCATTAGCGTATGGACATAAATAAAGTGTGGCAAGCTTTCCCAGATATGTGCTCAAGAAAACTACTACCTGTTTTTCTAAATACTAGACGTTTGGGTACTTTAAATTGAACCGCGAAAACGTCTTATATTAAGGAACAGAGGGTGTAGAATTCACTCAAATTATCCCGGTAAAGCTAGTCACACCTTTGTTAAAATTAATGTTCATTAAGTTATCGGAGGAGGTCTATATGTTCGTCTCTAATGCCTGTCTACTACATACCCGACATCATGATGTAATGTTAAGCCGTTTCCTTTTGTACAGTGTAACTAAATTGTCAAGGCGGTGATGGCATTTTATTTTAGTAGAACTGCACAAAATTTGCTTAAAAGAAGAGGAAAGGTCAGGAATGGCTCAGTTTAAAAAAAACTATGTATGCCTTCCTGACATCAGCCACTGTTGCTTTATTTATTCCTTCAAACATGTGGTTAGAAACAGTCTTGCTACCTTTTCCCATTAAGAAATTGGAATGCTCATATATGTGAGTCTATGCTTCAACCAGTGCCACTTTTATAGTAATCACACTTTCAATATCTATGCAAACAGGGATGCTCGATTTTAGTGGAGCTGAACAAAAAGTCCAACTGGTTCAACATTAGGAGCATGTTTTTTTCCAAACCTCTATATCCAATTGGTGGCACTATGAGCTGTTCATTACGAAGGTACAGGTTTGCTACTATCTTGCTACTCTTTTTGTACTGTCATTAGATAGTAATACTAGTGGTTTGCATGTGAATTTATTGGCAGGGTAGACCTACATTGGAGGTGCAGGACATGATTCAATGATTGGATGCTCAATTTCGGTTGTATCGATTTCACCTCTTCCATCACTGCGAACATGGTGTGGTATATGTTTACTAGCTGCTTAATATTTGTGCAGATAGAGATGTCTACCCGTTGCTATTTGGCAAACAAACAAAGTGTCCACAATTTTGGTTGAACTGCACAATAGAATAGTATAGTCACTGCATGCAGTGCCATTTGAAAATAGACACAAAGATTGGATAGTCACTTCATGGACTACAGAAAAGTAGTATTGTACTATTTACTGGCCAATACTTGGTGCTTCATTGCTTTGGTCTTATTATACAATGGGCATCATTTTCCCTAAGTTAAAGTTTGTATTCCGAAAATAGTCTTGCGGTGTGATCGAGAGAAGACCAAATCATATTGCAGTTGATGCTCCTCCATCATGTGTGGTTCATTCTCATGGTTCCAGCTGTTGGTGAAACCACTTACGTTTGCAAGAGGGTTTGTCTTTCAGTATGTACTGAATGTTGGCCAAGAGAAGCATCCATGTTAGTAGGAAGAATAGATGTTTTTTCTAGATCATTGCTTTTGGAGCTACATATTTGTATATGATCTGTGAATCATTGAGATGCATTAACATATTGATCTTATGTATGGGAATCATACTAGTTAGTTTTAGTTGCGACGCAAGATCCGAAGTGGCTGATCTTTGCTTTTGGAGCTACATATTTGTATATGATCTGTGAATCATTGAGATGCATTAACAGTTACTTATTTCTGTTCGCTCAGTGTTTACAAGTTACTGATCGATCACTAGCTAGCCTACAAATGTGCTCCTGGCAGTTTTATTTGCGGCCCAAGATGCGAAATGGCAGTTTTTTGAATAAAAATGCCTACCTCTGAAGAAACTGACAAGCTACACTATCGATCTATATGGATAAAAATGCCTACCTCTGAAGAAACTGACAAGCTACACTATCGATCCTACACGTATAAATAGTGTATCACGCATGTACTACCTCCTTTCCAGTTTGCAGGGCTCAATTCAAGAAATGACCTACTTGATCCTACACGAATAAATAGCAGATCAAACACCTACTAGTACCTCCTTTCCGGTTTGCAGGGCTTAATTCAAACCTCTCACCAACCAAGGTACTCCCTCCGTCCGAGTTTATTAGTCCCGTGAGCAAAGCAGCAAGACCAAGGCATGGCAATAATTAATGGCATGCAGAAGTTTAAGCCTAATTAATTCCAGTGATTTAAGTGGCTGCATGCGTGCCCTCGGTTGCGACTCGTTGCATGCTGCTTCGCGTACTGCCTGCGAGCGACTCTGAGTGCCTGCATGCAGCCTGCCGTAATTAAGGCAGCTAACTGATGCGAAAAAAGATACGCTTTAATTGTTGCGGGCTTTTTAAATCCGTGAAATCATTATTGACAAGGAGGGAGATGATTTGAGTGCACTCGTTTGACCGCCATGCCGGCGTGCGACCCAGACGGGATGGGACGGCACAGTCATAATTTCAGTTTCCCTAGTTTTCCACGGCAAGCTCGCGCGCTAAGCCATTATGCATTGAATTCCGATGACCGTCGTGCTACCTTCCCCCTATAAGTACTGTTTCCCGGCCTTCTCCAGTGCCACCGTGACCCAACTCGCCATATCCTCATAAGCCCCCACCGGCCGGACGTTGCTCGCCACGTCCGCCATGCCCCCGCCCGTCCGCGGTAGGCGACGCCGGAGGCGGTCACCGCCGAAACTAGTGTTCGGTTTTTCACCGGAAGGCAGACGAAGGGAGGAGGCATTCTATCTGTATTTAGATGGCAATGCGCAGATCGAGGAGTTGTTGGAGTGCGACCGCATGGCGGAGGAGCAGGAGTTGTTGGAGCACGACCGCCTGGCGGAGCAGCAGCGTATCGCCGATTTGCGCCGCCAGCGGGACATGGAGCAGCAGCGCACCGACGCTCTGAGTCGCGAGTAGAGCGCCCGCAACTGGGCCGGCTACATGGAGGCCGGCACCCGACAAATAGCCCTGGAGGCTGTCGGGCACGCACGCGTTCGCGACGCCGATTTTCACTACCAGCTCGTCATGTGGGTTTCCCGCTTGGAAGCCGAAGCTTCGGTGGACCACGCCGGCATGGAAAGGGCCAACGCACGCAAGCAACGCGCCCTATCGCACCTCTAGCAAGTCCGAGGCGAGGTGCAGGACGCCGGTGCTGGCGTTTAGCGTGTACCGTCGGCATCGTCTAGTTAGCTAAGAGTAAGTTAGTACTTGTCTAGTGGGAGTAGATAGTTAACTTGGCTATGATGGTTGTCAACGTGGAAGTTCAGTACTCTATATGTGGATCAGACCTGTTACTTTCCTCTGAATGTTGAACTTTCCGTTGGGCTGTTATTTTTTTAAATGGGTTGTATTTGTCCTCCACGGGTTTAGAGGCTGACTTGTGGGCCTAGCAAGTTGACGCGTACACAATCAGGAGATGATTGTACGTGGAGAGGATGACAGCAGGGACCCGCCAAGGTCATGGCAATACGCAAGGAAGTGCCCCTTATTTCAAGCCAATAAAAAAAGGCTCCTTCTAGTGGATTTCTGACATCTGGTTCCCATGCCATTGTCAACGTAGTCAATAAACGAGAGAATTACTGTGGCGGTGACACGGGGACCTAGCAGCTCGCCCGATTATTTTGTTTTGGGTTAATTTGATAAATGCCTCCGAGAAATGCCACTGCAATTTCCAAACTTTGAAAAATGCCATTTCATGCCATTTCTAGTGGCATTTTTTGAAGTCTGGAGTGGCGTTTTTCAAAGTGTGCAAACTGTAGTGGCATTTTTCAAAGTTTGCAAAAATTGCAGTTGCATTTTTTAAAGTTTGGAAATTGTAGTGGCATTTTTATGAATCGCCATAATTGGAGTGGCATTTATCTAATTTGTTTTTGAGACGGAAGCAGGGTGTCAGCTGGGCTGCGCGGGACACTCTGGCCTGTCTAGATAGTCTTTTCTTTTATGTTTACCACAGACCAGCCCAATAGTTTTTTTTCTTTTTGAAAATGGCTAGCCCAGTTTTTTGTGATTTGTCAAGTAAGTCACTTTATCACGCATGTTGGGCTAGACGAGGAGAGCTTCATTCGGCTGGCCAAGAAAATGGCCTATCAGTAATGGGAAATGGGCTGTACATTTTTAAAACACATCAAACCGGCAATTAGTTTGAAATATCTTTTTTTCATTTCGAGATTTTAAATTGCATTGATTTATATGCGTGGACAATTTATTGGATTTTATATTGATATACATTTATTTTTAAAATCAGTCTGAATGTGACTCGAAATTTCGGGATTAAAAACAATTCAGACCGCACCGACATATGCAAAATTTCGTATAATTTTTTAACCGTGGCCACAATATGGACTGTAATACTAACAAAAAGAATATGGGCTCCAAAAAAACCCGTAAGAATTAGCAAATGGGCTATAAACTATTTGAAATAATGGCAGTTGGGCTGTATGTTGTTTTTCACAGATTTGAGGCTTTCCACATATGGCATGTATACTGTTGGATGTCCATCCAATGGCCGTCGTGCTTCTTCAATCTCTGCTCTTCCTGCTCCAGCCGCTCAAACAAGCGACGGCGGGACTGCCTGTACCCTCCTCCCCGCGGCTGGCTGTGCTGCCACGCAGGCCTCACCGCCCCACCGTACTCCCATCGCTGGCCTAGCTACCCCTCTACTCACCCTCAGTCCCACACATGATGTTATTCTCCGGCGACGGCAGACGAACCAGTAAACCCTCGTACTCCTCCGCGTGGGAAATAACTGCCGAGTATTCCCTGGCTCCGTGTCATTCCCTTCCTAGGCCTCGCCGTCGTCCACTGCCCTGGTACTCTCAGCACGGCCTGGTCAACATGGTCAATGAACGACATCCATCGGAAGTGGACTGTACGTGGAGAGGCTGACAGCTGGGTCCACGGTCGCACGCAAGGAAATGCCTCATTATTACGAGCAAATAATGATTCCTCCACCTGACATCTGGGACCCACTGAAAGGGCCTCTGTATTTCGCGAAAAAAATGTTACCGCCGCTGACAGCTCGGACCCACCAGCTATATCTTCGCATGCAAGGAAGTGTCTCCTTATTACGCCCAAAAAAAGAATACTCCCCCTGCTAGCCGGGACCCAGTATAGTGGGCCTACTAAGTTGACGGGGACGAAGGGCTTTGTCAACTTAGTCAATATGCACGATTCTAGCTCGACTGACCGTACGATGTCCATCCAACGGCCGTAGTCCTTCTTGAACCTCTGGTCTTCTTGCTCCAGCCGCCCAAAGCAGCGCGGTCGTGCCGCCTGCTCCTGCCTCCCGTGGCCGACTGTGCTGCCGCGGAGGCCTCACCTCCCCCATACTACTCCCACCGCTGGCCAGGCCATCCCTGCACTCCACTCACCCACACCCCTTGTTATTCTGCGGCGACGACAGCAACCAAACCAGTGAACCCTCGTACTCTTCTCCGCGTGGGCATCCACTGCCGCGTCTTCCCCGGCTCCGCGTCGTCCCCTTCCTAGGCCTCGCCGTCATCCACTGCCGTGGTGCTCTCGGTGCGGCGTGGTTAATGTGGTCAACGACCAAATTCCATCGAAAGAATAATGTACATGGAGAGGCTGACAGCTGTGTCCACGGCAGCCACAAGGAAGTGCCTCCTTATTACGCGGAAAATAATTATTCCTCCACCTGACAGCAGGAACCCACCGGACTGGCCACCAGTATTTCGCGAAAAAAACGTTTGCCCCTGACTGCTAGGACCCATCCGACGGGCCACCGTATTTCACGAAAAAAACGTTCCCCCTGCTGTCAGCTCGGACCCACCAGAAGTGCCTCCTTATTACGCACAAAAAAATGAATACCCCCCCCAGCTAGCTGGGACCCACCTTGGTGGGAGGCTGACTTGTGGGCCTACTAAGTTGACGGGGACGGAGGGCTTTGTCAACTTAGTCAATATAAACGATTCTAGCTCCAGTGACCGTACGATGTCCATCCAACGGCCGTAGTGATTCTTCAACCTCTGGTCTTCTTGCTCCAGCCGCCCAAAGTAGCACCGGTCGTGCCACATGCTCCTGCCTCCCGTGGCCGGATGTGCTGCCGCGGAGGCCTCACCGCCCCCTACTATTCCCACCGCTGGCCAGGCCCTGCGGCGACGGCAGCCTCACATCGCAGCCAAACCAGTGAACCCTCGTACTCCTCTCGGCGCGGGCTTCCACTGCCGCGTCTTCCCCGGCTCCATGTCGTCCCCTTCCTAGGCCTCGCCGTCGTCCATCGCCCTGGTGCTCTCGGCGCGGCGTGGTCAACATGGTCAAGGAACGACTTCCATCGGACGTGGACTGTATGTGGAGAGGCTGACAGCTGGGTCCACGGCCGCAGCAAGGAAGTGCCTCCTTATTACGCGGAAAATAATTATTCCTCCACCTGACGGCAGGGACCCACCGGACGGGCCACCGTATTTCGCAAAAACCGTTTCCCCCTGACTACTGGGACCCACCAGCTACACCTTCACACGCAAGGAAGTGCGTTCGGGAAAAAAAACGATTCGCCCCTCTGACTGCTGGGACCCACCAGCTACATTTTCGCACGCAAGGAAGTGCGTGACAGTCGGGACCCACCTTGTCGCAGCTTACATAGCGTTGTCATTCTGGTCGCAAACGTGTACGTACATACTGGTCGTTGTAGAGGCGCGCACGTGTCGTAGTAGAGGTGCGCACGTAGCATGTACACGTACGTACAGCGGCCAGGGTGCAAAAATAAAATATGGCCACGTATGTGTACATACGGGCGGGGTCTCGAACGCCTACTCGCGCATACATACATGGCTGGGCCGGAATGGAGAAAAAGCGTCGTCGTCGTGTTCATGGGGAGCCAACCGGCTGGGTCGGAACGAAATGTGTGGTCGTGTTTATCGGGAGGGCTTGGACGGAACAGGCGATGGAAGCGGGGCCGGGAGTACCACAGAACGGAGGAAACGGACCTCCTACATTCAAAACGGGGTCTTGTTGAGCAGGAGAAGTGCGGCGTGCCGCCAAAAGCGGATGAAACGGACCTCCTACGGTCAAACGGGGTCTGTTGATCGGGCGGGTGTGGCGTCTTGTAAAAGCGGAGAAGCGGACCTCCTACGGTCAAACGGGGTCTGTTGATTGGGAGGGTGTGGCGTGCCGCCAAAAGCGGACAAACGGACTTGTGTTGGGCGCTACGGTCGAAGCGGGGTCTGTTCGCCGGGAGGGTGTGGCGTGCAAAAGCAGGACTCCACGGATCCGTTCATCTCCACCGTCGACCTCCTCCAGCCTCCACGCGCTCCTGTTCATCCAGCCTCCACCCCGCGCTACTCCACCGGCTACTGTTCAATCACCCCTCCACGGGCACCCCTCCACCGTCTACTGTTCATCCAGCCCTCCACACCACCAGGTCCTGTTCAACCACCCCTCCACGGCCATCCCTCCACTGTATACTGTTCATCCAGCTCTCCACACCACGGGTTCCTGTTCATCCAGAGGCAACGTCACCGCTCACTATTCATCCAACCCCCCCTCCCCCCCACCAAAATGCTCACTGTTCATCCTAGAGGCAGCATCGATCGGCTTCAGTTAGCAGTAGTAGCGAAGGAATCGCTCCATCGGGTTCGATTAACGACCATCGATCGATCGCTTGGGTTCGATGAAGCGTAACTGCGGTCTGTCGCTCGGGTTGATTAGAGCCAAACGCCTCGCTTGGGTTCGATTAGAGCCAACGCCGCACACACGCTGCTGTACCTTTCCGAGAAAGCAGCATCGCTCGGCCCCGACTTCCCATCAGAATCGCAACTCCCGAAATTTTCCTCCCCCTTGCTTCTACCACGGTTTTTCCGTCATGGACGGCCCAAAGAATGTCATGCAGCTGCGTCTCCGGCCCGCCCAGGATGAAAAGCCCATTTTCTGTCATGATTTTTTGTCATAGAAGTAGGAGCCCACCACATCTATGATGATACCGGGTTTTGTCACAATTATCGTCATAGAAGTGTCATATGTATGATAGAAAAAAAATTCGTTTGGCCCAAAATGTCACGGATGTGTCTTTTTTTGTACTGGTGTCTGCATTGTATAATTTGACGTCGAAGATATAACCATGTTCAGTCTTCAAGTAAACTCTATTTACCTCCATAGTATTCATATGATTGAAACATATCTTATCCAAGACAAAAATTCTTGCATGGAAGGGGATATGCTAGTAGAATAGTAAAAAATGAAAATTATAAGTTGAAGCAAATTAATGAAGCATAAGTCATGCTTAATTACGAAAAAAGACTTGTCGTTGTGACTTACTGTATCCACTTCGAAGGTCTCATCCAGCTTGATGCTGAAGCGCCTATCATCAACTAGGAAATTTCCGTCACATAGGCCGCGCTCGTCTTCCTAGTATTCACACATAACGAAATCGTTTTCGTCGTCAGACGACATTTCCTATGTTCATCGTTGAAACATTAATTGATAAACAATTCAACTAATTCAACTATCTAGTTCTATTAGTTCTTCTAGTTTATATATAGTAAAATTTTAATTAGATGATCAAATCTCATATACCTAAATTTAATATATCTAATTCATCTAATTCATCTAACATTTGACATTAATATATCTAATTCATCTATAACTAAAAGTATTAAAAACACTTACGAGTTCTATTAATTGAACTAATTCAACTAGCTAGTTCTATTAATTCATCTAGTTTATATATAGTAAAATTTTAATTAGATGATCAAATCTCATATACCTAAATTTAATATATGTAATTCATCTAATTCATCTAACATTTGACATTAACATATATATCTAATTCATCTATAACTAAAAGTATAAAAAACACTTAGTAGTTCTGTTAATTCAACAAATTCAACTAGTTAGTTCTATTAATTCATCTAGTTTATATATAGTAAAATTTTAATTAGATGATCAAATCTCATATACCTAAATTTAGTATATCTAGCTAATTCATCTACATTTGACATTAATATCTAACATAATAAGGGAGTCAGAAGCAAACAGGCTGGGAGCTACGACAGGTAATCTCTCAAATACCACGCAAACTCAAATTTATTTTATAATGGCAATTGTAATAGAAGATCTATTTTGCACGTATGATTTGCATGAATTGCGAATGTGTTTTGCGAATGTATATGGATACACGTCAAATTTTCCCCTATTGCAACACACGATCATTGATGATACGGTGCCTACAAATGATATTGGACCAGAAAGGAACCATGTTGGAGTAGGGGAGTTAGGGTTTGGAGTTCACGCAAGGTGCGACGACCAGAAGGCAAGGTGTTGACAAGGTACCATTCCTGATCTCACCTAACACAAACAAGCACTTTTCGCTTCCCGTCAGTGTTACTCCATATTTATTTGCTCAATGACTTACTTTAAATTTGTTCACAATATTATTTCTTTTCATTTACATTAAAATTGAGCTCGTGGCATTAGGTACAATTTTTTTAAATTTCAGAATGAACTAATAAGTTGAGCTAAGTTGCCTTGGGAACACATCTCATGTTTAAAATGGCATCCTGAAAAAATCTAACCTCAATCGATCCATTGTACGTCCTATTAAAATAGAGGGTGTGCACATATGAAGGACTTGAAATGCTTATCATTTTAGAGAAAAGTGCTATTTTTTAATCCCGTTGCAACGCACGGGTATTTTTGCTAGTCTATAACTAAAATTATTTAAAACACTTACTAGTTCTATTATAATTGAACTAATTCAACTAGCTAGTTCTATTAATTCATCTAGTTTATATATAGTAGAATTTTAATTAGATGATCAAATCTCATCTACCTAAATTTAATATATCTAATTCATCTAATTCATCTAACATTGACATTAACATATATATATCTAATTCATCTATAACTAAAAGTATAAAAAACACTTACTAGTTCTATTAATTCAACTAATTCAACTAGTTATTTCTATTAATTCATCTAGTTTATATATAGTAAAATTTTAATTAGATGATCAAATCCCATATACCTTTAATTATATATATATATATATATATATATATATATATATGTATATATATATATAATCTAACATTTATATAAACTAAAAGTATAAAAAACTAAAAAGCAAAAAAAAATCATTAAGAAAAATATGTTTGTGTGTGCATGTGTGTTCACTTGTGTGTGTGTGTGTGTGTGTGTGTGTGTGTGTGTGTGTGTGTGTGTACTGTGTGTGTTTACTTGTGTGTGTGTGTGTACTGTGTGTGTTTACTTGTGTGTGTGTGTGTGTGTGTGTGTGCCCAGAGGGCGCCGACGAGTGGCAGGGGTGCGCCGGGGCGGTCGATCTTACAGTTGGGCAATGGGGATGGGCCGGGGCGACGATGGGACGCGTGCGACGGGGGCGACGACGACATCTGAGCGGGATGGTTGGGCGTCACGACGACGGCGCGCGAACGACGGGCGGGCTGGGCGGCGGCGACGGGGCGCGACGTGGCGGCGACAATGGCGACGGGCTAGGGCGGCGACGGGGCGCGCTCGACGGGGGCGACGACGGGGGCGGCGTTGGGACGGGCGCGACGAAGCAGATGAACAAAAACTAACTAAAATTTTCGTAAGTGTTGTTTATATAGGAGAGGCCTCTAGTACCGGTTGGAGCCACCAACCGGTACTAAAGGTCAAATTTGGCAGCCCAGGCGGCGGGAAGCAACCCCTCTTTAGTACTTGGTCGTGGCTGCACCCAGTACTAAAGACCCGCCCTTTAGTACCGGTTAGAGCCACGAACCGGTACTAAAGAGGGTGCGCTCCCATTCCGCGGTGCACGAAGTATAGTCCCACCTCGCCGAGCGAAGGGCAGCCGCACTAGTTTATAAACCCAGCCGCGGCTGCTCCTTCGAGCTCCTCTCTAAAGCAGGCTTCTGGGCCTAACTTTGCCGCGCTGTCCTGTGAGCCTGCTGGGCCTTATGGGCCTGTATAACCACGCCCAAGGCCGAGCAGGCCCACTGGGCAGCGCGAAAATATTTTATTTATATTGTTTTTTCTTTTCTTTTTTACATATTTTCTTCTATTTATTTCTGAATAGTTTTTTTGTGGTATTTAGAGTTTCTTTGTGAATATTTTTGCTTTAGGTAAAATAAATTGAATAGTTTAAATTTGAATTATTTGAAATTTGTGTGAATCACTAGTTTGTGAATAACTTAACTTTAAAAATAGATTTTCCGGTGTTTTTTCTTACTCCCTCCGTCTAGGTATGTAAGTCATCTTACGAAAACCAAATATTCCCAAAACACTTAGGCACGGTACATTAACTCTCATCTCGTTTCTTGTTTCATGACATATCAACCAATAAGATATGTGAGCCATGAATGCTTTAAATGACTTGAGACAACAAACACGACATGTAGTGGTCAGTTCATTGCATGCAATGTTATTAATTATCCAAAAATCATTAAGTTCTCTCGTTTTCTACTCCACCTTGGTCGCAGTGCGCAGTCTAAGATGACTTACACACCTAGACGGAGGGAGTATGTTTAATATTAGTGTGTTTTATCATTATATTCAAATTGGTAATACATCTGGAGTTGTAATAAGTTATTAAAATTTTGAATTGCCGTTGTAACAGATGAGTTTTCGTTCGAAACCCTGATACTTCAAAACAGATTGCCCAGTTTGTACATGAAGTGAATCCAATTTTTGGTCGTAACCCTCTCTACTTTTTTGCACATACTATGTGGGTGAAATAATGATACCATGCCAAGTTTCAAGCTTTTCAGAGTTTATTTGTAGTGCTTTTTAATTTTAGGGTCATTTAACTCTCTAAAAAAATCAGTAAATGCATTAAAAATATTAAATTATGTCAAAAAGGGTTGAAAGTTGATGACGTGGCTTTGAATGGTGCATACTGAACGCAAAAAATGTCCGGAGTTATAATAAGTTATTAAAATTTTGAATTTCCAGTGTAACAAATGAGTTATTGTCCGAAACCTTGATACTTCGAAACAGATTGTCCAGTTTGTACACGAAGTGCATCCAGTTTTTGCTGTAACCCTCTCTACTTTTTTGCACATGCTAATTTGGTCTCATTCACTTTGAAAGCAAGAATAGATACAACCCACGTCAGCACACACGCATCTTATAGCATGACATTCAATGGATATAAAAGGTGAATGAGATCAAATTATATCTCATCTAGATAAGTTCTAGCAAAACTGTCAAAAGTATGGCAACCGGTGCATTATGAAGTTCATGGGCAGCTATCAGAAATGAATGAACAGAGTGTCTAATGACAAACTGAATTAATACTACCACACTGATGATCATTCCCTGGAAAAGGTTATTCAGTAATGCTATGAGCAGCTAATGTGAGTTTGAACATACGGAAATGCAGAAGTAAACTAGCAGTTTATTGCCCGAAATTTTTGTTGCTATGAGAAAAACTCTTCTATTTTTTAGGAAAAGGCATCCAGGCGCTTTGCCATTTGTACAAGAAAATTTTGTCTACAGAATACACAAGATAATTATAACTAACCTGCCTTCACCTCTTTACATCATCTGGCAAACCTGGGAGCCACTGGTTATTTGCAATTTCACCGGCAGCTTGACCCAACAGCTCGCCACTCATAACACCATCGTCATCCATTGTCGTGGCCTGCATCTCTGGACTGCAGTACACCGCATCATTGCTTTTCACCGGCTGCTGTTGGTAAGGGAAAGCACCGAGCTCTCCTTCGATCCTCCCTCTAATGTCGACGAGGAGGCAGCGGAGCCTGGAAACCTCAGCCTCAACCGCCGAGTGACTCTGAAGCCTCCTCAAGAGCTGCTTGTTTAGAGACTTGAGGCGAGCCACCTCCTCCTCCAGCAACGTCGTGTGGGCCTTCTTCTTCTCACGGTACTTCCTCACAGCTGCCCGGTTACCGGCGGGCGCTTCTTCTTTGGGCCGTCGGTCTCTTGCGGCGACTCCGAGGTCTGGGCGACATCGTCCGACTCCGCCGGGAGGATCTTGGTGTGGACATGGACGCAGGTCTGGGTGTGGTGGGCAAGGTCATGGCGTACAAGCGGGTTGCAGCAGGCGTGGGTGTGAGTACATGCGAGATGCTCCGTCTCCGTGTCTTTGAGAATGTCGTCGAAGTAGCTGTCCATGGAGATGGAGCAGTTCTCGTGGGGTTCGGTGACCATGGCAGGACGCAGGTACGTCTCCGGATTGGTGAAATATATGTCCCCGTCGTCCATGGGCCGCAAGAACAAATTAAACCTGATAACATGAGGAGTTGACGACAGCATATATGAGATGCTCTTGCCACTGAAAATTCGGTGCAGATTAGAGCAATCGAGGTGCTTATATTCACGGCAGATGTCTGGGACTCTGGGAGTAGAAAAACTGAGAAGGGAGTTCCTCCACCAATCATTCATTCAGCAATCGAGTGCAAAGGACGGCATTGGGAAGGGCTTACCGATGATGATTGGATGGAGGTCAACCGGGAAGAACGAGGAAAACGAAGGAGAAGCTCAGAATGAGATGGCTAGATTGAGCTTACCGGCGCTCAGACAGGAGGAGTCCCGTGCGGTGGCTCCCGACGTTCTGCTGGATGAGGAGGACGATGACGATTGGTGGGCGGAGCCGCGATGGGGAATAACCAGCAACGTTTTCGCGTGCTATTCCTTCTCTTGTTCGCATTGACTTGGTTTCCTTTCTCGGGGTGGATGCTTTTCGTCCGATGTCGTCATCCATGGATAGGGGGTGTGAAGAGAAGCAAACCCAAACCACTTTGCCCGGTAGGTTGGTGTTCATGTTCGCCGCAGCGGAGATTTTTTCACGACGGACTGATGGAGGGGTGTGCGGCTCTACTTTCCCAGGGGGTCAAATGTCAATCAAGTACAGTAAAGTAATTAGTGATGAATATATTCCGTTGGAGAAAACGACATCATCTTGAATGATAATCAAGCGGAACAAACATTTTCTTTTGGACAAACTAAGGTACAAGATCGATAGACATGGCGCAAAATGCTGATTCTCGGCGGGGAGCACGTACAAAGTCTGTCCAAGTTTTTTTTAACACGCCACAAACGCAGATACGTACACGCATATATACTTTTACTTATGAATCCTTTGATACACTTGGAATAGTTCCTCCCGCTCCTAGGGTTCCCCTCGCGCCCGGCGCCCGACCCGCCCTCCCGCGCCTCGGCAGCAGGCGTCGCGCGCCAGCGCCCGCGCCCGCCTCCTCCCCCTCCGCCCGCCCCACGGTCGCCTCCCGAGTGAAGCGGCGGGGCCCTTTCCCCCCCCCAACACCCTCCCTTCCTTCCTCCGCCGCCGCCGGCTTCGCCACCGGGCCTGCCGCGTGGTGTTGGCGGCGGCAAGGCTCTTTTCCTTCCTGGCGCGGTGCCATGGCTTGGGTGGTGGCGTCCCGCGGCGGTGCTCCTCGGTCGACGGTGGTTCCGGCGGCGGCTGCTGCTCAAGGCGGCGCGGCTTCGGGTGGCCTAGAGGCGGCGGCGTGGCCACTTGGCGGCGGGCTGGCGCGGTAGATGGTGGCGTTGCCCTCCCGGTCCAGATCTGGGCCCATTTGGACCCCATCTGGGTCTGGGCGTGCCTGACTCGGTCTCACCTGCGGCGGCTCCGGCGGGGGCGGTGATGGCGCGGCTCGTGCTGGGGGTTGTGGAGACGGCGGCACGTCTACTGCAGCGCGACGACGGGTGCCCTTTTGGGCTCGGCCGGGCCTCGAGGGCCTGGTACGCTCCCCTTGCCGCGTCCGGTCAGTGACCGCCGATGGTGGTGGAGGTTGTCTCCTCCGGCGTGGCTGCTGTCGCTGCCGCTCCTCGTTCCCGTCTGCTTCCTCTCGACCTCGTCGGTCTCGCTTCGATGACCATGGCGAGGCAGCGGTGATGATGGCAAGACCGTGGTGGCGCAGTTCGTGGGTGGCTTGTCTGGTGGAGCGCGCCGGACCGTTCGGGAATATGGGTGTTTGGCGGATGGGAGAAATCCATGTCGGCTTGCCGGCACCGATGCGGTGACGCCCATGGGCGCCACCGTTCCTTCCTAAAGGGTGTCAGGTATTCCCCTTTCCCACGCCCCTTTGCATACCGGGGAAAACCCTAGGACCTGTCCGGGCAGCAGCGTCGTCGTCGCGTTTTCCTTCCTGAAGGTGCTGCTTGGTATGCGGAGGTTCGAGGTGCTTGGAGCGAGGTGGTACATCTTCGGTTGGCGTGGCGGTTTCGGGTTATCATCGTTTTTGTCGATCCGACGCTGTTAACATTATTTTCTCTCTTCTTTCTCTTTTGTTTCTTTTGGGCATGCTTGTGTTGTTTGCCCCAGCATTGAACTCTTTGTTGTATCGGGCGGTTGCTATATCTATATAGCGGGGAGAAAGCCTATTTTGTTATACACTTTTACTTATGAATGCGCACAGGCACACCATACCCTATGAGCACCTTCGAAAGACCGAGACGGCACATCATCTTGAGATTGACGAAGTCACCGTAGATGCTTTTTGTCATCGACGTGACATCCCCCCTCCCACTAAACGCACATTGCTGTCAGGCCTGGAATAAATCCAGAAAAAGCACCAACGTCATGTCTAGGACTTGAACGGATATCATTGTCCTCCTAACCATCCAAACACAGTTTGGTTTGCGAAGTCTGTCCAAAGTTGAGAGAAAGTTTAGTTAACGACCAATTTTTTAGAGGGCGCCGATGCACGTTTCCATACGGTGGTAATTTCGATGTTGAACCCTGACTTGTCGTACAATGAGATGGCTAAATTTTTTAGGTTTTTTCTGGTAAGTTTTCGTGTTGCATGGCTTGGGAAGGAGAAGCGGCAGCGTTGCCTCACGATAGGAATAATGTTCTCTCCGCCCTACCCTATTTCATTGGTGCGTTTTTCAACGGGAGGGTATGTGGAGTTGTGTTTCCGGCGAGTCTTTCAGGATCCGGCCAGTTTAGGTTTTCGGTGGATCTGTATGGATTTGGTGGGCTTTTGTGGTTTTCTTAGTTTCTACATGTCCTTATCAGTGTATTTTTTCCTTCGGGGTGGTGTTTGCCTCACAAAGCACCTCCGTCGGTGCCTCCTAGTCCGCATTGGTGACTCCCCAGACGCTACTTGCATAAGCTCCTAATTTTAGAAATTTTCTCTGCTGAGAAGGAGGTCCAGAGGCGGCGACGTACCATGCTCACGGCATGCTACCGATAGATGTAGGAGGAAGAAGATTTCGACACCTCCAAAAATTTAAATGTTTTTCTATTTTTTGTAAGGGTGAGTTTGTGGGTCTTTTCACAAAAAGTCCAGAATTTATTAAAATGAGGACACTTTTATGTGCTCGCCCTATGTTGATGCGTTTTTTGTTTTGTAAAAAATATAATGAGGTTTATTGGATGGTTTGGAAAATAACTGTAAGGGTGAGAGGTTGTAGAAAACCCTGAAGGCGAGGAAGCAAATGGCCAAAGCTTCCATTTAATAGTAGATATATGTTGTTAACCAGATTATTGTGGACTGGACCAACCCATGACTCAAACGTGTTCGACCCCCAAATTCGGAGCTCCTCCTATACGACGCCTTAAAGACGTCAAGTTGGGGACCTCTTATATGACGCATTTTGCGTCATCTAGGAGCACGGCGCATAGGAGTCCACATGACTGGCCGGTCCACTGGGGTGAAGCGAGTTGGGTTTTGTAACGCGTGACATATTTAAGAACCAAATGCAACGCGCTTGCAGGAGATCAAACTAGCGACCTCCCACTCCTGCACTCATGCTGCTAGCAAATACTCCCTCCGTCCCAAAATAAGTGTTAGGGAGTAGAACCAAAGGTTGTTCATTGGCAAGCGCAAATTTAAGAACACACTGAAGCTTTGGAATTTCAAACTTCTTTGAAATTTTTGAAATATTTCTTGAAAATTGTTGACAATTTCAAAATGTTGAATATTTTTGGAAAACACAAACAATTTTTGAAATTCCAAAACGTTCCTTGAAAAATCCGAAGGATTTTCTGAATTTATACTTTTTTTAAAAAATCCAACTTTTTTGAAAAACACCAACTATTTTTTGGAAAAAGTCAACTATTTTGAAATAATAAAAAATTAGAAAACACATTTTTTGAAATTTATGAACATTCTTGAAAAGCATAATCATTTTTTAAAAACTCGAACATTTGTTCAACACGATTTATTTCTCGAAAATGGGAACATTTTTTGAAACTCCGAACAAAATTTGAGGTAAAGCGGACATTATTTGGATCTGTGAACAAATTTTTAAAGAAGGATCTTTTTTTAAAACTCCAATTTGTTTTTAAAATTTGTGAACATGTTTTGAAGTTGTGACGTCATTTATATATTTTTTTAAAAAAAGTCAGAAAAAAGAAGTGAAAAATGAAATCAAAAAAGGAAAAAAATCATAAAAGCTAGTAGAAGAAAACAAACAGAAAAAAAAAATGACTGTAGGAACCTTCTTGGTTCCCAAAGTCAGTTAAGCCACACTGTGAACTTGTGTCGACGGTGGCGAATGTGGTTACACACAAAATGCGTCAACCCATATCGTGCGCTCGGGTGGTTCGACTGTTCGTTGCGTCGATAGGAACGAATAGGGAATTTGGTTTAAGTTGGCCCTATAGCGATTCCAGCAACATGGGCCAGCCAATAAATTCAATCCCGCAGGCTCATCCGCCTAGTTCAATCGCCTTTTTCCGCTCCATTTTGCTGCTGTCACAGGGAAAACCATTTTTTCGATTTTAAAACACTTGTGAATCCAAAAAAGATATGTGGCTTTTAAAAATGGTTCATAAACTTTAAAAAAAGTTTCAAAATTTTTAAAAATATTCATGAGTAAAAAATTCAAGAAATTGTGAAAATCACAAATTTTATAAATATTCATACATTTTAAAGAGGGCCATGATTGGTTTTCAAAAAATTGAAAACGAATAAAGGAGAAAAAACAAGCAGAAAAAATAGCAAAAAACGCAAAATCAAACACATAGAAAAACCAACTAGAAAACAAAGATTCACAAAACCAGTAAAACCATTGTATGAGCCAACCTGATACAAGAGGGTGTGCTCAGCGTAGGAGTGCGCCAAGATTGACCCAAAGTTCAAGAAACAAAACAACTAAACCCAAAGACATGAGCATCACCGAATGATCACACTGATGGCTCTCTCCCCTTCCCCTCCCCCTCCCTCCCAGTCCCCCTCCCCGTCTACCTCTCCTCCGGCCCCTACTCCGCCCTCTTCCCCCTGCCCATTGCCGATGATGCTGCCTCCGCTCCTCCTCCCTACTCTTCTCGGTCCGGCAGCTCAGGGCGGGCTCTCTTCGCGGGTCCAACCGCTTCTGGGTTCTGGGTGGTGATGCGTCCGACTCTGAGCCGGATGTGCCAGTGGCGGCCCCTTTTGGCAGTGTGGTTATGTCTTCGGTGGCTCCACGCCGGGTGGTCGCGGTGGGGCCTGGAGGGCTTCGTCTTCCTCGGTTCTGCCGGAGCCGGGATGGTCGTCGGTAGTACCCCGTCACTCCCGCCGCGCTGGTAAGTTCGCCCGTCGTTCACTCGTTGCTAGCATCCTGGGTTCTGGTTCCTCGTCCCCTCTTCCCTCGCCTGGTTCGTCCTTGCCGACTCCGGCGTCCTCCTCGCTGCTGGTGGATTTGGAGATCCCTGACGGGTGGGTGGCGACAGAGGCGATGAGGGTGGGTAGCCAGGCGGCGTCCCTAACCCTACCCTTGGTTGGCGGCCGACAGTTTGTGGGGTTCTGCCTGGGCCTCACGCGTTGGATGTTAGGCCTCGCCTTGGGCCTGGGACGATCCTGTCAGATGCGGATTTCCCCCCACTCTCGGGCTCTGGGGGACCCTGGTCGCGCCTTGCGGTATGTTGCGCCCAGCCCATCCCATCCTCGCCCCCGCGGCCTGCTCTGGGTCTTTAAAAGCCATCCCGACCCCCGGCTAGGGTTTCCTGCATCTCGTTCCGAATTCCTCATATCTAGAATTCCTCCTTGCATTCTCTCCCTCGCCCCACCTCCTCCTCCTCTCTCCCGCTCCTACACCGTGGTTGTCGTCATGGACCGCTCAAGGGGGCTCTTCCTGTGAGCACAACTCCAATGGCAAGCAGCCTTTGGAGTCTGGGGGCGTGGGCGATGGGGATACGTTGGCTTATGAGGCGGCTCTCCGGGCCAAGCTTCAAGATGCCCGGTAGACCAAGGCCCGTGCTCCCGATGGGTGGGGCGCAGCGGCGGCGGCGGTGGAGGGTGGTGCGCCCTCGGATGCGTGGGAGGCGGTGGCGTTAGCTTCTCGGTCCTCTCCTCCCCCCGCGACGCCCAGATCCGGTGTGGTGAGGTCGGGGGCTGGGGCTGGCCCAGGCAGTGGCGCCCCCGTCCCAAGCAGCGCTTC
This sequence comes from Aegilops speltoides, assembly GCA_021437245.1. NCBI lineage: Eukaryota > Viridiplantae > Streptophyta > Magnoliopsida > Poales > Poaceae > Aegilops > Aegilops speltoides. Next base: position 479,782,187 of record CM038147.1, read on the forward strand.
CCCAACAACTTCCATCCTAACAAATCCTGCTAGTTCGGGCCAGTGCGCCGCGGCGATGGCATCCTTCCTCCCGCCCTCGGGTGGCCCGAACCCCTTCCCCCCTTCTACATCACACTCCACCTCCCCGTGAGGCTCCATGTCCTGCTTCGCGTGCCACCATCTGGGTCATTTTCAATTCCACTGCAAGTTTCCTCCTTTTGCCTTATCTGCCGCCAGGATGGCCAGCTGACGGTTGATTGCATCAACTGCTCTCCTCTGCCCGTGCTCAAACACCTTGGGTTGGGGCTTACTGGTTGTGAGTTCTTTGCGCTAGTGGTGGATCTGGACCGCATTGTCCATGTGTCCCGTTATCCAAAATGCGGCGGTGGTCTCTGTCTTGTCCAAAGATCCCCCCCACCCCATATGCTTGATGATGAGCTCAATGCTTGGGGTCCTGATATCTGGGATTGGCAAATTCAGCAACTCTCGTCGTCGTCCTTTTGTGTTATCTTTCCCTCCTCCGACAGTCTTAGGATGATTGCGTCGTGTACGAGCTTCAACCTTCCCCGGAACCATCTTGTTATCGCTGTTCAGGAGGCGGTTGAGGGTGGGAAAGCTTCCGCGACCCTGTCCAACTCTTGGGTTCTGTTGGATGATGTCCCACCAGTGATGCGTAGTTCCGGTGCTCTCATGGCCTTTGTTAATCTCGTTGGCCAACCCCATTCTGTTGATGCTGCCTCGCTTGCTAGACATGTCCCTATCCGCATGCTCATCAAGTGCATCTACCCCAAGAGCGTCTGTGGTCATCTTTAGATTTTTCCTGGTTCCTCTATTTATCACATCTTCGTTCTCTTGAAAGATCGGCACCGTTCTCTGCCGAGGTCCCACCTCCCCCTCCTCCTGCTCTGTCTGATGATGCGGGAAATGATGGTAGCCGCGGGGTGGTGGGGGCAGCATGAATGAATCTCAGGACTCCAGACCTCCCTTCTCGCAGAATGAGTGGGATGCGCTCAGCCCACGTATGCAGGAGGTCTTTAAGCACCGGGCCCCGCGAGGTGGGGGCGGTGGTGGCGCGACGGCCACGGCTTGCTCTCCCTCCGCCAAGGCCCCTGATGTTGGGAGCCTCGCTGCCCAAGGAGGTGGCTCCAGGCTTCCTAGGCCCACTAGGCCTCTCCAACCGTCCTGCTAGGCCTCTCTCCTTGTCTCTTTCGGGCGTGGATGATGAGCTCGTTCCCCCCGGCACTGCTCCTACCCCTCCCTCGGCTGTGCCTCGCTCCAAGTCCAAGTCCAAGTCCGCGTTCTGGAAGTTCTCTGCTTGAAGTCGGGCATCCGGAGCTTCCAGGCAGTCGGCGACGGGTCTTTGCCGCCAGCTGGATGGAGATCTAGGCCGGGTGGCGCTGCCGCGGCCTCGCCGTCCTCGGGGCATTCCCTCCCCGTCCGTACTCCAATCTCCACGGCTCGCAAGAGCCGCCATACCAGGGACGCGGGGGAACCAGTTTCGTCGCATGCTGCTCGGAGGGCTGAGGCCAAGGATATTGGCTCCATAGGTATGCCTCGTGTCTCTCCCAAACGCGTCTTACTTTCGTATTTTTTGGATGCTAATTTTTTGGAAGTTGCCTCCTGGTCTGGTCTTATTCTGGGCTCTTCTTCTGGGTCTCCTTCCTGTCTTCTTTCGATCATTCATGCTAATGAACTTGTTCAAGCGGCTTTGGCCAGAGCCAAAGATCGTGCGGCGACCTTGGCTTCTTCCTTGGTAGTGGCTGAGGGGGTAGGGAAGTGAGGTCGTCGGTGCCCCAGCCCCAGGTTCCCAAAACTAGAAGAAGGCAGTTGGTGCCGTCGGCCCCTTGCGGGAGTAGTCGTCGCATAAAAAACTTGAGTTGTAGATGAAAGCCTTATTCTGGAATATGCGTGGTTTCAGCGCTAGGGGGCATCGGAACTTGCTCAAGGATTATATTCATTCTAATGGGATTGATCTTATTTGCTTACAATAGAATACTAAGGCTTTCTTCTCTCACGCTGACTTGACTTCCTTGGCTATCAATGGTTCCTTTGTTTGGAGGTGGTTACCGGCCTTTGGCCAGTCTGGTGGGATCCTTATGGGGGCGCGCCTTGACGTTTTCGATTTGGTTTCCTTCTAGACCGACTCTTACTTTACCAGTATGGTCCCATTTTACTCTGCCTTGGGTGTTAGTTGGGAGTTCATTAGGGTTTATGGGCCAGCTAATCATTCCATGTCTAATGTTTTTCTGTTGGAGCTTGCGGCTAAAGTAGAGTCCATTAATCTTCCCTTTCTCATCGGCGGTGATTTTAACCTGGTTAGGTTCCCTTGGGATAAAAACAATTGCAATTTCTGCCGGTCTAGGGCCGATAGTTTCAACGATTTCATTAGATGTTTTACCCTTAGGGAGATTCACAGGTCTGGGGCGCGGTTCACCTGGTCTACTCATCAGCTGGATCCAGTTAGGTCGGTCTTAGATAGAGTGCTCATTTCTCCTGAATAGGACAGTCTGTTTCCCCGCTCGTCTCTCGTTGCGGAGTCTGCTATTGGGAGCGATCACAGCCCCTCCTCCTCGACCTGGGCTTGGCCTTGGTTTCTCTCCCTCGGCCATTTAGGTTTGACGCCTCGTGGGTTCTCATTAATGGTTTCCATCAAATATTGTCGGACAGAATTCTCTACATCTTTGGTCTCCCCCATCGCTCCATTGGTCCTATGGATGATTGGCATTTCCTTTCTTCTAGTCTTCGTCGCTTTCTTAGGGGTTAGAGCTGGAATTGGTTTACTAATTCTCGCAGAGATAAGGAAAGGCTACTCGCTGAAACTAAGGTCATGGATGCGGCGGCGGACTCTGTTGGGCTGGATGAGAGGGATTGGACTCATAGATACGAGTTAGAAAAGGCTCTCGTTGATTTGCACAGGCAGGAGGAGGCGTACTGGCAATAGCGAGGTCGCATTTCTTGGACCCTCAAAGGCGATTCTATTACTGCTACTTTTCCGCGATTGCTAATGGCAGGCGTCGGAGGTGTTCCATCTAGCGGCTAAATATCAACGTGGTGGTTATGGCCGACCCTGTTCTTTTCAGGTATCATATTCTTCTTTTCTTCCCTGCTGGCTGCTAAACCTCCTGATGATGTCTGGATCAGTCCCAATCTTTGGGGGCTGGTGAGAGGGTTTCCATGGACAATAATATTGCCCTTATGACCCCACTCTCTCATGACAAAATTGACTTGGTGACCTCCTCGTCCAAGGCTAATTCTGCCCTTCCTCCTGATGGGTTCTCTGTTTCCTTTGGAGGGTTCTGCCAAGGCACGATGGATATTTCTAGGTTAAATTATGCTATCATTTCCCTACTCCCCGAGGTCAAAGGGGCAGACTCTATTGCTAAATTCCCCTCTAAGGGTTTCGCCACGTGGCTCTCCCCTGTTGCCCGTAAGGTTATTGGGAAATAGCAATCGGTGTTCATTAAAGGGCGCTTCATCCTAGATGGGTTTCTCAGTCTTCACGAAATTATTCACAACCTAAAAGTCAGGCACTCTAATGCTATGATTCTCAAGTTGGATTTTGAGAAGGCCTATGACTCGGTGAGTTAGTTATTTCTTCGGGATGTTCTCCTTGCTAAGGGTTTTGAGGGGGCTTATGTTCATCGGGTGATGCAGTTGGTTTGTGAGGGTCACACCGCGGTCTCGGTAAATGGGGTTCTCAGCCCTTACTCCAAAAATGGTTGTGGCCTCCGCCAGGGTGATCCGGCCTCTCCCCTGGTCTTCAAATTTGTTTCCGACGCATTTTCCTGCATCTTGAACCAGGTGGCGGTGGCCGGGCATATCCTCCCCGCCGCGTCCCACCTCATTCCTTCCGGCGTGACCCACTTACAATACGCGGATGACCCTATTATTCTGGTGGAAAACTCGGACCAATTCTTAGCTAACCTAAAGTTCCTCTTGCTTTGTTTCGAGGAAATGTCTGGGCTTAGGATTGACTTTTCTAAAGTGAGGTGTTGGTTTTGCGGGCTCCTGATGAGGAAGCAAGACGGGTTGCTTCCCTTCTTAACTACTCTCTCGGCTCTTTTCCATTCAAATATCTCGGGATGCCCATTTCCCCTTACAAACTTTTGTCTAGAGATTTTGCTTTTTCTGTCCCTAAGGTTAGGAATAGGGTGACGCCTTGGAGGGGCCGTTACAACTCCACTGCGGGTAGGGTTTGTCTTATCAACGCCTGCTATCGTCTCTTCCTATGTTTCTCATGGGTTTCTATCGGCTGCCTAAAGGCATCCACGCCGTCTATGATAAGCATAGGAGTGGGTTTTACTGGAACACCGCGGATAATAAGAAATACAGGTTGGTTAAATGGCAAACCATGTGCAGACCTAAGAATCTGGGGGGGCTAGGCATCCTGGACACTTCCCTTATGAATAAATGCCTGATTCTGAAATGATGGTGGCACTTGCTCTCCTCACCCCCAGATGCGCTGTAGTGGCATATTCTCAAAGCTAAATACTTCCCTACCTTCTCCCCTCCTTTTGTAACACGACGGGCTCCCCTGCAGTGTCCCAATTATGGCGCCAAATTCTCAATGTCAGAGATGATTTCAGGGCTCTGGTTATATTTTCTATAGGTGATGGTGCTTCGATTATCGGTTTTGGCTTGCCTGGTGGGTGGGGGAGACGCCACTTGCGGTGGCCTTCCCTACCTTATTTACATATGTCACATTTCCTTCTGTCTCCATCATGGAGCTCGTGGCCAGGGAGTGGGCCTTTGGCTTTCGGCGGGCCCTGTCTCCTGTAGAGTAAGAGGATTGGCATCACCTTGTTGCCATCCTCCCTTCGCTCTCGGAGTCTCAGGACGTGGTCTCTTGGCCACATGATGCCTCTGGTCACTTTTATATTAAGTCGTGTTATCATGTGCTGGCCCTGGGTTCGGTCGCTAACAAGTTCATGTCTTTGCCCAAGATTAATATTTTCATGAGGCAGGCCATGCGTGGCCGTCTGCCGGCCGCAGACCAGATCAAGAAGCGGAATGGGTCGGGATCAAGTTTTGTGCCTTATGTGGCGAGCAGGAGGACACGGACCACATCCTTTTCCGCTGCCACTTGGCCATGTTTTTCTGGAGCTGCCTCCGTGAGTGGTTGTCGGTCTCCTGGGCCTCGCTTAATTTTGCTGACCTTCCATCCGATGTTGCTTCCCTTCGTGGACAAACCAGGAGGTTGTTCTGGTTCAGATTTTCGGCCATGTGTTGGACTCTATGGACGACCCGTAATAAGTTTACCATTGAACAGGTGTTCCCTAACAAGGCAGTTGACTGCTTATTCAAATTTTCTAGCCTGTTGCAGCAGTGGGAATCTCTGATTAGAGAAGGCGACAAGGCGGCCGTGGAGCTTCTGATCTATCGCATTCGCGCTTCGACTAGCAACATTTTGGCCGGTCTTCATACCGGAGTTCAGCAGCCGCACTAGCTCATGTCTTTGTCAGCGTCGTCGTCTTGCTCTTCTGTCATCTGGACTTTTGTCGTGTGGGTTTGTGGGCCTGCGTGCTTACCTTCCGGTTGTGGCCTTTCTTCGGATTGTTGTTCCCTTTGCGGTTGTTGGGGGGTAAATGTTGTGGATCTGTTTGTGTGTGCTACTCGGTTGTCGTGTGGCTTTATTAATTTAAAGTCAGGCTAAGGCCTTTCCTCTAAAAAAGCATCGCCGAATACGAGCTTAGAAAAACTCTAAGAGAGTCATCATATTGTTAGCATCTATAACGCGTATGAAGCGTGTTCAAAATATTATGGAGACTGCCGAGGCAACGCTCATACTCAAATTCGCCACATTGCAGCCTCCATATTATTTCTTTTCCTTATTGTTTTAGTTGCATCAAGTTAACACTCATACACTCAATACATAGACTATATATGTTGTGTTAGAAAGTTCTTACATAGAGCAAGAAAAGTCTCTCTCAAAAAAAGAGCAAGAAAAGTCGACTAACAACATTTTTATATCATAGGTGTTCACAAAAAACGCTTTTACATTTAAGCAACTGTAACTTGAATTTGAGCCCCATCGCATCGACGGTGAATGCTACGCACGGGGCACATGCATATGTGATGAGTCTAAGTACCGCAGTGTAACATCCCTAAGTAATACCCTACTCCAAATAATTATTATGTTACTTAATTTGCAATCATCATGGCATCATGCATTATTCCACTATGCAATATTCTCAAACTCATGACAAAAATATTAAATGTCTTTAAACCATTTGGTTTTCCCATTATTATTATTATTTGATTTTATCAAACCCATGTTTCTTTTTTATCTTAGGCTTTGAGATACAGTATTAAGTTTTGCACACACTCTTGTATATGTATGTAGGGCCTTCACACCAAGTTTCACAATTTTAGCACAACCCTAATGTAGCACCTCGGCTCAGCTAACATGATGTGCCTTGCATATCAGCCCAAGGATCCGAGTCTTCTGGTATAAATTGCAAATTGGAATCAAGCACAACCACAATATATTACATCACATGCGTGTGCCAACAATTATGTACATTATTTATGTAACATGGTATCGTAGTCTAGCAGCGGAATACATGACGAATTGACAACGATAGTGGGGATCCTTACCAAAGGGTCCCTGTTGGGACATGATCCTAACGCTAAAGCATGATCATCCTCAGAACACTGACAGTCAGCATCTGCTGCATCTTGCATAACAGGCCAAGTGATTTGTACCCACAAACTCACAACAATTATAGCAAGCATCATGGTAAGAGTATAGCACACATATGCATAGGCATATAAGAATGATGCATCTTGGTCTAGTTTTATTTTAGCACAAGGACGGTTGATCAGAACCTCTGCATAAAACCAACAAATAAATCGGTAGTCCCCCAAAAAGGTCGCTACAACTGTAATAGCTCAACAGTTGCCCAAGACAATTTTCCAGAAGACAAGTGTCAAGGTTGCTTCCCGGAACATGGAAGCGGTGTTGATAAAAAATATGTAGCAGCTGCCCAATATGGTTGGCCACAAGACAAGTGTCAGGGGCGCTATTCTAAACACAAGAGCGGTGCCACAAAGAGAAACTCAATAGCTTCCTAAGAAGGTTGGCCACAAGAAAAGTGTCACGGACTCTATACTCAAGACATGGGATCGTGTCGAGCAAAAATAAAGTCAGCGCTTCCCAAGTAGGTTGGCCAAAAGCCAAGTGTTAGGGGTGCAAAACAGGGGAGCCGTGTCGAGCAAAAATAAAGTCAGCGCTTCCAAATCAGCTGGCCACAAGACAAGTGTTAGGCTGGTTGTACTAGGAGTATCATAGCTAGTATCATGCATGCCAACTAGTCAAATTTGATGAAGTGTCATAGAATTAAATGAATAAAGAGAGGGTTGAGTATCATAGTATCATGGTATTGTATCATAATAAATGCTATGCTAGTATGTCTCATGCATGGCAATAAATAAAGTACTAGATGATACTATGCATTAGGGAGGTAGTATCATACACTAGTATCATATGCATGATACTAGTATATGTTACTCCCCATTACAACCATCCAGGGGCACTAAGCAAAACATTGGAGCCGTGTCGAGCAAAAATAAAGGCAAACAAAAATCCATCAAGGCCATATGTGCTTTCGGTACAAGTGGCAAGCCTGGCTAAAAGTATATAGAACAACACTTTACCATACCCTCTCCCTTGCTTGGTATAGCGAGTTCTGCAAGGCGATAGAGTTGGGTTACAGGGGTTGGATTCACTTCTATTTGACTCTGTGTTTTTTTAACTCTCCAACCTCTTTATTTATTCTAGGGTATAAGAGGTACCAATGCGCTTGGGGCCTCATCAAACCATGTGCTAGGGGTAGAGAATCTAGCCAATCTTGCTAACTCATGGGCAACCGAATTTGCTTCATGGAGGCAATGCTCGAATCGGACTTGACCTAGAACATGTGGCATGTGGTAACAATCATCAATCACTGCTGCAGTCGGGCCAGCAAATAAACTACCATCTTGCATTGCTTGTATCACATCACTATTATCTGAGTTAATCACCAATCTTGAGCATGCAAAGCTTTGCCCCAGATTGAGTCCAGGCTGGAGTGCAAGGGCTTCAGCCATTAAGGCATCCATGCATTCGCCTGCTACATTATTTCCTGTCACCAAAAAGTTTCCAAAATTATCCCAAGTACAGCACCCACTGTGCCTTGCAGAGAGTCCGAGTCAAAGCCCGCATCAACATTAAGCTTTACTGTCCCGGGAGGCGGACACACCCAAGAGTTTCTCTGAATTTTTGCTTTTGGCTTAGAGGCTGCAAAGCCCGCATCCACAATTTTTGCTTTTGACTCTGTGTCTTCATTAGTCAGGCTCATTATGCTACTGTCGGGTGGTTGGTGCAACATATGCCAAAGGATGGCTAATCATTGTGGGAGCTAGTAAGACGTCGCCGGTACCTGGAAACGGGATAAGGCGTAGACATGCACGCCAGCGAATCTTACCCAGGTTCGGGGCTCTCCTAGGAGATAACACCCCTAATCCTGCTCTGCGGGGTCTTCGCATGATCACTAGATCGACAAGTAGCTACAAGGTTGCTCCTTGAGCTGCTCGGCTAGAGGAGGAAGAAGGGCAAGGCTAGCTCTACTCCTCTCTCTATATGGGTGTGTGTAATCTAAGAGGTCGAACCCTTTGCATGGGTGTCCTGGGGGTTTTATATAGGACTACCCCCAAGGGGTACAATGGTAATCCGGCTGGGTGTAGACCCAGGCCGTCAGTGTCTAAGGTTGCCTGCTTCTCCGCCGGTCGCTGGGGCCCGCCGCCTGGTGGGTCCCGCCGGCTGCCGGAGAAGCCGGCAACCTTAGACACTGACGGCCTGGGTCTACACCCAGCCGGATTACCATTGTACCCCTGGGGGTAGGTGCTACCTCTTGAGCACTGCATTGATTTTACCTTGAAGAGGAAAGGGTGATGCAGCAAAGTAGCGTAAGTATTTCCCTAAGTTTTTGAGAACCAAGGTATCAATCCAGTAGGAGGCTCCTCAAAAGTCCCACGCACCTACACAAACAAACAAGAACCTCGCAACCAACGCGGTAAAGGGGTTGTCAATCCCTTCACGGAAACTTGCGGAAGTGAGATCTGATAGAGATAATAAGATAAGATAAATATTTTTGGTACTTTTATGATATAGATTGGAAAGTAAAAGTTGCAAATAAAAGTAGATAGAAAACTTATATGATAACAAATAGACCCGGGGCCCATAGGTTTCACTAGTGGCTTCTCTCAAGATAGCATAAGTATTACGGTAGGTGAACAAATTACTGTCGAGCAACTGATAGAAAAATGCATAGTTATGAGAATATCTAGGCATGATCATGTATATAGGCATCACGTCCGTAACAAGTAGATCGAAACGATTCTGCATCTACTACTATTACTCCATACATCGACTGACTCCTACTTGCATCTAGAGTATTAAGTTCATAAGAACAGAGTAACACATTAAGAAAGATGACATGATGTAGAGGGATAAACTCAAGCAATATGATATAAACCCCATCTTTTTATCCTCGGTGGCAACAATACAATACGTGCCTTGCTGCCCCTGCTGTCACTGGGAAAGGACATCGCAAGATTGAACCCAAAGCTAAGCACTTCTCCCATTGCAAGAAAGATCAATCTAGTAGGCCAAACCAAAATTGATAATTCGAAGAGACTTGCAAAGATAAACAATCATACATAAAAGAATTCAGAGGAGATTCAAATATTTCTCATAGATAAACTTGATCATAAACCCACAATTTCATTGGATCTCGACAAACACACCGCAAAAAGAGTTATATACATCGAATAGATCTCTAAGAAGATCGAGGAGAACTTGGTATTGAGAATCAAAGAGAGATAAGAAGCAATCTAGCTAATAACTATGGACCCGAAGGTCTGTGGTAAACTACTCACAACTCAACGGAGAGGCCTTGGAGATGATGTAGAGGCCCTCCATGGTCGATTCCCCCTCCGGCGGAGCGTCGACGAAGGCTCCAAGATGGGATCTCGCGGATACAGAAGGTTGCGGCGGTGGAATTAGGTTTTCATGGTGCTCCTCGATGTTTTTAGGGTACAGGAGTATATATAGGCGAAAGAAGTACGTCGGTGGAGCCACGAGGGGCCCACGAGGGTGGGGGCGTGCCCACCCTCAAAGGGCGCGCTGCGCACCCTCGTGGCTGCCTCGTTTGTTGCTTGACGTCCACTCCAAGTCTCCTAGCTTCCATTTGTTCCAAAAAGATCGCTCCCGAAGGTTTCATCCATTTGGACTCCGTTTGATATTCCTTTTCTTCGAAACACTGAAATAGGCAAAAAAAATAGCAATTCGGGATGGGCCTCTGGTTAGTAGATTAGTCCCAAAAATGATATAAAAGTGTGAAGTAAACCCATAAACATCCAAAACGGGTAATAGAATAGCATGGAACAATAAAAAAATTATAGATACGTTGGAGACGTATCAAGCATCCCCAAGCTTAATTCTTGCTCGTCCTCGAGTTGGTAAATGATAGAAACAGAATTTTTGATGTGGAATGCTACCTAGCATATTTCTCAATGTAATTTTATTTTTTGTGGCATGAATGTTCAGATCCAAAAGATTCAAAATAAAAGTTCATATTGACATAAAAACAATAATACTTCAAGCATACTAACAAGGCAATCATGTCTTCTCAAAATAGCATGGCTAAAGAAAGTTATCCCTACAAAATCCTATAGTCTGGCTATGCTCTATCTTCATCACACAAAGTATTTAATCATGCACAACCCCGATGACAAGCCAAGAAATTGTTTCATACTTTAGTAATCTCAAACTTTTTCAACTTTCACGCAATACATGAGCGTGAGCCATGGACATAGCACTATATGTGGAATATAATGGTGGTTGTGGAGAAGACAAAAAAGGAGAAGATAGTCTCACATCAACTAGGCATATCAATGGGCTATGGAGATGCCCATTAATAGATATCAATGTGAGTGAGTAGGGATTGTCATGCAATTGATGCACTAGAGCTATAAATGTATGAAAGCTCAATAAAAGAAACTAAGTGGGTGTGCATCCAACTTGCTTGCTCACGAAGACCTAGGGCATTTTGAGGAAGCCCATCATTGGATTATACGAGCCAAGTTCTATAATGAAAAATTCCCACTAGTATATGAAAGTGACAACATAGGAGACTCTCTATCATGAAGATCATGGTGCTACTTTGAAGCACAAGTGTGGTAAAAAGGATAGTAGCATTGTCCCTTCTCTCTTTTTCTCTCATTTTTTTTATTTGGCCTTTCTCTTTTTTTGGCCTTTCTCTTTTCGTTTTTTATATAAAGTTCGAAATCTCATCCCGACTTATGGGGGAATCAGTCTCCATCATCCTTTCCTCAGTTGGGAAAATGCTCTAATAATAAAGATCATCACACTTTTATTTACTTACAACTCAAGATTACAACTCGATACTTAGAACGAGATATGACTCTATATGAATGCCGCCGGTGGTGTACCGAGATATTCAATGAACCAAGAGTGACATGTATGAAAGAATTATGAAGGTGGCTTTGCCACAAATACGATGTCAACTACATGATCATGCAAAGAGCAATATGACAATGATGATGTATGTCATAATAAATGGAACGGTGGAAAGTTGCATGGCAATATATCTCGGAATGGCTATGGAAATGCCATAATAGGTAGGTATGGTGGCTGTTTTGAGGAAGTTATATGGTGGGTGTATGGTACCGGCGAAAGTTGCGCGGCACAAGAGAGGCTAGCAATGGTGGAAGGGCGAGAGTGCGTATAATCCATGGACTCAACATTAGTCATAAAGAACTCATATACTTATTGCAAAAATCTACAAGTGTCGGATTTCGGGTTCCGGCAGACCCTTGAGGTTCGAACACTGGGGTGCGCGCGGAGATCACACCCTCAGCCTACCCATGTCTCACCGCCTCACTGGGATCTAAACTACACGAAGAACAATACTAGGGACACAAGATTTATACTGGTTCAGGCCACCATTGTGGTGTAATACGCTACTCTAGTTTGTGGTGTGTGGATTGCCTCTGGGATGATGAGGAACAGTACAAGGGAATAACAGCCTCGCGAGGGTCTGTTCTTGGTTGGTGCGATGAACTGCTAGGGGAGTTCAGTCGTCTCTCTCTCTCTCTCTCTGTGTCTTGGGTGCGGATCCGATCAGATCCAGATGCCCTACCCTGTGGGTGGCTAGTCCTATTTATAGGCGAAGGCCCCGGGCCTCTTCCCAAATATTGAGCGGGAAGGGCGCCAACAATTGGCCATTTTGAAGGGGAACATCTAGTACACTTATCCTGACTAAAGTTGGTCATCGCCTGCCAAAAGCCCCTGACAATGACGCTGGCTTGGGCTCCACGATGACGTCCGTTCTTGATACCCTTGCCTGCGCTTGCCCCCTTTGCACCAAAGGGGAAACAAGGACTCTGCGCAGGCCGGCGCCCGCCTGGCCTTGGTCGTCATTGCTTGCGTCATGGGCACCTCGTGAGGTACCCCGCCTTGATCTCTCCGCCTCCTCGTGAGCCAGCCTGACGAGGCCATGCCTGAGGAAGCCTCCTGAAGTCCGCCCCGCGAGGCTTGGCCCCTCGCAAGGGTCTTGAGCATGTGTTGATGTAGATGGGCCGCATTGGGCCACTCCTTGAGCCACGCCGCAGGCCGCAGGCAAGCAAGTCTGGGTACCCCCGTTCCCAGAACACCGACAGTAGCCCCCGGGCCCAAGGCGCACTTGGACTTGGCTTAGCAGAGAAGCGAAGAGGCAAGTGCGAAGCGCCGCGGGCCCCAATAGCCTGCGGCCTTGGGCGCCGCGTGGCGGTTGATTGGATGTGGGCGTCCTGGCTCCCCCATGACGCCTCGGTAGCTGCACGATTTGACAAGTACCTACATGCAAAACGGGTCATGATTACCTGCGGTCGTGGAGGCCGTCGGTTGGCCTCCCTCGGCTATATGTATGGAACGGCGTGAGCCTTTCCAATCCATCTCTTCCCGCTACTCTTTGTCTTCCTCTTCGTCCTTCCTCCTCCCTCCGCCAATGGCACCGATCCGTCGGTTTTCTGCCGAAGAGAAGGGGAAGGCCCCCCGAGAGAGTCCTGTCCCGCTTCCTCCGAAGAAACGGCTCGTCTCTTGCCACGGGGAAGGAGGTGCTTGGTAGGAGGTATCGAGGCCATGGTTCGAGCGGCCGCCGCCAGGATTCCCACTGCCCTTGTACGCCCGGATCGAGGGCCCTGAAGATGCTGGCGCCAAGCAACATCGCCAGAGGCGCCGTCGCCGCCGGTGGATCACGGCGGTGCACGTCGTTCCTCCTGGGGTTCACGCCATGGGCTCTGCTCGCGAGCTCGTACTTCACGCTGCCATGCCTCCTCGGTCCTGGATTCGCCTCCCTCCTTCCTTCGCCTTCGAGATCCCTCCGAGGGGGCCTATCGAGCTTTGGCTGCAGCATGCTGGCTGTAGTGCCCCTGCGACCGAAGCGGAGGTCGAGGTCGTTGCTCTGGGCAGGGTTTACCTAACCCGTGGCTGGGGTAAGATCGCCCGGGTCGGCAGGACGGGTAGCGCCCTCGCAATCCTCCTCGAGTACGATGGCGCCTCCCTGATGTTCTTCAAGGTCTTCGACACGGAGGGACGCCAGCTGGAGTGCTTCCCTGAGAAAGGCGGCCGGGATCCTGCTGCGGCGAGGACTAGGCTCGTCACCCGCTTCCCCAGCAGCTCCTCAGGCAGAGGTGTCGGAGGATCCAGCGACTTTGTCGAGCTCCTCGCGACCCCGGAGACGAGCGACGACAGCTACGAGCCCCCGAGCTTGCGTCGCTCCCGGAGCAGGGCAGGCTCGTCGGGCCGCCGTCGCCACTGATCTGTATGGGGTTGGCACCGGTGGCTGACGGCCCACTGTTGATGATGGCGTTTCTTGCGGAGGCGCGCGTAGTTAGCACTCTTTAAGATCTGCTCCTTTTGTTCCCCGCGAGGAATCGAAGAACACACCCTGCGGGGGTTTGTAAGATGCTTGTAGTTCCATTTGTTAATATGATCCTTATCATGAAGTGGTGAGGGGTGCTCATCTCGTCTTAGCTTAGTTCCTCCTTTCGAACCTTGCGAGGACTTGGCGCTCTGCGCTGACAGGTCCCGGTCCCAAGGCAGGCTTCAGCCGTCGCTGGTATGCTAGGTCGTGATGCCATGGTCAAGGCCAGGAGGTGAGTGGCCCGGGGTCCGGGAAGAGCCCCTGAGTCGCGATGCTCAGGAGGTCCCCTTTAGTGCTCAAGCAGTCATCGCTCGGTGAGAAAGGAGTGCGACATCGCCAAAAAGGGAACTGCATTAGGTGCAAGGTTGATGCTGCGATGGCCAGTGATTCCAGGGGATGACTTATCTTGTGGGTCAGGAACCACTCCTTGTCACGGCGCCGGGCCCGCGCGTTGGTAGCCGAGGAGTTGCCTGGCGAGGTCCCCCACGTGCCTCTTCCCCCTCGTCTTTGCTCCCCTTCGTGCTCTACGTCCTCAGGTCCCGGCCCTCAAGCGGGCTCAGCCGTCGCTGGTATGCCAGGTCGTGATGCCGTGGTCAAGGCCAGAGGGTGAGGGCTGGAGAGCCGGTAAGAGCCCATGAGTCGCGATGCTCAGGTACCCCCCCCCCTTTAACATGCAAGCGGTTCATGTGGACAAGAGCGAAGGAAACGCCGCAGAGGCCTCGCCGAACGCTGCTCCTTAAAACGATCCTGCGAGTTCATCATGAGAGAAACGAGGGTTTGCCGTTATAACTGCCGGCCAGGTGCTGGTTGCTCTAGGTGGGTGACGAGGCACTGAAGGCTTTGTGAGGTGGCGCCCTGCGGGGTTGCCGCGGCCAGAGCTCAGCCGTCTAGGTTTGTCGATGTTGCAGGGACGGGCCAAAGCGCAAGCGTCGTGCCGTGAGGGAGCAGCTCCATCAGTTGGTGTCAATCGAGCGGGCGATTAGGTCAAGCATGTTAGCCATGAAGAAGCAAATCCATTTAGATAGGCGTAGAAAGAAACGACCACCGCCGGTTCGGGCCCGAGCGACCTTGGGGATAATGCTGCCCGAGGGGCGCCCCTGATAAAGTAAGCTAAAAACATGAACTAAAGGGGATACACGCCGCAGGGATGGACCCACGCGGCCTGGGAATGATGCAGCCCTGGGGGGGTGCTCCCAGCTGAAAATGAAACTCGAAGGATGTCACCTTATGATGCTAAAGATGGAGGGATGATGAGGTAGCGAACGACGCGCGCTGCGGGAGACGATCTTCACGAGCCCCCAGGCCCAGGGGCCTCGGGAGGCTCCGGAGGTGCTGGCGGCTCCTCGCGGACCATCTCCATCTCTGCCAGGACTACGGAATGCCTGACCGCCTGAGCCTCCAAGATGCTCCTCGTGAGGCGCTGACGCACCACAGCCGCGATCGGCAGGCCGCAGGGCATGCAAACATAGCTGTGGGGTGGGCCTTCGCAGCGCCCCACGCGTGAGGGCCAGAGGCGCTCCTGAGAGGCGGCTCGGTTGACTCCTGGTATGTCGATGCAGACGCGCAGCCCACCATCCTCGCCTGGATGGGGATCTACGGCGGGCAAGCAGCGGCTGCTACTCATGACTCTTGACTCCTGCAACTCCTGAACGATCTCGCTGATGAATTCCTGAGGGTTTGGCCATCCTTACCTTGCTTCCTCCTGAGGGAAGCGTGTGTTGAAGCACGCCTCCAAGTGGTGCCCGGGCACCTCCCTCGTAATCTTAGCAAAGTCGATGGCCCTCCAGAAGAGAGCCCTCGAGCCCTTCTCGAGGAGGGCGCCGGGCGCGCCTTCCTATGCGACAGAAGGAGGTGCCCCCTGAACGGGCGTGGACCCTGAGGGGCCTGCCTCCCGAGGGGTCGGACCAGGCGATGTCTTCTTCTTCTTAGGAGCAGCCTCGGGAGGCCTCCCGTTCTTGTGATCTGGGTCTTCAATTGATGCGGCTTGAAAGGCACGCTCCAGGGAACACACAACGTCTCTCTCTTCACAGGGCACAGTGATGACTCCGCTGCTTCCTGGCATCTTGAGGACATTGTGGCAGTGATGGGTTACGGCCATGAACTTGGCCAGGGCTGGGTACCCGAGGATGGCGTTGTACGGCAGGCGGATGTGAGCAATGTCGAAGTCAATGAGCTCGGTGCGGTAGTTGTCGCGCTTGCCGAAGGTAACAGGAAGGCGGACCTGCCCAATCGGAACCGTGGAACCATCGATGACTCCTGAGAAAGGCTTGGTTGGCTGCAACTGATTGTATGGCACTTGGAGATTGTTAAACGTTTCGACGGATACGACATTGAGCCCTACTCTGCCATCGATGAGGGTCCTGGTGACTTGCACGTTGCTGATGATTGGGGAACAAAGCATCGGGAGGACTCTTGCCGTGGCCGCGCACTTGAGCTGATCCGCTGAGCTGAACGTGATAGCACATGATGACCACCTGAGAGGGCGTGTTGCCTCAAGCTTGGGGAGGACTGCATTCACTTCGCGGGCAAACTGCTTGAAGATGCGCTGGGAGGCCGGGGCTTGTGCGCCGCCCAAGATGCAAGTGATTGCGCGCGGCTCCTGGAAACCTCCAGCCCCCTCATCCTGGTGATGATCTTCATTCCTCCTTGGTTGTGGTGGCAGAGGAGGGAGGCCCGCATTGCCTTGTGGGTGATCCTCGCGAGGCTGATCTCTCCAACCCCCCTCGCGAGGTGGGTCCCTCCAACCTCCCTCACGAGGCTGGTCCTGTCAGCGGTCCTCGCGAGGTCGGTCACGCCACCCTTGGCGAGAGCCACGGTCTTCCCATCGTCCTCCACATCTTCCTCCTCCTCGGCCATAGCCCCTGCCGCTGCGCTCGGGGCATCGGCCGGCACACATGTCTCGCACGGCTCTGAGCTCTTGGCATTCGTTGGTGTTATGGGTGTGGAGGTCGTGGTACACGCAGTATCGGCTGCCCTTGGATAACTCAGGCTGATCCCTGCCTCGCTTGGTGTCTGGCTCTGCTGCAAGCACGGCAGCCCCCTTGCGCTTCACGTCCTTGGTTTTGGGCTTCTTCTCTTCTGGGTCAGCAGCTGGCACCTCGAGGAGGGACAGGCACCCTTCCTCAGCCCTCGCGCACTTGGTCGCCAGATTGAACAGCTCCAGGGAGGTGCACAGGTCTTCATGGATCGCGAGCTCCTCCTTCATCTTGACGTCACGCACGCCGTCGGAGAAGGCGGAGATGATGGCCTCCTCAGATACCTTGGGGATCTTAAGGCGAGCGCTGTTGAAGTGCTGGATGAACTTCTGTAGGGTCTCCCCCGGCTGCTGCTTGATGCGGCGCAAGTCGCTCATGGACGGGGGCCGGTCGCGGGTGCCTTGGAAGTTGGCGATGAATCAGGTGCGCATCTCGTCCCAGGAGGATATCGTGCCAGAAGCCAGCTTCAATAGCCAGGTGCGGGCGCCATCCTTGAGCGCCATGGGGAACCAGTTTGCAATGACCTTCTCGTCTCCGTTGGCGGCTTCGATGCCCAGCTCGTAGAGCTAGAGGAACTCAGCAGGGTCAGCCGTGCCATCGTAGCGCGGGGGCAGGTCTGGCTTGAACTTGCCCGGCCAGGCCACGCTGCATAGCTCGGCGGAGAAGGCACGGCAGCCTGCAGTGGCCGCAGGAGCCTTTTGATGACGGGGAGCTTGATCTTGCGGGTCTCTGTGCATTGTGGCGAGGTGCAGCGCGGGGTCTTGATGCGCCGGAGCAGGTGCGCGCTCGTGCCGAGCCGGTGTGGGGAGCAAACGGGCGGCTTCCTGGGGACGAGGGATCTCTTGGCAGCTCTTCTCTTGCTGTGCTGGTGCCGGACGGAGTGGGTTCCGCCCAGGGGCCATGCGCCTTGGAGCCAAGGCGCCTTCTTGAGGTGGTGGCGGCTGAGGCGCCCCCGTAACTTCATTGCCCGCGCAGGGTGGTGCGCGGTGCAACCAGAGGGACGGCGCAGGGGAGCCCCCAGCGGCGCTGACAAGCTCGGTGATGCAGGCGAGCCACTCATCGTAGAGGTCGTCGACGGGACGGTAGTGCAGGAGCTCCCGCGCTAGGAGCAGCACGGCGTGCGCGTCTGCAGGAGCGCGACGGGCGTGGGACAAGGAGCCAGCCGGGGTCAGCGATGGAGTGGCGGTGTGGCCTTCTCGCTGCACTGATGGATGCAGGGACGACGCCTGCTGCTCGTTCCCCGCCGGGCCGGTGGCGGCGTTGATGGCAGGCGACGGGGAACGACGGGGGCGCCGCCGACAGGGGCCGTCTGAGCGACGCGAGTGGCAAGAGCGGCCCGGCACTCGGCGCGGGCGTGACGTGCGTCTGACATGGATGGGATGGGCGGTGAAAACACGAGGCGACGGAAGGCAGATTCCGGTACACCCCTACCTGGCGCGCCAAATGTCGGATTTCGGGTTCCGGCAGACCCTTGGGGTTCGAACACTGGGGTGCGCGCGGAGATCACACCCTCAGGCTACCCATGTCTCACCGCCTTACTGGGATCTAAACTACACGAAGAACAATACTAGGGACACAAGATTTATACTGGTTCAGGCCATCATTATGGTGTAATACGCTACTCTAGTTTGTGGTGTGTGGATTGCCTCTGGGGCTGATGAGGAGCAGTACAAGGGAAGAACAGCCTCGCGAGGGTCTGTTCTTGGTTGGTGCGATGAACTGCTAGGGGAGTTCAGTCGTCTCTCTCTCTCTGTGTGTGTCTTGGGTGCGGATCCGATCAGATCCAGATGCCCTACCCTGTGGGTGGCTAGTCCTATTTATAGGCGAAGGCCCCGGGCCTCTTCCCAAATATTGAGCGGGAAGGGCGCCAACAATTGGCCATTTTGAAGGGGAATATCTAGTAAACTTATCCTGACTAAAGTTGGTCCTCGCCTGCCAAAAGCCCCTGATGATGACGCTGGCTTGGGCTCCACGATGACCTCCGTTCTGCCGTCCTGCTGGTCTTGGTCTTGTTGCACCGAAATGGTTGCCTTTGCTTGATACCCTTGCCTGCGCTTGCCCCTTTGCACCAAAGGGAAACAAGGACTCTCCGCAGGTCGGCGCTCGCCTGGCGCCCACCTGGCCTTAGTCGTCATTGCTTGCGTCACGGGAACCTCATGAGGTACCCCGCCTTGATCTCTCCGCCTCCTCGTGAGCCAGCCTGACGAGGTCGTGCCTGAGGAAGCCTCCTGTCGTCCGCCCCGCGAGGTTTGGCCCCTCGCGAGGGTCTTGATCATGTGTTGATGTAGATGGGCCGCATTGGGCCACTCCTTGAGCCACGCCGTAGGCCGCAGGCAGGCAAGTCTGGGTACCCCCGTTCCCAGAACGCCGATAATAAGCCATTGAAAATAAAGGACTACGCGCATGCTCCTAGGGGGATAGATTGGTTGGAAAAGACCATCGCTCGCCCCCGAACGCCACTCATAAGGAAGACAATCAATAAGTAAATTATGCTCCAACTTCATCACAAAGCGGTTCACCATACGTGCATGCTATGGGAATCACAAACTTCAACACAATTATTCCTTAAATTCATAATTAACCCACTAGCATGACTCTAATATCACCATCCTCATATCTCAAAACAATTATCAAACATCAAATTGATCATAGCATCCAATTCACTTTCTATGATAGTTTTTATTATACCCAACTTGGATGCTCATCATTTTAGGACCAATTTTATAACCATATCAAATACCATGATGTTCTAAAAGACTCTCAAAATAATATAAGTGAATCATGAGAGATCAACTATTTCTAAAAAATTAAGCCATCGCCGTGCTCTAAAAGATATAAGTGAAGCACTAGAGCAAAAATTATCTAGCTCAAAAGATATAAGTGAAGCACATAGAGTATTCTAATAAATTCCAAATCAAGTGGGTCTCTCCCAAAAGGTGTGTAATAGCAAGGATGATTGTGGTAATCCAAAAAGGAAAGACTCAATCATACAAGATGCTCCAAGCAAAACACATATCATGTGGTGAATAAAAATATAGCTCCAAGTAAAGTTAGCGATAAACGAAGACAAAAGAGGGGATGCCTTCCGGGGCATCCCCAAGCTTAGGCTTTTGGTTGTCCTTGGATATCTTGGGGTGCCATGGGCATCCCCCAAGCTTGGGCTCTTGCCACTCCTTATTCCATAGTCCATCAAATCTTTACCCAAAACTTGAAAACTTCACAACACAAAACTCAACAGGAAATCTCATAAGCTCCATTAGTGCAAGAAAGAAAAACCACCACATAAGGTACTGTAATGAACTCATTCTTTATTCATATTGGTGTTAAACCTACTGTATTCCAACTTTTGTATGGTTCATACCCCCCGATACTAGCCATAGATGCATCAAAATAAGCAAACAACACACGAAAAATAGAATCTGTCAAAAACAGAACAGTCTGTAGCAATCTGTAACTTTCGAATACTTATGGAACTCTAAAACTCCTACCAAAATAGGAAGTCCTGGGAAATTTCTCTATTGATCTACATCAAAAAGAATCAACACAAAATCACGTTTCTGTGATTTATTAAAATTATTCTCGTGCGCGCAAAAGTTTCTGTTTTTCAGCAGAATCAAATTAACTATCACTGTAGGTTATCCTATAGGTTCTGCTTGGCACAAACACTAATTAAAACATAAAACCACATCTAAACAGAAGCTAGATGAAATATTTATTACTAAACAGAAGCAAAAAGCAAGGAACAAAAATAAAATTGGGTTGCCTCCCAACAAGCGCTATCGTTTAACGCCCCTAGCTAGGCATAAAAGCGAGAATAGATCTAAGTAGTGCCATCTTTGGCATTCAATTCATAAGTAGGTCGCATGATAGATTCATAAGGTAATTTGACTTTATTTCTAGGGAAGTGTTCCATTACTTTCCTTAATGGAAATTGGAATCTAATATTCCCTTCATATCAATAATTGCACCAATCGTTCTAAGGAAAGGTCTACCAAGAATAATAGGACATGAAAGATTGCAATCTATATCAAGAACGATAAAATCTACGGGCACATAATTCCTATTTGCAACAATAAGAACACCATTGATCCTTCTCATAATTTTCTTAATGGTGGAATCCGCAAGGTGCAAGTTTAGAGAGCAATCATCAAGATCATATAAACCTAGCACATCACATAGAGTTTTCGGAATCGTGGAAACACTAGCACCCAAATCACATAAAGCATAACATTCATGATCTTTAATTGTAATGTTTATAGTAGGTTCCCACTCATCATAAAGTTTTCTAGGTATATAAACTTCCAAATTAAGTTTTTCTTCATAAGATTGCATCTAGGCATCAACAATATGTTTGGTAAAAGCTTTATTTTGACTATAAGCATGTGGAGAATTCAACACAGATTGCAACAGGGAAATACAATCTATTAAAGAAAAATTATCATAATTAAATTCCTTGAAATCCATAATAGTGGGTTCAATGCTATGTAAAGTTTTGACCTCTCCAATCCCACTTTTACCAAATTTAGCATCAAGATCTAAAAACTCCGAATCATTGGGACGCCTTTTAACTAAAATTGACTCATCTCCAGTCCCATCATTATCAAGATTCATATTGCAAAACAAAGATTTAATAGGGGTCACATCAATAACTTTCAGATCTTCATCATTATTTTCATGGAAACTAGAAGAACACGCTTTTACAAAGCAATCTTTCTTAGCACGCAACCTAGCAGTTCTTTCATTGCACTCATAAATGGAAATTCTCATGGCTTTGAGAGACTCATTGATATCATGCTTAGGTGGAATAGATCTAGGTTTCAAAGAATCAACATCAAGCAAAAGTCTATCAACGTTCCTAGCCAAATCATCAACTTTAAGCAATTTTTCTTCAAGCAAAACATTAAAATTCTTTTGGGAGATCATAATTCTTTAACACTATTCTCAAAATCAGAGGGCATCTTATTAAAATTTCCGTAAGAGTTGTTGTAGGAATTACCATAATTATTAGAGGAATTACTAGGGAACGGCCTAGGACTAAAGTTTCCTCTATACGTGTTGTTACCAAAATTATTCCTACCAACAAAATTCACATCCATAGATTCATTATTATTCTCAATCAAAGTAGACATAGGCATATCATTAGGATCAATAGGATCACTCTTAGTAGCAAAGAATTTCATAAGTTCATCCATCTTTCCACTCAAAATATTAATCTCTTCTATAGCATGCACTTTTTTACTAGTAGATCTTTCGGTGTGCCATTGAGAATAATTAACCATAATGTTATCAAGGAGTTTAGTAGCTTCTCCTAAGGTGATTTCCATAAAAGTGCCTCCCGCGGCCGAGTCTAAAAGATTTCTAGAAGCAAAATTCAATCCGACATAAAAGTTTTGTATGATCATCCATAAATTCAAACCATGAGTAGGACAATTGCGAATCATTAATTTCATTCTTTCTGAAGATTGGGCAACATGCTCATGATCAAGTTGTTTGAAATTCATAATATCATTTCTAAGAGAGGTAATCTTAGTGGGAGGAAAATACTTAGAGATAAAAGCATCTTTGCACTTATTCCAAGAATCAATACTATTTTTAGGCAAAGGCGAAAACCAAGTTTTAGCACGATCTCTAAGTGAAAACGAAAATAACATCAATTTAACAATATCGTTATCCGTATCTTTCTTCTTTTGCATATCACACAAATCAACAAATTTGTTTAGATGAGTAGCGGCATCTTCACTAGGAAGGCCGGAGAATTGATCTTTCATAACAAGATTCAACAAAGCAGCATTGATTTCACAAGATTCAACATCATTAAGAGGAGCAATCGAAGTGCTAAGTAAATCATTATTATTGGTATTGGAAAATTCACACAATTTGGTATTATCTTGAGCCATCATGACAAGCAATCCAACACACAAGCACACAAGAAGGTAAGCAAGAGAGAGGAGACAAACGGGAAAGAGAGGGCGAATAAAACGGCAAGGGTGAAGTGGGGGAGAGGAAAACGAGAGGCAAATGGCTAATAATGTAATGCGAGGGACATGAGTTTGTGATGGGTACTTGGTATGTCTTGACTTGAGTGAAGACCTACCCGGCAACGGCGCCAGAAATCCTTCTTGCTACGTCTTGAGCACTGCGTTGGTTTTCCCTTGAAGAGGAAAGGGTGATGCAGCAAAGTAGCGTAAGTATTTCCCTCAGTTTTTGAGAACCAAGGTATCAATCTAGTAGGAGGCTCCTCAAAAGTCCAACTCACATACACAAACAAACAAGAACCTCGCAACCAACACGATAAAGGGGTTGTCAATCCCTTCACAGAAACTTGCAAAAGTGAGATCTGATAGAGATAATTAGATAAGATAAATATTTTTGGTATTTTTATGATATAGATTGGAAAGTAAAAGATGCAAATAAAAGTAGATGGAAAACTTATATGATAAAAGATAGACCCAGGGGCCATAGGTTTCACTAGTGGCTTCTCTCAAGATAGCATAAGTATTATGGTGGGTGAACAAATTACTATCGAGCAATTGATAGAAAAGTACATAGTTATGAGAATATCTAGGCATGATCATGTATATAGGCATCACGTCCGTAACAAGTAGATCGAAACGATTCTGCATCTACTACAATTACTCTACACATCGACCGACTCCTTCCTGCATCTAGAGTATTAAGTTCATAAGAATAGAGTAACGCATTAAGAAAGATGACATGATGTAGAGGGATAAACTCAAGCAATATGATATAAACCCCATCTTTTTATCCTCGATGGAAACAATACAATATGTGCCTTGCCGCACCTGCTGTCACTGGGAAAGGACACCGCAAGATTGAACCCAAAGCTAAGCACTTCTCCCATTGCAAGAAAGATCAATCTAGTAGGCCAAACCAAACTGATAATTCGAAGAAACTTGCAAAGATAACCAATCATACATAAAAGAATTCAGAGGAGATTCAAATATTTCTCATAGATAAACTTGATCATAAACCCACAATTCATCGGATCTCGACAAACACACCGCAAAAAGAGTTACATCGAATAGTTCTCTAAGAAGATCGAGGAGAACTTGGTATTGAGAATCAAAGAGAGAGAAGAAGCCATCTAGCTAATAACTATGGACCCGAAGGTCTATGGTAAACTACTCACAACTCATCGGAGAGGCCTTGGAGATGATGTAGAGGCCCTCCATTGTCGATTCCCCCTCCGGCGGAGCGCCGGCGAAGGCTCCAAGACGGGATCTCGCGGATACAGAAGGTTGCGGTGGTGGAATTAGGTTTTCGTGGTGCTCCTCGATGTTTTCAGGGTACGGGAATATATATAGGCGAAATAAGTACGTCGGTGGAGCCATGAGGGGCCCACGAGGGTGGGGGCCGCGCCCACCCCGAGAGGGCGCGTCGGGCACCCTCGTGGCCGACTCGTTTGTTGCTTGACGTCCACTCCAAGTCTCCTGGTTGCGTTTGTTCCAAAAAGATCGCTCCTGAAGGTTTCATCCCGTTTGGACTCCGTTTGATATTCCTTTTCTTCGAAACACTGAATTAGAAAAAAACAGCAATTCGGGTTGGGCCTCTGGTTAGTAGAGTAGTCCCAAAAATGATATAAAAGTGTAAAGTAAAGCCCATAAACATCCAAAACGGGTAATATAATAGCATGGAACAATCAAAAATTATAGATATGGTGGAGACGTATCAGTAGCCCTAGTCCCAAAAATGATATAAAAGTGTAAAGTAAAGCCCATAAACATCCAAAACGGGTAATATAATAGCATGGAACAATAAAAAATTATAGATACGTTGGAGACGTATCAGTAGGCCTATATAAACCCCCCCCCCTTCCAGGACACCCATGCAATGGGTTCAGCCTCTTAGATTACACACACCCATATAGACAGAGGAGTAGAGCTAGCCTTGCCCTTCTTCCTCCTCTAGCCGAGCAGCTCAAGGAGCAACCTTGTAGCTACTCTTTGATCTAGTGATCACGCGGAGACCCCGTGATAAGTCTCCAATGTACCTATATTTTATGAAGTATTCATACTATTATATTATCTGTTTTGGATGTTTATGGGCTTTACTAAGCACTTTTATATAATTTTGGGACTA
This sequence comes from Aegilops speltoides, assembly GCA_021437245.1. Taxonomy (NCBI): domain Eukaryota; kingdom Viridiplantae; phylum Streptophyta; class Magnoliopsida; order Poales; family Poaceae; genus Aegilops; species Aegilops speltoides. The sequence goes on from CM038147.1 coordinate 479,807,208, forward strand.
ACTTATTAACCGGAGGCCTAGCCCAAATTGCTATTTTCTTGCATATTTCAGTGTCTCGAAGAAAAGGAATATCAAACGGAGTCCACATGGAATGAAACCTTCGGGAGAGTTATTTTTGGAACGGAAGCAATCCAGGAGACTTGGAGTAGACGTCAGGGTAGCTTCGAGGTGTCCACGAGGCAGGGAGGCGCGCCCTACCCCCTGGGCGCGCCCCCACCCTCGTGGGCCCCTCGTGGCTCCCCTGACCAACTTCTTTCGCCTATATATGTCCATATACCCTAAAACATCGGGGAGCACAATAGATCGGGAGTTCCGCCACCACAATCCTCTGTAGCAACCAAAAACCAATCGGGGCCCTGTTCCGGCACCCTACCGGAGGGGGGGATCCCTCACCGGTGGCCATCTTCATCATCCCGGCGCTCTCCATGATGAGGAGGGAGTAGTTCACCCTCGGGGCTGAGGGCATGTACCAGTAGCTATGTGTTTGATCTCTCTCTCTCGTGTTCTTGAGGTGATACGATCTTGATGTATCACGAGCTTTGCTATTATAGTTGGATCTTATGATGTTTCTCCCCCTCTACTCTCTTGTGATGAATTGAGTTTTCCCCTTGAAGTTGTCTTGTCGGATTGAGTCTTTATGGATTTGAGAACACTTGATGTATGTCTTGCCGTGCTTATCTGTGGTGACAATGGTCACGTGATCTACTTGATGTATATTTTGATGATCAACTTGCGGGTTTAATGAACTTATGCATAGGGGTTGGCACACGTTTTCGTCTTGACTCTCCGGTAGAAACTTTAGGGCATTCTTTGAAGTACTTTGTGTTGGTTGAATAGATGAATCTGAGATTGTGTGATGCATATCGTATAATTATGCCCACGGATACTTGAAGTGACATTGGAGTATCTAGGTGACATTAGGTTTTGGTTGATTTGTGTCTTAAGGTGTTATTCTAGTACGAACTCTATGATAGATCGAACGGAAAGAATAGCTTTGTGTTATTTTACTACGGACTCTTGAATAGATCGATCAGAAAGGATAACTTTGAGGTGGTTTCGTACCCTACAATAATCTCTTAATTTGTTCTCCGCTATTAATGACTTTGGAGTGACTCTTTGTTGCATGTTGAGGGATAGTTATATGATCCAATTATGTTATTATTGTTGAGAGAGCTTGCACTAGTGAAAGTATGAACCCTAGGCCTTGTTTCCTAGCATTGCAATGCCGTTTACGCTCACTTTTATCATTAGTTACCTTGCTGTTTTTATATTTTCAGATTACAAAAACCTATATCTATCATCCATATTGTAAGTGCATCTAGTGCCCCTTAGTGATTTTGGTGTATTGAAGACTTATAGGTTAAGTAACTAATGTGTTTGTGAGTGTACACAGGTCTATAAGTCTATGAGGAGTTTGATATTTACTGAGAAAGTCGACCCTAAAACTGAAGTTCTTCGATCAAGACTTTGATATTCGAAGACTTTTCAAGACTTTGAAAGTGAAGAAATTGGTGTGACCATGAAGACTTGATATTCATTCGAGGAATATGAAGCGTGAAGACTTTTGTTTTCGTAGTTTCATTTTCTCTTTCGTGAGTCATAGGAAACACCGTCATTGTTAAAGGGGTCGAGGAAATACTAAGGAAAAATTTCCATGTGATGCTCAACTCAAAATCCTACACCTACCAATCCCTTCGAGTGAAGCCATTGAAATCTCATACAGATTCATCAAATTCTTGATGTGAGACGCAGTTCTTCTGGTCACTGATGACTTTGCCCTGACTGAGGAGTTAGGAATTTGCCAGTGCGAATGGCCTACACAGTGAGGAACAAGATACCCCTGAGGACTTTGAAAGTCAAATTTCCGACCGTTGTTGTGCTACGCGCCGGCGGACCAAAATATCTTATCCACCTAACGGTCATATCATTGAAGGGCATTTATGTCTTATCATGTCGGGCTGCTCCCTAGGCTATAAATAGCCGCCCCCTACAACCACTAGCTGGTTGGCTGCTCCGAGAGAACTTGACACTTGTCATTTGAGAGCAACCCATCCTCCGAGGACTTTGAGCGAAAATCATCAAGTGAGGAAAATCCAAAACCAAACCCCATTAAAAACCCCAAGTGATTGAGCATCATGAAGAAATTGATCTGCGTGGATCCGACGCTTGTTACCTTTGAAGATCGTGCTTCTTCCAGACGGTTAGGCGTCAAGGTCTAGAGCATCCAAGAGGAATTGTGGATCGCCGAGTGACCAAGTCTGTGAAGGTTTGGAAGTCACCAAGACTTACCACGAGTGATTGGACGAGGCCTGCGTGGTCTTAGTTCAAGAAGAATACGGTGAGGACTGGGTGTCCTAAGTTATGCTCGAGATCGGGTGTCCGGATGTGTGTCCTCGAGTTTAAATACTCAGCCGCTCCAACCAGACGTACAACTGAGACAGCAGTTGGAACTGGTCTACCAAATCATTGTCTTCACCAACTGGCTGGTTCTATTTCCTCAACTCATTCATTTCCTCATTCTATGTTGCATGTTGTTCATATCTAGACTTTCACAAATTCCTCAGTTCAATTTCTTCAGTCTGTTTGTCTTCATCTTGTTATCCTGTGTTTACGCTTCCTGTACTCTGTTCTAGTCTTCATTTCATCATGCTGACTATGTGTGTAATCTGTTATGTTTACCGCTGAGTACTTATTCTGCTGCAAATAGTTCTTCGCTAAGGAATTTCCTCACCGGCAAATTCCTCAGTGAAGAAATTCATAAAAATCGCCTATTCACCCCCCCTCTAGTCGATATAACGCACTTTCAATTGGTATCAGAGCAAGGTACTCCCTTGTTCTGTGTGATTTTGGTTTAACCACCTGGAGTTCTAGTTATGTTGACCGCAGGTATGTTCAAGGTCTCGGCTGGGTGTCCTACCTTTGATGGAACGGACTATCCCTACTGGAAGAACAAGATGTGGATGCATCTTGAGGCAATTGATAATGATCTCTGGTATGTTGTGGAAAATGGTGTCCCCACCATCCATGAAACACCGATCACATCGATGTGAAGAGATTCAAACAACTCGACTCTCAAGCGAAGAATATCATCTGTGGCCATCTGAGCAAAGGACAGTATGGAAGAGTGTGTGCTTTGGAAACTGCCAAGCTTATCTGGGATAGGCTGTCCAAAGTAAATGAAGGAGTCTCAACTCAGCGTGACTCTCGAGTTGATGTTCTTCGGAATCTCTTCAACCGCTTCAAAAGACTCGACAACGAAAATGTTCAACAAACCTTCGATCGCCTCACTGACATCTCAAATGAGCTTCAAGCCCTCGGTGCCACTGATATCACTGACCATGAAGTGGTGAAGAAACTGCTAAGATCGCTTGATTCCTCATTTGATACTCTGGGACTGATGATACAAGAGCGTGCTGACTACAAATCACTTGATCCTGCTGATATCCTCAAAAGGCTTAATACTCACGAGTTCCAGCTTGCTGAAAAGAGAGATCTCTATGGCTCAAACTATGGCAAACCACGTGCCCTGAAGGCTAAGGTTGTGTCTGACTCTGAATGTGAGGATTACGAAGTAGCCTTGGTGATCCTGAAGAACTGAGCCAGGATCTAGCTCTCCTGGTGAAGAAATTCCAGAAATTCACAAGACGTGGTCGCTTTGGAAAACCCTCAAGGGGAAGTGATTCTTCATCCAGTGACTACAAGAGAAGACTTTGCCACAAATGCAAGAAGCCCGGTCACTATATTCAAGATTGTCCTCAGTGGGAAAAGGAAATGAAGAAGAAGAAATACAAGGACTACAGTTCTGATGAAATGAAGAAGAAGAAGAAATCATCAAAATCTTCGTCTTCAAAACCGTCAAAGTCTTCATCTCACAAGAAGGGCAGCTCCAAGAAAGCTCGGGCATTCATTGGCAAGGAAATGGACTCGAAGCGAATCGAGGAAAATGATGAAGAGGAGGAGTCCAAGAATCTGAGTCCGTGTGGCGAGTCGGCGTTGCTCTTTGCTTTTGTCAGCAAATCCATCTTCAACACTGAAGAAACTGATTCCACCAACAAGCCTGATGAAGATAATGATGGCTACACTCCCACCTATTGCTTCATGGCAAAAGCAGCTAAGGTACTCAAATACAACTCCTCTGATTCTAGTGAAAATGAATCTGATGAGGATCTTAAGCCTAGCTACTCTAAACTTGCTAAAATTGCTGTGAAACAACAACGGGCTCTTGAAAAGGTTCAAAACATGCTAGATAAAAGTGATGATATGTTGGGTGAAGAAATGGATCGCACTAAAGCCCTGACTGAAAATCTTCAGAGACTTCAGTCTAAGTATGATAACCTTCAAGGTCATCATAACTCCCTCTTGTCTGATCATGAGAAACTTTCTTATGAATTTCTTCAAGAAAAGCAAGACAATGAGAAGCTTTCTCTTGAGCTATTCAAAGAAAGGCGGATCTTGAAAAGCTAAGAGTATGTTATGAAGATCTTCAGAAGGAGCGCGATTCATTACTAGCTCAACAAATCAGCGCTTCTCAGGAAGAATTTGTTCCTCCATGCTTAAAGTGCATTGAACGTGAATCTGCTAATTCTTCACCTGAATGTTCAAATGCTTCAAATGTTACAAATTCTTCATCTGCCTCTGCTATCACTAATTCCTCATCTAAGGACTTTGCTAGTATCACTGACAATGCAGCGCTGAAGGAATTGTACATGACAGGCATGTACAAAAGCCTCAAAGGGCATCAGACACTTTGTGATGTGCTCAAAAGCAGATCCTCAACGAAACCCTAGGAAAGAGGGTATTGCCTTTGAGAGGAAATTGAATGCCGATGGAACATATTGGAAACCGAGAAAAGATCCCAAAACCTCATGGGTTCTGCAAAGGACCTCCGATTGATCCATCTAACTTATCCTGCTTTACGTGTGAATCCCCTCATTCTTCTGATGAGTCATTTGACTCCAACTATAAACTGTTCAAAAATCAGAATGGTGAAGTATTTGCTAGATATGTTGGCACTAACTGCAGGAACGGTTCCCCTATGAAGAAAATCTGGGTTCCCAAAAGCTGTGTTGAAAGTCTTCAGGTGAATGTCCTCATGACACCACCAGTGAAGAACAGGAACCCCAGATCAAATTCTTCATATGGACCAAACTCTTCATATGGATCCAAATCCTCATACGGACCAAATTCTTCACGAGGATCAAATTCCTCAACTGGATCAAAGTCCTCATATGATTATTATCATGCTAACAAATCTGTCTCGCAGGGTAAAGCTAAGGGCTATGAATATGTGCATTATTCTTCAAACCATTATGTTCATAAGTCTTCGAAGAATTACTCTGCTTATTCATATGCTTACCCTAACCCCTCCAATGCTAAGCGAAATGGTTTGGCATCTTTGCCACCTTTCTCACATGGTGCTCGCAGGATGATGAACTCTTTGCCACCCCTCCAGATGTGGGTGGTGAAGAAAAAGAACTAATCTCTTCTGCAGGGTCAGGTCTCCAGACGTGCTCGAACGTCTCAAGAATTCTTGGGGACCTGAAAAAATGCTCGAAAGGACGCAGCGAATCATGATGAAATGAACTTTCATTTCACACGCCCTCATCTTGCTATATCTATTTATCGCTTGATGAAATTCATCGATGAACTTGATATCATATTCTTCACTGATGAAGCATATGAGATTGTAAGTTACACTAATTCATCTGCAGGATGATCAACCCAAAACCACTGAATGGGTCCTCGATAGTGGGTGTACAAATCACATGACTGGTGACAAGAATCTATTGATGGATGCTCCTTTATCACCGTCACCTCTGAAGCATATCATATTTGCTGACAAAGGCAAAAGCCAGGTATTGGGTCTTGGTAAGGTTGCTATCTCTAAGGATAAGCACATGGACAAAGTCATGCTTGTTGAATCCTTAGGATACAATCTCATGTCAGTCTCAATGCTTTGTGATCTTGATATGGTTGTTGTCTTTGGCAAATATCGCTATGTTGTGATTATAGAAGCTGACAATTCCAAAGTCTTCGAAGGCTTTAGGAGAGGAGATTCGTATATTGTTGATTTCTCTACAGGACCACAACCAGCCATGTGTCTACTTGCAAAAGCCTCAGAAGGCTGGCTATGGCATCGACGACTTGGTCATGCAGGCATGAGGAATTTGAACACGCTTGCGAAGAAGAAGCATGTCATTGGCATTGAGAATGTCAAATTCCTCAAGGATCACTTATGCGGAGCATGTGAAGCCGAAAAATGACCAAGGCCAAGCATCCAAATAAGACTATCATGACCACTACTCGTCCATTCAATTGCTTCACATGGACCTCTTCGACCTAATCATTATTCAGCAGTCACTAATGATGCATCTCTATATGGTTTTGTCATTGTTGATGATTATTCTCGATATACATGGGTACACATTGTTACTTACAAACATGAAGTGCGTGAAGTCTTCAAACGATTTTCCTCGAGGCCTTCAACCAACTTTGGTGTGAAGATCAAGCATATCGAAGTGACAATGGAACCGAGTTCAAGAATTCTGGTCTTGATGCCTATCTTGATGAACTTGGTATTACTCATGAATTATCTGCTCCTTATACTCCTCAGCAAAATGGCGTCGTGGAGCGCAAAAACAGAACTCTTGTTGAGATGGCTCGCACTATGCTTGATGAATACAAAACGCCTCAGCGTTTTTGGATTGACGCAATTGATACTGCCTGCCACATCATCAACAGAGTATATCTTCACAAATTCTTCAAGAAGACTGCATATGAACTCCTCACTGACAAGAAACCCAATGTGAGTTATTTCAAAGTCTTCGGTGCTAAATGTTGGATTAGAGATCCTCACCACAACTCTAAATTTGCACCGAAAGCACATGAAGGTTTTATGCTTGGTTACGGAAAGGACTCGCACACCTACAGAGTCTTCAACACTATTCTTCACAAGATTGTTGACATTTGTAGATGTGCGTTCGATGAAACTAATGGCTCGCAAAGAGAGCACCAACCTTCGTGTTAGATGAACCAGCACCGAGGATGCTATCAAGCACAAGGCAACCGAGGATGTCATTCCTCATCAAGAATCGGTGAAGAATTCATTCCTGTTCGTGAAGAACGACGAGTGATGCACCAAGAACATGATGAGGAAATTGGTGTCAAGAAAATTCGATCAAAATCCTCGGCGACAACCAACTCATCCACGTGTTGCAAAAGAAGTGCAAGTGGAGAAGATCATCGATGACATCAGCAACCAGGTCCTCTCACCCGCCAAAAGCCTCACACTTATCTAACTTTTGTGGGCACTATGCTTTTGTCTCCATCTCGAGCCCACTAAGGTAGATGAAGCATTTCGAGCCGGAGTGGATTCAGGCTATGCAAGAAGAATTACATCGATTCGAGCTGAACAATGTCAGGAATTGGTCAATCGCCTGCATCCTCACAAGCATAATATCTTTGGCACAAAGTGGATCTACCGCAACAAGCAAGATGAAAATGGCCTTGTTGTAAGGAATAAAACACGACTAGTAGCTCAAGGCTACACACAGTTGAAGGAATCGATTTCGATGAAACTTTTGCACCTGTTGCTAGACTTGAAGCTATTTGAATTTTACTTGCCTATGCTAACCATCATGATATCATCTTATATCAAATGGATGTGAAAAGTGCATTCCTCAATGGTAAGCTTGAGGAAGAAGTATATGTTGCTCAACCCCTGTGTTTTGAAGATCCCAAGAATCGACAAAGTCTTGAGACTAAATAAGGCTCTCTATGGCCTCAAGCAAGCCCCTCGGGCGTGGTATGATACATCAAGGAATTCTTCAGAAGAATGGCTTCACACCGGTTCACTCGATCCTACTCTATTTACTAAATCATATGATGGTGAACTGTTTGTGTGCCAAATATATGTTGATGATATTATCTTTGGCTGTACTAACCAACGATATAGTGATGAATTTGCCTATATGATGAGTGAGGAATATCAAATGTCTATGATGGGAGAGTTGAAATTCTTCTTAGGTCTTCAAATTAAATCAAGAACACAATGGCATATTCATATCTCAGAGAAATACCTCAAAGATGTCTTCGAGGAAATTCGCATGCAAGATTGCAAAGGCGTCAAAATTCCTATGCCCACAAATGGTCATCTATGCATCGATGAAAATGGTATCGACTTCGATCACAAGGTATACCGCCCATGATTGGTTCTTTATTGTACCTATGTGCATCTAGGCCAGATATAATGCTTAGTGTTTGCATGTGTGCCCGATTTCAAGCTGCACCAAGGAATCACACCATAAGGTTGTGAAGCATATTCTTCGATATCTAGCTCACACACCAACACTAGGATTATGGTACCCCAAGGGCTCGCTTTTGATCTCATTGGATATTTCGACTCGACTATCTTTGGTGATCGTGTGGACCGCAAGTCAACATCCGCACTTGTCATTTCCTCGGACGATCTTTGGTCCGTTGGTCCTCAAGAAACAGAACGTGTATCGCTGTCCTTCTTTGAAGCTAAATATATTGCTGCTGGGTCATGTTGTGCTCAAGCTGCTGGACGAAGCAAAACCTCAAGGACTATGGCGTCAACGTGAAGAATGTGCCTCTCCTCTGCGACAACGAGAGTGCCATCAAGATTGCTCACAACCCAGTTCAGCACTCAAAGACTAAGCACATCCAGATTCGTCATCATTTTCTTTGTGATCATGTGTTGAAGGGCGATATCTCCATCGAGCATGTGAAGACTGAAGAACAGCTAGCTGATATCTTCACCAAGCCCTTGGATGAGAAGAGATTTAGCAACTTGCGGTGTGAGCTAAATATCTTAGAATCTTCCAATGTTCTGTGAAAAGGACACACATCCTAACCCTTATGCATAATTGATGACTTAGATGTGCAACACATGAAGAAACGTTGTTCCTCAATCAATGAAGAATAACACTCTAAGTGTGAAGAAATCAATGAAGAATTTGATTCTCAGAACCCTACGACAATTGTACGCTGTGTCTGAAATCATCATTCTTATACTGATGGCTACGCCACCACAAAAGTTGAAAATCTTCAATCTGAGTTTTTTTTCATTTTGAAATTCCTCGTTCTTCAATTTCTTCAACTTTGCAAAATCTTCAGCATTTCGTCGTCTTTCTTCATTCATATATATATATATATATATATATATATATATATATATATATATATATATATATATATATATATATATATATATATATATATATGAGTTTATGTCCTCTACAAGATTCACTTATTGCTAATTCTTCAAGTTGCGATTTCGCTAAGTGAATGTGATCGGACCCTTCCTCTATGCTATACTCAACCCAATCTATTCACAAATTCTTCATATGCGTTTCGATTGAAACTCGCTCAAAGTCTTCTTGGTCCTTGACAGCTGAAGAAATTGCGAACGAAACTTTTAAACAAATCTTATCCAAGTTTTTCGTTTTACCGCTCAAACCGTTCCGCATACCACGATGTATTAATTTAATCACACACGATCTTATCTGCATAGTACGTGGGTGACACATGTCGCGTGAAGGAGAAAGGGCAGGGGCATGTTCGTCCAAAATCTTCGGGCGAATAGTTTTTCACCGTGACTATAAATACCCCCTTTACCCTCCTCACTTCATTTACTCCGCTCGATCGCTGTCTCTCACTCGAGCTCTCCTCAAACTCTAGCGCCGCCGCTACTCCATCGCCGCCGGTGAGGAAAAGCTTCACTGCCTCGACCTCATCGCTGTCGTACTCGCGCCGGTCGCGGAAATCTTCACTCCGCCACCGCCGTAGTTGTCTTCCTCCGCCAAGTTAGGGCGTGGAAGATCTAACGTGACGAACTTCTCTACAGTTCATCTCTGTTCGTCGTGTTCTTTAGTTCGGGTAATTAAAAGTCACTTTTATTACTCGCGTTGATTCTCAAATCTTTCTGAAAATCTTCAAAGGTGTTTTTACTCTTCAAAATCTTCACATATGAACACCTCACACACTATATGTTCTTGATTTATCTCCTAAGCATTCATTTCTTCAAGATTCCTCAATTGTGCGGATTTTCGATCTGTACAACTCGAACCTAAGACAAACGCTTAGTGAAATTCCTCAAGGCTCAAACTGGTCAAATTCCTCAAAACTTGCTTCTTTTGAAAAATCTTCCGAGAACGATATGACCTCTCCAAATTCCTCGCACCTACACTCTGCTCACTGGTACTCATGTCCGCCGCTGAATCACTAGGTTCTCATCAACTTAACTCATTTGCAGCGTTCCTCGAAGAAAAACTACATACTTCTTCAGAGTGCTCTATTGTTCAAATTCCTCACCTGAAGAAAATGGCAGAAGGCAAGAGACCGCAGAAGGGAGGAAAGAAACCGGAAGTCATGACTCCTTTTGAAATTCCTGAGGAGATATACAGATCATCGCACACCGGTGAATCCAAGTTTGACAAGGAAACCAAGAACCAGCGCAAAGTGCGCATACAGAGAATAGAAAGGAGATGGGCACGAGAATGGCGAGAATACCGCTATGTCACTCCTAAGTACATGAGGAAATTCGCTCAATCCTCCATGCCCAAGAGCTCCTCCGCACTGGCTGTCACGATCCCACCAGCGTCAAACGTGGTGAAGACTTTCTGAAGAATGGTCCAGCGCCAAGCCAAATTGGCAAGACAGCCAAGGAGGCGGTGAGGAAATTCAATGAGGATCTCATTGCTGCTGCCGAGCCCTCGGTCAAACCAAGGAAATCAATGCCAAAGAAGCTCTGACGCAAGCCAAGTGCTTCACCGTCGGCGCCCTCACGGCCCAGTTCCTCGGTTGCACCCTCACGGCAAATTCCTCAGACTGCTGCTGCTCATTCAAAATCCTCAGCAGCTCCCTCCAAGTCCTCAACACCTGTGCATCTTGCAACTTGTCAAAGGACTCAAGGATTCTCCATTGCTTCTGGTGTTTCAGCAAGTTCCTCAGCTGCACCAATGTCCTCAACAGTCCCACTCTGCTGAAGACAAAAGCAATCGCTGGGACGCGGTCCTCGCCAAGTCCAAAGAAGAAACAGTTGCATTCAACGTTCCCTCTGATGATGAAGCCTCTGATGAAGAACTTGAAGAAATCATCAGAGACAGACTGACCAAGGCCGCTAGAGCCAAAGGAACAAGTGTGCCTCTGCTTTTGGATCCAAAGAAGATCCTAGACTTCATTGACCTGTGGCATCAAGATCCACACACTCCTCTTCCGGATCTGCCACTGACTCCTGGTCAAAGTCACATGCTGAACCATTTCATCTCTAAAGAGAAATGGAAATTTGAAAAGGCTCGTGAATTGAAGAGAGCAAAAGCAAGAAAAGAGAAGCTTCTGAGGAAAAAAATCATAAACTTGACTCCTGAAGAATTTCTTAAAGCTCAATCAGAAATCCAAGCACTCAGCAAGGATTTTGATGCTTACAATGCTGACTGGCAAGGAGCCAAGGTGAGATTCGTCACTCTGACGAAGAGAATGTCAACTGCTGCGCTTCATCGCAACAAGAAAATCCTCAGTCAAGAATCTGCTCACCTGCTTTGAAGAACATGCCAAGATCGCTAATGACTTTCAGCGGCCGATGAGAACACAAGTTCCGTGGCTGATGACCCCATTCCACCGCTTGAAGAAATTCCTGTGGCATCCACTAGTGGTGTGCTCAAGAATCAAGGAAACAGGCAACCGCACTGTTGCCAGCTCAAGAAACTGTACCACAATCCTCAGCTCCTCCTGCACCAACACCAACTCCAATTCTTCCTTCTGCCTATGAAGTGAAGAAGACAAAGGCTGCAGAACGAGCTGCCGTGAAGAAAAGGAAGGCATCAGCTGCGTCAAATTCTTCGGCTACGAAGAAATTGAAGCCAATGACCAGCTCGATTGAAAATCCTATCGATGCCATTCCCATTTCCTCCATGTCATCCAAGGAAATTGTTCCCTTTGGAGAAGAATACACGATCCCAAGCGGATCGATGAAGAAAATCAATCTGTTGCTACTTCGTAACAGCTTGATGAAGAAATTGACGTGGAAGCTTTCCTTCAACTCCGCTTGCTTCCTCACCCGTGCCTCGGTTCACACCAAGAGGCGGTGTTGAGGAAATTGAAAAGAAGATGAAGATGTGGATATTGGGTGCACTACACCTGTAATGAACGATGACTTTTGGGAAAGTCAGCACCCCAATACTCCTCTCTTCACTTCGCTTCAACAAGTTCCTCAGTCACCAACTACTATTGTTCAAATGGGCTCTGAAGAAACTCATCCAACATCATCTGCCAACGAAGAGATTCCAGCCACTAGCGCTGAAGAACCAACTCGCGATCCTCAAACCGCACAAGGAGAGGAACCAGAAATTCTCACCAAGAACACAAATCGCGATTCCCGAGGTTGTGCTTCAAATAATGATATTCCTCTGCCCAAGCCAAAGAATTCATTTTCGAGCAAGCAAAAGTTCAAGGCTGAAGATTTCTTTTCGAGCATGTGTTCTTCATCGCCACAATCCTTATGACTCGCTCGAATGAGGAAAAGACGCTCGACTCCAACACAAGCAAATTTCTATTCCTCGCTATTCGACAAGGACAAGATCTTTGACCATGAGCATATTCCTCATGTGGATATGGAATCATTGCCGTGCTTCGAGCCAAGATTCGTGTTCTTCACGATGCGAGGCTGCTGAATTTCTCGCACCGATATCTCGTGGATCGAATAAAGAACTCATTCTTCGTTCTATGCCACCTCGCACATCACCGGAGATGTCAAGACATCAACTCATGGGTTCTGGATTGATGACTGAAAATACTCACTACAAGGCACCAAAGAACTAAATTGCTTCGTGTCCTTCCTCTTGATCCTCCCCATGAATCGCTCGTTGCCTCTACAATGAACGTGAATCGCCCGATCACTTCATGCAAGTACCGATGAAAGCCTGAAGCGAGCCAAGCCCTCGAACCCAATTCCTCGCCAAGGATTTGCTATATGTGCCTCGGACGTGTATGAATCTTGACGAAGACTATGAGTCCAATCAAAGGCCACAACTCAAATGATGAAGACGTCGCTGGCATCATGAAGAACATGCTTTTCAATATCATTCATGGAGTTCGATCAACTTCCATGATTTCTTCATGAGGACTCGCCAATATTGCAATGTCACCTTTTGAGCTGAAGCCATATGCGCCTTTGGATCATGAGATTCATAAGGGCAAGATCTTCACCGAACTACAAGGTCGACACTCAATCATGGCAGCTTCTCGCCGCCCATTGAAGTCCTCAAGCGACCAATTTCATCATCGATGACAAGGGCAAGGTAGCAGCTGTAATTGATGAAGGCACTCGCCCATTGATGGTCAATTTCGCAAAGCTGCATCTTACTCCACCAATGACGATTTCGCAACGCATGATACCGCCGCAAATACCTCAACCAAGCAACAGCCTCAAGCCACAAGACCTGTGGTGATGATGATCGTGAGTTACTCCTCAGTCTTCATCAAAAGGTTGATTGCAATCAGAAATGGGTCAAGCGCCAATTTGCTGCAATTCTTCATAATATGACCTCAACGCATAATGCTGTGAAGAAAAACCAATACTACCTTCATGAAACCCTCAATCGCACCTGGGCTGTTCTGAATCATGTCTACTCCGCGGAAGAATTGAAGACTATGGGTCTTCAGGAAGCTTATGACTGGTCTGCACCACCTCCGAAGAAATTCAAGAGAGTCAAAGTTCCTGATTTGGTGGCCAGCTCTTATTCTTCATCGCGCGAAACTGATGAATATGAAGATTTGGACGACATCGCGGCAGCCCTACTTCAACAACCAACCCGACAATGCCGGGCGCCTCCATCAAATTGAATATCTTCAGGACGTTAGTCCTCGCCGATCCTTTTGGTCATTTGATGACAAAGGGGAGAAATCTGAGTTAGTCTTCAAGCGGGTTTATACTATGGGCGTTTTATTAAGTTACAACTCGCTCTTCCAAACTTTTATTGGATCGAGTTGTAATCTTAAACCGATGGTGCCTCGATACTTTTGATCGTGCATTGTGCTGACTTTGCATTGTGTTTCTAATACTTTTGATCGTGCATTGTGCTGACTTTGCACTCGTGCTCTAATACTTTTGATCGTGCTTCGATGCTCGATTTTGATACGTGTTATGCTCGATGCTTTTGAAGCACTAAGCTCAATGTGATATTTGAGCTCAAACTTTTGGTATGATATTCGCATGCTCATTCCTAGTTAATACTATTGCATGCATCTTTGAATCTCATCAGCACCATATTTCATCATGCATTTCAAATTCTTCATAGTATCTCAGATCAAATCGTGTATGAATTACAAGATATAGGGGATCTCCATGATTCAAATCTTCAAATGTGCATTGCCTAAAAAGCAAATTCCTCATTATGCACATATTCAGGGGGAGTTCTTCTATATCTTGCAATCAAATTCCTCAATATCAGTATTTACACTTCATATGTGTATCCCCGTTGAAAACTTAACCTATATTGTCATCAATCACCAAAAAGGGGGAGACTGTAAGTGCATCTAGTGCCCCTTAGTGATTTTGGTGTATTGAAGACTTATAGGTTAAGTAACTAATGTGTTTGTGAGTGTACACAGGTCTATAAGTCTATGAGGAGTTTGATATTTACAGAGAAAGTCGACCCCTAAAACTGAAGTTCTTCGACTGAAGACTTTGATATTCTGAAGACTTTCTGAAGACTTTGAAAGTGAAGAAATTGGTGTGACCATGAAGACTTGATATTCATTCGAGTAATATGAAGCGTGAAGACTTTTGTTTTCGTAGTTTCACTTTCTCTTTCGTGAGTCATAGGAAACACCGTACTGTTAAAGGGGGTCGAGGAAATACTAAGGAAAAATTTCCATGTGATGCTCAACTCAAAATCCTACACCTACCAATCCCTTCGAGTGAAGCCATTGAAATCTCATACGCTTCACCAAATTCTTCAAATTCTTGATGTGACGCAGTTCTTCCGTCATCGATGACTTTGCCTCGACCGAGAGTTAGGAATTCGCCCAGGCGAATGGCCTACACAAAGGAGGAACAAGATAGCCCCGAGGACTTTGAAAGTCAAATTTCCGACCGTTCATTGCATGCTACTGGCGGACCAAAATATCTTATCCACCTAACGGTCATATCATTGAAGGGCATTTATGTCTTATCATGTCGGGCTGCTCCCTAGGCTATAAATAGCCGCCCCTACAACCACTAGCTGGTTGGCTGCTCCGAGAGAACTTGACACTTGTCATTTGAGAGCAACCCATCCTCCGAGTACTTTGAGCGAAAATCATCAAGTGAGGAAAATCCAAAACCAAACCCCATTAAAACCCCAAGTGATTGAGCATCATCAAGAAATTGATCTGCGTGGATCCGACGCTTGTTACCTTTGAAGACTGTGCTTCTTCCAGACGGTTAGGCGCCAAGGTCTAGAGCATCCAAGAGGAATTGTGGATCGCCGAGTGACCAAGTCTGTGAAGGTTTGGAAGTCACCAAGACTTACCACGAGTGATTGGACGAGGCCTGCGTGGTCTTAGTTCAAGGAGAATACGGTGAGGATGGGTGTCCTGAGTTGCGGCTCGAGATCGGGTGTCCGGATGTGTGTCCTCGAGTTTAAATACTCACCGCTCCAACAGACGTATAACCGAGACAACAGCTTGAACTGGTCTACCAAATCATTGTCTTCACCAACCGACCGGTTCTATTTCCTCAACTCATTCATTTCCTCATTCTGTGTTGCATGTTGTTCATATCTCGTGCTTGAAGACTTTGATCAAGACTTTCACAAATTCCTCAGTTCAATTTCTTCACTGCTTTGTCTTCATCTTGTTATCCTGTGTTTACGCTTCCTGTACTCTGTTCTAGTCTTCATTTCATCATGCTGACTATGTGTGTAATCTGTTATGTTTACCGCTGAGTACTTATTCTGCTGCAAATAGTTCTTCGCTAAGGAATTTCCTCACCGGCAAATTCCTCAGTGAAGAAATTCATAAAAATTGCCTATTCACCCCCCCTCTAGTCGATATAACGCACTTTCACATATTGCACTTGTATCACCATCTCTTTGCTGAACTAGTGCACATATACAATTTACCATTGTATTGGGTGTGTTGGGACACAAGAGACTCTTTGTTATTTAGTTGCAGGGTTGTTTGAGAGAGACCATCTTCATCCTACGCCTCCCATGGATTGATAAACCTTAGGTCATCCACTTGAGGGAAATTTGCTACTGTCCTACAAACCTCTTCACTTGGAGGCCCAACAACATCTACAAGAAGAAGGTTGCGTAGTAGACATCACCCCGCATAGCAGGACTAGGGGTGTTATCTCCTAGGAGAGCCCCGAACCTGGGTAAGATTCGCCGGCGTGCATGTCTACGCCTTATCCCGTTTCCAGGCACCGGCGACGTCTTACTAGCTCCCACAATGATTAGCCATCCTTTGGCATATGTCGCACCAACCACCCGACATTTAGCGCCCAAACTTCTAGGGAAGGGGAGGGCTGGCTATTGAGAGCTGGCCTCCCCCTATGCCGACTGGTCTGGGCACGCCGCCTTCTGATATCTCACTGGTAGGTAGGGCCCGCCGCCTGCGGGCTGTACCGACAGCCCGTCGTGGGAGTATGGCAGCTCTGTCGTGGATGATGTCATAGTCAACGTGGCAACAATGCTGCGCCGGGCTAGTGATGGCCGCCCGGTACGTTGCACTGTGGCCACGCCCGCTCCGGGATTCAGGGGTGGCAGGCTGTACTGTACCCACGCCCCGTCTCGTCACCGTTATGTGGGTTGCAGGGGTGGGCCGCCTGCTAGGAGTCAGCCACTCTGGTGGCCGCCTGCTAGGAGTCGGCCCACTCTGGGGCCACTCATTGGGCCTCGCCGCCGTCCTACAGCCGGCCGCTTGGACCAGCCGGCCACAAGAAGGCGGCCTTTTGTCTTGGATGCTTGAGGGGTGCAGCCGGTCCCGATGTCTTGAAACGTTATGGGGAGCAGATAGGGCTACCCGTGGTCATTTACGCCGACAGCTACCATAAATTTTTACTTTTAACCAAACAAAAGATAGATAATTGCCGGCAAGGGACAGCGCGAGGCGGTGCGGTGGCCGCCGTGCGAGGCAGTGTGGTGGCGGGCGGCGCGCGGGTGCGAGATGGGATGATGGTGGGCAGCGCGGCGGCAGGCAGCGCCGGCGTTTATGGAAAGTTGGGCCAATAATGTTTTTACAACGGTTCCGTAAAATGACCATAATTTGATGGGGAAATGATCTTTTTGTAAATGTGCGGAAAGAAAGGCCCTAGTTTATGGAATCTTCTAAAATTATAGATGATATAAGGGAACTGTTGAAGAGATTTTTTACCTTAATTTTTTACAAATAAATGGTAGTACGGGAGCTGTCAGTGATGCACCCGTCCGAGCAGCGGCACTACCGTCCGGGAGGGACCAATCGCGGTCATCCCAACCATCCGGGGCACGCGCCAGACACGTCCAGCCACGTTCAAGGCGCGCGCGTGGCGTCACCATGTCGACACCCGACACCGCGGCAGTACGGGACGCAGCGCCAGTACGCAGTGTGATTAAGATATGCGCAGCCGGAATCTTTCCTCGAGATCGTGTGGTAATGCCTTTGATATGCGGTAATATAGTAATGCCGTAACTACTATACTAGCATAGACAAATCTTAATGGACCAAACAAGTTGCAGCAGCAGCTAATCACAGGAGAGATCCGATAGTGCAGATTAAGTACACCTCTTAATCTCTTATAGTATATGCACAACTAGGCTAGCAGTGTCGAATTTCACGAGCAACCTGTACTTAGAAGTATATATGTACGGCCTGAAATCATTTTCTTGGTGTTTTATCTTTAGTGGCGACCATTACCCCAATTTGCCACTGGTAACTTGTTTGGGAATCTTGTGAGGCCTCCATCTCGACCTAAAGATGCAGGAAGACGCGTCCATGCCGTCCGTATCCGTTCACACTGCTAAAAATGCACTAATCTTTGTTATTTTAATAATCATGCTTGTTCTAATTATGATTCCGTGGACAGACGCGGACATGCCGACGCTGTCCAGTTGCATCCCTCGACCTCCGAACCCACCTTGCTCTTTTCACTTGGCCATAAAGTTTCTGCATCACTGAGCTAAAAGGTGTATAAGAGCATCTAGAGCCGAACGCCTCAAACCCTCTCCCATACGCTCGTGCCCGGTCAGTGACAGGATAAAAAGGAGGAGGAAAAAAATGACCCAACCGAATCCCACACCATTCCTATATGTCTGGGCTATCCGCGAATCCTCATATTGAGGACAAATATTGAGAGGACGCGAGGGCTCGTGGACGCGCCCAGGCGAGCCAGGTTAGTCCGCCATGTAGGATGCGGCCCCACCCCGAACCATCTTTTCTCTTTCTTTATTCATTATTTTCTTTCTCTATCTTCATCTCCACCAATTACATGCAAGTGCCCGATCATATGAGGAAGAAAATGAGAAGTGTGGTTGCACGAATGGACAAATAAGGGCTCAAAACGGACACTCCTGATCACTGACCGGGCGCGTCCGCGGGCGTTTAGGGACTCATATTTGCTAAGTCCGGCTGTAGACGCTCTAAGTTTGCGAAGGTGTCCCTAGACCCAAATCTCTCGCGTACATCAATTCCATGTATGTATGGCCCTATCACACTTCAGTTATGACATGCCTTTAGTTTTGCAATGTTCAACGCAAATCTCAAAAGTTTGATATAATTAGTGACCAACAACCGAAATTGAATAGCGTAATTTTGCATGCATATATACACATATTTTGTTAGTTAAATTGTGGTCAAAATTAAGCTAGGCTTAATCCTAGAGGCTGCCTTATTACAAGCTTAGAAGGAGAGAGTAAGATTTACGTTTCTTTATTACATGTGGACTTAGACATATTTAGCTAAATGAATTATGTGCGGTCGTATGTGACACTGACGCATGTGATGACATCAATCATTTGCATATAGATATAACTAGGATGTGACCACCTAATTGTCCCAAGCTAACCCCATCAAACATATCAATAGAGAACAATTAGGGACCTCTCTAACCCGTTCGGGAAGATTCACACAGAATAATGCCTCAATGCCATATATAGCCCGCAGGGAGCTTGCTAGCTAATACTAGGCGTGATTAGGTTCCCTCTCTATCCTCTCCACAAAAAGTTCAATGGATCTGCAGCAAGTAATCGAGCATCAACTATTCGACGACGCCGTCCCGAGCAGCATGATCTGGCCGTTAGAGGCAGACAACGGTTTCACCGACGAGCTGCCGTCTTTGCAGTTACCGGACCTGGACCTTGACTTCGACATCCACGAGTTCTCCGCACCGGCAACGGCACCGGCGAAAGCGGCCTCCTCGGGCGGCTCCGGATTGGTTGGTTCCGGTTCAGGATCGCATAAGAAGCTCAACCACAACGCGTACGAGCGCGACCGGCGGACGCAGCTCAATCAGCTCTACTCGACTCTCCGTTCTCTCATCCCCAACGCAGATCACACAGTAAATCATTCCCTCACTCATTGATGCGAGCTAATTTGGAGGTGTGCTAGTAGCCCTCAACGATTAAGATGAAATATTTACATATTATGACCGACGTGTATCTCCCCATCTCGTGCGGCTTGCAGAAGAAGCTGAGCATTCCGACGACGGTGTGTCAGGTCCTCGACTACATACCCAAGCTGCAGAAGCAGGTCGAGGATCTGGAGAAGAAGAAACAGGAGCTCACTAGAGCCAAATGCAGAGAAAGACTGCAGCGCGTCAAAGACAACACAGGCCGTATTGTTTCTGCTACTCCTCTCGATGGCAACGAAATCATGGTCCAGATTAGCCTGCTGAGCAACATGGCTGCAAGTCTTCCTCTATCCAAGTGCATAAACGTATTTGAGAACGAAGGGCTTCACCTCATCAGTTCATCGACTTTCTCCACCGAGGTCAATAGAACATTTTACAGCTTCCACTTTGAGGTACGTTTTTACATGCGCCCTTAATTTCCTGTTCGTACTATACTAACATGGTAGAAGACGCAAATGCGAGAGAATCATCTTTAATGTGTTAAAAGCGTTAGCCTTATGCATATATATATTTTTACTCTTGCCCCCCCTCTCCTCGTTGCATAATACACGGTATTTTAGACATTGGCACGTTCATAAAGTTGTAAGCTGAACCTTTATTTTTGTATACGAATATAGATGATGTTTGCTAAAAGACAAGAAGAAGATGTGAAACATTTTTACAAAAATCTAGGATTTTAATGGGACATGAACATCAGCTCCATAGCACCGCGAACCCCCCTGCAATTTGCATGCATGCAGATCAGGAGGAGACAACCTGGTGTCATCGAGATTCTATTGAATCTTGAAACTCTAAAATGTTTTAATTATCAACTGCAAACCCAATTTACGACAAGTCTTGACTGTTGGCTCTTGTCTCGACGAGAGCTTAGATACAATATCCCATATATGTGTATGTTTCAACAACAAAAATCCACCATTTCGTCATCCAGTGGTTTATGGAGTTGGCATTGTGTTGGTACCACATTACCATGTGACAACTTGTTACAAAAGGCTGGTGACTAGTGTGTCATTACTTGCTAATGAAAGATTCTAAAAATGTGTTAAAGCATAAGTTAGAACCTAAAGATTTATAAAGTAGCGGATGTATTGGTACCAAAGGTACCATGTGGTAACTTGTCAAAGAATAGGATGGCGACTAGGGTGTTATACATGGTAACAAAAGAGTCCAAACTTTTTTTTGTCGAAATATTACCAGGTGAGATCTAGTTTTGAAAGCTTCCGTCGATATGGAGATAACCATGAACGCATGTTGTCAATGGGGTCCACAATTTGAGCTATATAACAATTTTTATCTCTGAAAAGTAAATTTAGCATGTTGTTGTCATCACTTCTAAATTTTCTCTATGTGTATACAGCAACTTTATTTTTCCTCCTTATGCGCACATAATAATTTACCCCTTTTGCAAGCAATCTTTTAAAACTTCGCATGGCTGATGAATGTGTGGCACGTTCGATGTAATTCGACCATTCTTTCCAGAAGTGAAATTGATTCATTTTTTCCTCGATAATTTATTTATACAGTCAGATAACGAGGTGCGAGGGAACAAAGCAAACTAACCTGCAATTTACACCCCTAAATCAAATTTTGCAATGGTCTCTAGTGTTGGTCTATAACTATACGCCATTCGCTAGGTTCTTGATTGCATGTGCATTTTGGACACCCTCAAGCCTTAGGTTCCATTAATCAATGCTCATTTATGTGCTCGTGCGCAGATACTCATGTTGGTGCCTAATAGTCATTAACCATTTTCTCTATGTTATTGCCCCTAAGAAAATTTCTACGTTATTGATATTGTTGATTATCTATTGGGGACAAGATGGTAAGATGAGTATTTGTGTTGGCTATAATTTTTTAATGATGTTTCAATCTTTTATTCACCCCTTGCACTAGATTAAAATGTTGGGAAAAGTAGTAGAAAACAAAAAAAATCGCTATAAAAACACCCAGAAACAATATGAAGATGCATATCGGCTTTGGATCAACGATCATTACCAACTCTGGAGTGCAGCGGAAGTAGATTAGTCGGTGTAGATCGTACTTGGAGTCCCTCGAACGTCGATGACGATCCCGCGAACCGCCCTCAAACGATCCCTCAAACTGAAGACGAAAAGCACGGCCTCTCTACTTGGTTATAAGCATACGGTCTTCGCGATCTGGCAGTGCTTCGTCGTCCAGAGCTAATCGTCACAGGAGAATTAGAAGGAGGGGATTAGAACCACACGGGGCCTCTAATTATGAGGATTAGTGGTGGTTAGGGGTAGCTCTAATTAGTCAACTAGTACCAACTAAAATGAGCACTAGATCCACTAGAGAAATCTCCAAAACTTGTGTATCCAATAGGGCAAAATCCCCAAGTATATATAGGTTGGAAGAGGAGGAGAGGGCAGCCATCAAGGGGGGAAACTCCCCCTTGGGGCTCCGGCCTAGGGAGAGGGAGTTGACTCCTCCCTTGTCCACTCGCCCCCCACACACACAAGGAAAGGGGGGCGCCTTCCTACTTCGGTCCTTGTGGCCCAAGTTGCCTTCCATCTCTTGGCCTTATTAGGCCCATTGATATTAAATATATATATATATATATATATATATATATATATATATATATATATTTGTTTTAAACATTTTCAGGGAATTATATATATTTTAACATCCCCAGACACATTTTCCACCTATATATATGAATCGGTAATACCCGATATTCACCGAAACCCTTCAGATATTAATGAAACAATTTCACAAATATATTCTCATTACTCCCGCACTACTAACACTCAGCAGATCATGATTACCTTAAGCTTGTGACCCAGTAGGTTCGGTAAATCATAGACATGAACGAAACCCCTTCGTTCAATGACCGATAGTGAAACCATGGACATCCATATCGGTCCCTATGATTACACGAATGATATTCGAGTGAACCTTTGGTTATCATGTGATGTTCTCTTTGCTTCGCGATACTTTACAAAACCCGGTGTGCATTGGTATCCTCCTGAGTCATCACCATGCTCACTATACTGTTGCTTCTGTTATCGGTTTTGTTCTTCTTTCTCGTTAACGTGTTATGCTGCATCCCTGTGACGTAGTCACCTGTGTCTGGCCAGACGATGATGGATGTCATCACACCGAGAGGGCCCTAAGAATATCTCTCCATCGTCGGAGGAGAAATCCCACTCTCAAGTTGTCCTGTCACTTTTCAAACTTTCTGATGAGCCTGAAAGTTGCTGTTATGATCACCTTGGTATAGATGACGTTTGAGCAACCCCAAAGCCCACCGTCTGGTAGGAAGTGACCGAGACACTCTCATGGTTAGAGGAACTAAAACATATGCTAACATTCTGTGTTATAACAAATGATTTCAGATGATATAATCACAAAGTATAACATACAAGTTTAGGTTGATTCAATATGATTGTTCTTCTAACATCACGCCCTTAATGTTGTTTTAGGACTATCGTTACAGTTAATGATATCCCAAGATTTAGAAAACGTGATCACCAACAACACTTGAGCCAGTCTTAGAGGCGAGACCGGGAACCTATTGTTGAACCATTTATCATTTCACACATGCATATGAGTTTTCCACTGAATCGCATATTCCAGGATCATAGTCTTTATAGCATGAAATATAAACTCTTAGTTATGAATAATGGAAATATAATAAGACAATATTATTGCATCTAGGGCATATTTCCAACAGTCTCCCACTTGCACTAGAGTCAATAATTTAGCTACATAGTCTTTAGAACACCTATTTTATCTGGTGTTGCTCATGCTTTGCTTGTGGTAGAGCCTTTATCATTAGTTTTGACATATTCAAAACATTGTGATATTTATGTTAGTCTTGTCTGATTTTAAGGATCTTACTCCATCTTGCTGTGAGCTATAACATTTTATTCAAAATAAAATATTATTGAACTCATTGCACTTAAAATCTCATCAACTCTATCAAGAATCTTCTTGGTTATATTCATATCATACTTTGGATCCACCCATTTATATCAAGACTCTTCTTGATTATCCATATTCATAATATAATGTTTATGGGTTCACAACTTTTGTAACATCCAATTGTATCAAGAAGTTTCTCGATTTAGACAATATTGAAACATCTAATGTTTTCAAAACACATATGTCCATCATTATAGAATCAACAATATTGTTCAAAAATAATTCTAAGTAATTATCATAGCCCAATCATATCAATTATGAAGTTGATATTCATATATTCTCAATAATAAACTTTAACTTCATATTCTCAAAATAATACATTTATTCTTTTGAGATCCTTGATATCTGTTACTAACACTTAGTAAAACTCTTTGGTCCTTTTATATATATCATAACTATCAAAATGAATTTATTCATCTACCCTTGCTTATCAATTGATTCACATAAGCATCGAGTTATATGACATTGAGAGAAAACATTTTCTCTATTTAAACCTTTTAAATCTTTGTCAAAATATATAAACTTCATTTTACCTCAATAAGACATTTTGATCTATCATTATAGATTCTTTTATACCCAATATTTTGCCTTACAATTTGACGAAAACATGTTCCAAAACCATTTTGTTTGTGCTCTGAAGTTTTATATTATTTCCATTCCATAATATGTCATATATGTATGAGATCGAAAATACTATATAGCTCCCACTGAGTTTTATATATACACAAAGTACTTTTATCATTTTGACAAGATCAAAATCTCAATACGTGCTCACTTCTTATAATCTTCAAAAACCTTTTTTTTAAGTTTGCACATTTATCGGTGTCCTGAGCATTTCAAAACTTTTTCAGTTGTATCATTCATACATCCTTTCCTATTTAGGAAACTTATTGTGATATCCATTTTATTTACTTCATACTCTTTGAAGTATCAACCAGTTCTAAACTTGTTTTGTATGAAAATTAACAACTAGTTCTAAACTTAATTGTATATTAACTTTAATTCTGGTGTGTATGGCTATGCTCCATTCCTTTGAGCTGGGTGTTGCCATCGCTTCCATGTAGTGTGCTAGTTCATCGCCTTCAAAGATGAATATATCATTGTGAAATTTCAGAAAATTTCAACGATATCTCTGATTTGCATAATCCTTTTACAACAACTTCTGGTTTGGTAATCATTCTTATAGTCGTTAGAGATTCAATAATCATTTTCAAGCTGCAATGTCCTCCCACTTATTTCTTTGACAAGACAACCTTTTTCTTGAAAAAGTGTTCATCAGTAACAAACACTTTGCCTTTTGAACATTTCATGAAAGGAACCCAAATCATGTTTTTTAGATATCCTACAGTTCAGTGTTTATCTGGTTTATGAACTTCATAACTCATATGGCTTCTATTAGCCAGACTAATATGCAGTGCTCTCTTAAGTGTATATCTTGTTGTTTCAATTATACCCCAAATTTTATAAAAGCATATTGATAATAATTCCACAATTATTCGAGTGTTTTGCCAAACTTATGACTCGGATAATTTTCTTCAATGTTGAAGAATCTCTTTATATTTTTTCATAATGATCCTTATCTTCATTATAAAATATTTGAACTCTTCAAATAATATATTCTGAAATTCCTTTGAACTATTCAAATAGATCGGATCTTATATTAAGTAAATCACATTTTTCCTAACCTTTAATTAAGCATAATTATCCACCTATTCATTAGACCTTATACATCACTATGTATTCTTTTATTTGTTTTCTCAATCAAGATAGTCGAATACTTCATATATATGAAAATATTTCCCGATATAACCAAGTAGTGCCATATTTAAGTGGGGCTCATCAGTATTGTCAGGACGTTTAGCATTAAGGTTATAAAATTTTCAAACCAAGATTCATGAATAAACCATCAAAATCTGAGGTAAATCCAAATATATTCCTATAGCCACTTCAACAACTATTATCCAAATCTTTATAAGAATATCCATCACATAATCCAGAACATAATGTCTTACACAACCCTTGACCGTAATAACTATTATTCAATCCTAAGATAAATTTTGAAGATAGACTCCATCAGTCTCGAGTAGTGATCCCATCACCATCCTTGACTATCATCACATCTTTATTTCTTCTCAACTTGTGAGCTTTCTGTAGTCCCTGCATCGGATTGCAAATTAGAGCAATCGACTAGTATCAAATACTTGTGACATACAGAAACAAGTAAAACAACATTAACTTTGTATAACTTTTATACCTTTATAGGAAGAACCATTCTTCTTATCCGCTTAATACTTCTTGCAGTTATGCTTCCAGTGACCCTTCTGTTTGTAGTAGAAACATTCAATCTCTTTAGCGGCTCCACCCTTGTTCTTCTTCTGAGAGACGGCCTTATCGGCACCAGTAGATTTCTTCTTGGACTTGCCCTTCTTCTTGAAACGGGTAGTCTTGTTGACCATCAACACTTCTTTGTTCTTCTGCATCCCAGCTTCCGCAGTTTTGACCATAGCAAACAACTTGTTTGCACTTTTCTCCATCATGTTCATGTTGTAATTCATGATAAAACCATCGTAAGATGGGGGGAGTGAAGCAAGCACAATATCTATATGAAGTGTTGGAGGAATCCCAAATTCCGATGAAGCAAGTCTATCAACATAGCCAGCAAGTTTCACTATATGCTCACTCGTTTAGGAACCCTCTTTCATCTTGCACCCAATCAG
This sequence comes from Aegilops speltoides, assembly GCA_021437245.1. Classification (NCBI taxonomy): domain Eukaryota; kingdom Viridiplantae; phylum Streptophyta; class Magnoliopsida; order Poales; family Poaceae; genus Aegilops; species Aegilops speltoides. The sequence goes on from CM038147.1 coordinate 479,833,485, forward strand.
GGCCTTGGTTAATTCAAACCATTTGGTCCTTTTATGTTTCCTGTACAAAAATTCCAGTGACCCAATTATAAATTGAGTGGTAGATCATTCAAAATGCTTCTGTAGTTCAGGATCCATGCAAGTTAACATGAGAAACTGGACTGCCTGATAGTCATCACTACGAGCAGCATAAGCAGCAACTTCTTCTGGTGGTGCATCCTTTGAGGGAGCATCACCTAGGGGCTGATCCAGCACGTACAACTTCTTAGCACTCCTAAGAACAAATCTCAGGTTCCAGATCCAATCCGCATAGTTTGCACCATTTGCAGCCAACTTTTCTTTCTCAAGCTTAGGGGCTAAGTTGAACATATTTGCGAGCCATTTAATCTACAATGATAAACACATAAATAATTTTAGACACAATTCATAATTAATATTGCACTACTTTATGAAAACAATTTTAATTTAAAATGCGCTCCCACTCAAATTAATATCTCTCATAGTTAATAGTAAGTGATTCAAGATCCAAGTCTAGTTCTCAGCCATTGATGTGGACATCATTGATAATGAGAGTTTTTACTAGTAAGGAAACTTTTGCCGATCATATCTCCATATGACACTTGTTCATCTTTCGATGCTTCGTGCTCCGAGCTTAGAAAGATTCTGCTAGAACTTCAAGACAACCGAGTGTTATCTGCATACAATGGCCTAATAATCCTGGTCTTACACCTCACATCCCATATGCACTCATGTGGACATGACGCACTCCGAAACGCTACGTGTTATAGAAGGTTGCAACACTGGGAAGAGCACCTTTTAACATGATATTTACTGTGAGAGATCACCCTAATAATTGACTACTGCGCAATCAAAGGGTGTAAACAACAAAGGGATCAACATCTTAGGGAACTCATAATAGCATGATATGGTATAGCACTGGGCGCCGGGAGTTCTCCATCATCATCTTCAATCTATAGTTGAAACGACGTGACGGCCAATATTTCGTTGCCGTCGAAACCATTTCAAAAAATGTCGTCGCGTCGGCAATATCAGATAACGTTGTCGTGGCGGTCGTTTAAGAAAACATTGTCGTGGCACCAAAATCTGAAATTTTTTTGTGGCACGAAATTATAGCTCCTCGTCCCGCGCCTGGTACACTTTCTCCTTGTTGGGGTCCTCCGTGTACGTCTTGCCACCATCACCTGTAACCTATCTCTATGATATTTAAATTAAGTTGGCAATCTCGTGACTCCATCCATGACACGCATGCCACTTAACATTACAACATATAGCCATCTCATACATAAACTCATTATCATGACGAAGGATATACCACATCATATGCAAATCCTGCAAAGCCAAGTTAGACGACCTCTAATCGGTTTGAATTTTTTTAATTATGTGCTTCTAGGGTTTCTAGATAAACCTAACTACTTACGTGCACACCATAAAGTGATAATCCTGTTGTTAGATTAACTTTTAGGGCATGTGAAGCATGAGACTTAATTAAAAAAACCCGTTCCCCCACACTAAACTTCATCTAATACGCGGGACCCCCTTGAAGATCATCCATCCTCATTGCCAGATCATCCATCCTCATTGCCCTCTTGTGTACGTGATGGTTCACTATTCTTGACTATGGTGAAGCCCAAGGAACTGTTAGCAGATCGTTGACAGCCAGAGCCGAGCGATTGTCAGAACCTTGTAAACAGGGACACCATGCCGTCAATTAACTGAACCAAAGCAACACTCGAGGGAATCATAGCAAGAACATCACCCTCACAATCACATGTGATCTAGATCAAAACTTGCATCTACTCATAGAACCGCTAGTGATCCCACTGTTGGAAAACGTAGTAGAAAACAAAAAAAATCGCCCTATGAACACCCAGGAACAATATGAAGATGCATAACGGGTTTGGATCAACGATCATTACCGACTCCGGAGTGCAGTGGAAGTAGACGAGTCGATGTAGATCGTACTTGGAGTCCCTCGAACATCGATGACGATCCCACGAACCACCCTCGAATGATCCCTCGAACTGAAGACCGAAAGCATGGCCTCTCTACTTGGTTGCAAGCATACGGTCTTTGCTATTCGGCAGCGCTTTACCGTCCATAGCTAATTGTCGCCAGAGAATTAGAGGGAGGAGATTAACGGGGCTTCTAATTATGAGGATTACAGGTGTCTAGGGCTAGCTCTAATTAGTCAACTAGGACCAACTAAAACTAGAACAAGATCCACTAGTGGAAGCTCCAAAACTTGTGTATTCAATAGAGCAAAATCCCCTAGTATATATAGGTTGAAGGAGGAGGAGAGGGCAGCCACCAAGGGGGAAAGTCCCCCTTGGGGTGCCGGCCTAGGGAGAGGGAGTTTGACTCCCTCCCCTTGTCCAATCCCCCCTCCCAACACAAAGGAAAGGGGGGTGCCTTCCTACTTGGGCCCTTGTGGCCCAAGTTGCCTTCCACCTCTTGGCCTTATTAGGTCCATTGATATTAAATTGAATATATATTTGTTCTAAACAATTTCAGGGCATTATATATATAACATCCCCGGAAACATTTTCCACCTATATATACTAATCGGTAATACCCAATATTCACCGAAACCCTTCCAGTGACCCCGAAACGCTTCTGGAACCTCTCGGAACTATTCCGGATGTTCAATGACCGATAGCGGAACCACGGACATCCATATCAGTCCCTACGATTACACGAATGATATTCGAGTGAACCTTTGGTTATGATGTGATGTTCCCTTTGCTTTGTGATACTTTACAGAACCCGGTGTGCACTAGTATCCTCCTGAGTCATCACCATGCTCACTATACCGTTGCTCCCGTTATCGGTTTTGTTCTTCTTTCTCGTTAGTGTGTTCCGGCATCCCTGTGACGTAGTCACCTATGTTTGGCCAAACGATGATGGGTGTCGTCACACTGAGACGGCCCTAGGAATATGTATCCATTCTCGAAAGAGCAAATCCCACTCTCGAGCTATCCGCTCACTTGTCAAACTTTCCGATGAGCCTGAAAGTTGTTGTTATGATCACCTTGTTACAGATGACGTTTGAGCAACTCCAAAGCCCTCCGTCTGGTAGGAAGTGACCGAGACACTCTCATGGTCTGGGGAACTAAAACACATGCTAACACTCCATGTTATAACAAATGATTTCGGATGATATAATCACAAAGTATAACATACAAGTTTGGCTCAATTCAATATGATCGTTCTTTTAACGTCATACCCTCAGTGTTGTTTTAGGACTATCGTTACACTTAACAATATCCTAAGATCTGAAAAACGTGATCACCAACAACACTTGAGCCAGTCTTAGAGGCGAGACCGGGAACCTATTGTTTAACTATTTATCATTTCGCACGTGCATATGAGTTTTTCACTGAATCACATATTCCAGGATCATAGCAGTTGTAGCTTGAAATATAAACTCTTAGTTATGAATAATGGAAATATAATAATACAATATTATTGCCTCTAGGGCATATTTCCAACATAAAATAGTTTTTCATGTAAGATATGTCCAAGTGCAACAATGATGATCTATGGGTTATGATTTTTGCGGGATATAAAGATATATTTGTTATGACCCGCTTAGATACGACTATGAAGATCTAACATATGCTATCTAGGTAAGTACAATTATCTAGATCTAATCGATGCCGTCTATTTGGAAATATTTATATAGATCCAAGCAATGTGATCTATTTAGGTATACTCTATGTAGATATAATAGATGTGATATTGCAGGTGCAATTTTATATATCTAACATGTGTCATATGTTTGACTGTCTGATCTCTTTAGGTACAATTATGAAGATCTAACATATGTGTTTTTTGTTATGGATACATAGAACTAAAAGATATGATCCGTTTAGATAAGGTTATCTAGATCTAGCGAATACAATATGTTTACACACAATTATGTATGTCGAACAATGTGATCTACAAATAAAAATACAACCCACTAGATCAATATTATGAGAATTTGTAGCACATCACATAGTTTGAACTATAACGAAAAACCGTCCATACTTCTCTTAGAAATGAGACCTGCATGACTTACAAAAAGTAGGTATACAAAAAGTACAATAAAGGAATTTTTTCTACTTTGAATACTCATATGATTAATATTAAGCAAATGATGAATCTGCCACTACCCACCTTGGATATCGAAGGTTGCCACTAAATTTGTCAAAATTGTTTATGTGCCACCAACTTGTGCGATGAAATTGGTCGGAAGGCCCTGTGCGACATTAGCCCAAGTTGCCACCAAGTCTTCCCTCCATCGTTGTAGTCTCCTTTGACCCATTTCCTCCTCCATGAGAGCCACCACTTTGCAGTTTGATCTGTTGGGACTTGACTTCCATCTTAAACACACAACAATGGACTAACCTCTTCCCGTTAAAGACACAATGGATTGTGCTCTTGTTCGCTATGTAAGACTCATGTGCTTTGTGTGGTTTTATATTCACAAATCCCAACAGTTGATACATAAGTTTAAAGTGTTAAGTTTTGACCAGCCATTTTATAGGGAGATTAATGAAGATTGTAGCCTATTATACTTTATTTGAATTGGTAGAAAATTTTAGAAAAGAAAACACATTACTTGCACCCTTTAACCCTTGCCTTTTAGTGTGTCGCCAAACAGCCCACCCAAGTGTGTATTGACATGGTTACATATACTAATATAAGTTGGGTGCTCCCAAATCATTGTAAACCGTCAATCTTTTATGACCCAATGAATAATGTTACCATTAGCTCTTACGAGGTAAGATGGTGTTAATTATGGTTAGGGACTATATTGGACCTTTTATTTCTACAAACTAGGAAAGAGGTTATATTGTCCTCTAATCTTAAATAAATACTGAAATTTATTAAATCTAATTAATATTTATTCTTGGAGTATTTATATTCCGATTTTGGCTTCAAAACTTTGTGTATGTGTGTGTGCGTGCACGTGTGTGTGCACGCTAAACATGCATTCTGAGAGAGGGTAGAGGGAGAGAAGGCATAAATTATATTCAAGACACCGAGGATGCACACGGCCAAATTATTTCAAAAGGGAAAAAAATAGTGATCAAAAGAACAGTTGCAGCAAACAAGAGTATGGACTAACAATGATATGGAAACCATAGGGTAACAAGAGCGAAGTTCAACAAAGGCACCTTACAGGAAGGGAACGCCACGCAAAAACCACCATCGCTGGATCCATCCATTTACACCAAAACATCTGTTCTAGTGGAATAAATAGGTCGATGTCATTCTTTTAGAGATACACATGCATGGAGGATATCACATATGCATGTTTTATGTACATAATTGTACATTCAATATTAATCACATAAGTAATTTAGAGAAAATATATTCTACCTTTTGTACCATGCACATATGGAAAAAATGTAAATATGTGTAATTAAGTACAAAACATAAGCATTCGCTTTTTTTTGTGTGTGTGTGGGGGGGGGGGTGCATAAATATTTGATATGGAATACAAACCAGATGAGATTTTCTTCCAACAATGTAGGGCGTGATAATAGGAAAGAAAAACCATACTTCAAGACATTATATGCACCTTGTGTTATATATTTAGTTGGAACAAACATCACAGTATATATGGAAGTTACTATTTGAAATGAGCTAGCATTAGAGCTGTCAAAATGTGTTGTCTATTCATCTTGTGCTTACTATGTTTTGTCATTCCAATTTACCCCTGACTACCCACAACAAACTTAGCCTTGATTGATATATGCCTAGGATTAAAGTTTTCCCCTCCTAATAAGGTAAGTTGATCATAAATTTTTTGGAAATTGTATCAAGACCCTAAAAAGGAATGGGAAACATATATAAGTACTAATTTAGATTTAATTGATTCATGTCTTCACACACAACACGTAAAAAATATATATGTAACCAGGTGTTCTCTCTCTCAAGAAAAAGTAACCCGATGTTAATTTAACTTGCATGTTTTGAAGTTGATAAAATGGAATGTGCTTTTTTTTATTCATCAAGAACTAAGTTCACAATTTTTTCTGAAAACTAGGGAAAACAGGGAACAATAAACAAGGAGTACTGCCCAGCATTCTTCTGTCACGAGCTGGAGAAAGCCTTCAGAGAAAAATTAGGAGCATATCTGGAGTAATGTTGGATTATATAATATTGTAATGAAGACTTCTAGTTTTTATTTACATCACAATAAATGTACTAGTGATGCATGAAGTTTTTTTCCAAAAAAAACCTAAATCTATTATAGATGTTCAAATGAAGTATAAAATAGCCCAAACACAATAAAATTACATCGAGGAACCTGGATCACAGGAGATGGCCTGGTCTTATTGACGGGAGTCAGGAAGTCTTTGTACACGTGTCTATAAGAATCGGGACTCCAGAGCCGCAATCGGCTCCATTGAACCCTTGAATCGATCTGGATGCCTCAAACCAAAAACTCGCCACGGCACACGCATGGTGAGCAACCCAAACCTTGCTGTCCAAAGGAGACAACAGTGTTTCTTGTGATATATATGATGAGATTGTGGTTATCGTACACAAGTGAAGTATTCAAATTCAAACTCTTTCCACAGAGGTGAAGTTGCTTCTCCATCACACTCTCCAAGACTACTCTTACAGCTAATTAATCAGCCACAGTAGCAAGCTACAAATGGAATTTGAAGTCATTTGTTCCATGTGATGCAACGGTCTCCTATATATCACCCCCACGGCACACGCATGGTGAGCAACCCAAACCTTGCTGTCCAAAGGAGACAACAGTGTTTCTTGTGATATATATGATGAGATTGTGGTTATCGTACACAAGTGAAGTATTCAAATTCAAACTCTTTCCACAGAGGTGAAGTTGCTTCTCCATCACACTCTCCAAGATTACTCTTACAGCTAATTAATCAGCCACAGTAGCAAGCTACAAATGGAATTTGAAGTCATTTGTTCCATGTGATGCAACGGTCTCCTATATATCACCCCCTCTGTACCATACACTACTAGGAAAAAGCCTTCTAATGGCGCACCGGTTTTGCCTACTAATGGCGCACTACCGGTGCGCCATTAGCATCACGCCACTAGAATTCTTTTCTAATGGCGCACCTGTGGTGCGCCATTAGAATCTGGTATTCTAATGGCGCACCACATAGTAGTGCGCCATTAGTAACAATTTTTTTTCAAATTTTTTTTGCAGGATTTTTTTTTAATTTTTTTTTTCAAAATTTCCAAATTTTTTTTGTTTTTTTCTTAATCTCAGGTCACTATGGCTTAATCTCGAGTCAATATGCTTAATCTCAGGTCAAATCGTACTCCATAGTCAAACTTCCCGAAAGGTCACCCATCCCTCTCACTACTCCAGCCTGAGCACGCTTAACTTCCGGGTTCTATTCTCCCTCGCTTCCAAGTCTGCACTTGTTGTTTTCCGACAATAGTAAGATGTCAATCCTATTAACCTCGTGAATTTAGCTTGAGCATGTCTTGACACATTTCACTGTTTGAGTTTGAAACTATTGTTCTAAAAAATTAGTAACACTAATATTTATTGAATAATTAGTTCGCACACAGTTTGACCAGATTTGACCATAGTTTGACCAGATTTGACCAAAATTCAAAAAAACTAAAATAATTATTTATTAACACTAATATTCTTGAATAATTAGTTTGACCATAGTTTGACCAGATTTAACAAAAACTAAAAAAACTAATTTTTTTTTGAATTTTTTTGCCTCCAGATCTTAAAAGCCCCGTAACTTTTTTTCTATTAGGCTTTTGAGGATTTTAAAAATGTTTAACGGGGTTCCCCCAGTTAAATTCGGATGTAACTTTTCGAGTAGATGATTTTTCATATATAAAACTTTTTAATCCGAGTTCGTATGCAAAAGTTATGCCCATTTTACAAATTTTCAGAGAGATTTTACAAATAAAGTCGAAATTTATATTTGTAAATTTTCCCAACAACTAGACCACATATCACATGGAAAACTTATTTTCTTTTATTTTTTTGACATTTTTATCATTTTTTTAAAAAAAAATTAAAACTGAAAAGGCGGTCCACGGGGTGCGAAGTCAAGCAAACTACTAATGGCGCACCGTGGGGTGGTGCGCCATTAGTAGTTAAACTAGTAATGGCGCACCACAACCACGGTGCGCCATTACTAGTTTTAAAAAATATATTTTTTTTGAAATTTTGTTTGAATTTTTTGATAAAAACTTAGTAATGGCGCCGCGTGACAGTGCGCCATTACTAGTTAAATTAGTAATGGCGCACTGTCAACCGTGCGCCATTACTAACAAAAATTTTATAAATTTTTTTACTTCTTTTTTCAGAACTTCTAATGACGCACGGTGGGTGTGGTGCGCCATTACTAGTTAAAAAATTAAAAAAAAAATTACTAATGGCGCACCGTGGGATGTGGTGCGCCATTAGTATTTGGAAACTAATGGCGTACCAACACATGGTGCGCCATTAGTATATAGCAATGGCGCACCACATGTCTGGTGCGCCATTAGAATCAATCCTATCTATAGCCCTTTTCCTAGTAGTGATAATATATGTCGTTTTGCAGCGCTCAACTTTGAGCAGCTAAAACGACATATATTGCACTACGGAGGGAGTACTAAATATATTCTTCCCACTAATGGTATATCTCTTAACATGCAAACATGCCACCTCAATATGTAACCGTGCATGAGAAAAAAGAAACACATCAACATGCAAACCATGTATGAGAACAGACTAATCTCCTATAAGTTAATAAATGATGAATGAACAATGTACTCCCTCCGTTCCTAAATATAAGTCTTTGGAGAGATTCCACTATGAACCACATACGGATGTATGTAGATGCATTTTAGTATGTAGATTCACTCATTTTGCTCCGTATGTAGTCCATAGTGAAATCTCTACAAAGACTTATATTTAGGAACGGAGGGAGTAGATATTTGTTGATAACTGCTATTTGTACAATACCAAAGGACACAAATGAACATCGGCAAACCGTCGTGAAGTTTGCCAAAAGCAACTGCTAGCGGTTAGTATAGCATGGATTAAACCTGACTTAATTAACATAATTAATTCTCAACACTCCCCTAACTACCGCCTATCCTTGTTATCATGTGAATTTTGCGAATCATGAAGTCGTGTCATACTGATTCCGTTAACATATTTCCAGAATGAATAAGTTGGTGAGGACTTTGTGAACAAACCACCAAGATAACTATATGGCCTCGTTTGAATTTTTTATCTCCCCATATGTCTAAAGTTTTGGGGAAGAAAAATACTTTCGGAGCAATATGCTTTATAGTATTGTTATTTATAACTTGTTTGCATCTGTGTACACAAACAACATTATCTTCATAGATAATGGTGGGTGATTTTTACAAATCAATCCCACTTGAACATTCAACAATGTTCATCATTCCATGAAGTCATACACATTCACATGATGCTTCATATGAATCAGCGATTTAATAATGATTAGTGGATGCAGCCACTAAAATCTGTCTTATCAACTTTGAAGACAAGGTTTTTCCTCCATTCATGAAGACAGTGGAGAATGTGGCCTCATGCCTTGGCTATCGTGCGCGGGGGGAGGCAATCCCGTCAATCCAAGTGTAGCGGCTCATCCTTCACACGGCGCCCAATTTGGACGCCACGGTTGCGTGCCGGTGATGCCAGCTCCTCCTTGACATGGCGTTCGATCTAGACGTCGTTGCGGTTGCGGAAGGGGGCGGGCTCCTCCTTCACCCGCCGGAAAGGGAACGTCGGCTCCTGCTTCACGCGGTAGTGTGGCGAGGACGACAGCTCCTCCTAGATCTGGTGCGGCAGCGAGGGTAGCATTGGGCCATGCTTTCGGAGCGATCGCTCTGTCCTGACCTCCATATAATGGATGAATTCCTTGTTCGTCAGAGCGGCATCCACGAGCGGGCGCGGCTCCTGCCATAGCCGTTGCTCCTGCGGCGGCGCCTGGTCCTCCTCGTCATCATAGGAGATGACGATCTCCTTCTTGCCAGAGGAGTCGGCCGCCGTGGATAACGAGGGGCCGAGAGAGCGAAGGGCGGCGGCGTCATGAGCCGCTTGACGAAGAACTACCGCCGCTTCCGCCTGCCAGCGCGGAGAACCATGAATTCGGCATTGTCGGAGCTAGAGAGGCTCGAGGAGGAGAAGGAGGGGCTCAGAGAGGAGGAGCAGGGGCTCGAAGACGAGGAGGAACGCAAAGAGGATGAAGTGTGGATGTGCATTGCTGCGCACGGCTTAAATAGCCGCGGCCAGGCCATGCAAAGGGTCGGTCAGCCCGCTTCAATGCGGCATGGCGGCCGGAGTTGGTTTCTCGGACACGGAATATGCATTAAGCGGCAACGCTTGAGAGCTCTTTGATATTCCTTGGAAAAAGCAAACCAGAGGAGAAGAAGTGAAGGTTGGTTGTCTTAGCCACCTTAAAAAATTACATTAGGAATCCAATCCCCTAACCATTACTTAGGCCAATAATATTCCTTGAATTTGCATTTAAAAGGAGTTTTTAATGTATAATTTTTATAGCATACTTATTATTTGGAGCATACAATGGTCATGATAAACCTTAAAATACATACTAGGTCCTGTATATCTGGATGGAGGAAGTACATCATTGTTCAGAGCAACACTTAGAGCATCACCAATAGTAGCCCTGTTTTTGGCCACGAGGCGTTTTTAGTGCACCGGGGGGGGGGGAGGGGGGTTGGCCACCAACAACTCTACTCCATCGCATATTTTCGCGAAAAAGAAAATTTAGGTAGCCCTAAAATACATCTCCAAGTCTTGCAAATATATTGGAGTTGGGCGGTTGCTGCAAAACCAAAACGGCCTCCAACCGCAACGCAACCGCTTTCTTCCCCACCCAGCCGCACACCCGCGCCACCGCTGGCTATAGATCCGCGGCTACCGGACCCTGCCACAGCTAGATCCACTCTCCCACTGCACCCCGCCGCCGCCACCCCATTCCTGCCGAAATCCGTTGGTGTTGCCGCTTTTCCACCGAAATCCGTCGCGCCGCTGCCGCACCCGCGTCGGTTCTTCTCCGAGCCGCCTCCCCGGGGGCGCCGCTTGCTTCCCTGGCACCGCCACCTCCTCACCATGCCACCGAAGAGCAAGGGTGCCGCCGTATTCAAAGGGGTGCGCTGGCGGCCATCCGGCAACTACGATGTCGAGTTTAAACACGCTAGCCAGAGGTATTGTCTCGGCACGTACTCGGCGGCCGACCTCGCTACCCATGCATACAACATTGCCATGTGGAGGCTCGGCTCCCGCTCGAAGCTCAATTTACCGGAGATTGAGTCTCGGGCGGGTGCATAGCTCGTCAACCCGCCGGTGACAATCGAGTCAAGCCCGATCAAGCCGGCTCCTCGCATTGTTGTCGTCGAGTAGGACAACATCCAAGAGAGCGACAGGAGACCATGGTGGCATTTGCTAGGGCGCATCCACAGTATGTGCAAGCCGAGTTGGAGTTCTACTGGAAGAGGGACGCCGAGAAGAACAATAACAACGATGAGGCAGAGCCTTTGTCATCACAGGGCAAGAAAAAGAAGAATGCAGGAGGCTCCAGAGTGGTCGACGTCAATTCCGACGATGAGAGTGATGGGTCAGATAGTATCAAATGGGACAATTTTTAGTGTTCGTAGTAGTGCTTGTCGTAGTTTAAGTTGGTGGTTTATGTGGCATGTAGTACTTGAATTATGTTTGTAGTTTGCATGTTTAAAGTTGGGTTGAACTTTGTTTGAAATATGGAGTATGGTCGAAGTAGTTCAAATGTTAGTTAAAAATTTGAATTTGTTGATTTGGGTGCCCTATTTTACATGGTGGAGTAAAAAAACGTGTTTTCATGTTCAAAATCTTTTACTCCACCGTGTTTCTTGCGCCAAAAATAGGGCTGCTATTGAAGATGACGGGAAAATATCCTGTGATACCAACGCTCACATGCTTCCATGCTACAAACTTGGAAATTTCAAATTAACATTCCAAAAAATTATGAAACAAATCATGGATGTTCACAACACATATTTAGACAACCCCTAAAAAATGCAGATCAAAATTCAAAATACACGTGGATAACCAAAAAGACAAATTCAGATGTGAATAGTGTCATTCCAGCTTTTGTCTTCTTTTGACACTGTTCATGTCGGATTTATCTTCTCTGTTTCTCGATGTATATTTCAATTTTGATCTAAGTTTTTTAGGGGTTATCTAAACATGTGCTTTGAACATCCATGTTTTTTTCAGAATTTTTTGCAATGTTTAAATTTGAAAATTTTAAATCGGTAGCATGGGAGCGTTTGTGGGTTGGTATCACCTGATAATCCCCCCGAAGATGCTCTAGCTACTACCACACTGAGTCGAATACAAATTTGCAACAACTTACAAAGCTGATAAGACAAACAGCTCCATTTCATTACAGCCGAAGAACAGAAGGTAGAAGAAAGCAAAAGATGACAATTGTCAAAAAAAAAAAAGAAGCTGATAAGACAAACAACTCCATTTCGTTACAGCTGAAGAACAAGAGGTAGAAGAAAGCAAAAGATGACAATTGTCAAAAAAGTGACAAAAGATGACAGCACGAACCAAGCAAGCATGAGGTCCAAAACTTGTGATGAGACGGGTTGGACCTACTATGGAAAGTGCGCTAGGTTCGCCTTAAAAAGAGCAGTGCTACCCAGTCGACGAATTTTTCGGCCGACTAATGCACGACAGTAGCTAATCACCCTTAGATTAAATTTCTCGTGAGATCCTACATCGTCCACATGCCATCCAAAAAACGTGGTGTGTGAAGCTATTCCGCTTAAAAAAAAAGAAGGGTGCATGTCCACTAACAATGCTAGGTTCACGGGGTATTTCTTTCACGGAATCAACGGACCGGCTAACGTGGGTGCATGTGATTGGGAGTTGGGGATTAGGCGGGCCCCACCCCACTGAAAATAGGGGGCAAAAGGTTAGTTAGTTGGAATGATTAAGTAAAACCTCTGTAGTCATCCGTGTGTAGGTTTATTCCATGTCCACCTGTTTTGATTGCCTTCGGCCGAAGTAGAAACAACTTTGCTACGGACCTAGCATCGGATTTTTTCTCATGGCCGGGCCGCGTAGGGGCGCAGGCCGATGGCGGCCGCTCGCCAGACGCGCACCAGATTGTCGTCCAGCAAATCCCGGGTGCATAAGAGAACACTGTCGCTCTGTTTGTAGTTTTTTTTTTCAAAAATACACCAAAGACGTACCATATTTTTATAGGAGAGAAAAAAGTAATGTACAAAAGATGCCTAAGAATAGATGCGTACATTCATTCTCGGCCACACCCATTTACATCCCACACCAATAATTCTAAGCCTTCTCTCTCACAAAACGTGACAGCCCACCTACGCCTACACCAGCCATTCTCCAGTCTTGCACCTCACTCAAAATCACATCCACCAACTCAAGGGGTGTCCTCTGTTGGCTTGTCCTGTTGAAAACCCGACCATTCCTTTGTTTCCACAATGCCCACGCCACCACAATCACAAAGGTGTCAAATCCATGTTTGTTGCCCCTCCCGAACCCTTCCGGGCACCCAACCACCAATCCAATACATTATCGTATCCCCTTAGCCTCATGACGTCCAAGTTTAGTGCCTGAAAACATTCGTGCCAGACATCCATCGGGTGAATGCATTGGACCAATATATGCTCGGCATTGTCTTCTTCCTGCAGGCAAGTGTAGCAGGCGGAAGGCCGGTCTTGTAGCCCGTGCTTAGCTCTTCGGTTGCTTTGGTCCTAGTAACCAAGGAACTCAATCGTACGCTGGTCTCTATATATACTCGACGTCATCGGGGTGATTCCGGTGCAGCGTCGCGGAGTGGAAGTGGAAGAGCACCCTAAGCAGCCCGCCCGTGCGGCCACCGTGTCGGGGTGGTCGGCGACGAGGGGGCTCACCCCACGGTAGTAGTACCGCTCGGCCCACGCGTGCTTGCCTTCTTTCAGCGCGCGGCCATGCGCTCAAACCGGACGACGAAGAGTGCGGCGCACGCCGTCGGCGAGCGGCCCTTCAAAAAATGTTCTTGTCTGAAACTTTTGTTCATAAATTCAAAAAAACATAATTTCAAAAATAGTTTACTTCTTTTCAATAAACTTAGAATTTAAAATTTTCAAAAAATGTTCTGGAATTTCAAAAATTGTTCCAGTTTTCAAATTTTGATCACAAATTCAAAGTGGAATTTCAAAATTGTCCAAAAATTGTTTGTAATTTTAAAAAAAATGTTTGATTTTTTAAAATTTTGTTCACAAATTTGGAAAATGTTCAAGTTTAGAAAATATTCACATTTTAGAAAATACAAAATGGCGTTCAATTTTATTTTTTACTATCGCAGCTTGTAGTTCTGATATACCATGTGCTTCCTATTTAGACATCGAAACTTAGCAACTTCAGTCTAGTGATGACGATCACCAGGGGGAGGTCCGTGGTTAGGTCCGTCGTGCACACATGACTTTTTTGGCGAATTTTCGCACTGTTTGCGTGATAACAGGCCACCCCAGATGGGTGAGCCCCTGTGCGGTGCGCGTCTGTTGGACGCAATGTATGGCCGATATGGGGTCCCAATCCTTGCAAGGTCAGTCCCACATCCTCTCGTGGTGACAAGTGACAGATTGCATGTGTCACACTTGTCGTAAGCTAGAAAGTTTTTGTGCTTTTTTTTCATTCATTTTCTCAAAACGTTTTTCTCTTGAACCATGTGTCTAGATCTCAAATCGTTTTCACCGTTGCATTTCTTCCGTCGAGATCTTCAAAACTAGATCTCATGTTAATAGATTTGGCCGAACTTATTTTAAGAAAAACACAGGAAAACCGGAAAATTCAAAAGATCAGAAAACAAAAACCTGGGAAAAAAATAAAAATAAAAACTAAAGAGAAACCGGGAAAATCAGAAATAAAAAACGGAAATCAGAAGTACATTCATGCTTTTCAGTTTTTTGAAAGCACACGTTCATAAGCACAATTGTGTTTTTCCGTGAAGGACAATTGTGTATTTCACTTTCATAAGCACAATTGCACTTTTTCACTTTTTCTGGAAGCCCAACTTGCACTTTTCGTGAAGCACAATTGTGTTCCTCACTTTCAGAACCACCTATCTGCTTCACGCGGAAGCACAGTTGTGCTTCACCATGAAGCACGACTGTGTGTTTTTACCACGATATGCTTCACGCCAGAAAAAAATCAGGAAAAAACCAGTAAAATCCATAAAAACAAAGATAAAAGATGATGCAAAAAAAATTGTGATCCTGCAGGTGTTGACGGCTGGGCACACCATGCGGCATGCATCCACACGCCCTGGTGCATCCATTGGGATCCCCTCGCAGGGGTACCCGATGTTTAGGTGCTAACATCCTTGAGGTGCCCCGTATGGTCACGGTTGTTATGTATCGCCCATGTGAAACCTATGGCTTTTTTTTTTTGACGGGTATGTGAAACCTATGGCTATGATTGCTAGCATAGGTGTGGGGCCTGAACCAGCAACTGTTAAGGTTCCTAGCTCGTTTTGGAAACCTCGTAGCTGATCCTAAACCAATTTTTTACTTGTTGTCTAGTTTTCTTTTTCTTTTTTTCCTTTTCTGTTTTTCATTGTCATTCTTTTTTAAAAATGTTCTAATTTTAAAAATATATTCACACATTTCAAAAAGATTCGGGTTTTAAAAGGAGTCCAGAAATTGCAAAAAGAGAGCGTTGCATGAATAAAGAAAGACAGGTGGGCTAGAATAAGAGAGCTTTGCATGAATAAAGAAAGACTACTGGGCTCTTGTGGCCTGGCTGGTATTTAATAGTCGGGGAAAAGTTTGAAATCGATGGGACCTCATATACAACGCTTCAGCGAAATTACTAATTAGTGGGTATCCTATGCCGAAAATCCTATTTGAGATGTGATGTGTCAAGTACTCAGAACTTCGCGTAGGGGCACCCACTACTGTGCGGGCCGTTTTCATTTTTTTCTGTTTTTCTTTTTTCTTTTTCGTTTATGTTTCTTTTTTCAACTTTATTTTCTTTCACAAAAAAACCTGTAAATTTAGAAAATGTTTGAATACTTTAAATGTCTTCAAAATTTTCAAAAAATGTTACTTTTTAAAAAAAATCGAAAATTCAGAAATTGTCAAAAAAGGTTTAGAATTGAAATTTTTCATAAAATGTGAATTTAAAAAAATTCTCCATTTCAAAAGTTGTTCATAATTTCCAAAAAAGTTCGTGCTTCCAAATTTTGTTTGAAAAATCATAAATTGTTTTGTGCAATTTCAAAAAATCGTTTTTTTCAAACAAAAATCATAATTTTGATTTCAGGTTTCTAGAAAAATAACAAAAATTGATAAATGTTAGCGTTCCAAGAACATTCAATTTTCAAATTTGCTCTTCGAAATTTCAAAAATATCTAAATATGTCGTAAATTATTGTTCTTATACCTTGTGCTGCCCTATTTAGACAGCGGAACTAGCAACTTCGTTGGCTAGTGATGACGATCACCAGGAGGTCTGTGGTTTGATCTCTCGCGCACACTTGACTTCTTTTGGGAATTTTTGCACTGTTTGCGCATTGTTGGACCAACCCAGCAGGGTGAGCCCTTGTGCGGCGCACGTCTATTGGACAAAATGCGCAGGAGATAGGAGGTCTCACCCCTTGCAAAAGTCACTTCTACCTCCTCTCATGCTGACATATGGCAAAATTCAGGTCCATACTTGTCGCAGCTAAAAGTTTTGTGCTTTTTTGTTCATTCGCCTTTTTAACATTTTATCTCTTCAATCTGTGTCTAAATCATCAATCTTTTCACTGTCGTATTTCTCCCATCGAGATCTTCAAAATTAAATCTCATGTTAATAGGTTTGGCCAAACTTTTTTTGAACGCAGGAAAAAAAAATGGAAAAATATCGGAATTTTTTTTTTTTGGAAAAAACTGGAAATTGAAAATTGAACAGAAACCGGTAAAAACCAGAAACAAAAAACGAGGGAAACTGGAAGCACATTTGTGCTTTTCACTTTTCTTTGGGAAAGCACACGTGTGCTTTTTCACTTTTCAAGGGGAGCACAGCTGTGTATTTCACTTATTCGAGAAGTTACGGTTGTGTGTTTTTTCATGTAGCAAAATTGAGCACGGCCGCACAACTTGGGTTTTTCCGTGAAGCACAATTATGGTTTTCACTTTCAGAAGCACAGTTGTGCTTTTCACTTTTTGTAGAAGCACAAATTGTGCTTTTTCGTGAAGCATAATTATGCTTTTCACTTTCAGAAACACATCGTTGTTTCATGTGGAAGCACAATTGTGGTTCATCGTGAAGCACAACTATGTTTTTCTACAATTGTGTGCTTCAAGCAAGAAGAACAAAAAAACCTACGAAAACCTAGGAAAAACCAAGAAAAACTAAACACCTAAAGAAAAGAAAAAAACATGAAAATTATTGTAATCCTATGGTTGGCGGCTGGGCCGAAATCACTGTTCTAACCTTTTCAGCAATCTTTGCCACAAAATGAACTCGATATGAAAGTATTTCACGATCTGACCCTTTTAGCAACGTCACAGCCCGTGGCGTTTCTTCTTCATATAAAAACGCCAAAGTAGCTCGCGTTTTAAATCCATATTCAAACGCCTAGCTAGCTAGCTTTTTCGATCCACACAAAAACGCCAAGCAAGTGGGCGTTGCCACCCTGGCCAGCAACGCCATGAGCGTTGGCGTTTCCATGCCATGGCCAACAACACATGCCACTAGTACAGGGCAATAACGTACACGTTCAGTAAGCCGGCCAGAAATTTCGCTGGTACGAGAGCATCAATGGCGTGACTTTTTGGCCCGCGTATTTCCTTGCTGATAGTATAACAACTGCCAGTTGTTTTGTCAAATCAGTTGGCGCAGCATAGCTTTTGGCGTATTTCCTTGCTGATCATGTTCTCAACAAATCATTTTGCTGCTGTATCCATCCCTTGCGTGCTACACAATTTTTATTTTTAGGTTCAGGAAAAGTAGCCGCTCCATCCCATGCGTGGTACCCAAAAACGTTCCGCGTTCTCTCGAGGAAAAACTGCACAGTAGTACATGCATGCATGCAACGCATGCCACTAGTACGAATTAGAGATGGATATCCCCAAAGTACATGCATGCATGCATGATGCCTTGGACAGGAGTGCTGCTACGTCCATGCATGGCCTTTGGCATTTTCATTTAGAAACGCCATGGCCTTTGGCGTTTGCAGCGTGGCCAGAAACGCCGAATCATTTGGGCGTTTCCACAAACGCAACCTGGCTCGGCGTTTCGAGCCTGCCACCTCGATGAGTGGGGCCAGAATAGCAACGCGGCGTGGTTTGGCGTTTTTATGTGGAGCAAAAACGCCACGGGTTGTGGTGTTGCTAAAAAGGTCAGATTGTGAAATACTTTTATGTCGAGTTCAATTTGTAGCAAAAATTGCAGTAGAGGTTAGAATAGTGATTTCGGCCTGGCGGCTGCTGGGCGCACAATGCGGCGCGTCTCCACACGACCCTGTGTGTCGCTGGGATACCCTATCAGGTGTACTTGATATTTAGGGGCTCCCATGCATCAGGTGCCCCATATGGTCGGGATTGCTATGAATCACCCATTGCGATCCCTATCGCTACGATTGCTAGCATAGGTGCGGGGCTTGAACGAGTCGCTGGTTTTATAAAGCTTCGAAAAGGTTCATCACTGGTTTTGGAAACATTCAAGAAGATACTAGACATTTCTGTAATGGTTTCTGGTTTGGTGTTTTATTTTTGCACTCAAAAAAGTTGTTCTAGATTTTTCAAAATGTTCCCATTTTAAAATTCTGTTGTCACATTCAAAAACCGTTCGCTTTAAGAAAGGAATTTCAAAAAGTGTTCATTTTTTCAAAAAAAAAGGCCTTTAAAGAATGTTCTAGTTTATAAATTATGCTCGCATCTTTAAGAAATGGTTGTGGGATTGCAAAATGATTTCACTTAATTTAAAACCTATTCCGAATTTCAAAAAAGTTCCCATTTCCAAAACATGTGCATATATTAAAAAGGAATTTTAAAAAGTGTTAATGTATACAAACTTACTTGGGATTTACAAAAATGTCCCTATATACAAATTTGTTCACATGTTATACAAAAGTTCGCATTTAAGGAAATGTTTGGGTAATTCTAAAAAGTTTCACGGTTTCTTAAAGTTGTCAGAATTCCAAAAAATATTTCCCCTCTACATATAAAGTTCACACGTTCAAAAAATATTCTTAGTATAAATTGATGGGGAGTTTCTAAAGGCGTTCATGTTTTAAACAAAATTGCTTGCCATTTCAAAAAAAATCCTGTTCACAAATTATCATCACATGTTCCAGAAAAGTTCAAGTTTAAAAAAAATGTGTGGGGAAATTCGAAAGTGTTCATATTATTTTAGAACAAACAGAACTTAAAAATTCAAAACTTTGTTACATATTCAAAAGATGTTTCGCGCAAAATGTTCTCATTTTTTGTAAAAATTATCATAATTTTCTTTAAAATCTGTCTCCACAACATAAATCATATTAAAAATATATTCATGTTTTCCAAAATATATCATATTTCAAAAATTGTTGTATATTAAAAGTTGTTTCTATTTTCAAATTCAAAAAATGTTTGAGGTTTCAAAATATCGCCTTTTAAAAATTATTAACACTTAAAATATATGTTTCTTGAAAAAACTTCAAATTTTAACTAATTATTTGTGTTTTTCAAAAAAATGAAGAAATGTTGACAATAATATTTTTAAAATTTTGTGAAGTATTTGAATTCGCAAATGCCTTATTGAATTTATGAACATGTTTAAAACTGTCAATTTTTTTGAATTATTGAATCAAAATTTGTATCTTTTTATGTAAAAATATAAACCCAGGGCAAAATAGAAAGGTCAATAAAAAACTTACGCATGTGGTTGCCCCCGTATGTGGTGGCGACGTGAGCGACCACCGGCGCTATAAGCGGGCCCGCAATAGTCGAGCGTTGTGGCGTCGGGGAGTGGTTTGCACTCTGAGCGTTCGAGGAGGAAGGAGAGCAACCAATTGAGAAGGAGCCTCCTCAAGGGTCACTTGGGGTGGTCTAAGAGCACGCCGCTTGGCGCGATCTCCGCCGCCGCCACATGTCACGCTCTGGGCACACTCTTCGGATTTGGCACGCGTTTTTAGCTTTTTACCTGAGTTTTTTGCGAGGGTTTTCGGCTTTTCGGTTTTCCACTGGCCTTTCTTAGCTTTTGGACAAAAAAATTAAAGAAATGTTTTTTTGTGCAAAAAACACATTCTCTTTTTTTTTTCTTTTGTGGGAGGCGCGGTTTTTCTTCCGCGATAGGCATGATCGTGCCTCTTAGAAATGGATAAAAAATATGTGCTTTCTTTTTTTTCTCCTTCCGCGAGAGGCATGGATTTACTTCCGACAAAGGCACGGCCGTGCCTCTCGGAAACGGAAAAAACGTGTTTTTTCCCTTCCGCGAGAGGCATGGTTGTGCCTCTTGGAAATGAAAAAAAACATGTTTTTCTTTTTTTTCGTGAGAGGCACAGTTTTGCTTCCGCGAGAGGTATGGGTGTGCCTCTCGGAAACGGTAAAAAATATTTTTTTTTCTTTCATGAGTGGCACGGTTTTGCTTCTGCGAGAGGCACATATTTGCTTCTACAAGTGGCATGGCCATGCATCTCGAAAACAAAAAAGATAAGTCTTTTTTCTTCCGCGAGAGGCACGGTTCTGCTTTTGCGAGAGGCACGGCTATGTCTCTCGGAAACGAAAAAAAAACGAGTTATTTTCCTTTCGCGAGAGGCACGGGTTTACTTCTCGAGGAGGCACCGATTTGCTTCCTCGAGGGGCACAGTCGTGCCTCTTTTCGAAAAGTTTTTAAAAAGTGTGTATAGTTTAGAAGTTTCTGATGTATAACAAAATAAACAATGCTATGGAAAAAAGTACACATAAAAAATATAAGTTTTTAAAAATGCTAATAATCTATTTGGAAAATATTAAACATGTATATAGTAAATGTTTCTGACGTATACAAAAAATATATAATGTGTATGAAAACCTTAGACATCCAAAATTTATGTTTTGTTAATCATATATATGAAAAATGGTAAACGTGTGCATATAAAATTTTAAACATTTATAAAAATAATATATCTGATTTATAGTAAAATGTATGATGTGTAACAAAAAATAGACATCAAAACTTATATTTGAAAAAAATGTTAACCATATATATGAAAAGTTTAAACATGTACTAAAAATATTTTAGATGCATATAAAAAATATACAATGTGTATGAAAACTATAGTAATCGAAACATTTATTCAAATGAAATATTGATCGTCTATTTGAAAAATATTATACGTGTGTATAGAAAATTCTTTATTGGTACAAAAATATACAATGGGTTACGGCAAATGTAAAAATGTGTTGAAAAAAGAAAATAAATGAATAAATGAAAGGAAAACGAAGAGAAAAGGAAAACAAGAAGACCGCAGGAAAAACGGTGCAAACAAAAGGAAATCAAAAAATCGAGAAAGAAGGACATAAAGCTATACAAAACAAAGAAAGAAAAAATGAAAACAAAAAAATTGGGAAAACAAAGAAAGAAATGAAGAAAACCGATAAAAACAAAAAAAATATTAAATCTTATATTAAAGAATGAAAAAAAAATGAAAAACAGAAAAAAAAACAAAGAAAAAACATAGTTAACCTATAGTTAGCGAACCTCATCAAGCGTACCTAACACGAGTGAGTCCTAAGTTAATGGGCCGGTCCCTTCGCGTTGCGCCTCAAGAGGGAGCAACTTTCATCTTGTTCCCTCATGCTAGGGTTTCTTTTCTCTCGGGGTGATTCTGTCACCGCCGTTGAGACCTTCACCTTCCTTCCTCCGGTCTACTCGTCCGGTGGCTGGTTCGGGCTGAACAGGGGTGATCTGGCATCGCCACCCAGCCTTGGCTAACCATGAATTGAGGAGAGGAGAGTTAGGGTCAGCTTCAAAAGCCCGATATGTTGTTTTCCGGGCTAGGGTTTAAGATGTCATCGCAGGGGAAGGCACCGGCGATTGCGTTGCGTCGGGGTCCACGGTTGTGACGGTGGTTAAGCAGATGATGGCAGAACTAGGTCTTCAGGAAGAAGACCTCGATGGTGTAGTTTTTTATGAGAAAGAAGCGCCAGCCGAGGCCAACAGATGGATGGCGGTCTTTCGGGTTCACACCGATAAACCGTATAGCCAATATTGGTTGTTCAAAAGTAAGAGGTCAGTATGGGATCTAGCACATGATGTCAAGTTCAGGCCCTTGGAGGACAACTTGTATACTTTGCAGTTCTTTTGTCTTGGCGATTGGGACGTGTCATGAAAGAGGGGCGTTGGAATTTCATAGGCAACACAGTAATTCTTGAACCTTATGATGGGATGACTAAACCAACAATGGTGAACTTGGACTATATCAACATCAGGATTCAGATCCACGATGTCCCAGATCTGTATGCCCATCTGGTAACGCCACTGGCAGCAAAGGTTGGTGATGTCTTCTTTACAAAAACAATTACACATGATTTTGTTGGAAATTTCTACCGTGTCTGGGTGAGGACAACGTGCATAAACCTCTAATGAGCGCGGTATCAATGATTCGTGATGCGAAGAGGCAGATCTACAGGGTGATGTATGAGCGACTCCTAGATTGGTGTGCAGTCTGTGGGCTTCTTGGTCATGTGTACAAGGACCACGGCAACGGAGTGCATCCCCCGTCGGCTCTGTACTTCAAAGATCTGAGAGCCGCTTGGCAAATGAGAACAGGAACAGGTCCTGGTGGTGGTCGAGGGCATGGAAGAAGAGGTGGACACCGAGGAGGCCGGTCGACTGGGTGATCCCAAGTGTCTGGAAGCAACCCCACAGAGGAGAATACTCATAATGATGCACAGAGGAGAATACTCATAATGATGCAGTCATGGATGAGGCAGATGAAAACATAAAGAGGACCTCGGGGCAGCAAGCGAGTGTGGGAGAGGCTGTGATCCCATCAACCAATAAAACTTTGCTAACTCTCCCACCTCCTACCGTGCTAGAGAGCCCGTCGTCAAAGCAAGATCCTAAGAGGATGCGCACCAACACAGACAAGAATGGTGGAAAAAAGGGTGTAGCCCAGGAAAAACCTAATGATGCAAAATCGGCGACCTTCCGTGTGGAGGATCATGGGGAACAATGAATCTCTTATGTTAGAATTGTCGTTGCGCGGGCAAAGCCGCGACAATTCTTGAGCTTCGGGATATAACAAAGCAGTTTTCCACAGCCGTGTTATGCATAGTGGAAACCCAGATTTCAAAGACACGTGTCGAGAATCTTGCTGGTACTTTAGGTTTATATATTTCTTTTGTTGTTAGTAGTTCTGGCCGTAGTGGTGGTCTAGGGATGTTCTAGAATGATGCAATAAAGATTGAAGTATTTGGTTACTTTGAGTATCATATAGATGCAAATGTCACACAACCAGGTCATGATGATTGGAGACTTACATGGTATACAGTGAAGCCCAAGTTGGGGAGAGATATAGGACGTGGGATCTCCTTAAATCTTTGGTGGCTGCGAGCACCCTGCCATGGCTTTGTGTCGGTGATTTTAGTGAAGTACTCTACCCCTCAAAGCATGTGGGCGCGGGGCAGAGGAGAAACACATAGATGGCAGGTTTCCGTGACGCAACGAACATTTATGCTCTTGTTGACTTGGGCTACCAGGGGAGGCCTTGGACTTTCGAGAAGAAGAGAACAGGAGGAGCATATTGCAGAGTTAGGCTGGATCGAGCAATGGCCACCACAGAATCGGCGTCTTTGTTTCCCCAAGCCACGCTATATCATGAAACTGCAGCCACATCCGATCATAGCCCGCTTCGCCTGCAGCTAGAGGCACCAAGTCCTGCAGTTAGTGGGAAGAAACTTTCCCGGTATGAGGTCTACTGGAAAAGACACGAAGAGTTCAAAAACTCTATGAATGCCATGTGGAGCGGTGCGCAGGTGCCCAAACTGTCCAGCAGCTGAATAAAAAATTGTCAGATCTCTCTGTTCCATTACCTAGTGGAGTAGAGCGACTATCGGACAAGTCTCCCGGCAGATTAAAAAACTGAAGAGAGAGTTGGCAAATTTGCAAAACGATCCAAGAAGAGTCGTCCCATCGCATGCAGAGCTAAACATTTCAGATCAGCTAACTGAGTTGTATCGCATGGAAGAAATCCTGTTGTGGCAGAGATCTAGAGTGGATTCGCTTATGGATGGTGGCAAGAACACCAAGTTCTTTCAACAACGTGTGATCATGCATCAGCGCAAGAACACAATCAAATCTCTGCAGCGAAACGACGGCTCTCTAACACAAGACCTGGCCAAGATGGCTTCCCTTGCTAATCCCTTTTATCAGGACTTTTTTCTTTCAGGAGGCATATCGGGTATGGGAGCAGTGCCGGACTCGGTTCCCAACAAGGTGACTCCCCAGATGAACACTATGCTAATGTCTCCATATAAGGCAGAGGAGGTGCAAACCGCATTGTTCCAAATGTATCCGACAAAAGCGTCGTGCCCCGACGGATACCCAACACATTTGTTCCAACATCACTGGGATTTGTGTGGCCCTGAGGTCACAAAGGTGGTGTTGCGAATCCTACGGGGAGAGGAAAGCCCAGAGGTAATCAATTAAACAACACTTGTTATTATTCCCAAGGTTAAGGATCCTACCCACTTAACCCAATTTAGACCGATAAGTCTTTGTAATGTGTTGTACAAAATAGCTCCGAAGGTTCTCTCAAACAGTTTAAAACAGATTTCGCCTAAGATTATTTCAGAGGAACAATCGGCATTTGTACCAGGGAGGATGATCACTAATAATATTATCACGACCTATGAGTGCTTGCATTTTATGAAAAGGAACAGGGCACAGAGGAACAGATTTTGCGTGGTTAAGCTTGACATGATGAAGGCCTATGATAGGGTCGAGTGGGAATACTTGAAAGCCATCATGCTCAAGCTCAGTTTTGAGCCTGGTTGGGTCTCATTAATCATGAGTATGGTGAGTTTGGTTAAATCTTCAATGCTCTTTAATGGTTGCAAGCTCGAACAATTTTCACCTTCTAGGGGGATCCGCCAGGGAGACCCAATTTCTCCTTACATATTTTTACTTTCAGCGGAGGGCCTTTCGTGCCTTTTGAAATCTAATGAATCATCACACCTCATTGGTATTCGAGTGGCTCCGACGGCTCCGCTGGTAAGCCACTTACTTTTTACGGAAGATAGCCCACTGTTTGTAAAAGCTAGTGTTGATGGAGCAAATGAGTTGTCTTCTATTTTGGATCACTACTGTAATGCCTTGGGCCAAAGGATCAACCTGTCAAAATTATCAGTTTTTTAAAATAAGGGCTGTCCCAATTCGCTCCGGACAAGTGTAATGCAGGCTTTTCAAGTCACTAGTGAGTCTTTGTCAGAAAGATATTCGGGCATGCCCTCTGATGTTGGTAACAACAAAATCGGAGCTTTCAAATTCTTGAATGACAGAGTCTGGAATAAAGTTAAGGGATGGCTAGAGAAAAAAATTGTTGGGGGAAGGAAGTACTCATCAAATCAGTGAAGGAAATATGCCCTAGAGGCAATAATAAAGTTATTATTTATTTCCTTATATAATGATAAATGTTTATTATTAATGCTAGAATTGTATTAACCAAAAACTTAGTACATGTGTGAATACATAGACAAAACATAGTGTCCCTGAAGGAAATACGCCCTAGAGGCAATAATAAAGTTATTATTTATTTCCTTATTTCATGATAAATGTCTATTATTCATGCTAGAATTGTATTAACCGGAAACATAATACATGTGTGAATATATAGACAAACAGAGTGTCACTAGTATGCCTCTACTTGACTAGCTTGTTAATCAAAGATGGTTATGTTTCCTAACCATGAACAAAGAGTTGTTATTTGATTAATGGGATCACATCATTAGTTGAATGATCTGATTGACATGACCCATTCCGTTAGCTTAGCACCCGATCGTTTAGTATGTTGCTATTGCTTTCTTCATGACTTATACATGTTCCTATGACTATGAGATTATGCAACTCCCGTTTGCGGAGGAACACTTTGGTACTACCAAACGTCACAACGAATCGAGTGATTATAAAGGAGTACTACAGGTGTCTCCAAAGGCAGATGTTGGGTTGGCGATTTCGAGATTAGGATTTGTCACTCCGATTGTCGGAGAGGTATCTCTGGGCCCTCTCGGTAATGCACATCACTTAAGCCTTGCAAGCATTACAACTAATGAGTTAGTTGCGAGATGATGTATTACGGAACGAGTAAAGAGACTTGCTTGTAACGAGATTGAACTAGGTATTGGATACCGACGATCGAATCTCGGGCAAGTAACATACCGATGACAAAGGAACAACGATGTTGTTATGCGGTTTGACCGATAAAGATCTTCGAGAATATGTAGGAGCCAATATGGGCATCCAGGTCCCGCTATTGGTTATTGACCAAGAATAGTTCTAGGTCATGTCTACATAGTTCTCGAACCCGTAGGGTCCGCACGCTTAAGGTTTCGATGATGCTTATATTATGAGTTTATGAGTTTTGATGTACCGAAGGAGTTCGAGTCCCTGATGAGATCGGGGACATGACGAGGAGTCTCGAAATGGTCGAGACGTAAAGATCGATATATTGGACGACTATATTCGGAGTTCGAAAGGTTCCGAGTGATTCGGTATTTTTCGAGTACCGGGAGTTACGGGAATACGGGGAAGAGTATTGGGCCTTAATGGGCTTTAGTGGGAAGGAGCCAGAGGAGGCGCGCGCCCTCCCAAGCCCAGTCCGAATTGGACAAAGGGTTTGGGCGCGGCCCCCTCTTCCTTCCTTCTCCACTTCCCTCTTTCCCCTTGACCTAGTTGGACTAGGAAAGAAGGAATCCTACTCCCGGTGGGAGTAGGACTCCCTTGGCGCGCCCTCCTCCTAGGGCCGGCCTCCTCCTCCCTCCCTCCTTTATATATGGGGGCAGGGGGCACCCCATAGACACACAAGTTGATCTACGGATCGTTCCTTAGCCGTGTGCGGTGCCCCCTTCCACCATATTCCACCTCGGTCATATCGTCGCAAAGCTTAGGCAAAGCCTGCGCCGTAGAACATCAAGATCGTCACCACGCCGTCGTCCGTGGAACTCTCCTCGACACTCGGCTGGATCGGAGTTCGAGGGACGTCATCGAGCTGAACGTGTGCTGAACTCGGAGGTGCCGTACGTTCGGTACTTGGATCGGTCGGATCGTGAAGACGACGACTACATCAACGCGTTGTGCTAACGCTTCGCCACGGTCTCACGAGGGTGCGTGGACAACACTCTCCCTCTCGTTGCTATGCCATCACCATGATCTTGCGTGTGCGTAGGAAATTTTTGAAATTACTACGTTCCCCAACGATGGCATCCGAGCCTAGGTTTTATGCGTTGATGTTATATGCACGAGTAGAACACAAGTGAGTTGTGGACGATATAAGTCATACTGCCTACCAGCATGTCATATTTTGGTTCAGCGGTATTGTGAGATGAAGCGGCCCGGACCGACATTACGCCAGACGCTTACGCGAGACTGGTTTCACCGTACGAGCACTCGTGCTTAAAGGTGGCTGGTGGGTGTCTGTCTCTCTCACTTTAGTTGAACCGAGTGTGGCTACGCCCGGTCCTTGTGAAGGTTAAAACGGAGTCTATTTGACAAACTATCGTTGTGGTTTTGATGCGTAGGTAAGAACGGTTCTTGCCAAGCCCGTAGCAGCCACGTAAAATTTGCAACAACAAAGTAGAGGACGTCTAACTTGTTTTTGCAGGGCATGTTGTGATGTGATATGGTCAAGACGTGATGCTATATTTTATTGTATGAGATGATCATGTTTTGTAACGAAGTTATCGGCAATCGGCAGGAGCCATATGGTTGTCGCTTTATTGTATGAAATGCAACATACAGTAATTGCTTTACTTTATCACTAAGCGGTAGCGATAGTCGAGAAGCAATAGATGGCGAACGACAACGATGCTACGATGGAGATCAAGGTGTCGCGCCGGTGACGGTGGTGATCATGACGGTGCTTCAAGATGGAGATCACAAGCACAAGATGATGATGGCCATATCATATCACTTATATTGATTGCATGTGATGTTTATCCTTTATGCATCTTATCTTGCTTTGATTAACGGTAGCATTTTAAGATGATCTCTCACTAAAATTATCAAGTAGTGTTCTCCCGAGTATGCACCGTTGCCAAAGTTAAATCGTCGTGCCGAGACACCACGTGATGATCGGTGTGATAAGCTCTACGTCCATCTACAACGGGTGCAAGCCAGTTTTGCACACGAGAATACTCAGTTATACTTGACGAGCCTAGCATATGCAGATATGGCCTCGGAACACGGAGACCGAAAGGTCGGCGTGAATCATATAGTAGATATGATCAACATAAGATGTTCACCATTGAAAACTACTCCATCTCACGTGATGATCGGTTATGGTTTAGTTGATTTGGATCACGTGATCACTTAGATGACTAGAGATGTCTGTCTAAGTGGGAGTTCTTAAGTAATATGATTAATTGAACTTAAATTTATCATGAACTTAGTCCTGGTAGTATTTTGCAAATTATATTGTAAGATCAATAGCTCATGAAGTTGCTTTCATATGTTTGTTTTGATATGTACCTAGAGAAACTGTGTTGAAAGATGTTAGTAGCAATGATGCGGATAGGATCCGTGATCCGAGGTTTATCCTCATTGCTGCTTGAGAAGAACCGCTAGGTGACAAACCTATTGCAGGAGCGGATCGGGCGTTATGAACGTTTGGCTAGCTCAATATGATGACTACTTGATAGTTTTGTGCACCATGCTTTATGGCTTAGAATCGGGACTTCAAAGATGTTTTGAACATCATGGACCATATGAGATGTTCCAGAATTGAAGTTAATATTTCAAGCAAATACCCGAGTTGAGAGATATGAAGTCTCCAACAAGTTCTATAGCTAAAAGATGGAGGAGAATCGCTCAACTAGTGAGCATGTACTCAGATTGTGCAGGTACTACAATCGCTTGAATCAAGTGGGAGTTAATCTTCCGGATAAGATAGTGATTGATGAATTCTCTAGTCACCATCACCAAGTTAGTAGAACTTCGTGATGAACTATAGTATACAAGGGATGATGAAAATGATTCCGAGTTTTCATGATGATGAAATCGATGAAGGTAGAAATCAAGAAAGAGCATCAAGTGTTGATGGTTGACAAGATCACTAGTTTCAAGAAAAGGGCAAAGGAAAGAAAGGGAACTTCAAGTAGATTGACAAGCAAGTTGTCACTCCCACGAAGAAACCCAAAGCTGAACCAAAGCACTGAAACCCGAGTGCTTACGCAAAGGAAATGGTCCTTTGAAGCGGAACTGCCCTAAATATTTGGTGGATAAGAAGGATGGCAAAGTGAAAAAGGGTATATTTGATATACTGGTGTTTTATGTGTGCTTTACTAGTGTTTATAGCAACCCCTCGGTATTTGGTACTGGTTCAGGTTGCTAAGAGTAGTAACTCAAACGGAGTTGCGAATAAAATGAAACTAGTTAAGGGTGAAGTGACGATGTGTGTTGAAAGTAGTTTCAAGATTGATATGATCATCATCGCACACTCCCTATACTTTCGGGATTAGTGTTGAACCTAAATAAATGTTATTTGGTGTTTACGTTGAGCATGAATATGATTTGATCGTGTTTATTGCAATACGGTTATTCATTTAAGTAAGAGAATAAACTGTTGTTACATTTACATGAATAAAACCTTATATGGTTACACACCCAATGAAAATGGTTCATTGGATCTCGATCGTAGTGATACACATATTCATAATATTGAAACCAAAAATACAAAGTTAATAATGATAGTGCAACTTATTTGTGGTAATCGCCGTTTAGGTCATATTGGTGTAAAGCGCATGAAGAAACTCCATCTTGATGGGATTTTGGAATCACTTGATTATGAATCACTTGATGCTTGCGAACCGTGCCTTTTGGGCAAGATGACTAAAACTCCGTTCTCGGAACAATGGAACAAGCTACTTGACTTATTGGAAATAATACATACCGATGTATGCGATCCAATGAGTGTTGATGCTCGTGGCAAGTATCGTTATTTTCGACCTTCACAAGATGATTTGAGCAGATATGGGTATATCTACTTGATGAAACATAAGTCGAAATAGTTGAAAGGTTCAAAGAATTTCAGAGTGAAGTGGAAAAATCATCGTAACAAGAAAATAAAGTTTCGTGATCGATCACGGAGACGAATATTTGAGTTACGAGTTTGGTCTTCAATTAAAACAATGTGGAATAGTTTCACAGCTCACGCCACCTGGAACACCACAATGTTATGGTGTGTCCAAACATTGTAACCGCACTTTATTGGATATAGTGCAATCTATGATGTTTCTTACCAATTTACCAATATCGTTTTGGGATCATGCATTAGCGACAGCTGCATTCACGTTAAATAGGGCACCATCTAAATCTGTTGAGACGACACTATATGAACTGTGGTTTAGCAAGAAACCAAAGTTGTCGTTTCTTAATGTTTGGGGCTGCGATGCTTATGTGAAAAAGTTTCATCCTGATAAGCTCGAACCCAAATTGGAGAAGTACGTCTTCATAGAATACCCAAAGGAAATTGTTGGGTACACCTTCTATCACAGATCCGAAGGCAAGATATTCGTTGCTTAAGATGGATCCTTTCTAGAGAAGGAGTCTCTCTCGAAAGAAGTGAGTGGGAAAGTAGAACTTGATAAGGTAATTGTACCTTCTCCCTTATTGGAAAGTAGTTCATCACAGAAATCTGTTCCTGTGACTACTACACCAATTAGTGAGGAAGCTAATGATGATGATCATGTAACTTCAGATCAGTTACTACCGAATCTCGTAGGTAAACCAGAGTGAGATCCGCACTAGAGTGGTACGGTAATCCTGTTCTGGAAGTCATGTAACTAGACCATGATGAACCTACGAACTATGAGGAAGCGATGATGAGCCCAGATTCCGCGAAATGGCTTGAGGCCATGAAATCTGAGATGAGATCCATGTATGAGAACAAAGTATGGACTTTGGTGGAGTTGCCCGATGATCGGCAAGCCATATTGTATAAATGGATCTTCAAGAGGAAGACGGACGTTGATAATAGTGTTACTATCTACAAAGCTCGACTTGTCACAAAAGGTTTTGACAAGTTCAAGGTGTTGACTACAATGAGATTTTCTCAAGCAGTAGCGATGCTTAAGTCTGTCCAAATCATGTTAGCAATTGCCACAATTTATGAAATTTGGCAAATGGATGTAAAAACTGCATTCTGAATGGGTTTCGGAGGAAGAGTTGTATGTGATGCAACGAGAAGGTTTTATCGATCCACAAAGGAGCTAACAAAGTGTGCAAGCTCCAAGCGATCCATCTATGGACTGGTGCAAGCATCTCGGAGTTGGAATATACGCTTTGATAAGTTGATCAAAGCATATAGTTTATCTGAGACTTGCAAAGTGAAGCCTCTGTATTTACAAGAAAGTGAGTGGGAGCACTACAAGCATTTACGATAAGTTTATGTGAATGACATATTGTTGATCGGAAATAATGTAGAATTATTCGCAAAGCATAAAGGAGTGTTTAAAAGGAGTTTTTCAAAGAAAGACCTCGGTGAAGCTGCTTGCATATTGAGCATTAAGATCTATAGAGATAGATCAAGACGCTTGATAAGTTTTTTCAATGAGTACATACCTTGACAAGATTTTGAAGTAGTTCAAAATGGAGCAGTCAAAGAAAGTGTTCTTGCACGTGTTACGAGGTGTGAAATTGAGTAAGACTCAAAACCCGACCACGGCAGAAGATAGAAAGAGAATGAAAGTCATTCCCTATGCCTTGGCCATAGGTTCTATAAAGTATGCCATGCTGTGTACCAGATCTATTGTATACCCTACTTTGAGTTTGGCAAGGGAGTACAATAGTGATCTAGGAGTAGATCACTAGACAGCGGTCAAAATTATCCTTAGTGGAATAAGGATATGTTTCTCGATTATGGAAGTGACAAAAGGTTCGCCGTAAAGGGTTACATCGATGCAAGTTTTGACACCGATCTGGATGACTCTAAGTCTTGATCTAGATACATATTGAAAGTGGGAGCAATTAGCTAGAGTAGCTCCGTGCAGAGCATTGTAGACATAGAATATTTGCAAAATACATACGGCTCTGAGTGTGACAGATCCGTTGACTAAACTTCTCTCACGAGCAAAACATGATCATACCTTTGTACTCTTTGGGTGTTAATCACATAGCGATGTGAACTAGATTATTGACTCTAGTAAACCCTTTGGGTGTTGGTCACATGACGATGTGAACTATGGGTGTTAATCATATGAGATATGATTATTGGTGTTCAATCACATGGCGATGTGAACTAGATTATTGACTCTAGTGAAAGTGGGAGGCTGAAGGAAATATGCCCTAGAGGCAATAATAAAGTTATTATTTATTTCCTTATTTCATGATAAATGTCTATTATTCATGCTAGAATTGTATTAACCGGAAACATAATACATGTGTGAATATATAGACAAACAGAGTGTCACTAGTATGCCTCTACTTGACTAGCTTGTTAATCAAAGATGGTTATGTTTCCTAACCATGAACAAAGAGTTGTTATTTGATTAACGGGATCACATCATTAGTTGAATGATCTGATTGACATGACCCATTCCATTAGCTTAGCACCCGATCGTTTAGTATGTTGCTATTGCTTTCTTCATGACTTATACATGTTCCTATGACTATGAGATTATGCAACTCCCGTTTGCGGAGGAACACTTTGGTACTACCAAACGTCACAACGAATCGGGTGATTATAAAGGAGTACTACAGGTGTCTCCAAAGGCGGATGTTGGGTTGGCGATTTCGAGATTAGGATTTGTCACTCCGATTGTCGCAGAGGTATCTCTCGGCCCTCTCGGTAATGCACATCACTTAAGCCTTGCAAGCATTACAACTAATGAGTTAGTTGCGAGATGATGTATTACGGAACGAGTAAAGAGACTTGCCGTAACGAGATTGAACTAGGTATTGGATACCGACGATCGAATCTCGGGCAAGTAACATACCGATGACAAAGGGAACAACGATGTTGTTATGCGGTTTGACCGATAAAGATCTTCGTAGAATATGTAGGAGCCAATATGGGCATCCAGGTCCCGCTATTGGTTATTGACCAAGAATAGTTCTAGGTCATGTCTACATAGTTCTCGAACCCGTAGGGTCCGCACGCTTAAGGTTTCGATGATGTTATATTATGAGTTTATGAGTTTTGATGTACCGAAGGAGTTGAGTCCCTGATGAGATCGGGGACATGACGAGGAGTCTCGAAATGGTCGAGACGTAAAGATCGATATATTGGACGACTATATTCGGAGTTCGGAAAGGTTCCGAGTGATTCGGTATTTTTCGAGTACCGGGAGTTACGGGAATACGGGGAAGAGTATTGGGCCTTAATGGGCTTTAGTGGGAAGGAGCCAGAGGAGGCGCGCCCTCCCAAGCCCAGTCCGAATTGGACAAAGGGTTTGGGGCGCGCCCCCTCTTCCTTCCTTCTCCACTTCCCTCTTTCCCCTTGACCTAGTTGGACTAGGAAAGAAGGAATCCTACTCCCGGTGGGAGTAGGACTCCCTGGCGCGCCCTCCTCCTAGGGGCGGCCTCCTCCTCCCTCCCTCCTTTATATATGGGGCGGGGGCACCCATAGACACACAAGTTGATCTACGGATCGTTCCTTAGCCGTGTGCGGTGCCCCCTTCCACCATATTCCACCTCGGTCATATCGTCGCAAAGCTTAGGCAAAGCCCTGCGCCGGTAGAACATCAAGATCGTCACCACACCGTCGTGCTGACGGAACTCTCCCTCGACACTCGGCTGGATCGGAGTTCGAGGGACATCATCGAGCTGAACGTGTGCTGAACTCGGAGGTGCCGTACGTTCGGTACTTGGATCGGTCGGATCGTGAAGACGTACGACTACATCAACCGCGTTGTGCTAACGCTTCCGCTTACGGTCTACGAGGGTACGTGGACAACACTCTCCCCTCTCATTGCTATGCCATCACCATGATCTTGCGTGTGCGTAGGAAATTTTTTGAAATTACTACGTTCCCCAACAGTGGCATCCGAGCCTAGGTTTTATGCGTTGATGTTATATGCACGAGTAGAACACAAGTGAGTTGTGGACGATATAAGTCATACGCCTACCAAAGCATGTCATATTTTGGTTCAGCGGTATTGTGAGATGAAGCGGCCCGGACCGACATTACGCCAGACGCTTACGCGAGACTGGTTTCACTGTTACGAGCACTCGTGCTTAAAGGTGGCTGGTGGGTGTCTGTCTCTCTCACTTTAGTTGAACCGAGTGTGGCTACGCCCGGTCCTTGTGAAGGTTAAAACGGAGTCTATTTGACAAACTATCGTTGTGGTTTTGATGCGAGGTAAGAACGGTTCTTGCCAAGCCCGTAGCAGCCACGTAAAATTTGCAACAACAAAGTAGAGGACGTCTAACTTGTTTTTGCAGGCATGTTGTGATGTGATATGGTCAAGACGTGATGCTATATTTTATTGTATGAGATGATCATGTTTTGTAACCGGTTATCGGCAATTGGCAGGAGCCATATGGTTGTCGCTTTATTGTATGAAATGCAACGCATACTGTAATTGCTTTACTTTATCACTAAGCGGTAGCGATAGTCGAGAAGCAATAGATGGCGTAACGACAACGATGCTACGATGGAGATCAAGGTGTCGCGCCGGTGACGGTGGTGATCATGACGGTGCTTCGAAGATGGAGATCACAAGCACAAGATGATGATGGCCATATCATATCACTTATATTGATTGCATGTGATGTTTATCCTTTATGCATCTTATCTTGCTTTGATTAACGGTAGCATTTTAAGATGATCTCTCACTAAAATTATCAAGTAGTGTTCTCCCTGAGTATGCACCGTTGCCAAAGTTCGTCGTGCCGAGACACCACGTGATGATCGGGTGTGATAAGCTCTACGTCCATCTACAACGGGTGCAAGCCAGTTTTGCACACGCAGAATACTCAGGTTATACTTGACGAGCCTAGCATATGCAGATATGGCCTCGAACACGGAGACCGAAAGGTCGGCGTGAATCATATAGTAGATATGATCAACATAAGATGTTCACCATTGAAAACTACTCCATCTCACGTGATGATCGGTTATGGTTTAGTTGATTTGGATCACGTGATCACTTAGATGACTAGAGAGATGTCTGTCTAAGTGGGAGTTCTTAAGTAATATGATTAATTGAACTTAAATTTATCATGAACTTAGTCCTGGTAGTATTTTGCAAATTATATTGTAAGATCAATAGCTCGCGAAGTTGCTTTCATATGTTTGTTTTGATATGTACCTAGAGAAACTGTGTTGAAAGATGTTAGTAGCAATGATGCGGATAGGATCCGTGATCTGAGGTTTATCCTCATTGCTGCGCAGAAGAACCGCTAGGTGACAAACCTATTGCAGGAGCAGATGCAGACGTTATGAACGTTTGGCTAGCTCAATATGATGACTACTTGATAGTTTTGTGCACCATGCTTTATGGCTTAGAATCGGGACTTCAAAGATGTTTTGAACATCATGGACCATATGAGATGTTCCAGGAATTGAAGTTAATATTTCAAGCAAATACCCGAGTTGAGAGATATGAAGTCTCCAACAAGTTCTATAGCTAAAAGATGGAGGAGAATCGCTCAACTAGTGAGCATGTACTCAGATTATGCAGGTACTACAATCGCTTGAATCAAGTGGGAGTTAATCTTCCAGATAAGATAGTGATTGACAGAATTCTCTAGTCACCATCACCAAGTTAGTAGAACTTCGTGATGAACTATAGTATACAAGGGATGATGAAAATGATTCCCGAGTTTTTCATGATGATGAAATCGATGAAGGTAGAAATCAAGAAAGAGCATCAAGTGTTGATGGTTGACAAGATCACTAGTTTCAAGAAAAGGGCAAAGGGAAAGAAAGGGGAACTTCAAGTATATTGACAAGCAAGTTGTCACTCCCACGAAGAAACCCAAAGCTGAACCAAAGCCTGAAACGAGTGCTTACATCGCAAAGGAAATGGTCCACCGAAGCGGAACTGCCCTAAATATTTGGTGGATAAGAAGGATGGCAAAGTGAAAAAGGGTATATTTGATATCTGGTGTTTTATGTGTGCTTTACTAGTGTTTATAGCAACCCCTCGGTATTTGGTACTGGTTCGGTTGCTAAGAGTAGTAACTCAAACGGAGTTGCGAATAAAAGAAACTAGTTAAGGGTGAAGTGACGATGTGTGTTGAAAGTAGTTTCAAGATTGATATGATCATCATCGCACACTCCCTATACTTTCGGGATTAGTGTTGAACCTAAATAAATGTTATTTGGTGTTTCGTTGAGCATGAATATGATTTGATCGTGTTTATTGCAATACGGTTATTCATTTAAGTAAGAGAATAAACTGTTGTTCTGCTTACATGAATAAAACCTTATATGGTTACACACCCAATGAAAATGGTTCATTGGATCTCGATCGTAGTGATACACATATTCATAATATTGAAACCAAAAATACAAAGTTAATAATGATAGTGCAACTTATTTGTGGCACTTGCCGTTTAGGTCATATTGGTGTAAAGCGCATGAAGAAACTCCATGCTGATGGGATTTTGGAATCACTTGATTATGAATCACTTGATGCTTGCGAACCGTGCCTTTTGGGCAAGATGACTAAAACTCCGTTCTCGGAACAATGGAACAAGCTCTTGACTTATTGGAAATAATACATACCGATGTATGCGATCCAATGAGTGTTGATGCTCGTGGCAAGTATCGTTATTTTCGACCTTCACAAGATGATTTGAGCAGATATGGGTATATCTACTTGATGAAACATAAGTCCGAAATAGTTGAAAGGTTCAAAGAATTTCAGAGTGAAGTGGAAAAATCATCGTAACAAGAAAATAAAGTTTCGTGATCGATCACGGAGACGAATATTTGAGTTACGAGTTTGGTCTTCAATTAAAACAATGTGGAATAGTTTCACAGCTCACGCCACCTGGAACACCACAATGTTATGGTGTGTCCAAACATTGTAACCGCACTTTATTGGATATAGTGCAATCTATGATGTTTCTTACCGATTTACCAATATCGTTTTGGGATCATGCATTAGCGACAGCTGCATTCACGTTAAATAGGGCACCATCTAAATCTGTTGAGACGACACTATATGAACTGTGGTTTAGCAAGAAACCAAAGTTGTCGTTTCTTAATGTTTGGGGCTGCGATGCTTATGTGAAAAAGTTTCATCCTGATAAGCTCGAACCCAAATCGGAGAAGTACGTCTTCATAGAATACCCAAAGGAAATTGTTGGGTACACCTTCTATCACAGATCCGAAGGCAAGATATTCGTTGCTTAAGATGGATCCTTTCTAGAGAAGGAGTTTCTCTCGAAAGAAGTGAGTGGGAAAGTAGAACTTGATAAGGTAATTGTACCTTCTCCCTTATTGAAAGTAGTTCATCACGTAAATCTGTTCTGTGACTACTACACCAATTAGTGAGGAAGCTAATGATGATGATCATGTAACTTCGGATCAGTTACTACCGAATCTCGTAGGTAAACCAGAGTGAGATCCGCACTAGAGTGGTACGGTAATCCTGTTCGAAGTCATGTAACTAGACCATGATGAACCTACGAACTATGAGGAAGCGATGATGAGCCCAGATTCGCGAAATGGCTTGAGGCCATGAAATCGAGATGAGATCCATGTATGAGAACAAAGTATGGACTTTGGTGGAGTTGCCCGATGATCGGCAAGCCATATTGTATAAATGGATCTTCAAGAGGAAGACGGACGTTGATAGTAGTGTTACTATCTACAAAGCTCGACTTGTCACAAAAGGTTTTGACAAGTTCAAGGTGTTGACTACAATGAGATTTTCTCAAGCAGTAGCGATGCTTAAGTCTGTCCAAATCATGTTAGCAATTGCCACAATTTATGAAATTTGGCAAATGGATGTAAAAACTGCATTCTGAATGGGTTTCGGAGGAAGAGTTGTATGTGATGCAACCGAAGGTTTTATCGATCCAAAGGAGCTAACAAAGTGTGCAAGCTCCAAATGATCCATCTATGGACTGGTGCAAGCATCTCGAGTTGGAATATACGCTTTGATAAGTTGATCAAAGCATATAGTTTATACTGAGACTTGCAAAGTGAAGCCTGATTTACAAGAAAGTGAGTGGGAGCACTACAACATTTACGATAAGTTTATGTGAATGACATATTGTTGATCGGAAATAATGTAGAATTATTCTCGCAAAGCATAAAGGAGTGTTTAAAAGGAGTTTTTCAAAGAAAGACCTCGGTGAAGCTGCTTGCATATTGAGCATTAAGATCTATAGAGATAGATCAAGACGCTTGATAAGTTTTTCAATGAGTACATACCTTGACAAGATTTTGAAGTAGTTCAAAATGGAGCAGTCAAAGAAAGAGTTCTTGCACGTGTTACGAGGTGTGAAATTGAGTAAGACTCAAAACCCGACCATGGCAGAAGATAGAAAGAGAATGAAAGTCATTCCCTATGCCTTGGCCATAGGTTCTATAAAGTATGCCATGTTGTGTACCAGATCTATTGTATACCCTACATCGAGTTTGGCAAGGAGTACAATAGTGATCTAGGAGTAGATCACTAGACAATGGTCAAAATTATCCTTAGTGGAACAAGGATATGTTTCTCGATTATGGAAGTGACAAAAGGTTCGCCAGAAGGGTTACATCGATGCAAGTTTTGACACCGATCTGGATGACTCTAAGTCTTGATCTAGATACATATTGAAAGTGGGAGCAATTAGCTAGAGTAGCTCCGTGCAAGAGCATTGTAGACATAG
The DNA here is from genome assembly GCA_021437245.1 of Aegilops speltoides. NCBI lineage: Eukaryota > Viridiplantae > Streptophyta > Magnoliopsida > Poales > Poaceae > Aegilops > Aegilops speltoides. The sequence goes on from CM038147.1 coordinate 479,872,473, forward strand.
AATATTTGCAAAATACATACGGCTCGAAGTGTGACAGATCCGTTGACTAAACTTCTCTCACGAGCAAAACATGATCATACCTTTGTACTCTTTGGGTGTTAATCACATAGCGATGTGAACTAGATTATTGACTCTAGTAAACCCTTTGGGTGTTGGTCACATGACGATGTGAACTATACGTGTTAATCATATGAGATATGATTATTGGTGTTCAATCACATGGCGATGTGAACTAGATTATTGACTCTAGTGCAAGTGGGAGACTGAAGGAAATATGCCCTAGAGGCAATAATAAAGTTATTATTTATTTCCTTATTTCATGATAAATGTCTATTATTCATGCTAGAATTGTATTAACCGGAAACATAATACATGTATGAATATATAGACAAACAGAGTGTCACTAGTATGCCTCTACTTGACTAGCTTGTTAATCAAAGATGGTTATGTTTCCTAACCATGAACAAAGAGTTATTATTTGATTAACGGGATCACATCATTAGTTGAATGATCTGATTGACATGACCCATTTCGTTAGCTTAGCACCCGATCGTTTAGTATGTTGCTATTGATTTCTTCATGAATTATACATGTTCCTATGACTATGAGATTATGCAACTCCGCTTGCGGAGGAACACTTTGGGTACTACCAAACGTCACAACGAATCGGGTGATTATAAAGGAGTACTACAGGTGTCTCCAAAGGAAGATGTTGGGTTGGCGATTTGAGATTAGGATTTGTCACTCCGATTGTCGGAGAGGTATCTCTGGGCCCTCTCGGTAATGCACATCACTTAAGCCTTGCAAGCATTACAACTAATGAGTTAGTTGCGAGATGATGTATTACGGAACGAGTAAAGAGACTTGCGGTAACGAGATTGAACTAGGTATTGGATACCGACGATCGAATCTCGGGCAAGTAACATACCGATGACAAAGGAACAACGTATGTTGTTATGCGGTTTGACCGATAAAGATCTTCGAGAATATGTAGGAGCCAATATGGGCATCCAGGTCCGCTATTGGTTATTGACCAAGAATAGTTCTAGGTCATGTCTACATAGTTCTCGAACCCGTAGGGTCCGCACGCTTAAGGTTTCGATGGCGGTTATATTATGAGTTTATGAGTTTTGATGTACCGAAGGAGTTCGGAGTCCCGGATGAGATCGGGGACATGACGAGGAGTCTCGAAATGGTCGAGACGTAAAGATCGATATATTGGACGACTATATTCGGAGTTCGGAAAGGTTCCGAGTGATTCGGGTATTTTTCGGAGTACCGGGAGTTACGGGAATACGGGGAAGAGTATTGGGCCTTAATGGGCTTTAGTGGGAAGGAGCCAGAGGAGGCGCGCCCTCCCAAGCCCAGTCCGAATTGGACAAAGGGTTTGGGGCGGCCCCCTCTTCCTTCCTTCTCCACTTCCCCTCTTTCCCCCCTTGACCTAGTTGGACTAGGAAAGAAGGAATCCTACTCCCGGTGGGAGTAGGACTCCCTTGGCGCGCCCTCCTCCTAGGGCCGGCCTCCTCCTCCCTCCCTCCTTTATATATGGGGGCAGGGGGCACCCCATAGACACACAAGTTGATCTACGGATCGTTCCTTAGCCGTGTGTGGTGCCCCCTTCCACCATATTCCACCTCGGTCATATCGTCGCAAAGCTTAGGCAAAGCCCTGCGCCGGTAGAACATCAAGATCGTCACCACGCCGTCGTGCTGACGGAACTCTCCCTCGACACTCGGCTGGATCGGAGTTCAAGGGACGTCATCGAGCTGAACGTGTGCTGAACTCGGAGGTGCCGTACGTTCGGTACTTGGATCGGTCGGATCGTGAAGACGTACGACTACATCAACCGCGTTGTGCTAACGCTTCCGCTTACGGTCTACGAGGGTACGTGGACAACACTCTCCCCTCTCGTTGCTATGCCATCACCATGATCTTGCGTGTGCGTAGGAAATTTTTTGAAATTACTACGTTCCCCAACAGTCCCTAGTATGCCTCTACTAGACTAGCTCGTTAATCAAATATGGTTATGTTTACTAACCATAGACTTGTATTGTCATTTGATGAACGGGATCACATCATTAGGAGAATGATGTGATGGACATGACCCATCCGTTAGCTTAGCATTATGATCGTTACAGTTTCATTGCTATTGCTTTCTTCATGACTTATACATGTTCCTCGGGCTATGAGATTATGAAACTCCCGAATACCGGAGGAACACCTTGTGTGCTATCAAACGTCACAATGTAAATGGGTGACTATAAAGATGCTCTACAGGTGTCTTCGAAGGTGTTCGTTGGGTTGGCATAGGTCAAGATTAGGATTTGTCACTCCGTGATTCGGAGAGGTATCTCTGGGCCCTCTCGGTAATGCTCATCACTATAAGCCTTGCAAGCAATGTTACTAATGAGTTAGTTGCGGGATGAAGCATTACGGAACAAGTAAAGAGACTTGCCGGTAACGAGATTGAACTAGGTATGATGATACCGAGATCGAATCTCGGGCAAGTAACATACCGATGACAAAGGGAAAAACATATGTTGTTATGCGGTTTGACTGATAAAGATCTTAGTAGAATATGTAGGATCCAATATGAGCATCCAGGTTCCGCTATTGGTTATTGATCGGAGATGTGTCTCGATCATGTCTACATAGTTCTCGAACACGTAGGGTCCGCACGCTTAACGTTCGATGACGATTTGTATTGTGTGTTATGTGTTTTGATGACCGAAGTTTGTTCGGAGTCCCGGATGAGATCACGGACGTGATGAGGAGTCTCGAAATGGTCAAGACATAAAGATTGATATATTGTAAGACTATATTCGGACATCGAAATGGTTCCGGAGAAGTTCGGGTATTTTCCGGAGTACCGAGAGGTTACCAGAACCCCCCGAGGAGTTGTTGGGCCTTAGTGGGCCTTAGTGGGAAGGAGAGGGAGCGGCCAGGAGGTGCCCCCCCAAGCCCAGTCCAAATTGGACAAGGGGTTGGGGGCGCGGCACGCCTCTCCCTTCCTTTCCCCCTCTCCTTTAGGTGGAATCCTACTAGGACTTGGAGTCCTAGTAGGACTCCGCTCTCCCGGCGCGCCTAACATAGGCCGGCTGGCCTCCCCTTCCTCCTTTATATACGGGGGCAGTGGGCACCCTATAACAGACCAAGTTTTGCCTTAGCTGTGTGCCCTGCCCCCCTCCACAGTTACACACCTTGATCATATCACCGTAGTGCTTCGGCGAAGCCCTGCGCCGGTAACATCATCATCACCGTCGCCACACCATCGTGCTGAGGGAACTCACCCTCATCCTCAGCTGGATCAAGAGCATGAGGGACGTCATCGAGTTGAACATGTGTTGAACGCGGAGGTACCGTATGTGATATGGTCAAGACATTATGTGATATAAATTGTTGTATGAGATGATCATGTTTTGTAACAAAGTTATCGAGAACTGGAAGGAGCCATATGGTTGTCGCTTTATTGTATGTGTTGGGGATATAACTACTAGGTATGACCCGCCGGAAGGAGCCGGGTTATACCTATAAGCATTCTTGAAGACCGAAGCTCAAGCTTGAAGACGGCGGTTTAGTAAAGGCCCAAAGGCCCAGAGGTGACTTAAGGCCTGTAGTGTTAAACCGCCTTATTCATATAACTTGTACTGTAAGGCAAGAAATATTAAGAGACCGAGCCGGATAGAGTCTATAAGCCGGCCGGGACTCTGTAGAGCCGCTGGGCGTCAACCTCAGTATATAAAGGAACGACCCGGCGGCGGTTCAGGGCACGAAAAAAAACAACTCAAGAGCTAGGTCAAGCTATTTGCTCCCTGGTTATCGAGACACCAATAATCCCAATCCCAACTAGACGTAGGCTTTTACATTCATCGTAAGGGGCCGAACTAGTATAAAACTTCTCGTGTCTCTTGTCCTGATTAACCCCTTCAAGCTTCCTAGTTGCGATGGCTCCATGACTAAGTCCTTTCACTAGGACATCTTACGTGACAATTCCATGATAGTTGGCGCCCACCATGGGGCCAGCGCACGGTGGATTTCAGTTATTGAAGGGTCGCTTCGAAGGGCTCAAGGGATACGCTATAGGCCGGATGACCAAGAGTCGTCGAGGCAAGCTCTACATCGACGATGCAGGATGGGGCCCCGACACCGGCTCAATTGAGTACGGGTACCAGGTCCCCTTCGACGGAATCCACGTCTTCATCGGCAAGATCGGCGAGCCGGGCCCTGAGTCAGACATCTACACCGACCTCGTCGAAACGCCTCAGCGCGCGAGACCCGCCCGGGCTCCGCCAGCGGTGAAACGTGCCTTCGTGGGATGCATCCACGGAGGACTACTCTCTGAAGGGTCTATCTCTGGTGGTGAGACGGCCATCTTCTCCGATGGTGAGTCGTCCACAGGTGAGACGGATTCATTATATCAATTGCAGGATGGCGGGCTTGGGGGCTGTTCCGATGGCAGCAGTATTCCGGATTGTCTCGAGCCGCCGAGCAGGGTCGGGATCTTCATGGCCGGCACCTAACCCGTCAAAGACTCCACAACTGCAGCAGCTGTAACCTCCGGGTCAGCGGCAGCCAGGGCAGGAGGTTCTGTGCGTTCACCGGCCCAGGTGTTAGTGGATCTCACCGACAAGTTGACCACCCTGTTAACTGCCGTAGTCAGCCTGGCGGATCAAGCCAGTCATGATGTGGAGGTGGCACAGTTAAAGTTGGATATGGCGCAAGCTAAGGAAGACCTGGCAGCAGAAGATGTTAGGATAACTTCAGAGTGGGCGGCTGTGGATGTTCAGGCTCAGCAGATCCAGGCGCACGCTTTTCGGCTCACACAAGACCAGAACGCGGCTAATGAGGTCATGAGGAGAAGGTATCAGAAGACCCAGTCTCGACTTCCCCCGGTTTATGACCCTTGGAACCTTTTTAACACGCCAGGAGCAGGACCCAGTAACCCGCCATGGCTTACCCCGCAGACAAGCAACCCGCCATGGCTCCCTCCGCGCACAGGAAAGGACCGTGTTGTGACACCCGGGGACGGAGCGCCGTTTCAGTCACCAGTGATGGGACCTCCCCGTGTGAACATGGCGCCTCCTTAGTACGTACCAACACCCCGGGTCATTACTCCAACCCATTGGAAAACATGATAGCGTCTGCAAGCCGATTGGCGTCTCTCCCAATTGATGACGACTCTCCGACTGCAGTTGAAACCCGTCGGGTCAGGGAACTTCTTCAGATGGCCTTAGTACAGCAGGAGGCGTACCCATACAGCCGAGACAGGATCCACTCCACCCCTCGTCCGAGCCGAAGCCTGAGTTATAGCAGGCACATGGATTCGGCGGCTATGTTAAGCAATGTCAGACGCCGTGACCAGCCAGGTGGAGGTAACCCGCCATGTCATGAGGCTGTTAACTTGGTAGATCAAGAGAGAGTACGGCAAGAGGCTGAATGAGCGGTTCAGCAGGCGGCTGAGCAAGCGGCTCAGTTGACGGCTTATCAGCCATATCCAGTTTATCCGACGACTTCCGTTGAGGCAGGTATAGCCACCCGGACCGGAGGAGTCCCATGTCTAGTACCGGCTCTACGCAATGAGCGGTTGCCCAAAGATTTTAAAGGACCAAGGAAGGTGCCGAATTACACAACCGACTTGCAGCCCGGGGCATGGATTGAGAGCTACGAGATGGCTATGGAGCTGTTGGAGGTTACTGACGCAGCGATGGCTAAGTACTTCACCATGATGTTGGATGTGACTGCCTGCACCTGGTTGAAAGGCCTGCCACCTAATTCAATCAGTTCATGGGCGGAGTTGAAGGCCCGGTTCATCCAGAACTTCAAAGACACGTGCAAGCAGCCCATGTCGATCGTGGATCTGACGAATTGTAAGCAGGAAGAGGGTGAGTCTACAACCCATTGGGTACGCTAGGTTAAGGCCATAATACATTCATCTGATAAGATGGATGCCGGCTCCGCCGTCTTAATGTTGGAGAAGAATTGCCATTTCTTACCTTTGAAACAAAAGCTAGGGCGGCTCAAACGTGAGTGCAACGATATGGGCATGCTGATGGCGGCTCTGGTCAAGTATGCCGATTCTGATAGTACCAAGGATCCCGAGTCTGATGATGAGAAGGCAGGGAAGGGAAAGAGGAATGGCAATGGCAAGGGCTCTCAGCACAACCCGACAAATCAAGGAGGTAACAAACATAAGGCTGACGGTAGTTTGGATTTTGTGGCTAACACCAATGCACAGGGTCATAACCAGCGGCGCATGGGAAGGCCACCTCCTCGATTCGGCGGGTCAGGACCCACACTTGAGCAGTTGTTGAATGAACCTTGTCCGAGACACGGTACTAAGAAGAAGCTGGCTACACATTTGTGGAAGGACTGCACGATTATGAAGGCTTTCAAAAATTCCAACATGTTTGACGGCAACAATGGCCCGGGCGGCTCAGGTGGTGGCGGTTTTCATGGCCCGGGCGGCGGGTCAAATCCCAATTTTCAAAATTCCCAGGGAAACCAGGGTGGATATAATCAACAGGCTGGCCAAGGCAGTCCGCAGCAGCAGCAAGGTGGATACCAGAGCAATCTAAAGCAGTTGAACAGTGGGCAATAGCATGTGTTTACCACAAGTTTATGTAAACAGGACCAGAAGCTTCATAAGAGGGCTGTGAATGCGGTTGAGCCGGCAATTCCTCGTTATTTGAGGTGGTCTGAGCAGCCTATCGTATGGAGTAAAGAGGATCACCCTCCCCGGGTTGACAATCCGGGTCACTTATCCCTGGTCGTGGCCCCTCAAGTGGGTGGATACAAGTTCACCAATGTGATGATGGATGGAGGCAGCAACATCAATATCCTTTATTATGAGACCTTCCGTTGCATGGGGCTGACTGATAAGAGCCTTAAGATGTCCAACACTGTTTTCCATGGAGTTGTACCTGGTAAATCGGCGTATCCGGTCGGCAATATAGAGTTGGAGGTAGCATTTGGAGATGAATATGATTCCAGAGCCGAGAAATTGACTTTTGAAGTAGTTTAGATCAAGAGCCCGTATCATGCTCTATTTGGGCGGCCGACTTACGCCAAGTTCATGGCACGGCCGTGTTATGTGTACTTGCAGCTCAAGATGCCGAGTCATAAGGGGACCATTACGGTGCACGGGAGCCGCAAGGTGGCTCTGGAATGTGAAGAGGGTGACACGGCCTATGCTGAGTCGGTCTGCGCGACGGAAGAGTTAAAATTCTACAAGGACAATGTTGACCCGGCGGATATGACATCCCTAAAGAAGCCAACTACAGAGGATGAACCGGTCATGAAATTTCAGTCGGTGGAGGAGACTAAGCTTGTCGATTTTGTCCCAGGCGATTCATCCAAGCAGCTCAGTATTAGTGCTAGTTTGGATCCCAAATAGGAAAGCACACTCATCGAGTTCATCCTTGAGAATCGGGACATTTTTGCATGGAAGCCATCTGACATGCCGGGTGTACCGAGAGAACTCGCTGAGACTCTTAATATCGATCCAAAGTTTAAACTGGTCAAGCAATTTCTTTGGCGGTTTAATGAGGAGAGAAGGAAAGCTATCGGTGAGGAAGTGGCCCGGCTCTTGGCAGCTGGGTTCATCATTGAGGTGTTTCATCCAGAGTGGATGGCTAACCCGGTGCTTGTTCTTGAGAAAACCGGCACTTGGCGTATGTGTGTGGATTACACGGACTTAAATAAGGCTTGTCCCGCTGATCCTTTTGCTCTCCCTTGTATTGATCAGATCATCGATGCTACGGCGGGTTGTGAGCGTTTGAGCTTTCTGGATGCTTACTCTGGTTATCATCAGATCAAAATGGTTGTTAAGGACCAGGAGAAGACGGCGTTCATTACTCCGTTTGGAGCCTTCTGCTATGTTTCAATGCCTTTTGGGCTCAAGAGTACCTAGGTGACTTACCAGCGATGCGTGCAGAATTGTCTTCATAATCAGATTGGACGCAATGTTCATGCCTATGTGGACGACATAGTGGTTAAATCCAGAAAGAAAGAGACCTTGATTGATGATCTCAAGGAAACCTTTGATAATCTTCGGGTTTACAAGATCATGCTTAACCCAGCCAAGTGTGTTTTTGGTGTGCTTGCAGGCAAGCTTTTGGGCTTTCTAGTCTCTAACAGAGGCATCAAAGCTAACCCGGAGAAGATCAAAGCCATCACCTCTCTGGCCAAACCAGCATGTGTCAATGATGTTCAATGTTTGGCGGGTCGTATCGCCGCTTTAAGCCGGTTCATAAGCCGGTTAGGGGAGAAGGCTATGTCGCTGTATCAGATGATGAAGAAGACGGATAGCTTTACTTGGAGTGACGCCGCTAATACTGCTTTTGAAGATCTGAAGAGACAGTTGGCTGAGCTGCCGGTTCTTGCTGCTCCTATTGACAAGGAACCCTTGTTACTATATGTGGCTACTAACACGCGTGCTGTTAGCATGGTTATTGTGGTGGAACGCAAGGAGGCTGGCAAGGAGCACTCGGTTCAGCGGCCGATTTACTACATCAGTGAGGTACTGATTGAGTCCACGCAGCGATATCCGCACTGGCAGAAGCTTGTCTATGGGGTGTTCATGGCCAGTCGAAAGCTTAAACAATATTTCTTGGGCCACCCCATCACCGTGGTTAGTTCTGCCCCCTTGGGGGATATTATTAAGAACAGAGAGGCCACAGGGCGAGTCGCCAAATGGGCCATTGAGCTTGGGCCTCATGGTCTAAAATATGTGCCACGCACAGCTATTAAATCTCAAGCGCTGGTGGATTTCATCAATGATTGGACAGAGCTGCAGATGCCTGAGGAAAAGCTGGACAATACTTATTGGACAATTCATTTTGACGGGTCTAGGAAATTGGAAGGCTCAGGGGCTGGAGTTGTTTTGGCTTCCCCTCGGGGTGATAAGTTTTGTTATGTACTCCGGTTGATGTTTCCTTGTACTAACAATGCAGCTGAGTATGAAGCCTTGCTCCATGGTCTCTGGATGACTAAAGAGATGAATTTAAGCCGGTTAAGGTGCTTTGGCGACTCAGATCTAGTGGCTCAGCAAGTATCAGGCAAGTGGGATTCAAAGGATCCTCTCATGGCGGCTTATCGCCTGGAGGTTGATGAAATTGCAGGGCACTTCAAGGGTTATCAGGTGGAGCACATTGACCGTAGAAAGAACGAGGCGGCTGACGCCTTAAGCCGACTGGGATCTCAGCATAAGCCGGTGCCGCCTAATACTTTCTTGGATGTTTTGCATAACCCTTTTGTCAAGCTACCTACAGAGGAAGATTTGGTTGTTCCTGACCCTGAAGCGCAGTTGGTGGCGGCTCTTCATATCATCCCAGATTGTACGGTGCCGTATCTGGCTTATATGACACGGGGAGAATTGCCTGAGGATGAAACCTTGGCCAGGCAGATAACCTGGCGGTCCAAGTCCATGACGATTGTCAATGGCGAGTTGCATCATCGTAGTGTTACCGGGGCTTTTCAGCGTTGCATCTCTCCTGAAGAACGCCAAGAAATTCTCCATGAGATTCATGAAGGGGATTGCGTTCATCATGCCGGGTCAAAATTTCTCACAGCTAAGGCTTTTTGTTAGGGGTTTTATTGGCTATCGGCTCATGCTGACGCAGAGGATCTGGTCAGTAAATGTGACGGTTGTCAGAAGTTCTCACGATGGGCTCATGTGCCGGCTCAAGAGTTGAGGATGATTCTAATTACTTGGCCGTTCATAGTCTGGGGGTTGACATGGTTGGACCTTTCAAGAGATCCAAAGATAAAAAGACTCACCTCTTGGTGGCAGTTGATAAGTTCACAAAGTGGGTTGAGGCAGAGCCGGTCAGTAAGTGTGATGCAGCCACAACGGTTCAATTCATGAAGAAGGTGATATTTCATTTTGGTTTTCCACACAGCATTATAACTGGCAATGGCACTAATCTGTCTAAAGGCGCCATGGAGGAATTCTGTCGATGTGAGCATATTCGGCTTGATGTTTCATCAGTGGATCACCCTCAGTCCAATGGTCAAGCCGAGAGAGCCAATCAAGAGATTCTGAAAGGCATTAAGCCCCGGATTTTTGTCCCCTTGCAACGGACGCCGGGTTGTTGGGTTGAGGAGTTACCTTCTGTGTTATGGAGCATCAACACTACTCCTAACAGATCTACGGGTTATACGCCTTTCTTCATGGTCTACGGAGCTGAGGCGGTTCTCCCTAGTGACATCCGTCATGATTCACCTCGTGTGGCAGCTTATGTCGAGGAAGACAATGAACAGGCGCACCGGGATGCTCTTGATCTATTAGATGAACATCGGAACTTGGCAGCAGTTCATTCGGCGATTTATCAATAGGACTTGTGCCGTTATCACAGCCGCCGAGTTAAGTCCAGATCCTTTCAGGAAGGTGATTTAGTGCTCCGGCTCATCCAGGATCAAATTGATGCTCACAAGTTAACCCCACATTGGGAAGGTCCATTTGTGGCCAGCAAGAACTTGAACAACGGGTCATATTACCTTATTGACGTTCAGAGCACAAAGACTCACGTAAGCCGAAGGAAGAGACCCGGAGGCCATGGAATATTGCTCATCTTCGGCCCTACTACACTTGAGCTAGAGGCTCCACTGATGTATATATTTTGCCAATGTATATATTATGATAAATAATAAAGCAGGACCTCTGTCCTTTTTTCCTCTTCAGAAGGTAAAATTTTTATTATCATTGTCATCATTTTCTCGCATGATCGCCGGGGCGGGTCATATTTGATCCGCTCAGCCTGCTCGATCCGACTACGATCGTATTGAATCTAGCTGTTAAAAATCATGATCACTAGGGGGCTTCCTGTTCAAACATAGGTCGTATTCGAACCAAAGAGAACATAGCTGTCGATACCCTTTTGATTGGCACACTGCCGAGCTCACTTGGGGGCTTCTTGATCGTGTTCGAATCATAGCTTAACCCCATTTGCAAACCGACTTTGATCGTATTTGAATCAGAGTCGTTAAAAAACTCTCAAGGTCATTAGGGGGCTTCCTGTTCAAACATAGGTCATATTCGAACCAAAGAGAACACAGCTGTCGGTACCCTCTTGATCGGCGCAAAGCCAAAGCCATTGGGGGCTACATGATCGTATTCGAATCCTAGTTTAAACCCCTATGGGACGGTTCACTAATCGTATTCGAATCGGTAGCCTTGCCATTGTTATTTCTCTTTTTGGTTTAAGTTCTCTTTGGAAGCCCCATTATTTGCCTTAAGATTTTTTCTTGAGGCTTACAACTATCTATGATGACTGTAGCCCGGTTCAAAATCGACCCATAAGCATCATTGTACTTTCAGGTCCAAATATTGGATCTTCATCCTTACCGGCCGGGTCATATGACCCGGTGGTGCGAGTTGTGAAATTTTATCATAGTTGTGTTTTTATCAACCAGATAGTCTATGATTATTTTGATAACCTTTTTGACCTGCCTAGCAGTTTATTTGAAGGATAGTTTTTTCCAAAATGATCAACTGTGTGCACGAATATAACAAGGCGGCTTAAGAATGTTAAGCATCAAAACATGCACGATGGCATGGCCACAACAGAGTTATCTCTATCCTATTACAGGACTCATTAAGTCCAAATAGTTTGCATTGTTTTTTACACCAGGTAATGAGCCGCCATGACAGGTTCACCTTCAGGATTGGCTGGAAGTATCCGGGTTAGCCCTCTCCGCGCTTGCGCTCTGCTCCTTTTCCTGGAAGGTTGATGATGACCAGTCAATGTTGTTTAAGGCTTCAAATTCTGCTTCATCATCAACAAGACCAGCCGGGTCAACTTCAGGAGCAAAGGTATGCTTACGAATTGGGGGAATCAAACTGGTCACGTCATATTCAGGTGTCGGAATTCTTTGATTTTGTTCATCATAACCCGCCTGGTACTTGGTAAGATCTACTTAAGTAGCTATCAGAGTCGCCATGCGGCATACCTCTTTGACACAGGCAAGAAAATCCGCGTCCTCAAACGGCGTGCCATCTTCCTTCAAACTTGGGTAACGAATGGCGATATCCTCCGGGTCTAGTTCAGGTAGCCAGGCCTTATCACGGCTTAGAGCATTTACTGCTCCGGCTCTTGCAGCTGACCGTCTCAATTGATTGATCCGTTGCGGAAGGACTGAAAGTTTACTCAAGACCCGTGATAGGCGGGTTGGCATCTCATTGGATAAGGCCACCGAAGCAAGTGTACGTTGTGACCCGGTGTACAATTGTTCCACCAAGGTATACACAGCTTTCAGCTTTGTCAGCATGTTGTGGTTCAAATTTGAGCTTCTAGGGCCTATACAAAGCATGCTCAGCAGAGTTAGTTTCTGGCGTATATTCTATTTGCATGGCTTAAGATATGTACACAATGGCAAGGCGACTTACCGAAGATGGCTGCGACCATTTGTGAAATATGGCGCTTTAACCCGGACAATTCTCCGGTGACTTCTTTCAGAGCCGCTTCTGCTTCTTCAGCTCGGCTTATCAATGCGGTCTTTTCATCTGCCCAGGCTTTCTTTTCAGTCTCAAAATCTTCCTTTAGTTTCTCCTGTTCAGAAACACTGAATTCAAACTTATTCTTGGCCTTCTCAAGTTATGACTCTTGGAATTCAAGGCGGCTCTTCAGATTGGTCACCTCAAACTCGAGTTGACTCGTGGTAGCCTGTGCAAGTATAAAATCAAGTAAGTTGTTTATGCAGTATTAAAGTCCCAAGCACTTTGCCAGCAATAATACTTGGCACTTGGGGGCTAATGTCTTACAAAGTTTTTCTATGACGGTTCATTATATGGTGATTCATATGAGTAAGTCCCAAGCATTTTGCAAGCAATAAAACTTGGCACTTGGGGGCTAATGCATATTGCTGTTCAAAGACCCATAAGAATTTCTCTATAAAGAGCCAGTTCAACCATATTGGTTAAGCCGCCCCTTGGGGACTACATGGTAAGCCAGAAGTTTATTCTTTCTTTCTGTTGTCAAATTTGTTTCTAAGTCTACAGCATAAGTATCTTAAGCGGCAGACTTGGGGGCTAACATACTGAAGGATAATGAACAAGAGAAAACGGGTTATGCCTCGAATTTATGGTGCATCTGCTTCACCATGTCAATCTCGAGGTTCCGACTGTTGTGCACTTGGCTCATATAGCCAGAGAAGACATCTCCAATACTCATATCAGCATAATTGGTGACATCCATCTTGACTCGGCGCTGGTCCAGAAGTTCTTCCTTGGCGGGGCATTTGGCTAGCACGATTGGCCTCCCCGGGTCAGCATGTCCGGTTCCGGTGATCTCAACATCAGCATTGGAAGGATCAGTTGTCCGGGTTGGGCTTGGAGGTTTGGGATTTTCTGAGTCGATAGCACCTTGGTCAGTGGGCAAGTCAGTAGGAGGTGACACATCTTGTGCTGGTTCTGGTGGCGGTTCATGAGTGCTTAACTCCGGCACGGTTGTGTCAAGAACCTTTTCATCAGCGGCGACTCTTTCTTCAGTCGGTTTATTCTTTCTAACCCTCTTGCTGGGTTTAGCTTGACCACTGCATTCAAATAAAAGATTAATACAGAGATAAGAAGATTACAATAACTACAAAGTGAGTGGATTATTGTACCCTGGTACGGTCTTAAAAGTCGGCAGATTGGACTGCAATGACTCGCCGGAGGAAGGGGAAGTATCCTGATAATCCGAGTCAGAGGGATTGAGTGGTTGACGAAAGAGACCCGCCAAGGGATAAAACTTAGTTAAATTAGAGGTAACCTTGTTTCGGTGTTTCTTTGGAGTATTTGGTAAGCCGGAGGAGAGCTCCGCGTCTTTGCTGGTCCGGGTCTGCCTCCGGCTCTCATGAATTTGCCGCTTCAAAAGAAATTGAGGATCGTGATGAGCTAGAGGATGAAAAAAATCTTACTTTCCGGGTCACTCTGCGGATTTTCTGTCTTGGCGAAGGCTCGAAGTCGGAGGAAAGGATAGTTACCTCATCAGCCTTGCTACGGCTTGTTCCAGTGTCTTCCTGCTGATAATCAGTGTTAATAAGATGATTAAAAAATAAACCAAGGGAATCAAGGGCTACCTCTGACTCAGAAGAGTCTGCCAGCCGAAGCAAGTCAGAAGCAATAGCTCTCTTGCCCTTCCTTTTGGCAGCTTCTTTCCTGGCGGCTTTCTTTTCTTTCCTGGCTTTCTTGGCCGCTTCATGATCATATTTAACTTTCCAAAATTTATCACCCGCCTGCAGGGATTAAGTACATTATGAGTATGGGTGAAGCATTAAGAGAATAATATAAACATTTTATACGGGTGTTTACCTTTGGAGCCAGGTTATCTTTGCAGAACGGGGCTAGACCCACTTTGCCACAAGCTGCCAGGCTCTCGTTGAGAAGAGATTTGGTCATGTAAATCAACAACATGAGCAGTAAGTCGTCGTGGCTATGGCGCAGGGGGTCATTCTTGGCGCCAGATATTCACACATTAAGACGAGACGTCGGCTCATGGGATAACTCGCCAGCAAGCCGCATCGAACCGGTCAATGCCCGTCAACCCGCTCCCCAACAGAGCTTTGATCTTGGCCGAGTAGGAGAGAGGATCTGCGTTTCACGGCAGTAATCTTGTCGGGCAAATGATGATTGGTGTCAAGACGAAGGGCACGAAAGCCGGGCAGAGGATTCTCGTCAGCCGGGGAGGTATCCTTGCAGTAGAACCATGTCATGTTCCAATCTTTTGGATGGCTTGGCGGGTTGGCATAGGGGAAAATCGCATCTCTGCGGCGCTGAATTGAAACCCCACCAAGTTCCAAACTCTGACCACTGGCACATTCTGTCTGGCGGTTCAAGTAGAACAGCTCTCTGAAATGCAGTAAATTGGGTTCTTCACCAAGATAAACTTCACTGAATACTTGGAAATTGCATATGTTAGACATGGAATTGGGTCCAATGTCTTGTTGATGAAGGTCAAAAAACTTCAGCACATCTCTGAAAATTTTTGAACCAGGAGGAGTAAAGTCCCGGTTCATATGATCTATAAAGACAACCACCTCTCCATCTTTGGGTTGAGGGATTTCTTCATCTAGGTTAGGAGCACGGTAAGGCATGACTTCTTTCTTCGACAGATAGCCGGTTTTCACGAAGTCATCTAATGTGTTGTCAGTGACAATGGATTTCACCCAGTTGCAAGAGGTAGGTGCCTTGGGCGCCATTATGTTTGAAAGCCTAAAGACGAAATAACAGGGCCGGTTCAAATTTAAGCCGGACAGGATAAAAATGTTAGTGGAATGTAGTATGGCGACTTATGAAGGGGCCTAATGGCATGAGGATAGTTACATCCGGGTTACTTAAGCCGCCATGGGTTTTTTAAGCCATCAGTATTATTTCTTTAAGCCGGCATTCAGAGCCACCGTGACTGGCAAGTCTAACAAGTTATGGTTTTTTACTAAGTGTAGGACAAACAAGTTTCATAGTTTGCAGTAATTATTTTGGATCAAACAAAGGTTCAGAAAAGAATAATTACTAGACCTAAAAACAGGGCGCAGAGAAGTTCATGTGCTATGATGAGGTTTTATTACAAGGAAAGGAGGACTGATGTTAATCAAAATGGATGCGGAATAGGAACCGCATCAGATTTATGGGATTTTTTGGATCTGACGAAGCCATGGCAAGAGAAAAACGCAAGAGCTTGGATGAACTGTGCCTGTACAGAGGAATACGCTAGCCCTAATGCAGATCTATGGCACAGAAAGGGGAGGTACTTACTGCGGAGGATCTGCGGAGGATCTGCGAAGGAGGGGCGCTGCCGTTCTCTGGTCAAGATCAGGTCGATGCAGCTGCCAAGCTCGACAAGGACGAAGGGCGCAGTGGCGACGGCGGTGCTCCAGTGGCAGATGGGGGCGAGAGGAAGAAGATGCGAAACAGAGAATGAGAAGAGACCTAGTCGGGTCTATTTATAAGGAAAAACCTGTTAAGTGGGCGCGTAAAATGAGGAAGCTGAAAAACATAGTTATCCAGCTACAAAGGTGCCTCGATTTTCGAATGGTCATTAAGACAGAGATCCGTTGAGATGTATTAGACAAAACATGCATTTATGACAGGTGACACATGGCCGGTTACCACAAATTTGAAGGATGACGTCATGGCGAGTTACACGAACTTTCTTAAGTAAGGAGCAGAGGAATTTTTCTTAAGTATTGAAGACTGACATGAACCAGTTCAAATCAGCCTGGGGCCTAATGTTGGGGATATAAGTACTAGGTATGACCCGCCGGAAGGAGCCGGGTTATACCTATAAGCATTCTTGAAGACCGAAGCTCAAGCTTGAATACGGCGGTTTAGTAAAGGCCCAAAGGCCAAGAGGTGACTTAAGGCCCGTAGTGTTAAACCGCCTTATTCATATAACTTGTACTGTACGGCAAGAAATATTAAGAGACCGAGCCGGATAGAGTCTACAAACCGGCCGGGACTCTGTAGAGCCGCTGGGCATCAACCTCAGTATATAAAGGGATGACCCGGCGGCGGTTTAGGGCACGGAAAACAACAACTCGAGAGCTAGGTCAAGCTATTTGCTCCCTGGTTATTGAGACACCAATAATCCCAATCCCAAATAGACGTAGGCTTTTACCTTCATCGTAAGGGGCCAAACTAGTATAAAACTTCTCGTGTCTCTTGTCCTGATTAACCCCTTCAAGCTTCCTAGTTGCGATGGCTCCACGACTAAGTCCTTCCACTAGGACATCTGACGTGACAATTCCACGACAGTATGCAATGTAATCGCCATGTAATTGTTTCAGTTTATCACTAAGCGGTAGTGATGGTCGTAGAAGCAATAGTTGGCGAGACGACAATGATGCTACGATGGAGATCAAGGTGTCGCGCCGGTGACGATGGAGATCATGACGATGCTTCGGTGATGGAGATCATGAGCACAAGATTATGATGGCCATATCATGTCACATATTTTGATTGCATGTGATGTTTATCGTTTATGCATCTTATTTTGCTTAGTATGGAGGTAGCATTATGAGATGATCCCTTACTAAATATCAAGGTATAAGTGTTCTCCCTGAGTATGCACCATTGCTACAGTTCGTCGTGCCAAGACACCACGTGATGATTGGGTGTCATATGCTCTATGTTCGCATATAACGGGTGCAAGCCAGTTTTGCACACGCAGAATACTCGGGTTAAACTTGACGAGCCTAGCATATGCAGACATGGCCTCGGAATACTGAGACCAAAAGGTCGAACGTGAATCATATAGTAGATAAGATCAACATAATGATGTTCACCATTGAAAACTACTCCATCTCACGTGATGATCGGACATGGTTTAGTTGATTTGGATCACGTGATCATTTAGATGACTAGAGGGATGTCTATCTTAGTGGGAGTTCTTAAGTAATATGATTAATTGAACTTTAATTTATCATGAACTTAGTCCTGATAGTTATTTTGCATGTCTATGTTATTCTAGATCAATGGCCTATGCTACCATTCCTTTGAGTTTTAATGCGTTCCTAGAGAAAGCTAACTTGAAAGATGATGGTAGCAATTACACGGACTGGGTCCGTAACTTGATGATTATCCTCATTGCTGAAAATAAGAATTATGTCCTGGAAGCACCTAGCGGTGCTAGGCCTGCTGCAGACGCTACTGATGACGTTAAGATAGTCTGGCAGAGCAAAGCTGATGACTACTCGATAGTTCAGTGTGTCATGCTTTACGACTTAGAATCGGGACTTCAAAGATGTTTTGAACGTCATGGAGCATATGAGATGTTCCAAGAGTTGAAGTTAATATTTCAAGCAAATGCCCAAGTTGAGAGATATGAAGTCTCCAACAAGTTCTATAGCTGCAGGATGGAGGAGAATAGTTTTGTAAGTCAACATATACTCAAAATGTCTGGGTACCATAACCACTTGACTCAGCTGGGAGTTAATCTTCCTGACGATAGTGTCATTGACAGAGTTCTTCAATCACTCCCACCAAGCTATAAAGGCTTCATGACAAACTATAATATGCAAGGGATGAACAAGACAATTCCCAAGCTCTTCGCAAGGCTAAAGGCTGCGGAGGTAGAAATCAAAAAGGAGCATCAAGTGTTGATGGTCAACAAGACCACTAGTTTCAAGAAAAAAGGCAAAGGAAAGAAGGGGAACTTCAAGAAGAACATTAAGAAAGTTGCTGCTCAGGAGAAGAAACCCAAGTCTGGACCTAAGCCTGAAACTGAGTGCTTCTAGTGCAAAGGGACTGGTCACTGGAAGCGGAACTGCCCCAAGTATTTGGCGGATAAGAAGGATGGAAAAGTGAAAGGTATATTTGATATACATGTTATTGATGTGTACCTTACTAATGCTCGTAGTAGCGCCTGGGTATTTGATACTGGTTTTGTTGCTCATATTTGCAACTCGAAACTGGCGCTATGGATTTAACGAAGATTGGCTAAGGATGAGGTGACGATGCGCGTGGGAAATGGTTCGAAGGTCGATGTGATCACTGTTGGCACGCTACCTCTACGTCTACCTTCGGGATTAGTTTTAGACCTGAATAATTGTTATTTGGTGCCAGCGTTAAGCATGAACATTATATCTGGATCTTATTTGATGCGAGATGGTTATTCATTTAAATCAGAGAATAATGGTTGTTCTATTTATATGAGTAATATCTTTTATGGTCATGCACCCTTGCTGAGTGGTCTATTTTGTTGAATCTCGATCATGGTGATACACATGTTCATAATATTGAAACCAAAAGATGCAAAGTTGATAATGATAGTGCAACTTATTTGTGGCACTGCCGTTTAGGTCATATTGGTGTAAAGCGCATGAAGAAACTCCATGTCGATGGGATTTTGGAATCACTTGGTGCTTGCGAACCATGCCTCATGGGCAAGATGACTAAAACTCCGTTCTCTGGAACAATGGAACGAGCTACTGACTTATTGGAAATAATACATACCGATGAATGCGGTCCAATGAGTGTTGAGGCTCGTGGCGGGCATCGTTATTTTCTTACCTTCACATATGATTTGAGCAGATATGGTTATATCTACTTAATGAAGCATAAGTCTGAAACATTTGAAAAGTTCAAAGAATTTCAGAGTGAAGTGGAAAATCATCGTAACAAGAAAATAAAGTTTCTATGATCTAATCGTGGAGGAGAATATTTGAGTTACAAGTTCGCAACTCACGCCACCTGGAACACCACAGCGTCATGGTGTCTCCGAACGTCGTAACCGTACTTTATTGGATATGGTGCGATCTATGATGTCTCTTACTGATTTACCTCTATCGTTTTGGGGTTATGCTTTAGAGACAGCTGCATTCACTTTAAATAGGGCACCATCAAAATCCGTTGAGACGACGCCTTATGATTTATGGTTTGGCAAGAAACCAAAGTTGTCGTTTCTTAAAGTTTGGGGCTGCGATGCTTATGTGAAAAAGCTTCAACTTGACAAGCTCGAACCCAAATCGGAGAAGTGTGTCTTCATAGAATACCCAAAGGAAACTGTTGGGTACACCTTCTATCATAGATCCAAAGGCAAAATATTTGTTGCTAAAAATGAATCATTTCTAGAGAAGCGGTTTTTCTCAAAAGAAGTGAGTGGGAGAAAAGTAGAGCTTGATGAGTTAATTGTACCTTCTCCCGAATTGGAAAGTAGTTCATCATAGAAATCAGTTCCGGTGATTCCTACACCAATTAGTGAGGAAGCTAATGATGATGATCATGGAACTTCAGATCAAGTTACTACCGAACCTCGTAGGTCTTCCAGAGTGCGATCCACACCAGAGTGGTACTGTAATCCTGTTCTAGAAGTCATGTTACTAGACCATGATGAACCTACGAACTATGAGGAAGCGATGATGAACCCAAATTCCGCGAAATGGTTTGAGGCCATGAAATCTGAGATGGGATCCATGTATGAGAACAAAGTGTTGACTTTGGTGGATTTGCCCGATGATCGGCAAGCCATAGAAAATAAATGGATCTTCAAGAAGAACATTGATGCTGACAGTAATGTTACTGTCTACAAAGCTCGACTTGTTGCAAAAGGTTTTTGACAAGTTCAATGAGTTGACTATGATGAGACTTTCTCACCCGTAGCGATGCTTAAGTCTGTCTGAACCATGTTAGCAATTGCCGAATTTTATGATTATGAAATTTGGCAGATGGATGTCAAAATTGCATTCCTGAATGGATTTCTGGAAGAAGAGTTGTATATGATGCAACTAGAAGGTTTTGTCAATCCAAAGGGTTCTAACAAATTATGCAAGCTCCTTCGATCCATTTATGGACTGGTGGAAGCCTCTCGGAGTTGGAATAAACGTTTTGATAGTGTGATCAAAGCATATGGTTTTATACGGACTTTCGGAGAAGCCTATATTTACAAGAAAGTGAGTGGGAGCTTTGTAACATTTTTAATATTATATGTGGATGACATATTGTTGATTGGAAATGATATAGAATATCTGGATAGCATAAAGGGATACTTGAATAAGAGTTTTTCAATGAAAGACCTCGGTGAAGCTGCTTACATATTAGGCATCAAGATCTATAGAGATAGATCAAGACACTTAATTGGACTTTCACAAAGCACATACCTTGATAAAGTTTTGAAGAAGTTCAAAATGGATCAATCAAAGAAAGGGTTTGTGCCTGTGTTACAAGGTGTGAACTTGAGTCAGACTCAATGCCCGACCACTGCAGAAGAGAGAGAGAAAATGAAAGTCATTCCCTATGCTTCAGCCATAGGTTCTATCATGTATGCAATGTTGTGTACCAGACCTGATGTGTGCCTTTCTATAAGTATAACAGGGAGGTACCAAAGTAATCCAAGAGTGGAGCACTAGACAGCGGTCAAGAACATCCTGAAATACCTGAAAAGGACTAAGGATATGTTTTTCGTTTATGGAGGTGACAAAGAGCTCGTCGTAAATGGTTATGTCAATGCAAGCTTTGACATTGATCCTGATGACTCTAAGTCGCAATCCGGATACATACTTTTATTGAATGGTGGAGCTGTCAGTTGGTGCAGTTCCAAGCAAAGCGTCGTGGCGGGATCTACGTGTGAAGCGGAGTACATAGCTGCTTCAGAAGCAGCAAATGGAGGAGTTTGGATGAAGGAGTTCATATCCGATCTAGATGTCATAACTAGTGCATCGGGTCCAATGAAAATCTTTTGTGACAATACTGGTGCAATTGCCTTGGCGAAGGAATCCAGATTTCACAAGAGAACCAAGCACACCAAGAGATGCTTCAATTCCATCCATCATCAAGTGTCGGAGGGAGACATAGAGATTTGCAAGATACATACGGATCTGTATGTTGCAGACCTGTTGACTAAGCCACTTCCACGAGCAAAACATGATGAACACCAAGACTCCATGGGTGTTAGAATCATTACTTTGTAATCTAGATTATTGACTCTAGTGCAAGTGGGAGACTAAAGGAAATATGCCCTAGAGGCAATAATAAAGTTATTATTTCTTTCCTTATGTCATGATAAATGTTTATTATTCATGCTAGAATTGTATTAACCAGAAACTTAGTACATGTGTGAATACATAGACAAAACATAGTGTCCCTAGTATGCCTCTACTAGACTAGCTCGTTAATCAAAGATGGTTATGTTTCCTAACCATAGACATGTGTTGTCATTTGATGAACGATGGACATTACCCATCTGTTAGCTTAGCATTATGATCGCTACAGTTTCACTTCATGACTTATACATGTTCCTCGGGCTATGAGATTATGAAACTCCCGAATACCGTAGGAACACCTTGTGTGCTATCAAATGTCATAACATAAATGGGTGATTATAAAGATGATCTACAGGTGTCTCTGAAGGTGTTTGTTGGGTTGGCATAGATCAAGATTAGGATTTGTCACTCCGTGTTTCGGAGAGGTATCTCTGGGCCCTCTCGGTAATGCTCATCACTATAAGCCTTGCAAGCAATGTGACTAATGAGTTAGTTGCAGGATGAAGCATTACGGCACGAGTAAAGAGACTTGCCGGTAACGAGATTGAACTAGGTATGATGATACCGACGATCGAATCTCGGGCAAGTAACATACTGATGACAAAGGGAACAACGTATGTTGTTATGCGGTTTGACCGATAAAGATATTCATAGAATATGTAGGAGCCAATATGAGCATCCAGGTTCCGCTATTGGTTATTGATCGGAGATGTGTCTTGATCATATATACATAGTTCTCGAACCCGTAGGGCCTGCACGCTTAACGTTCTATGACAATTTGTATTATGAGTTATGTGTTTTGATGACCAAAGTTCGTTCGGATTCCCGGATGAGATAACGGATGTGACGAGGAGTCTCGAAATGGTCGAGACATAAAGATTGATATATTGGAAGGCTATATTCGGACATCAGAATGGTTTCGAAGAAGTTCGGGTATTTTTCGGAGTACACGGAGGTTACCGGAACCCCCCGGTGAGTTGTTGGGCCTTAGTGGACCTTAGTGGGAAGGAGAGGCAGCGGCTAGGAGGTGCCCCCCCCCAAGCCGAGTCTGAATTGAACAAGGGTTGGGGGCGCGGCCCCCCTCCCTTCCTTTCCCCCTCTCCTTTAGGTGGAATCCTACTAGGACTTGTAGTCCGAGTAGGACTCTCCTCTCCCGGCGCGCCTAGCATAGGCCGCCCGGCCTCCCCCTCCCTCCTTTATATACGGGGGCAGGGGGCACCCTAGAACACACCAAGTTTTTCCTTAGCCGTGTGTGGTGCCCCCTCCACAATTACACACCTCGATCATATTGCCACAGTGCTTAGGCGAAGCCCTGCGCCGGTAACATCATCATCACTGTCACCACGCTGTCGTGCTGACAGAACTCACCCTCGTCCTCAACTGGATCAAGAGCACGAGGGACGTCATCGAGCTGAACTTATGCTGAACATGGAGGTGCCGTACGTTCGGTACTTGGATCGGTTGGATCACGAAGACGTTCGACTACATCAACTGCGTTACTAAACGCTTCCGCTTTCGGTCTACGAGGGTAAGTGGACACACTCTCCCATCTCGTTGCTATGCATATCCTAGATAGATCTTGCGTGATCGTAGGAAAATTTTGAAATTACTACGTTCCCCAATAATCAGTGGCCCAAGCAGTGCCAGTATACTCTATGTCCTGTTTTAAACTCCCTCGAGGCTTATGTGAACATCTAAATTCCTTGATACGAAAGTTCTGGTGGGGGAGTAAGGAAGGCAAGAGGAAAGCTAGTTGGGTTTCCTGGAGCATGATGATGAGGCCAAAACAATGCGGAGGTTTAGGCTTCCGTGATATAGAGTTGTTCAACTTGGCCCTGCTAGAGAGACAAGCATGGCGCATACTGACTGATCCTACAGCGCTAAGTGCCAGAATATTGAAGACGAAGTATTTCCCTACCACTGAGTTTCTTCAGGCAGAGCTAGGAGGAAGCCCCTCGCAAGTATGGCGGTCAATATTAGATGGGCATGATACTCTCTCTTTCTCAGGGGATCATACGGAGAATTAGGGATGACAACACCACGCAAATCTGGGAGCACAACTGGCTTCCCCGTCCTTTCAGCATGCGCCAAAAATGAACAGAGTTCAAAATCCCCCCGGCTCGTTGGTGAATTGCTTTTACCTAGCGCTGAATGGAACCGAGAGGCAATATCGAATGTCTATTTGCAAACTTATGCCCAGGCAATTTTGTCTAACCCAGTTTGTATGCATCAGGTGCAAGACTTCTGGTCTTGGGTGCATGAGAAGAACGGAGTTTTCTCGGTACATTCTGCATATCAGATGCTGGTTTCCATGAAACACACATATGAAGCTTGGTTGGAATGCAGAGCAGATACATCCAACAATGAAGGAGAGCAGAAATCATGGACAAAGTTATCGAAGATTGATGTTTATTCCAAGATCAAAATATTTCTTTGGAGACTGGCCCAACAATCCATATGTTGGGGGATGACCCCCGGGTAGTCCCGGACGGTGAGCCGGACGGGGTGCCCGCCTGGACGGGTCGGCTGCTCCAGCCAGCCGGCTGCCCGAAGTCAACCACGGCGTCCCATCGGACATGCACAGACGTGACGCTCGTACCCTGGTCACTGTTGCTGCATAGGCGGACACTGCGCATCCATCATCATCATCTACAGTGCACATCATCATCAATATTGCACCACCGTCATCCAGAGTGCCATTGTCCCCTGGGCGTCTGTTGATAAAAGACCCCAGGGGCTCTCCTCGCATCGTCATGCTCCTGGATGCTCGTTCTCCCCTTCTCCATGAAATCCCCCTGGTCCAACACCTCTCCCTACACTCGCTTTGCCTCTCCCTGCTGCAGCCGCACACCTCTGCTTCCATAGTAGCACGTCCATGTTCCCGCGCGTCCCAGCTCCTCTGCGCTGCCTCGCATCTGGCGCGGCCTCCGCCGGTCCACGCCCGCATCACCTCTGCCTGGCCCACGCCGCTCTGCCCCACGCGGCCGTGCCTCAGCTCCGCGCTGGTGCTGCCCTGTGTTTTGACTTTCGGTTTGAATTATTTTTCGTCCTTGGCCGAAATGGCCGAGTTTCGGACATTTCAAATATTTCGGCAAAATCTCGGACGAAATTTGACAAACAAAATTTGAATTTTTGGATGAAATTTGGCGAAATTTGAACAAAATTGAAATGAAACAAAGCATAAGTACAACAAGGCAAGAACCATTAGGAGAATTATAAAATATTTAGCAAATAAGCTGTACGGATTAGTAAAACCGCATCTGTCCAGCAACCATCAGCCTCCAACGTAACATTATAACAATACTAACATCAGTTCGAACCATCTCTGTTGCCGTTGAATGCTGCTCTGCTGCTCCGTGCTCCTGCCTGCATTGAACTGGTCCGCTCGTGCACGGTCACCTCCTTTGCCGCAGCAGTCGAGCACCATGCCGTAGCCTTGGAGAAACAATAGTGGCTGAGGTGGAGGAAGCTAGGGGACACTGGAGGTGGGGCGCCTTGGCCGGAGAACTGAGAAGAGCCTCATGCTTGTGGCGGGCGCACACAAGAGGAGAACGAGAGGAAAAGAGCTTAGGGTTAGGGCGCCGGTCTCCTCGCTTTGTATCACCCGATCCACAAGAGGAACTCATTGAAGCTGGGCTGGGCCAAAAATATTTAAATTGGGCCGAAATTTTTGGCCGACAGAGACATATGCCGGGCCCTAGCGAAATGGCCGAAATTCGGCCGAAATTGGTTTTTTTCGGCCGAAAATCAAAACACAGGTGCTGCTCGGCCTCACGCGTCGCCGCATCAGCCCGACTCTCCGGCACCTCCTTCCTTCCTCTTCTCTTGCCTTGTGCGTGTTGAGCCGTTTCACTCTGCTCCACCACCGCACCACGGCTACCTCATACACCACCAACCCTCAGCCTCGCGGCCTCCTCCTCCACAGCGTCCTCCCGCCGCCGCCCGTCCGGAGGCTAGTCCTCATCGTCTCCATCCCTCACAACCATCACTGCCGTCCACACCCAGTGTGCGCCCGCTCCCTCGGCCCACCCTGCACCATACTCGGCGCGCACTTCCGCCTCCTCCTCTCGCGCCACCTGCATCCCCCTCTACCGCGAACCTGGCCGCGCCTCGCCATGCTCCGACCTGTGGTGCATGCGGCTATGCGTCCTCGTCACCAACCCGAGCTGGAACCCCACCTCCCCTCGTGCGGGCGCCCGGCCGTGCTCCTCCTTCCCACGCTCGCCCTGTCCCGCCCCCCGCACTCGGGCGGCTCCGCCAGCGTTGGGCCCCTGCATCGCTAGGCCACGCCGGTCGCCCGACCACCCGCTCTGCCACGCTCCCTCCACCAAGCTCGTGCCCGTGTTGCCGCATCCGCTCCCGACCGCCGCGTGTTGCCCCGCTGTGCCAAGCTCCGGACACCTCCTTCACGCCTGCGTGCACCCGGCTCCTCCACCTCTTGTCGCCTCTGCTCCTCCCGCGCCGTCCAGCCCACGCGCGGCTGCGCCTCCCCGTCGTCTCCGCCTGACCAACGCGGCTTCCCCGCACGCCCACCCGGTGTTCCCAGCGAGTTCACTGCCCGGCCCCATGATACGTCTCCAACGTATTATAATTTTTTATTGTTCCATGCTATTATATTATCTATTTTGAATGTTGTATATGCATTAATATGCTATTTTATGTTATTATTGAGACTAACCTATTAACCTAGAGCCCAATGCCAGTTTCTGTCTTTTCCTTGTTTTCAAGTTTTACAAAAAAAGTAATATCAAATGGAGTCCAAACGGAATAAAACTTTTGTGATGATTTTTCTTGGACCAGAAGACACCTACGGGACTTGAAGATGAAGTCAGAAGACCCACGAGGCGACGACAAGCCGTAGGGGCGCGCCCCTGGGATTGTGGTCCCCTCGGAGGTCTCCTAACCCTAATCTTTGGCCTATATATTCCCAAATATTCCCAAAACATCAGAGGCATCCACGAAAATACTTTTCCACCGCCGCAAGCCTCTGTTACCGTGAGATCCCATCTTGGGGCCCTTTCCGGCGATCTGCCGGAGGGGGATTCGATCACGGAGGGCATCTACATCAACCCTATTGCCCTACCGATGAAGCGTGAGTAGTTTACCACAAACCTACGGGTCCAGCTAGTAGCTAGATGGCTTCTTCTCTCTCTATGAACTTCCATACCATGTTCTCCTCGATGTTCTTGGAGTTCTATCTGATGCAATATTCTTTTGCGGTGTGTTTGTCATGATCCGATGAATTGTAAATTTATGATCAGATTATCTATGAATATTATTTGAATCTTCTCTGAATTCTTATATGCATGATTTGATATCTTTGTATTTCTCTTCGAATTAAAGGTTTGGTTTGGCCAACTAGATTGGTATTTCTTGCAATGGGAGAGGTGCTTAGTTTTGGGTTTAATCTTGCGGTGTCCTCACCCAGTGACATAGTAGGGGTAGCGAGGCACGTATTGTATTGTTGCCATCAAGGATAAAAAGATGGGGTTTTCATCATATTGCTTGAGTTTATCCCTCTACATCATGTCATCTTACTTAAGGCGTTACTCCGTTCTTATGAACTTAATACTCCAGATGCACGCTGGATAGCAGTCTATGTGTGGAGTAATAGTAGAACATGCCGGGAGGAGTCGGTCTACTTGACATCGACATGATGCCTATATTCATAATCATTGCCTTGGGTATTGTCATAACTTTACGCTTTTCTATCAATTGCTTGATAGTAATTTGTTCACCCACCATATGCTTTCTTTCAAGAGAGAAGCCTCTAGTGAAACCTATGGCCCTGGGGTCTATTTTCCATCATATATTTTCAGATCTATCAACCAAAAAATCCAAAAATACCTTGCTGCAATTTATTTGTTTTATTTTGTTTTATTTTTAGTAATCTTTTATATATATCTCTATCAGATCTCACCATTGAAATTGATCGTGAAGGGATTGACAACCCCGTTATCACGTTGGGTGCAAGTGTTTGATTGTTTGTGCAGGTGCATAGATTGGAGACTTTCTTGTGCCTCCTACTGGATTGATACCTTGGTTCTCTAACTGAGGGAAATACTTGTCTCTACTTTGCTGCATCACCCTTTCCTCTTCAAGGGAAAAACCAACGCAAGCTCAAGAAGTAGCAGCAAGAATTTATGGCGCCGTTGTCTGGGAGGCTCTACATCAAGCCTACCAAGTATCCATCATAAACTCTCATCTCTTGCATTACATTATTCGCCATTTGCCTCTCATTTTCCTCCCCCCCCGCACTTCTAATTTTTTTAGAAAAACACAAAAAGATTTGCCTTCTTATTCGCCCTTCTTCCGTTCATCTTTTCATTTGCTTTTTGTTTGCTTGTGTGCTAGATTGCTTGCTTTGTCACGATGACTCAAGAAAAATACTAAGTTGTGTGACTTTTCCAACACTAATAATAATGATTTTATTAGTACTTTGATTGCTCTCGCCACTAGTGCGGAATCCTATGAGATTAATGGCGCTTTGTTGAATATTGTCATGAAAGATCAATTTTCTGGCCTTCCTAGTGAAGATGTTGCATCCCATCTAAACACTTTCGTTGAGTTATGTGATATGAAAAATTAAAAAGATGTGGATAATGATATTGTTAAATTGAAGCTATTTCTGTTCTCACTACGAGATCATGCTAAAACTTCGTTTTCATCTTTGCCTAAAAATAGTATTGATTCATGGAATAAGTGTAAAGATGCTTTTATTTCCAAGTACTTTCTGCCCGCTAAGTGAAGGAGATATGCCCTAGAGGCAATAATAAAGTTCCCATTTTTATATTTCCTTATTCATGATAAATGTTTATTATTCATGCTAGAATTGTATTAACCGGAAACTTGATACATGTGTGAATACATAGACAAAACACCGTGTCCCTAGTATGCCTCTACTTGACTAGCTCGTTGATCAAAGATGGTTAAGTTTCCTAGACATAGACATGTGTTGTCATGGACAAGACCCATCCGTTAGCTTAGCATAATGATCGTTCAGTTTTATTGCTACTTCTTTCTTCATGTCAAATACATATTCCTCCGACTATGGGATTATGCAACTCCCGGATACCGTAGGAATGCCTTGTGTGCTATCAAACCTCACAACATAACTGGGTGATTATAAAGATGCTCTACAGGTATCTCCGAAGCTGTTTGTTGGGTTGGCATAGATCGAGATAGGGATTTGTCACTCCGAGTACTGGAGAGGTATCTATGGGCCCTCTCGATATAAGAAGCCTTGCAAGAAATATGACTAATGAGTTAGTTGCGGGATGATGTATTACAGAATGAGTAAAGAGACTTGATGGAAACGATATTGAACTAGGTATGAAGATACCGACGATCGAATCTCGGGCAAGTAACATACTGATGAAAAAGGAAATAACGTATGTTGTCATAACGGTTCGACCGATAAAGATCTTTGTAGAATATGTGGGAGCCAATATGAGCAACCAGGTTCCGCTATTGGTTATCGACGGGATAGGTGTCTCGGTCATGTCTACATAGTTCTCGAACCCGTAGGGTCTGTATGCTTAACGTTTGATGATGATTTGTATTATATGAGTTATGTGATTTGGTGACCGAATGTTGTTCGGAGTCCCGGATGAGATCACGGACATGACGAGGAGTCGTGAAATGGTCAAGAGGTAAAGAATGATATATTGGATGATAGTATTCGGACACCGGAAGTGTTCCGGAATGTATCAAGTACATATTGGAGTGTCGGGGGGGTGGGGGGGGGGGTTACCGGAACCCCTCGGGGGAAGAAATGGGCCATATGGGCCATTTGAGGGAGGCACACCAGCCCACAAGGGGTGGAGCCCCCCAGGGGAAGGAGGCCGAATAGGACTAGGAGGAGGGGGCGACACCCCCCTCTTTCCTTCTCCCCCTTTCTCTTCCCCTCTTTCCTTCTCCGGTAAAAGGAAAGGGGGGCAAATCCTACTAGGAACTGCAAGTAGGATTCCTCCTACTTGGGCGCGCCTAGGGCTGGCTCCCTCCCCCTCCCTCCTTTATATATGTGGGGAGGGAACGCTAGAGCACACATCAATTGTTCGTAGCCATGTGCGACGACCTCCTCCACAGTTTACGCCTCCGGTTATATTCTCGCAGTGCTTAGGCGAAGCCCTGCGCAGATCACATCACCATCACCGTCACCACGCCTTCGTGCTGACGGAACTCATCTACTTCCTCGACACTCTGCTAGATCAAGAGCTCGAGGGACGTCATCGCGATGAAGGTGTGCAGAACTCAGATGTGTCATACGTTCGATACTTGATCGGTCGGAACAGGAAGAAGTTCGACTACATCAACCACGTTAAGCAAACGCTTCCGCTTTAAATCTACAAGGGTACGTGGACACACTCTCCCCCTGTCATTTCCATGCATCTCCTAGATAGATCTTGCGTGAGCATAGGTTTTTTTTTTGAAATTGCGTGCTACATTTCCCAACAGCGGCATCCGAGCCAGGTCTATGCGTAGATGATACGCACTAGTAGAACACAAAGAGTTGCGGGCGGTGATCGTCATACTGCTTACCACCAATGTCTTATTTTTATTCGGCAGTATTGTTGGATGAAGCGGCCCGGACCAACCTTACATGACCACGTTCATGAGACCGGTTCCACCGACAGACATGCAACTAGTTTTGCATGAAGGTGGCTGGCGGGTGTCTGTTTATCCAACTTTAGTTGAATCAAATTTGACTCCAGCCGCTCCTTGTTGAAGGTTAAAATAGCAAACTTGATAAATCACCGTTGTGGTTTTGTGCCATAGATAAGAATGGTTCTTGGTAGAAGCCCGTAGCAGCCACGTAAAACTTGCAACAACAAAGTAGAGGACACCTAACTTGTTTTTGCAGGGCATGTTGTGATGTGATATGGTCAAGACATGATGTGATATACGTTGTTGTATGAGATGATCATGTTTTGTAAAAATTATCGGCAACTGGCAGGAGCCTTATGGTTATCGCTTTATTTTATGAAATGTAAACGCCATGTAATTGCTTTACTTTATCACTAAGCGGTAGCAATAGTTGGCGAGACGACCACGACGCTACGATGGAGATCAAGGTGTCGAGCTAGTGACAATGGAGATCATGACGATGCTTTGGATATGGAGATCGAAAGCACATGATGATGATGGCCATATCATGTCACATATTTGGATTGCATGTGATGTTTATCTTTATGCATCTTAGTTTGCTTAGTACGGAGGTAGCATTATAAGATGATCCCTTAACTAAATTTCAAGTTATAAGTGTTCTCCCCGAGTATGCACCGTTGCAACAGTTCTTCGTTCTGAGACACCATGTGATGATCGGGTGTGATAGGCACTACATTCACATACAATGGGTGCAAGACGGTTTTGCACATGTGGAATACTCGGGTTAAACTTGACGAGCGTAGCATGCACAGAAATGCCTCAGAACACTAGAGACCGAAAGGTCGAACGTGAATCATATAGTAGATATGATCAACATAGAGATGTTCACCATTGATTACTCTCCATCTCACGTGATGATCAGATATGGTTTAGTTGATTTGGATCACGTATCATTTAGATGACTTCAGGGATGTCTATCTAAGTGGGAGTTCTTAAGTAATATGATAAATTGAACTTAATTTATCATGAACTTAGTCCTGATAGTTTTTGCATATCTATGTTGTAGATCAATGGCCCATGCTACCGTTCCCTTGAATTTTAATGCGTTCCTAGAAAAAGCAAAGTTGAAAGATGATGGTAGCAACTACATGGACTGGGTCCTTAACTTGAGGATTATCCTCATTGCTGCACATAGGAATTATGTCCTTGATGCACCGCTAGGTGAAAGGCCTGCTGCAGGAGCAGAAGCTAACATTATGAATGTCTGGCAAGCTCGATCTGATGACTACTCAATAGTTCAGTGTGCCATGCTTTACGGATTAGAATCGGGACTTCAAAGATGTTTTGAACTTCATGGACCATATGAGATGTTCCAGGAGTTGAAGTTAATATTTCAAGCAAATGCCTGGGTTGAGAGATATGAAGTCTCCAACAAGTTCTATAGCTGAAAAATGGAGGAGAATAGTTCTGTCGGTGAACACATACTCAGAATGTCTGGGTATCATAATCACTTGACTCAGCTGGGAGTTAATCTTCTAGATGATTGTGTCATTGACAGAGTTCCTCAATCACTGCCACCAAGCTACAAAGGCTTCATGATGAACTATAATATGCAAGGGATGGAAAAAACTATTCCTGAGCTCTTCGCAATGCTCAAGGCTGCAGAGGTAGAAATCAAGAAGCAGCATCAAGTGTTGATGGTTAACAAGACCACTAGTTTCAAGAAAAAGGGCAAGGGAAAGAAGGGCAACTTCAAGAAGAATGGCAAGCAAGTTGTCACTCCCGGGAAGAAACCCAAAGCTGGATCCAACCTTGAAACTGAGTGCTTCTACTGCAAAGGGACTGGTCACTGGAAGCGGAACTGCCCCAAATATTTGGCAGATAAGAAGGATGGCAAAGTGAACTAAGGTATATTTGATATACATGTTATTGATATGTACCTTACTAATTCTCGTAGTAGTGATTGGGTATTTAATACTGGTTCAGTTGCTCATATTTGTAACTCAAAACAGGGAATATGGATTAAATGAAGATTGGCTAAGGACGAGGTGACGATGCACGTCGGGAATGTTTCCAAGGTTGATGTTATCGCCGTCGGCATGCTACCTCTACATCTACCTTCGGGATTAGTTTTAGACCTGACTAATTGTTATTTGGTGCCAGCATTGAGCATGAACATTAAATCTGGATCTTGTTTTGTGCAAGACAGTTATTCATTTAAATTAGAGAATAATGGTTGTTCTATTTATATGAGTAATATCTTTTATGATCATGCACCCTTGAAGAGTGGTCTATTTCTGTTGAATCTCGATCGTGGAGATACAAATATTCATAATATTGATGCCAAAAGATGCAAAGTTGATAATGATAGTGCAACATATTTGTGGCACTGCCATTTAGGTCATATCGATGTAAAGTGCATGAAGAAACTCCATGCAGATGGACTTTTGGAATCACTTGATTATGAATCATTTGATACTTGTGAACCGTGCCTCATGGGCAAGATGACTAACACTCCGTTCTCCGGAACAATGGAACGGGCTAATGACTTATTGGAAATAATACATACCGATGTATGCGGTCTGATGAGTGTTGAGGCTCGTGGCGGGTATCATTATTTTCTCACCTTCATAGATGATTTGAGCAGATATGGGTATATCTACTTAATGAAACACAAGTCTGAAACATTTGAAGAGTTCAAAGAATTTCAGACTGAAGTGGAGAATCATAGTAACAAGAAATAAATTTTCTACAATCTGATTGTGGAGGTGAATATTTGAGTTACGAGTTTGGCCTTCATTTAAAACAATGTGGAATAGTTTCAACTCAAGCCACCTGGAACACCACAGCATAATGGTGTGTCCGAACGTCGTAACCGTACTTTATTAGATATGGTGCGATCTATGATGTCTATTACCAAGTTACCACTATAGTTTTGGGGTTATGTATTAGAGACAACTACATTCATGTTAAACAGGGCATTGTCAAAATTCGTTGAGACGACACTATATGAACTATGGTTTGGCAATAAACCTAAGTTGTCGTTTCTTAAAGTTTGGGGATGCGATGCTTATGTCAAAAGGCTTCAGCCTGATAAGCTCGAACCCAAATCGGAGAAGTGCGTCTTCAGGATACTCTAAGGAAACAATTGGGTACACCTTCTACCACATATCCAAAGGCAAGATTTTTGTTGCCAAGAATGGAACCTTTCTAGAGAAGGAGTTTCTCTCTAAAGAAGTGAGTGGGAGGAAAGTAGAACTTGATGAGGTAATTGTACCTTCTCCCAATTCAGAAAGTAGCTCATCCGAGAAATCCGTTCCCGTGAGGAAGCTAATGATAATGATCATGAAACTTCAGATAGGGTTACTACAGAACCTCGTAGGTCAACTAGAGCACGATCCGCACCAGAGTGGTACGGTAATCCTATTCTGGAAGTCATGTTACTTGACCATGACGAACCTATGAACTATGAAGAATCTATGATGAGCCCAGATTCTGATAAATGGCTTGAGGCCATGAAATCTGAGATAGGATCCATGTATGAGAACAAAGTGTGGACTTTGGTCGATTTGCCCGATGATCGGCGACCCATAGAGAATAAATGGATCTTCAAGAAGAAGACTGACGCTGATGGTAATGTTACTGTCTATAAAGCTCAACTTGTTGCAAAAGGTTTTCTACAAGTTCAAGGAGTTGACTACAATGATACTTTCTCACCCGTAGTGATGCTTAAGTCTATCAGAATCATGTTAGCAATTGCCGCATTTTATGATTATGAAATCTGGCGAATGGACGTTAAAACAACATTCTTAATGGATATCTTAAAGAAGAGTTGTATATGATGCAACCAGAAGGTTTTGTCGATCCCAAAGGTGCTAACAAAGTGTGCAAGCTCCAGCGATCCATTTATGGACTAGTGCAAGCATCTCGGAGTTGGAATATACGCTTTGATGAGGTGATCAAAGCATATGGTTTTATACAGACTTTTGGAGAAGCCTGTATTTACAGGAAAGTGAATGGGAGCTCTATAGCATTTCTAATATTATATGTGGATGACATATTATTGATTGGAAATGATGTATAATTTCTGGATAGCATAAAAGGATACTTGAATAAAAAAATCAATGAAAGACCTCGGTGAAGCTGCTTATATATTGGGCATCAAAATCTATAGAGATAGATCAAGACGCTTGATAGGACTTTCACAAAGCACATACCTTGATAAAGTTTTGAAGAACTTCAAAATGGATTAGTCAAAGAAAGGGTTATTGCTTGTGTTACAAGGTGTGAAGTTGAGTCAAACTCAATGCCCGACCACTGCAGAAGATAGAGAGAAAATGAAAGTCATTCTCTATGCCTCAGCCATAGGTTCTATCATGTAGCTATGATGCGTACCAGACCTGATGTGTGCCTTGCTATAAGTTTAGCAGGGAGGTACCAAAGTAATCCAGGAGTGGATCACTGGACAACAGTCAAGAACATCCTAAAGTACCTGAAAAGGACTAGGGATATGTTTCTCGTTTATGGAGGTGACAAAGAGCTTGTCGTAAATGGTTACGTCGACACTAGCTTTGACACTGATCCGGATGACTCTAAGTCACAAACCGGATACATATTTATATTGAATGGTGGAGCCGTTAGTTGGTGCAGTTCCAAGCAGAGCGTCTTGGCGGGATCTACGTGTGAAGCGGAGTACATAGCTGCTTTGGAAGCAGCAAATGAAGGAGTCTGGATGAAGTAGTTCATATCCGATCTAGTTGTAATACCTAGTGCATCGGGTCCAATGAAAATCTTTTATGACAATACAGGAGCAATTGTCTTGGCGAAGGAATCCAGATTTCGCAAAAAGACCAAACACATCAAGAGACACTTCAACTCCATCTGTGATCTAGTCAAGGAGGGAGACATAGAGATTTGCAAGATACATACAGATCTGAATGTGGCTGACCCATTGACTAAGCCTCTTCCACGAGCCAAACATGATCAGCACCAGGACTCCATGGGTGTTAGAATCATTACTATGTAATCTAGATTATTGACTCTAGTGCAAGTGGAGACTGAAGGAAATATGCCCTAGAGGCAATAATAAAGTTGTTATTTTATATTTCCTTATTCATGATAAATGTTTATTATTCATGCTAGATTTGTATTAACCGGAAACTTGATACATGTGTGAATAAATAGACAATACACCGTGTCCCCAGTATGCCTCTACTTGACTACCTCTTTGATCAAAGATGGTTAAGTTTCCTAGCCATAGACATGTGTTGTTATTTGACGAATTGGATCACATCATTAGGATAATGATGTGATGGACAAGACCCATCCATTAGCTTAGAATAATGATCATTTAGTTTTATTGCTACTGCTTTCTTCATGTCAAATACATATTCCTCCGACTATGAGATTATGCAACTCCCAGATACCGGAGGAATGCCTTGTGTGCTATCAAACATCACAACGTAACCGGGTGATTATAAAGATTCTCTATAGGTATCTCCGAAGGTGTTTGTTGGGTTGGCATAGATCGAGATTAGGATTTGTCACTCCAAGTATCAGAGAGGTATCTTTGGGCCCTCTAAGTAATGCACATCATAAGAAGCCTTGCATGCAAGGTGACTACTGAGTTAGTTGTGGTATGATGCATTATGGAATGAGTAAAGAGACTTGCCGGACATGAGATTGAACTAGGTATGAAGATACCGACGATCGAATCTCGGGCAAGTAACATCGATGACAAAGGGAATAACGTATGTTGTCATAACGGTTCGACCGGTAAATATCTTTGTAGAATATGTGGGAACCAATATGAGCATCCAGGTTCTGCTATTGGTTATTGACCGGAGAGGTGTCTTCGTCATGTCTACATAGTTCTCGAACCCGTAGGGTCCGCACGCTTAACGTTCGATGATGATTTGTATTATATGAGTTATGTGATTTGGTGTCTGAGTGTTGTTCGGAGTCCCGGATGAGATCACGGGCATGACGAGGAGTCTCGAAATGGTAGAGAGGTAAATATTGATATACTGGATGATAGTATTCGGACACCAGAAGTGTTCCGGAATGTATCGGGTACATATTGGAGACCGGAACCCCCCGGGGTAAGATATCGGCCATATGGGCCATAGGAGGGAGGCACACCAGCCCACAAGGGGTGGCGCCCCTGCCTAGGAAAGGAAGCCGAATAGGACTAGGAGGAGGGAGGGGCGCCCCCTCTTTCCTTCTCCCCCTCTCTCTTCCCCTCTTTCCCCCTCCGGTAAAAGGAAAGGGGCGGCCGAATCCTACTAGGAGCCCAAGTAGGATTCCTCCTACTTGGGCGCGCCTACGGTTGGCTCCCTCCCCCTCCCTCCTTTATATACATGGGGGGGGTACGCCTAGAACACACATCAATTGTTCCTAGCCGTGTGCGGTGCCCCCCTCCACAGTTTACGCCTCTGGTCATATTCTCGCAGTGCTTAGGCAAAGCCCTGCGCAGATCACATCATCATCACTGTCACCATGCCGTCATGCTGACGGAACTCATCTACTTCCTCGACACTCTGCTGGATCAAGAGCTCGAGGGACGTCATCGCGCTGAACATGTGCAGAACTCGGAGGTGTCGTACGTTTGATACTTGATCGATCGGAACGAGAAGAAGTTCGACTACATCAACCGCGTTATGCAAACGCTTCCGCTTTCGGTCTACAAGGGTACGTGGACACACTCTCCCCCTCTCGTTGCTATGCATCTCCTAGATAGATCTTGTGTGAGCATAGGAATTTTTTTGAAATTGCATGCTATGTTTCCCAACACTAAGATCATCTCCCTTAGGAACAACATTATGAATTTTAAGCAGCTTGATCATGAGCATGTTGCACAATCTTGGGAGAGGATGAAGTTGATATTAAGAAATTGCCCTAGGCATGGTTTGAGTTTATGGATGATAATACAAAAAAAATATGCGGGATTGAATTTTGCATCTAGAAATCTTTTGGATTCTGTCGCGGGTGGTACTTTTATGGAAATCACATTAGGAGAAGCTCCTAAACTCCTAGGTAATATTATGGCAAATTGCTCTCAATGACATATCGAAAGATCTTCCACTAGTAAAAAAGTGCATGCAATTGAAGAAATAAATACTTTGAGTGGAAAGATGGATGAATTAATGAATTTTTTTGCTACTAAGAGTGCTCCTATTGATCGTAATGACATGCCTTTGTCTTCTTTGATTGGAAATAATAATGAATCTATGGATATGAATTTTGTGGGTAGGAACAATTTTGGTAATAACACATAGTGAGGGAAGTTCAATCCTAGGCCGTTTCCTAGTTATTCCCCTAATAATTATGGTAATTCCTACAACAATTCTTGTGGAAATTATAATAAAATACCCTCTAATCTTGAGAACAATATTAAATATTTCATTAATTCCCAGAAATTTTACAATGCTATGGTTGAAGAAAAATTGCTCAAGATTGATGATTTGGCTTGAGATTGATTCATTGAAAATTAGATCTATTCCACCCAAGCATGATATTAATGAATCTCTTGAAGCTATTAAAATTTCTATTGATGAGTGTAAGGAAAAAACCGCTAGAATGTGTGCTAAGCGAGATTGGTTTGTAAAACTGTGTTCTTCTATTTCTCGTGATAATAATGATGAAGATCTTAAAGTGATTGGTGTGACTCCTATTGAATCTTTGTTTTCTAATATAAATCTTGATAAAGATGGGACTGGAGATGAGTCAACTTTAGCTAGAAGGCGTCCAATGATTTGGAGTTTAAATATCTTAATGAAAAAATTGATGAGATTGATAAAAGTGGGATTGGAGAGGTCAATGAACCAACTCTTTTGGATTTCAAGGACTTTAATTATGATAATTGTTCTTTGATAGATTGTATTTCCTTGTTGCAATCCATGTTAAATTCTCGTCATGCTTATAATCAAAATAAAGATTTTACTAAACATATCATTCATGCTATGATGAAATCTTTTGAAGAAAAACTTGAGTTGGAAGTTTCTACCCCTAGAAAACTTTATGATGAGTGGGAACCTACTATTAAGATTAAAATTAAAGATTATGAGTGCCATGCTTTGTGTGATTTGGGTGCTAGCGTTTCCACGATTCAAAAAACTTTATGTGATGTGCTAGGTTTCCGTGAATTTGATGATTGTTCTTTGAATTTGCATCTAGAGGATTCCACTATTCAAAACCTATGGGAAGGATTAATAATGTTCTTATTGTTGCAAATAGGAATTATGTGCTCGTAGATTTCATTGTCCTTGATATAGATTACAATCCTACAGGTCTTATTATTCTTGGTAGATATTTCCTTAGAACGATTGGCGCAATTATTGATATGAAAGAAGGAAACATTAGATTTCAATTTTCATTAAGGAAGGGCATGGAACACTTTCAAAGAAAGAAAATTAAATTACCATATGAATCTACTATGAGAGCTACTTATGGATTGCAT
Source organism: Aegilops speltoides (assembly GCA_021437245.1). NCBI lineage: Eukaryota > Viridiplantae > Streptophyta > Magnoliopsida > Poales > Poaceae > Aegilops > Aegilops speltoides. Next base: position 479,910,991 of record CM038147.1, read on the forward strand.
ACCAAAGATGACAATACCTATATCTATGTTTTATGCCTAGCTAGGGGCGTTAAACAATAGCGCTTGTTAGGAGGCAAGCCAATTTTATTTTTGTTTTTTTCTCGCTGCTGTTCTTGAAAAAAATACACATTATTACCTCTATAGTAGTTGTGTTTTGGTGTTTTTAATAAGTGTATGTGCCAAGTAAAACTTTTGGGATACTTTGGTATATCATTGATTTGATCTTACTGAAAAACAGAAATTTTTGCGCCCAGTAAAATAATTTTCATAATTCACAGAGGCGTGACAAAATCCTGATTCTTTTACACACAATTTATATATGAATTTCCTATGTTATCCTAATTATTCAGAATATTTAGAGTTACAGCAGTATTCGAAGTTTATAGATTACTACAGATTGTTCTATTTTTGACAGATTCTGTTTTCTATGTGTTGTTTGCTTATTTTGATGAATCTATGGGTAGTATCGGGTGGTATGAACCATGGAGAAGTTGGAATACAATAGATATTACACCAATATAAATAAAGAATGAGTTCACAACAGTACCAAAAGTGGTAATTTATTTTCTTATACTAACGGATCTCATGAGTTTTCTGTTGGGTTTTGTGTTGTGAAGTTTTCATGTTTTGGGTAAAGATTTGAGGGACTATGGAATAATTAGTGGCAAGAGTTTAAGCTTGGAGAGGATCCAGAAGGCGTCCCCTCTTTCATCTTCATCCATTGGTAAATTTACTTGGGGATGTATTTTTGTTCACCACATGATATGTGTTTTGCTTGGAGCGTCTTGTATGATATGAGTCTTTACTTTTTAGTTTGCCACAATCATCCTTGTTGTACACACCTTTTGAGAGGGACACACATTAATCATGAATTTATTAGAATACTCTTTGTGCTTCACTCATATATTTTGAGCTAGGCAATATGCTCTAGTGCTTCAATTATATCTTTTTAGAGCAGGGCGGTGGTTTTAATTTATAGAAATTGTTGAACTCTCATGCTTCACTTATATTATTTTGAGAGTCTCTAAACAGCATGGTAATTTGCATTAATCGGTTATGAATTTAGTCCTAATATGATGGGCATCAAAGAGGGATATAATAAAAAAATATAAAGTGCATTGAATACTATGAGAAGTTTGATTCCTTATGATTGTTGTGAGATATAAAGATGGTGATATTATAGTCATGCTATTGAGTAATTGTGGATTGGTACAAATACTTGTGTTAAAGTTTGTGAATCCCGTAGCATGAACGTATGTTGAAGCGTTATGTGATGAAGTCGTAGCATGATTTATTTATTGATTGTCTTCCTTATGAGTGGTGGTCGGGGACGAGCGATGGTATTTTCCTACCAATCTATCCCCCATAGGAGCATGCGTGTAATACTTTGTTTCGATAGCTAACAGAATTTTGCAATAAGTATGTGAGTTCTTTAAGACTAATGTTGAGTCCATGGATTATACGCACTCTCACTCTTCCACATTTGCTAGACTCTCTAGTACCGCGCAATTCTTGCTCGTGCATTACACCCACCATATACCTTCTTCAAAATAGCCACCATACCTACCTATTATGGCATTTCCATAGCCATTTCGAGATATAATGCCATGCAACTTCTGCCGTTCCATTTATTATGACACTCTTCATCATTGTCATATTGCTTTGCATGATCATGAATTTGACATCGTATTTGTGGCAAAGCCACCATTCATATTTTTTATGCATGTCACTCTTGAGTCATTGCACATTCCGGTAAACCGCCAGAGGCATTCATATAGAGTCATATATTAATTCTAGTATCGAGTTGTAATTCTTGAGTTGTAAAGTAAATAAAAGTGTGATGGTCATCACTATTAGAGCATTGTCACATGTGAGGAAAGGATTATGGAGACTATGATTCCGCCACAAGTTGAGATGAGACTCCGGATGAAAAAAAAGAGAGAAAAAAGAGGCCAAAAAGCCCAAAATAAAAAAATGAGAGAAAAGAGAGAAGGGGCAATGCTACTATCCTTTTTCCACACTTGTGCTTCAAAGTAGCACCATGATCTTCATGATAGAGAGTCTCCAATTTTATCACTTTCATATACTAGTGGCAATTTTTCATTATAGAACTTGGTTTGTATATTGCAATGATGGGATTCCTCAAACTGCCCTAGGTCTTTGTGAGCAAGCGAGTTAGATGCACACCCACTTAGTTTCTTTTGAGCTTTCATACACTTATAGCTCTAGTGCATCTATTGCATGGCAATCCCTACTCACTCGTATTGATATCTATTGATGGGCACCTCCATAGCCCGTTGATATGCCTAGTTGATGTGAGACTATCTCCTTTTTTTCTTCTCCACAACCACCATATTCTATTCCACTTATAGTGTTATACCCATGGCTCACGCTCATGTATTGTGTGAAAGTTGAAAAAGTTTGAGAACATCAAAAGTATGAAACAATTGCTTGGCTTGTCATCGGGGTTGTGCATAATTTAATACTTTGTGTGATGAAGATGGAGCACAACCACACTATATGATTTTGTAGGGATAACTTTCTTTGGCCATGTTATTTTGAGAAGACATGATTGCTTTGTTAGTATGCTTGAAGTATTATTGTTTTTATGTCAATATTAAACTTTTGTTTTGAATCTTATGGATATGAATATTCATGCCACAATAAAGAAAATTACATGGATAAATATGTTAGGTAGCATTCCACATCAAAAATTCTGTTTTTATCATTTACCTACTCGAGAACGAGTAGGAATTAAGCTTGGGGATGCTTGATACATCTCTAACGTATCTATAATTTTTTATTGTTCCATTCTAGTATATTATCTGTTTTGGATGTTTTATATGCATTAACATGTTGTTTTATATTATTTTTGGGACTAACCTATTAACCTAGAGCCTAGTGCCAGTTTCTGTTTTTTTCCTTGTTTTTGAGTTTGACAGAAATGGAATATCAAACGGAGTCCAAATTGAATAAAACTTTCATGACGATTTTTCTTGGACCAGAAGACACCTACGAGGCTTGGAGATGAAGTCAGAAGACCCACGAGGCGACGACAAGCCATAGGGGCGCGCCCACTGGGCTTGTTGCCCCCTCGGAGGTCTCCAAACCCTAATCTTTGACCTATATATTCCCAAAACATCAGAGGCATCCACAAAAATACTTTTCCACCGCTGCAAGCCTTTGTTCCATCTTGGGGCCTTTTTCGGCGATCGGCTGGAGGGGGATGCGACCATGGAGGGCATCTACATCAACCCTATTTCCCTACTGATGAAGCATGAGTAGTTTACCATAGACTTACGGGTCCATATCTAGTAGCTAGATTGCTTCTTCTCTCTCTATGATCTTCAATACCATGTTCTCCTCGATTTTCTTAGAGTTCTATCCAATGTAATATTCTTTTGTGGTGTGTTTGTCGAGATCTGATGAATTATGGATTTATGATCAGATTATCTATGAATATTATTTGAATCTTCTATGATTTCTTATATGCATGATTTGATATCTTAGTATTTATCTTCGAATTATCGGTTTGGTTTGGCAAACTAGATTGGTATTTCTTGCAATGGGAGAGGTTCTTAGTTTTGGGTTCAACCTTGCGGTGTCCTCACCTAGTGACATAGTAGGGGTAGCGAGGCACGTATTGTATTGTTGCCATCAAGGATAAAAATATGGGGTTTTCATCATATTGCTTGATTTTATCCCTCTACATCATGTCATCTTAATTAAGGTTTTACTCCGTTCTTATGATCTTAATACTCTAGATGCATGCTGGATAGCTGTCGATGTGTGGAGTAATAGTAGTAGATGCAGGCAGGAGTCGGCCTACTTGACACGGATGTGATGCCTATATTCATAATCATTACTTTGGATATCGTCATAACTTTGTGCTTTTCTATAACTTGCTCGACAGTAATTTGTTCACCCACCGTATGCTTCCTTTCAAGAGAGAAGCCTCCGGGTCTATTTTCCATCATATATTTTCAGATCTATAAACCAAAAAACCAAAAAATACCTTGCTGCAATTTTTTATTTATTTTGTTTTACATTTTACTAATCTTCTATATCTATCTCTATCAGAGCTCAACATTGCAATTGACCGTGAAGGGATTCAAAAACCCTTTATAGCATTGGGTGCAAGTGTTTGATTGTTTGTGCAGGTGCATACATTGGAGACTTGCTTGTGCCTCCTACTGGATTGATACCTTAGTTCTCTAACTAAGGGAAATATTTATCTCTACTTTACGGCATCACCCTTTCCTCTTAAAGGGAAAACCCAACACAAGCTCAAGAAGTAGCACCCCATCACACGCCGGCGAGCTCCTGCGGCTCCTCCGCCACGGACCACCCGCTCCGCGTGTCCCTGCACCGCTTTCGGATCAGGACCCCTCATGCCGGTCGCCTCTCCCCTCCGTCCCGCGGGAGCCCGCGGTGCTCCGGCTTCTCTGCTGGCTCCGACTGCCGTCATGCTTCCCGCTGCTTGCCGCATCCACACCTTTGCCCAGCCGGCTTCGGTCGCTGTCGCTCCGCCAGCATCCGGCTGCCCGGCCTCTCCGCGTCCTTCTCCAGCATGGACACGCGCCGCCTCCCGTTGTCCCGTGCTGGCTGCGCCTCGCGTGCCCCCAAGGCTGGCTTCCCCCGCACCTTTGCGGCACTACGCCCCGCGCCACGTCCCGGCCGCCAGTTGCTGCCGTTTCCCAGCTGCCGGTTTCTGCCGCGACTCAGCCGACGGCTGGGCGTGCCAGCTGGCCTCCATCGCATCCCGCTCCTGCCAGCTCCTCGTGCGCCGGCTCCACGCGCCTGCGCTGCTCAGCCGCCGCATACGGATGTTGCGTGAAGAAAAGAAAATAAGAAAACAAGCCATTACTAGAATATTCCTAGTTATTATATTACTATAACTTAATAATCCATAAAAAGAATCCACCTGCCAGAAATACTAAGCCTACTAAAGGCACGAAAATAGAAGGTAAGTTTAAATCCGTCATGAAATAGGAGAATTCTTCGGTAGAATGGAAGGAATTAGAAGACGAGGGGTATAGTGGAGATCAGTGGGAAGATAGAAAAAGAATTTTTCTTCTAGCTCGACTTCTTCCTCTTTTCATATCTTTACCTTTGATAATGAGTTTTAGGGCAAATCGGATATGTAATTATTGGAATAATTGTTGGAGACTAAAATGATGGATATGCAAGCATGATAAATTATATGTTGTTCTATATCTCCATGAATCTAGGAACTTTTGCTTGCATTGTATTATTTGGTCTACATGGTTGGTCAAATAATAAAAATGTTGTATTTTCTATTTTCCTTTAGATTAGTTAATCTTTTTTGAAAAGTAAAGATTTCAAAATCATCGCACGGGTCTCCTTTTTTTCTTTCTTTAGAGTTTTCTATATGCACAATTTCTCGATGTTTCTGCCGCCACTCAGCCGACGGCTGGGTGTGCCAGCTGGCCTCCATCACATCCCGCTCCTGCCAGCTCCTCGTGCACCGGCTTCACGCCCGCGCTGCTCAGCCGCCGTAGACAGATGTTGCATGAAGAAAAGAAAATAAGAAAAGAAGAGGCCGGATAAAAAAGTGTGCCCAGGCCGGCTGCCCAAGCAGAGAAGGGTAGGCTGCGCAAGCCGACTGAGAGTAAAAAAAGAAGAAGAAGTTGTCGGCTGGAAAAGAAAGAAAAAATGACAGCTGTGTTTCTTCGCCCGCGTCATCGCTTGCCGATGCCTGGCAGGCTGGCAAGCCGGCCCGGCTGCCCGTCCACCTCGATTCCTGGCCGGCTCGGAAGCCGGCCCAGCCGCTTGTCCGCTTAGACGCCTGGTCGGTCGGGTCCGACCGGCTGGGGCGGCCCTCGAGCCGCCCGGAGGCTCGGAGGCCACACCCAGTTGGCGGGGCGCGCCGGCTGTCATCGTCGACCTCCACCTCGTCTGCACCAAAGCAATGTGAGTTTCCCATCCGCATGTCTTGCACTGCACACAAAAACGGATAACCCTGTGCGACCCTCGGAGGCTATCTCCGCATTCTTATTAGTTGCATTACTATTCACCCCAGCGCCATCTAGTCTCGGCCCGGGGGCTAGCCGCTTGGCCCCACTCGTTCATTCCTGTAGACGGCTTAGTAGCGCATACGGTACCGAAGGCCCAGTCTCAGCCACAAACCACCACGCGGCTGTCTGGCAAGCGTGAGAAAAGGCTGGAGGTCGCCCCGCGGGAAAAACGTCCAGGAGAAAACGGCTTCGGCAACCTGATCGTTTCCTTTATGAGTATCTGCTCGGTCGAATTTGCTCCCAGAGTCGGAGTACTGTATGCTCCACTCCGCGGCCTCTCTTCGCATCAGCTACAGACCGGCTCCCGACTGTCTAGCTTGCAAGAGGCAAAGCCAAAGAGCGGAGGGGACATGAAAAACATTGAAGGGGGCTCGGACGAAACCGAGTCGGCACCCTCTGCATAAAACTTGCACTACCAAAAAAACAAACATTTGATATATCTGCGTATACTAACCTTGTATTTTGCATGATTATTTCATGGGGAACCCCCCTCCTCGCCCGGAGGCTCAGAGGCTACACCTAGTGGGTGCGTTGATGCGCCCCCACTAGAAGCAAGCTACGCCGGCAGTAGCCTGCAGCCGGTTGCCATCATCAACCTCTACTGTGACAACCGCGAAGACCCTCCGCCCAACTTTTCCAAGTTGCCCAGAGGATCAGAGGCTACACCCAGTGGGTGCCCTTTTGCGCCCCCACTCAGAACACGCCGCATCGGTTGCAGGCCCGCCGCCGGATGCAACTGGCACCCTGACGCCATCGTCTGATCCAACAACAGCAAGAACCCTCCGCCCAACTTTTCCAAGTTCCCTGGAGGCTCGGAGGCTACATCCATTGGGTGCGCTCGCGCGCCACCACTCAGCCGGTGGACTCCGCGTTCGCGCCTCGCTGGGCCCTGCGCCCATCAGCCGACGGACTCCATGTCCGCTCCCGGCATCCTCGACGTTGCCATCGGCTTCATCGACAACCGTGAAGACCCTCCACCCAACTTTTCCAAGTGGCCCGGAGGCTAGGAGGCTACACCCTGTGGGTGCGCTGGCGCTCCCCACCAAAAGCATGCCTCGCCGGCTACAGCGAGCAGTTGGCATCCTCGACGCTATCTGCTACATCAATGCTCCTTGAAACCCACCGCCCGACTCTTCCGAGTCACTTGGAGGCTCGGAGGATACTATCGGGGGGATGACCCTTGGGTAGTCCCAGGATGGCGAGTCGGACGAGGTGCCCGCCTGGCTGGGTCGGTTGCTCCGGCTGGCGCCTACGCCAACTGCTGCCCAAAGTCAACTATGGAGTCCCATCGGACACTTACGGACGTGATAGCCGTACCCTAGTCACTATTGCTGCATAGGTGGACATTGTGCCTCCATCATCATCATCATGTGTTGGGGAACATAGTAATTCAAACAATTTCCAATGATCACGCAAGATCTATCTAGGAGATGGATAGCAACGAGATGGGAGAGTGTGTCCACGTACCCTCGTAGACTGATAGCGGAAGCGTTTAGTAACGCGGTTGATGTAGTCGAATGTCTTCATGATCCAACCGATCCAAGTACCAAACGTACGGCACCTCCGTGTTCAGCACACGTTCAACACGATGATGTCCCTCGAGCTCTTGATCCAGTTGAGGACGAGGAAGAGTTCCGTTACCACGATGGTGTGGCGACGGTGTTGATGATGTTACTGACGCAGGGCTTCGCCTAAGCAATACGACGATATGGCCGAGGTGTTAAACTGTGGAGGGGGAAACCATACATGGCTAAGAGATTGTCTGTTGTGCTTTGGGGTCCCCCCTGCCCCCGTATATAAAGGAGGGAGGAGGAGGAGGCCAGCCAAGGAGGGGCGCTCCTATAGGGGAGTCCAACTAGGATTCCCAATCCTAGTTGGAGTCCCCTTCCTTTTTCCTAGAGGCAAGAGGGGAAAGAGTGGGAGAGGGAGAAGGGAAGAGGGGGGCACCGTCCCCTCCTAGTCCAATTCGGACCAGCCAAGGAGGGGGGGGCACCCTGCGGCCCTCCTCTCCTTTCCACTAAAGCCCATTAAGGCCCACTAATTTCCCGGGGGGGGGGGGGTTCCGGTAACCTCCCGATACTCCGAAAAATGCCCGAACCATTCCAAATCCTTTCCGGTGTCCGAACATAATCTTCCAATATATCAATCTTTATGTCTCGACCATTTCGATACTCCTCATCATGTCCGTGATCTCAGCCGGGACTCCGAACAAGCTTCGGTCATCAAAAACACATAACTCATAATACAAATCGTCATCGAACATTAAGCGTGCGGACCCTACGGGTTCGAGAACAATGTAGACATGATCGAGACACATCTCCGATCAATAACCAATAGCGGAACCTGGATGCTCATATTGGCTCCTACATATTCTACGAAGATCTTTATCGGTCAAACCGCATAACAACATACCTTGTTCCCTTTGTCATCGATATGTTACTTGCCCGAGATTCGATCGTCGGTATCATCATACCTAGTTCAATCTCTTTACCGGCAAGTCTCTTTACTCATTCCATAATGCTTCATCCCTCAACTAACTCATTAGTAACATTGCTTGCAAGGATTATAGTGATGAGCATTACCGAGAGGGCCCAGAGATACCTCTCCAATACACGGAGTGACAAATCCTAATATCGATCTATGCAACCCAACAAACCCCTTCGGAGACATTTGATAGCACACAAGGTGTTCCTCCGGTATTCGGGAGTTGCATAATCTCATAGTCTGAGGAACATGTATACGTCATGAAGAAAGCAGTAGCAATGAAACTATAACGGTCATAATGCTAAGCTAACGGATGGGTCATGTCCATCACATCATTCTCCTAATGATGTGATCCCATTCATCAAATGAAAATACATGTCTATGGTTAGGAAACACAACCATCTTTGATTAATGAGCTAGTCTAGTAGAGGCATACTAGGGACACTATGTTTTGTCTATGTATTCACACATGTACAAAGTTTCCAGTTAATACAGTTCTAGCTTGAATAGTAAACATTTATCATGATATAAGGAAATATAAATAACAACTTTATTATTGCCTCTAGGGCATATTTCCTTCAGTCTCCCACTTGCACTAGAGTCACTAGTCTAGATTACACAATAATGATTCTAACACCCATGGAGTCATGGTGTGGATCATGTTTTGCTCGTGGAAGAGGCTCGTGGAAGAGGCTTACACAATAATGATTCTAACACAATAATGATTCTAACACCCATACATTCAGATCCGTATGTATTCTGAAAATCCCTATGTCTCCCTCAGTGACTTGATGCCGGATGGAATTTAAGCGTCTCTTGATGTGTTTGGTTCCCTTGTGAAATCTGGATTCCATTGCCAAGGCAATTGCACCAGTATTGTCACAAAAGATTTTCATTGGACCCGATGGACTAGGTATAAGATCGGATATGAACTCCTTCATCCAAACTCCTTCATTTGTTGCTTCCGAAGCAGCTATGTACTCCACTTCAAACGTAGATCCTGCCACAATGCTCTGCTTGGAACTGCACCAACCGACAACTCCACCATTCAATATAAATGTGTATCCGGTTTGCGACTTAGAGTCATCCGGATCAGTGTCAAAGCTTGCATCGATGTAACCATTTACGACAAGCTCTTTGTCACCTCCATAAATGAGAAACATACCCTTAGTCCTTTTCAGGTATTTTAGGATGTTCTTGACCACTGTCCAGTGCTCCACTCCTGGATTACTTTGGTACCTCCCTGCTATACTTATAGCAAGGCACACATCAGGTCTGGTACACAGCATTGCATACATGATAGAACCTATGGCTGAGGCACAGGGAATGACTTTCATTTTCTCTCTATCTTCTAAAGTGGTCGGGCATTGAGTCTGACTCAACTCCACACCTAGTAACACAGGTAAGAGCCCTTTCTTTGACTGATCCATTTTCAACTTCTTCAAAACTTTATCAAGGTATGTGCTTTGTGAAAGTCCAATTAAGCGTCTTGATCTATCTCTATAGATCTTGATGCCCAATATGTAAGCAGCTTCACCGAGGTCTTTCATTGAAAAACCCTTATCCAAGTATCCTTTTATTCAATCCAAAAATTATATATCATTTCCAATCAACAATATGTAATCCACATATAATATTAGAAATGCTACAGATCTCCCACTCGCTTTCTTGTAAATACAGGCTTCTCCAAAAGTCTGTATAAAACCATATGCTTTGATCACAGTATCAAAGTGTTTATTCCAACTCTGAGAAGTCCATAAATGGATTGCTGGAGCTTGCACACTTTGTTAGCACCCTTTGGATCGACAAAACCTTTTGGTTGCATCATATACAACTCTACTTCCAGAAATACATTAAGGAATGCAGTTTTGACATCCATTTGCCAAATTTCATAATCATAAAATGCGGTAATTGCTAACATGATTCGGACAGACTTAAGCATCGCTACGGGTGAGAAGGTCTCATCGTAGTCAACTCCTTGAACTTGTTGAAAACCTTTCGCAACAAGTCGAGCTTTGTAGACAGTAACATTACCGTAAGTGTCAATCTTCTTCTTGAAGATCCATTTATTTTCTATGGCTTGCCGATCATCGGGCAAATCCAGCAAAGTCCATACTTTGTTCTCATACATGGATCCCATCTCAGATTTCATGGCTTCAAGCCATTTTACGAAATCTGGGCTCATCATCGCTTCCTCATAGTTCATAGGTTCATCATGTTATAGTAACATGACTTCCAAAACAGGATTACCATACCACTCTGTTGTGGACCTTACTATAGAAGACCTACGAGGTCAGGTAGTAACATGATATGAAGTTTCATGCTCATCATCATTAGCTTCCTCACTAATTGGTGTAGGAATCACTGGAACTGATTTTTCTGATGAACTACTTTCCAATTCGGGAGAAGGTACAATTACCTCATCAAGTTCTACTTTCCTCCCACTCATTTCTTTCAAGAGAAACTCCTTCTCTAGAAAGGATCCATTCTTAGCAATGAATATCTTGCCTTCGGATCTGTGATAGAAGGTGTACCCAACAGTTTCCTTTGGGTATACTATGAAGACGCATTTCTCCGATTTGGGTTCGAGCTTATCAGGTTGAAGCTTTTTCACATAAGAATCGCAGCCCCAAACTTTAAGAAACGACAACTTTGGTTTCTTGCCAAACCACAGTTCATAAGGCGTCATCTCAACGGATTTTGATGGTGCCCTATTTAAAGTGAATGCACTCGTTTCTAAAGCATGACCCCAAAATGATAGTGGTAAATCAGTAAGAGACATCATAGATCGCACCATGTCCAATAAAGTACGTTTACGACGTTTGGACACACCATTACGCTGTGGTGTTCCAGGTGGCATGAGTTGCCAAACTATTCCACATTGTTTCAAATGAAGACCAAACTCATAATTCAAATATTCGCCTCCACGATCAGATTGTAGAAACTTAAATTTCTTGTTACGATGATTCTCCACTTCACTCTGAAATTCTTTGAACTTTTCAAATGTTTCAGACTTATGCTTCATTAAGTAGATATACCCATATCTTCTCAAATCATCTGTGAAGGTAAGAAAATAACGATACCCACCACGAGCCTTAACACTCATTGGACCACATACATCAGTATGTATTATTTCCAATAAGTCAGTAGCTCGTTCCATTGTTCCGGAGAACGGAGTTTTATTCATCTTGCCCATGAGGCATGGTTCGCAAGCACCAAGTGGTTCATAATCAAGTGATTCCAAAAGCCCATCAGCATGGAGTTTCTTCATGCGCTTTTGTAGGATCGGAAGTATGTCTAGAGGGGGGGTGATTAGACTACTTGACAACTTAAAAATTTAGCCTTTTGATTTGAGTAGTTTCTTAGCAAGTTCACAATGATAACCAAGTCAAGTATCACCCTACACATGCAATTCTAGAGTTATGGCAGCGGAAAGTAAGTTGCATGTATAGTAAATGAGAGGTGGAGAAGAGCAAACGCAATGGAGACACGGAGATTTTTTCTCGTGGTTCCGATAGGTGGTGCTATCGTCAATCCACGTTGATGGAGACTTCAACCCACGGAGGGTAACGGCTGCTTGTGAGTCCACGGAGGGCTCCACCCACGAAGGGTCCACGAAGAAGCAACCTTGTCTATGCCATCATGGCTTACGCCCACGGAGGACTAGCCTTACTCGGGGTAGATCTTCACGAAGTAGGCGATCTCCTTGCCCTTACAAACTCCTTGGTTCAACTCCACATCATGACGGAGGCTCCCAAGCGACACCTAACCAATCTAGGAGGCACCACCTCCAAAAGGTAATAGATGGGGTTGGTGATGATGAACTCCTTGCTCTTGTGCTTCAAATGATAATCTCCCCAACACTCAACTCTCCTCACTGATTTGGCTGTGGTGGAGGAAGGGATTGAGTGGAAAGCAACTTGGAAAGACTAGAAATCAAGTTTCATATGGTGGGAGTGGAGCAACTTGATCTCAACACAAGGGTAGGTAGTTTTCTTCTCGAAATGTAAGGTAGGAGTGGTAGTTCTTTCGATGGCTCTCTCCACGAATGAAGAGGAGGTGGAGGGTATTTATAGCCTCCACACAAAATCCAACTGTTACACACATTTGAGCAATCTCGGTCGGACCGAAGTTGACAACTCGGTGGGACCGAAAGTTCAAATCTTGTGAGCGTTGGGATTTTCAGTGGGACCGAAAATACAATCTCGGTTAGACCAATTCTTCCAAAGTCTAGGGTTTGCCAATCTCGGTGGGACCGACTTTCTCATCTCGGTGACACCGATTTGAGTCTGAAGGTTCTGAAGCTTGGCAACACCATTTTCGAATGACCGAGTTTGGAATCGGAAAATCCGAGATTCTAGGGTTTTGGCTATATGGTGAGGTGGTTCATCTCGGTGTGGTGAGTTTGGAATCGGTGGGACCGAGATTACTTATGAGTTTATGTTGGAATGAAAGATTGCTGATTGTTTGAGAGATAAATCATTAAGCACTTTAGAGCAACCAGATCATCATCATAACCTCATCCCTTTTAATAGTATTGGCTTTCCTATGGACTCAATGTGATCTTGGATCACTAAACCAAAAATGGAGTCTTGAGCTTTTGCCAATGTTTTCCTTAGCATTTTGAGGGTCCACATCATCAGTCATTGCCATACCCATATCTTGAACTTTCGAAATATTCTCAAGAAATGATTAGTTCAATGATATATATGTTGTTATTAATTACCAAAACCACCTGGGGATTAGTTGCACTTTCAATCTCCCCCTTTTTGGTAATTGATGACAACATATAGATCAAAGCTTCGACAAGTGATATAATTAATGAATAACATCGTCGCTTTGAGAAGTATGTGATAAGCAAGAGCTCCCCCTAAATTTGTGCATTATTTAAGATTTGCGTTTGAATGCAAATGCACAATCGATTAGGATCATGGGTTACTCTTCCATGTCACATACATCTTGGTGGAGCGCACAAAATGATAAGAATGAATATCATGCACCCAATCACCAAGACATGAGTAAATGATCATACAAGATATGAATGGAATATGATAGACATCAAGCACACATTAAGCACAGTATGATCAAGCACTCATCAAGATAGAGCAAATGTAGTATCAAACACACGAAGTATCTCAAAGAACTCAAAAAGTATCTCAAGGAAAACCGCAAACGAAAGAGCAAAAACGAAGCACTCTCTCTCTCGAAGCCCTATGATCTATACAATTTCTCCCCCTTTGGCAACAAGTTACCAAAAAGGTCGAAAGGTATAGAGCTAATCGTCACACTCGGGACTCTGTCTGCGTCGATGGAGTGGAGATGGCTGCATCTGCTGAACAACCTGCTGAAGTCTGTGGAGCTGGAGGAGTGGATCTGGAGCTGGTCTTTGAACCGACGGAGCTGTAGGAGGTCTTGATGTAGTAGCCACAGGATCGACCTTTGGAATAGCAGCTGATCTGGGCTTTGTGGGCACTGCAGCAGCTGCTCATAGTCATCTGGACCATGTCACCTTCCATCTCCTTCATAAGTTCTGCCTTCTCCTCTTAGCTTCCTCGATATCTGCATCAAGCTTGTTGACGGTGACTGCACTTCATCGACAGACGTCGAGCATGGAACTTATCCTCAACGATCCTCTCAAGGCTCTCCGAGATTGCACTATCTGGCCAGCGTAGCTCAATTCTCGAGTGGCTTCAAGAAGTTGTTCGCAACACTCTTGGGCTTCTTGCTGCTTCCTTCTCGGCTTTAGCTTGTTTAGCAGCTTCGGACTTAGCATGTCCTTCTACAGGACGTGGGAGCATTCTCGGTCATCACAACCTCGTTGTCCTCATGTTCAGCTGCGATGGCAAGTGGGGTCTATCCAACGGTAGGTGTCCGTGCCAAACTTGGCATTAATGAGCATCTGAATATGCGAGCAAACCCACACGACCTCTTTTGGTCACCGTCTGTCCTCTTGATAGTCTCAACTATCGGGTCCATCACCTTAAAAGGTGTCTTCGATCTAGAATGTGCAGCATGTTGATAGAGTACCCTCTTATCATGCGGTGGTCCTCGACTTAGGCATCAAAGTATGCCTCAGAATGGTGTTGGTGGTTGGGAGACCTGCCTGAAGGTAGTAGACTGATCCAAGCTTCCAAATCTCTACATCCTTCTCATCAACCTCATTATACATGTTCTTCATTGACTCGTGATTTTTCTTCGAATGCCATACACATCAATGTCATCTTCCTTGAAACAGTGCATTCAGCAATGCTCTCCATTCCTCAATCAGACTGAAATCTACGCCTTCATCATCCATACAATCCTGCCATCTGGATAGAAGTGTGCGGTGGCATAGAAGCGCATGATCATCTCATCGTTCGAGCGATCGACCGACCAACAAACTCGCAATCCCAAGCGGTGAAGCTTTCGTGCACATGTGGGAAATAGTCTGTGCTTTTCTTCGTCGATGTATTTCCATCCACGATCCGTGTCAAGCAACAATTGGCTTCTTGTCCATGAGCTTTGTCTCATAAAAGTCTTGTTGCTCTCTTGTGTGGAATCTTGAGTCAATCTTTGTTCTTCTCCTCTTGGCATATGGATCTGTTTGCCTCCATAGCCTGAGTCCTTTGTCCTTTCTCTCCTTCATATTTTCAGCTCGAGGATGAGCTTCATTATGAACTGGCAGTTTCTGTCTTAGCTTGAGCAGAACATGAGCCTCATCATCTGATTCTGCAGGTGGCACATTGTCCTTTTTCTTCTCTGAAGCTGGAATATTTCTCACAGTCTTCCTGGGCTTGGCAGCTGGTTTGGCTTGGGCTGCCTTTCTTTGGAGTGAAGGCTTAGCTTTAGGAGGTGCTCCTGCCCTGATGGCATCACCCATCAACTTCTGCTTCTGAGGTGGCTGAGGTGCTTCCTCATCAGAATCATCATCATCATCATCAGCAGTCTCTTCATGAACTTTCCTCTTCCTCTTGGAAGTCTTCTTGATTTTCTTTGGAGGTTTCTTCCATCTTGAGCTTCGCACTTGATGGATTTCTTGACCTTCTTGGTGCCTTTCTTGGTTTGTTGCCCTTGATGCTCTTTGGCAACCACCTTCCTCTTTGGCTTAGACGTTATTTCCTCATCTGCAACGAAATCTGAATCTTCCTCATCGAGTTCCTCTTCCTCCGGCCGTGGCAGCGAGCAGATCCACTTGGAGTGCTTCTCTCTCCATCATCTGAAAAACTGCTTGCTTCGGACTTGTAGCTGCCTCTGGAATCTCAAGCGGCATCTCGGACCTGTTTCGATTGTCACTTCCTTCGGACATGTCGACAACTGTGAATAGAGTGGGTATGGGCAGAATAGAAGAGTTATCACAAACCGCAGAGGATTTTGCAAAAAAATGAGTTCAAACTTTAGATTTAGGTTTTCACAGAAGACATGTCGGTCGACCGAGTCTATCAATTCGGTGAAACCAAACGCCTAAACAGACCACATACACCACTTTCGGTTGGACGAAATGGGTTTGGTCTAGCCGAGGCAGTTAGGGTTTCACTAAATCTTCACTTGGTCTTACCGATTTGCACAACTTCGGTTTCACCAAAGCGTGCGGTCAATGGCCGAGGCCAAATCGGTCGATCCGAAAATGCAGAATCGGTCACACCGAGATGTGTTCGCGGAAACCTAACCCTAAAATTTTCACTCGAAATTTGTTCTATGATCTAAATAGCTGGATAGGGAGATCTCAAACTTGGCAAGAATCATGGCAACACCTATCGTGCATAGAATCAGCGATTGGAACACGAGAGGATGAAGCTCACCCAATGCGGTGGAGCTTCACTCTGGCGGCAACGGTGCAAAGGCGAAGGACCGTTGACGGCGATGGAGACCATGGCGAGGGCGCACAGCGACGGCGGAGACGATCCGAGACCAAGGCGACGGCGGCGAAGAGTTTTGAGGGCGAAGCGTTTGAAGAAGTAATCAACGCTCGTCCTCGAGTATATATACTCTTGGTTGTCGGTGGGACCGAAGTTTACAAACTCGGTGGGACCGAGATGGTTAAGCTGCGTGCGATTACACACATCGGTCACGCCGAAAATTGAAACTTCGGTTTCACCGAGGTGAAAACCTAGATCAATCCAAGTGATCTCGATGCATCCGATTTGATATATCGGTTTGACCGAAAGTACTTAGAAGGTTTTGGAAGTTAGGCTTTTGACGGATCGGTGGCTCCGAGTGCTCCTCACTCGGTGGGTCCGAAAAAGTCTTGTTCAAAGTTTGTGATATAAGCATGAATAGAGTTTGAGACAAGAAAGCATAGATAGCTAGGGGAAAAACTTAGGCATTCTTGTCCATCCATTTGGTCAAAAAGAAAGAAAACCATAAAGACCAAAGCAACAAATGGATGTCCTCGAATGGATAAAATCATGCATCCAACATGCTCACACAATAAGATAGCAAATGAAATATGTGTCAAACATGCACAAACAAAACACTAACAGCTAGCACATAGTTTGGCGATGACTAGGTCATCTATATATGAGTATATTGACTTAGGAGTCAAATGAGAACATTTGATCATAGGTCATACTCATCGTTTAAGCACAAGTGGGGTTACCACTTTTCCATAAAGCATTAATGTGTTCACATCATTAGGAGATGCTTTAGCTCATTTCTTTAGAGCAAAGCTCCCCCTTGATGTGAGAACCCCTTTTAAAGGGTCAAACTAACCTTGGGTTGTCGTTGAAGACTTCATGTAGATGTTGAAGATGTGGATGCTCAATGTTGATGAAGATCATCAAGAGTTGGGAGCAATCCTTTGGATTCGGGCACTTTCAATACCTACATGGGTTAGTCCCACAAGGAACAAACAAGAATATCCATGGACATAGATTGAAGTTCATAATAGATGATGTCCATGAAAGCGATGATTACCTTGTCCCTTGACTTACCAACATGAGGGTTTGTGACTCCATGAACTAGTGCAAGATGTGGAAGTTGATTGCACAAGTCCTTGCCAAAATGAATATGAGTGAAGTATATTGGCGGAGTCACCCTCAAGAACCTTCTAGTTCTTCTTCTTCGGAATCCACATCATCTTGATGGGAATCCTTGGGGTAGTAGTTGAGCTCGTTGAAGTAGAACTTGAAGTTGCCTTGGGAACCCACTTGACCATGGCCTTGGGTGCTTCAATGAATGCATCAATCTCCTCTTGAAGCTTGTCCTTGCCTTTTAGCTTGTGGTCTTGTGGTGGAAAGTCATCTTGAGCTTGTTCCTCATTGGAAGAAGTAGGATCATACTTCTTCTCTTGAGAGACAAACTTTGGAGTGGGATATTGACCTTCTTCCCATTCAACACCCTCGGCGTTGAACTTTCGCTCAAAACCAATTCCTTGATTCTTCCGGTGTCTTCCTTGTTTGCGAACAATTTCCTCAAAGCTCTTGCTTCCGCAAGACTTTTGTAGACACCTTTCTCTATAATCCCTTTCAAAAGACTATTTTCTTGCTCAAGTGAAACTTGGCTTGAAACATTGTTAGTGGAATCAAGAGAATTACTAGAAGCAACAACATTTGATTTAACATGATTATTGTTACTACTAGATGAAGAATTTTTCTTATGCTTGTCATGCTTAGTTTTAATAGGTGGCAAGAAATTAGACAAGAGAAGTCGTTTGGCAAGATATGAAGAACTCTTCTTTCAAGATCGTCATTGATAGCTTTTAGAAACTCATGCTCTTGCTCTAGATTGAGCTTCTCGAAGCGTAGCTTCTCATGAGATCTTAGGAGCTCTCTATGATCTTCTTGAGTTGTTTCATGAGCTAACTTAAGAGTGTTTAGTTCTTTAGTTTGACGCTCAATCTCCTTCATAGCATTGTCATTCGACTCATCTCGACTATAAAGACTACTAGCATGTTCATCATTACTAAGCTCACTAGATTTATCATGTAAAAGCTCATCTTCACCAAGCAAGTCATCCTCATCACTATCAAAGTCAATGAACTCAGGATGTGTTACCTTGGGGCCTTTTGCCATGAAGCATCTTCCAATTCCCTCATTTGGTGAATCAAATATGTCATAGGAGTTGGAGTTGGAGGATACGAGAGCAAGACCGCAACACCTTCATCTTGATGTATTCGGAGTTGGAGTGATAGCTTCTTTGGAGTGATTGTCTGAGTCGGAGCCGAAACCCATTCACCAACATGAGCTTGATGTTTTCTTCTTGTGTAGCTCCTTGATGACTTGTCCTTCCTTTCCGAATCCTTGCTTCTCCGAGAGGATCTTCGTTCATAACGATCATCTTTACTCCTTCTCTCTTTTCGAGGCGACTCTTCTCTTGAGCTTCTTCTTCTTGGAGATTCTTCTCTTCTCTTGTGGGGAGTCGAACACTCATTTGAGTAGTGTCCGGTCTTCCACAATTGTAGCAGTTTCGATCACGACTAGAAGATCTCCTTTCATCATATGATCTAGACTTTGAGCTTCTTTCCTTGCTTCTACTCTTGTAGAATTTGTTGAAGTTCTTCACCATTAGGCTTATCTCTTCATTGGAAACTAGCTTGTCACTTGAGGATGTGGGAGCTTCAACTGCAGCTTTGTAAGCACCGCTTGACTTGTTGTGAAGCTCTTCTTTATCTTTAAGTGTCATCTCATGAGCAACAATCCTTCCAATGACTTGGTAGGCTTGAGATCTTTGTAGTTTGGCATCATTTGGATCAAAGTGCACACGGTGTCATACTTTCCATCCAAAGCTCTGAGGATCTTCTTGATGATGAATCGGTCGGTCATTTCTTCGCTTCCTAAACCTGCCATCTCATTGGTGATGAGAGCAAGCCTAGAGTACATTTCAGCGACTCCTTCACCTTCCTTCATCTTGAACTTGTCAAGCTGACCTTGAAGAACATCTAGCTTTGATTCCTTCACGGACTCGGTACCTTCGTGCATTTCGACCAAAGTATCCCAAATCTCTTTTGCATTCTCAAGACGGCTGATCTTGTTGAACTCCTCGGGACACAAAGCATTGAAGAGAATGTCACAAGCTTGAGCATTGTTCTGTAACATCCGCAACTCATCCGCATAGCTTCGCGATCCGAACTTTTCCTTCCTCGAAGAACTCACCTTGCAAGCCAACACAAATAATGCCCCATGCGGCGGGGTTATGTCCAAGAATATGCATTTTCATTTTATGCTTCCAACTAGCAAAGTTTGAACCATCAAAGTAAGGACCTCTCTGAAAATTACCCTCACTAGGCGCCATACTCTCCTAGGTTGTGAAACCAAGCTTATGGAGTCAATGCAATGAAACCAATCCAATGGAGACCAAGGCTCGATACCACTTGTAGGATCGGAAGTATGTCTAGAGGGGGTGATTAGACTACTTGACAACTTAAAAATTTAGCCTTTTGATTTGAGTAGTTTCTTAGCAAGTTCACAATGATAACCAAGTCAAGTATCACCCTACACATGCAATTCTAGAGTTATGGCAGCGGAAAGTAAGTTGCATGTATAGTAAATGAGAGGTGGAGAAGAGCAAAGCGCAATGGAGACACGGAGATTTTTTCTCGTGGTTCCGATAGGTGGTGCTATCGTCAATCCACGTTGATGGAGACTTCAACCCACGGAGGGTAACGGCTGCTTGTGAGTCCACGGAGGCTCCACCCACGAAGGGTCCACGAAGAAGCAACCTTGTCTATGCCATCATGGCTTACGCCCACGGAGGACTAGCCTTACTCGGGGTAGATCTTCACAGTAGGCGATCTCCTTGCCCTTACAAACTCCTTGGTTCAACTCCACATCATGACGGAGGCTCCCAAGCGACACCTAACCAATCTAGGAGGCACCACCCTCCAAAAGGTAATAGATGGGGTTGGTGATGATGAACTCCTTGCTCTTGTGCTTCAAATGATAATCTCCCAACACTCAACTCTCCTCACTGATTTGGCTGTGGTGGAGGAAGGGATTGAGTGGAAAGCAACTTGGAAAGACTAGAAATCAAGTTTCATATGGTGGGAGTGGAGCAACTTGATCTCAACACAAGGGTAGGTAGTTTTCTTCTCGAAATGTAAGGTAGGAGTGGTAGTTCTTTCGATGGCTCTCTCCACGAATGAAGAGGAGGTGGAGGGTATTTATAGCCTCCACACAAAATCCAACCGTTACACACATTTGAGCAATCTCGGTCGGACCGAAGTTGACAACTCGGTGGGACCGAAAGTTCAAATCTTGTGAGCGTTGGGATTTTCGTGGGACCGAAAATACAATCTCGGTTAGACCGATTCTTCCAAAGTCTAGGGTTTGCCAATCTCGGTGGGACCGACTTTCTCATCTCGGTGACACCGATTTGAGTCTGAAGGTTCTGAAGCTTGGCAACACCATTTTCGAATGACCGAGTTTGGAATCGGAAAATCCGAGATTCTAGGGTTTTGGCTATATGGTGAGGTGGTTCATCTCGGTGTGGTGAGTTTGGAATCGGTGGGACCGAGATTACTTATGAGTTTATGTTGGAATGAAAGATTGCTGATTGTTTGAGAGATAAATCATTAAGCACTTTAGAGCAACCAGATCATCATCATAACCTCATCCCCTTTTAATAGTATTGGCTTTCCTATGGACTCAATGTGATCTTGGATCACTAAACCAAAAATGGAGTCTTGAGCTTTTGCCAATGTTTTCCTTAGCATTTTGAGGGGTCCACATCATCAGTCATTGCCATACCCATATCACTGAACTTTCTGAAATATTCTCAAGAAATGATTAGTTCAATGATATATATGTTGTTATTAATTACCAAAACCACCTGGGGATTAGTTGCACTTTCAGCTTTACACCAATATGACCTAAATGGCAGTGCCACAAATAAGGTGCACTATCATTATCAACTTTGCATCTTTTGGCTTCAATATTATGAACATGTGTATCTCCGCGATCGAGATTCAATAAAAATAGACCACTCAACAAGGGTGCATGACCATAAAAGATATTACTCATATAAATATAAAAACCATTATTCTCTGATTTAAATGAATAACCGTCTCGCATCAAACAAGATCCAGACATAATGTTCATGCTCAACGCTGGCACCAAATAACAACTATTCGGGTCTAAAACTAATCCTGAAGGTAGATGTAGAGGTAGCGTGCCGACGGTGATCACATCGACCTTGGAACCATTTCCGACGCGCATCGTCACCTCGTTCTTAGCCAATCTTCATTTAATCCATAGCCCCTGTTTTTGAGTTGCAAATATGAGCAACAGAACCAGTATCAAATACCTAGACGCTACTACGAGCACTAGTAAGGTACACATCAATAACATGTATATGAAATATACCTTTTACTTTGCCATCCTTTCTTATCCGCCAAATACTTGGGGGAGTTCACTTCCAGTGACCAGTCCCTTTGCAGTAGAAGCACTCAGTTTCAGGCTTAGGTCCAGACTTGGGCTTCTTCCCGAGAGTAGCAACTTGCTTGCTATTCTTCTTGAAGTTCCCCTTCTTGCCTTTGCCCTTTTTCTTGAAACTAGTGGTCTTATTGACCATCAACACTTGATGCTCCTTCTTTATTTCTACCTCCGCAGCCTTTAGCATTGCGAAGGGCTCGGGAATCGTTTTCATCATCCCTTGCATATTATAGTTCATCACGAAGCCTTTATAGCTTGGTGGCAGTGATTGAAGAACTCTGTCAATGACACTATCATCAGGAAGATTAACTCCCAGCTGAGTCAAGTGGTTATGATACCCAGACATTTTGAGTATGTGTTCACTGACAAAACTATTCTCCTGCTTTTTGCAGCTATAGAACTTGTTGGAGACTTCATATGTCTCAACTCGAGCATTTGCTTGAAATATTAACTTCAACTCTTGGAACATCTCATATGCTCCATGATGTTCAAAACGTCTTTGAAGTCCTGATTCTAAGCCGTAAAGCATGGCACACTGAACTATCGAGTAGTCATCAGCTTTTCATATGTAGCAGGCCTTGCACCTAGCGGTGCTTCCGGGACATAGTTCTTCTGTGCAGCAATGAGGATAATCCTCAAGTTACGGACCCAGTCCGTGTAATTGGTACCATCATCTTTCAACTTAGCTTTCTCTAGGAACGCATTAAAATTTAAGGGAACGGTACCACGGGCCATTGATCTACAACAACATAGGCATGCAAAAACTATCAGGACTAAGTTCATGATAAATTAAAGTTCAATTAATCATATTACTTAAGAACTCCCACTTAGGTAGACATCCCTCTAGTCATCTAAATGATCACGTGATCCAAATCAACTAAACCATGTCTCATCATCACGTGAGATGGAGTAGTTTTCAATGGTGAACATCATTATGTTGATCATATCTACTATATGATTCACGTTCGACCTTTTGGTCTTAGTGTTCCGAGTCCATATCTGCATATGCTAGGCTCGTCAAGTTTAACCCGAGTATTCTACATGTGCAAAACTGGCTTGCACCCGTTGTATGTAAATGTAGAGCTTATCACACCTGATCATCACGTGGTGTCTCGGCACGATGAACTGTAGCAATGGTGCATACTTAGGGAGAACACTTATACCTTGAAATTTAGTAAGGGATCATCTTATAATGCAACCGCCGTACTAAGCAAAATAAGATGCATAAAAAGATAAACATCACATGCGATCAAAATATGTGACATGATATGGCCATTATCATCTTGTGCTCATGATCTCCATCACCGAAGCATCGTCATGATCTCCATCTTCACCGACTTGACACCTTGATCTCCATCGTAGCATCATTGTCGTCTTGCCAACTACTGCTTCTACGACTATTGCTACCGCTTAGTGATAAAGTAAAGCAATTATATGGCAACTGCATTTCATACAATAAAGCGACAACCATATGGCTCCTGCCAGTTGCCGATAACTTTGTTACAAAACCTGATCATCTCATACAATAATTTATATCACATCATGTCTTGACCATATCACATCACAATGAGCCCTACAAAAACAAGTTAGACGTCATCTACTTTGTTGTTGCAAGTTTTACGTGGCTGCTACGGGCTTCTAGCAAGAACCGTTCTTACCTATGCATCAAAACCACAATGATTTTTCGTCAAGTGTGTTGTTTTAACCTTCAACAAGGACCGACCATAGTCAAACTCGATTCAACTAGAGTTGGAGAAACAGACACCCGCCAGCCACCTATGTGCAAAGCACGTCGGTAGAACCATGAAAGGATCGAGAAGAGGTGTCTAGAGGGGGGGTGATTAGACCCTCAACAAACAAAGTTGGCAGTTTTTAAGATTTTCAAGTTTAGGTGGAGTTTAAGCACAAGTTTAACCATTCACAATACATATCAAGCAAGCATGCAAAGAGTATCTGAGCAGCGGAAAGTAAAGCATGCAACTTGCAAGAAAGTAAAGGGATGGGATTGGAGTGTGCAAACGCAATTGGGAGACACGGATGTTTTTGACGTGGTTCCGAGAAGGGTAACGGTTGCGCGAGTCCATAGAGGGCTCCACCCATGAAGGGTCCATGAAGAAGCAACCTTGTCTATCTCACCATGGTCATCGCCCATGAAGGACTTGCCTCACTAGGGTAGATCTTCACGAAGTAGGCAATCTCCATGCCCTTACAAACTCCTTGGTTCAACTCCACAATCTTGTCGGAGGCTCCCAAGTGACACCTAACCAATCTAGGAGACACCACTCTCCAAAAGGTAATAGATGGTGTGTTGATGATGAACTCCTTGCTCTTATGGTTCAAATAATAGTCTCCCCAACACTCAACTCACTCTCATAGGATTGGATTTGGTGGAAAGATGATCTGAGTGGAAAGCAACTTGGGGAAGGCTAGAGATCAAGATTCATATGGTTGGATTGGAATATCGTGGTCTCAACACATGAGTAGGTGGCTCTCTCTCAGAAAATGAGTAGTGGAAGTGTAGGCATGTTCTGATGGCTTTCCTCACGAATGAAGAGAGGGTGGAGGGGTATATATAGCCTCCACAAAAAATCTAACCGTTACACACAATATACCAAACTCGATGGGACCGAATCAGAAAACTCTGTCGGACCGATTCAGTACATAATGTGACCGTTAGGAAATTTCGGTGGGATCGACATGTCAACTCGGTGGGACCGATGTGTTAGCGTTAGGGTAGAACCTCATCTCGGTTTGACCGATTACACAAACTCGGTTGGACCAATTTTGGTAATAAGCAAAACAGAGAGTTGGTCAGGCAAACTCGGTGGGACCGATTGCATATCTTGGTGAGACCGAAATTAGTGCACTAGGCAACAGAGAGTTTTCAAGCCCATCTCGGTGGGACCGAGATCCCATTGGTGAGACCGAATTGATTAGGGTTTCTGGTAGTGGCTATGTCAAGTGAACTAGGTGGCGCCGGATAGATCAAGTCGGTGGGGCCGAGTTTGACTTTTGGTTTGGGACATATGTGGATATGAGAAAGTGGCTGAGGGCTTTTGGAGGATATCATTAATCACTCTGAGCAAGCAAGCCATTAAGAAACACCTCATCCCCTTTTAATAGTATTGGCTTTCCTATAAACTCAATGTGATCTTGGATCACTGAAATAGGAAATGTAGAGTCTTGAGCTTTGAGCTTGAGCCAATCCTTTGTCCTTAGCATCTTGAAGGGGTTCCACGTCCTCTTGTCCATGCCACCACACTATTGGACTTATCTGAAATATACTAGATAAAAGTATTAGTCCAACAAAAGATATGTTGACATTAAATTACCAAAATCACCCAGCGAGCACTTGTTCTTTCAAACCAGTCTCATGAACGCGGTCATGTAATGTTGGTCTGGGCCACTTCATCCAACAATACCGCCGAACCAAAGTAAGACATTGGTGGTAAGTAATATGACTATTATCGCCCACAACTCTTTGTGTTCTACTCGTGCATATAACATCTACGCATAGACCTGGCTCGGATGCCACTGTAGGGGAATGTAGTAATTCAAAAATGATAGTCTCCCCAACACTCAACTCACTCTCATAGGATTTTATTTGGTGGAAAGATGATGTGAGTGGAAAGCAACTTGGGGAAGGCTAGAGATCAAGATTCATATGGTTGGATTGGAATATCTTGGTCTCAACACATGAGTAGGTGGCTCTCTCTCAGAAAATGAGTAGTGGAAGTGTAGGCACGTTCTGATGGCTTTCCTCGTGAATGAGGAGAGGGTGGAGGGGTATATATAGCCTCCACACAAAATCTAACCGTTACACACAATATACCAAACTCGGTGGGACCAAATCACAAAACTCGGTCGGACCGATTCAGTACATAATGTGACCGTTAGGCAACTTCGTTGGGACCGACATGTCAAGACCAATGGGCTAGGGTTAGGGTAGAACCTCATCTCGGTTTGAACGATTACACAAACTCAGTTGGACCGACTTTGGTAATAAGCGAAACAGAGAGTTGGTCAGGAGAACTCGGTGGGACCAATTGCATATCTCGGTGAGACCAAAATTAGTGAAATAGGCAACAGAGAGTTTGCAAGCCCATCTCGGTGAGACCGAGATCCCATCGGTGAGACCGAATTGATTAGGATTTCTGGCAGTGGCTATGTCAAGTGAACTCGGTGGCGCCGGATAGATCAAGTACGTGGGACCGAGTTTGACTTTTGGTTTGGGACATATGTGGATATGAGAAAGTGGCTGAGGGATTTTGGAGCATATCGTTAAGCACTTTGAGCAAGCAAGCCATTAAGCAACACCTCATCCCCTTTTAATAGTATCGGCTTTCTTATAGACTCAATGTGATCTTGGATCACTAAAATAGGAAATGTAGAGTCTTGAGCTTTGATCTTGAGCCAATCCTTTGTCCTTAGCATCTTGAAGGGGTTCCACGTCCTCTTGTCTATGCCACCACACTGTTGGACTTATCTGAAATATACTAGATAAAAGTATTAGTCCAACAAAATATATGTTGACATTAATTACCAAAATCACCCAGGAAGCACTTGTGCTTTCAATCTCCCCCTTTCTGTTAATTGATGACAACATACATCAAAGCTTTAGATAAAGATATAGAAAGAGTAGGTAAAGCTTTGGAAGGACATGTAACATGCATAGGCTCCCCCTACATGTATGCAATTATGTAAATATGGAACATAAGATCATGTGAGTGCATAATCATGACAGAGCAAGCAATGAGTTACATGTATCTTGGCTATATGCATCAAAGCAAATGGTGTGTATATATGAAATGTACCTTCATGCTCATGAGTCCTTCTTGCAAACAATATGTACATCAGCAAGAGATCCTCATGCACATGAGTGTGATGCATATACTTACCTTATGGTCTTGAGCTAGCTTTGGAAGAGATGAACCTGAGTAAACAAGGTTAGACAACACAGAAACATTTACTAGGCAGAGCAAAAGCAGCAAACCACAAGAGTACCAAGATTGGGATGACATGTAGAGAGTGAGTACTAGGTACTCTATTTGAGTGTAGACATGTCCCCAAAGGTAAATATATGCAATGAATTTGAAGATTTCCTTCCTTTAGATGTCTTGCTCCCCCAGAATCTTATATGGGATACTGGAAGAAGATAAGAAAAAGGAAATCTGAGCAAAGCAAACACACAAACAACATGAACATGTCTTTCCCCTCTAAAGACATGTGACTTCTCTCCTCTTTGTATACCAAGCAACTGGGGTCTCTCTTTGATGTGATTATTTATCTCTCTTTCCCTCCTTTTGATATGATTAAGCTTTGATGTGAGCTCTCTCTCCCCCTATGACATCAATTTCCAAGAAGGGTCTTCTGGAGTGTGAGTCAAAATAGGTTTGGTCCTTGAGTCACATAGCAATGTAGCAGGGAAAAATGAGGTACTGGTAGAGGATAAGAATCATCGAGTGGAGCTGGGACAAAATGTGCAGAATGCAAGTGACAGAGTGATTTCTCAGCATTGAAATCGGCTACACCGAGTTGATTCCTTCGGTGGCACCGAAAAGTTTCGGTTTGACCGAAAGAGGCAAATCGGTTTGTCTGAGTTAATCATAGAGAGAAAGCGTTAGTCACCTCAGCTCACTAAGCGAATAAGATCTCACAACGATTTGCAAGGAATGAACTAAAGGATCTGCAATGAATTAAATACAAGGAAATGCAGAACAGAAATAAAAGAGAAGAAATCTAGATGAAGTTTTTTTTGAAAGGGGAACAAATATGCATGAGACAAAATGCAAGAATAAGGAGAAACACTAGAGAACTTAATCTAGAATTGGTCGGCGACAAAGGTTAGCTATGTTAGAGTATATTGACTTAGGAGTCAAGTGAAGACACTTCATCATAGGTCATACTCATTGTTTAAGCTCAAAAATGGGGTTGCCATTTTTCGTTTAAGCATCTTGATGTATTCTCATCTTGTTGAGTTGCTTTGACCCATGTCTTGGCGTAAAGCTTCTCTAAGATGGAATAACATACCTTGGGTGGTGGTGTTGATCTTGATCATGTAGTTGAACTTGTGGGATGCTCAATGTTGATGTAGTTCATTTGGAGCACCACTTGTGATTTGAGTTCATCTTCTTACATGAGTTAGCCGTGCAAGGAATAGAACTTGTGTATCCAAAATGACAATAATGATTTTTGACTTAGGAATTTGTCAAAGGATATGTTTGAAGGGTTTCATGCTTCCTTGTCTTCAACCACCGTAAAGTAGTGACTTGGTGATGTAGAGATTGCTCAAGATGTGTGTGAGTTGCAATCTCATAGATTTAGATCCATCCAAGTACCTACATGAATTAGATAACATGCAAGGGTGCAAATGTATCCAAGATACGTGATTATCATCATAAGAGAAATATTTGGGATTAGCCATAGGCTCATGTCTTGCATGTATCCAAATAGAGTTCCTACTCCAAGTTTGAGGCATCAATGATGTTCAATTCACCTCTCAACCTGCAAAACAATTTCTCATCAAGTGGTTTAGTGAATATATCCGCCAATTGCTTGTTGTTGTGAACATGCTTAAGGTTAATATCACCCTTAGCAACAGGATCTCGAATGAAATGATGACAAACTTCAATGTGCTTAGTTAGAGAGTGTTTCACGGGATTGTGAGCAATCTTGATAGCACTTCCATTGTCACAAAGCAAAGGAACATGTTTCACATATATCCCATAATCTTTAAGAGTTTGGGTCATCAAAAGTAATTGAGCACAACATGAACCGGCGGCAATGTATTCCGCTTCGGCGGTGGATAAGGATACCGAGTTTTGTTTCTTGGAGGTCCAAGACACAAGAGATCTACCAAGAAATTTACAAGTACCCGAATTGGACTTTCTATCAACCTTGTCACCGGCACAGTCCGAGTCGGAGTAGCCAACAAGATTAAAAGAGGCCCTTTTTGGATACCAAATGCCAAAGTTTGGTGTATGTATTAAGTATCTCACTATCCTTTTCATGACCTTAAGATGGCATTCTTTAGGGGCCTCTTGATATCGTGCACACATGCACACACTTAGCATAATATCAGGACGAGAGGCACACATATATAATAATGAACCAATCATAGAGCGGTAAACCTTTTGATCAACGAGTTCACAATCTTTAGTCAAGTCAAGATGTCCACTAGTAGGCATGGGTGTACTCATACCTTTGCATTCTTGCATATTGAACTTCTTGAACAAGTCTTTGGTGTACTTCATTTGAGAGACAAAGGTACCTTCCTTAGTTTGCTTGATTTGCAAACCAAGAAATAACTTGAGTTCACTCATCATAGATATCTCAAACTTCTCCGACATAAGCTTCCCAAACTTCTCACTAAAATGAGGGTTAGCAGATCCAAATATAATATCATCAACATAGATTTGGCACACAAATAATTCTCCGTTAACCCTTTTAGTGTAAAGAGTAGAATCAATCTTTCCAATCTCAGAGCCTTTTTCAATAAGGAACTTGGTCAAGCATTTATACCATGCTCTAGGAGCTTGTTTAAGACCATAAAGAGCTTTGTGAAGTTTGTAAACATGATTGGGTTTCTTAGGATTAACAAATCCGGGAGGTTCTTTAACATAAACTTCCTCCTCAATTTCACCATTAGAAAAGCACTTTTGATGTCCATTTGGTATAATGTGATATCATGGTAATTAGCATAGGCAAGTAAGATGCGAATGGACTCGAGTCTAGCAACGGGGGCATATGTCTCACCATAGTCCATACCTTCGACTTGAGTGTAGCCTTGGGCGACGAGACATGCTTTGTTGCGAACTACTTGTCCATCTTCATCTTGCTTGTTGCGAAATACCCATTTGGTACCGATGATGTTATGGTTGTTGTCGGGATTCTCGACCAATGTCCACACTTGGTTTCTCTCAAAGTTGTGGAGTTCTTCGTGCATGGCGTTTATCCAGTCCGGATCTTCCAATGCTTCTTCAACCTTCATAGATTCAATGCTAGGGATGAATGAATAATGTTCACAAAAAATAGCCAAACGAGATTTAGAGCGAGTGATTCTCCCGGTTTGGATATCATTGTAGATTTGCTCGACGGATGGTCTCTAGCGACTCTTGCTCGAACTCGTGAGAGCTTTTGTATCGATCGGGGTGGAATATCTTCTTCATCATCTTGTTATTCTTCTTGGCCTTCTTCGTTGTTGATGTTGTCGTTCTCTCGTCATGGTGGAGAAGGAGGTTGATGTGGTTCATCTTGGTGTACTTCCTCGTTTTCTTCATCTTGGTGTGTCCCACTTATGGATGCTTCCATATTAACTCTTGGTTCACCCTGTCGTGAGGTAGAAGCTTCCACTTGGACGGACGAGGTACTCTCCTTCACCTCCGTTGGACGAACCTTGCCAATAGACAAGTCTTGGATTGCTTCTGAAGGGTCTTTATCTCCTATATCAATTGGCAATTGCTCTACTTGTGAGCCGTTAGATTCATCAAACTTCACATCTACCGTTTCTTCAACCTTTCGGGTCAAGTAGGAAACCTTTATGAGATTTAGGAGCAAATTTAGAACGACGATGCTTATCAAGAATGTAGCACTTTGAGCCGAATACTCGAAAGTATCCAACTTGGGGTTTGTTACCGGTGAGTAGCTCTTTTGTCGTCTTGCCGAGTAGCTTGTGAAGATACAAGCGATTTGTTGCATGACAAGCTGTCTCAACCGCTTCCACCCAAAAGTGCTTTGGCGTCTTGTACTCATCAAACATCGTTCTTGCCGTTTTGATGAGCGTCTGGTTCTTCCTCTCAACAACTCCATTTTGTTGAGGTGTGTACGTAGCCGAGAACTCATGTGAAATCCATTCTTCATCAAGAAAGGTGTCCACATTGGCGTTCTTGAGCTCCATTCCGTTGTCACTGCGAACCTTCTTGATCTTCACTTCAAATTGATTTTGGGCCTTCCTAGCAAAGTTTTTGAAGATGTTTTGGACCTGTGATTTATCATCGAGAAAGAGCACCCACGTAAATCTTGAAAAATCATCAACTATAACTAGACCAAATGAGTTTCCACTGAGACTTTTGTAAGCGTTGGGATCGAAAAGATCCATGTGAAGTAGCTCGAGCGGTCTCCTTGTGGTCATAATGTTCTTCACGGGGTGGCTTCCTCCAACCTGTTTTCCTGCTTGGCAAGCGCTACAAAGTCTATCCTTATAAAATATGACATCTTTAACACCAAGGATATGATCACCTTTAATAAGCTTGTCAAGGTTTTGCATGCCCACATGACCTAACTGCCTATGCCACAACCAGCCTTTAGAAGATTTAGCAATTAAGCAAGTTCTAGGTTGAGCCTTTTTAGTGAAATCAACAATGTATAGATCACCTTTATGTATACCGGTAAAGACCATTTTATGATTATCTCTACGAAACACTTGGCAATCTACTTTAGTAAATAGGACATTGAAACCAAAGTCAGATAGTCTAGAAACAGAAAGCTAATTATAGCCAAGAGATTCAATGAGCATGACATTTTGTATGGAGCTAGCATGTGAGATGGCCACCTTACCGAGGCCAACCACCTTACCCTTTGAGTTATCACCAAAAGTGACATACTTTCGAGGGCCGTCGTTTTCAGCAAGCTCATGAAACATATCTTTATCTCCGGTCATGTGATCGGTACATCCACTATGAAGGACCCATTCCTTTCCTCCTGCCATGTATCCTCGAAAATTTTCCATAAGACCAAAGTGTCTCATTGCATCATCAAGATCATAGTCACTCTATCATCATCCTCATCATAGTATCCATGTTCAACATCGTCCTGTGGTGGATCAATTCCTAGAGAGGGTAATTCATTAGATAAATGATTTTGACAATGATCATCTTTATGAATTCTAATAGCTTTGGAAATAATATTGCTAATAATTCGAACATCTCCTTTGGCACGCATAAGATTTGTAAGCTCAAATAGACAATCACCAAACTTAGGATCATTGGAATTCATCTTACTCAAGGCAATAGACTTATGAAGAATCTCATCTAGATTTTGCAAGGAATAATTTGGAAATCGTTCCTCAAGAAATCTCCATATAGTGTAGGCACACTTAAGAGTACGCAAGCAACCAATCAAGTTTCTAGGCAAACCTCTAGTGATAAGATTAACAGTTCTAAGATTGCGAATCATGTCAATTGACTCATCAAGGGTAGGATGCATAGGATCAACATGAGGTGCACAAGGGCTAGTAATGTACTTGTTCAAATGATATTTATTAAAAATCACAAGCATCTCATTTTCCACTCATGAAAGTACTCTCCATCAAGTATAGGCACTCCATGTCTAAGACTCCCCAAAGTAGACTCATCCATCTTCCTCCAATGGTGTTTAAACCAAAGCAATGGAGACCAAAGCTCTGATACCAATTGAAAGCATCAAGAATAGGTGTCTAGAGGTAGGGTGATTAGACCCTCAACAAACAAAGTTGGCAGTTTTTAAGTTTTTCAAGTTTAGGTGGAGTTTAAGCACAAGTTTAACCACTCACAATACATATCAAGCAAGCATGCAAAGAGTATCTGAGCAGCAGAAAGTAAAGCATGCAACTTGCAAGAAAGTAAAGGGATGGGATTGGAGTGTGCAAACGCAATTGGAGACACGGATGTTTTTGGCGTCGTTCCGATAGGTGGTGCTATCGTACATCCACGTTGATGGAGACTTCAACCCACAAAGGGTAACGGTTGCGCGAGTCCACATAGGGCTCCACCCACGAAGGGTCCACGAAGAAGCAACCTTGTCTATCCCACCATGGCCATCGCCCACCAAGGACTTGCCTCACTAGGGTAGATCTTCATGAAGTAGGCGATCTCCTTGCCCTTACAAACTCCTTGGTTCAACTCCACAATCGTGTCGGAGGCTCCCAAGTGACACCTAACCAATCTAGGAGACACCAC
The DNA here is from genome assembly GCA_021437245.1 of Aegilops speltoides. Lineage (NCBI taxonomy): Eukaryota > Viridiplantae > Streptophyta > Magnoliopsida > Poales > Poaceae > Aegilops > Aegilops speltoides. The sequence continues at coordinate 479,943,793 of CM038147.1, forward strand.
TCTCCAAAACGTAATAGATGGTGTGTTGATGATGAACTCCTTGCTCTTGTGGTTCAAATAATAGTCTCCCCAACACTCAACTCACTCTCATAGGATTGGATTTGGTGGAAAGATGATCTGAGTGGAAAGCAACTTGGGGAAGGCTAGAGATCAATATTCATATGGTTGGATTGGAATATCTTGGTCTCAACACATGAGTAGGTGGCTCTCTCTCAGAAAATGAGTAGTGGAAGTGTAGGCATGTTCTGATGGCTTTCCTCACGAATGAAGAGAGGGTGGAGGGGTATATATAGCCTCCACCAAAAATCTAACCGTTACACACAATATACCAAACTCGATGGGACCGAATCAGAAAACTCTGTCGGACCGATTCAGTACATAATGTGACCGTTAGGAAATTTCGGTGGGATCGACATGTCAACTCGGTGGGACCGATGTGCTAGCGTTAGGGTAGAACCTCATCTCGGTTTGACCGATTACACAAACTCGGTTGGACCAATTTTGGTAATAAGAAAAACAGAGAGTTGGTCAGGCAAACTCGATGGGACCGATTGCATATCTTGGTGAGACCGAAATTAGTGCACTAGGCAACAGAGAGTTTTCAAGCCCATCTCGGTGGGACCGAGATCCCATCGGTGAGACCGAATTGATTAGGGTTTCTGGTAGTGGCTATGTCAAGTGAACTAGGTGGCGCCGGATAGATCAAGTCGGTGGGGCCGAGTTTGACTTTTGGTTTGGGACATATGTGGATATGAGAAAGTGGCTGAGGGCTTTTGGAGGATATCATTAAGCACTCTGAGCAAGCAAGCCATTAAGAAACACCTCATCCCCTTTTAATAGTATTGTCTTTCCTATAAACTCAATGTGATCTTGGATCACTGAAATAGGAAATGTAGAGTCTTGAGCTTTGAGCTTGAGCCAATCCTTTGTCCTTAGCATCTTGAAGGGGTTCCACGTCCTCTTGTCCATGCCACCACACTATTGGACTTATCTAAAATATACTAGATAAAAGTATTAGTCCAACAAAAGATATGTTGACATTAAATTACCAAAATCACCCAGGGAGCACTTGTTCTTTCAAACCAGTCTCATGAACGCGGTCATGTAATGTTGGTCCGGGCCACTTCATCCAACAATACCGCCGAACCAAAGTAAGACATTGGTGGTAAGTAATATGACTATTATCGCCCACAACTCTTTGTGTTCTACTCGTGCATATAACATCTACGCATAGACCTGGCTCGGATGCCACTGTTTTGGAATGTAGTAATTCAAAAAAAATCCTATGATCACACAAGATCTATCTAGCAGATGCATAGCAACAAGACGGGGGAGTGTATCCATGTACCCTCGTAGACAAAAAGCGGAGGCGTTTGGTAACGCGCTTGATGTAGTCAAATGTCTTCACGATCCAACCGATCCAAGTACCTAACGTACGGCTCCTCCGTGTTCAGCACACGTTCAGCATGATGACGTGCATCGAGATCTTGATCCAGTTGAGGACGAGGGAGAGTTCCGTCAGCACGATGGTCTGGCGACGGTGTTGATGATGTTACCGGCGCAGGGTTTCGCCTAAGCAATACGACGATATGACTAGGTGTTAAACTATGGAGGGGGCACCGCACATGGTTAAGAGATTGTCTGTAGTGCTTTGGGGTGCCCCCCTGCCCCCGTATATAAAGGAAGGAGGAGGTGGAGGCTGGCCAAGGAGGGGCGCGCCTATAGGGGGAATCCAACTAGGATTCCCAATCCTAGTTGGAGTCCCCTTCTTTTTCCTAGAGGGGGGGGGGAAGAGTAGGAGAGGGAGAAGGAAAGAGGGGGGGCGCCGCCCCCTCCAAGTCCAACTCAGACCAGCCAAGGGGGGTGGGCGCGCGGCCACCCTGCATCCCTCTTCTCATTTCCACTAAAGCCCATTAAGGCCCACTACTTTCCCGGGGGGAGGGGTTCTGGTAACCTCCCGGTACTCCAAAAAATGCCCGAACCATTCCAAAACCTTTCCTGTGTCCGAACATAACCTTTCAATATATCAATCTTTATGTCTCGACCATTTGAAGACTCCTCATCATGTCTGTGATCTCATCCGGGACTCTGAACAAGCTTAGGTTATCCAAAATACATAACTCATAATACAAATCGTCATTGAATGTTAAGCGTGCGGACCCTACGGGTTTGAGAACTATGTAGACATGATTGAGACACATCTTTGATCAATAACAAATAGCGGAACTTGGATGCTCATATTGGCTCCTACATATTCTACGAAGATTGAGGGAGTCCTGGACTAGGGGGTGTCCGGATAGCCGGACTATCAATATCCGCCGGACTCCCATACTACGAAGATAGAAGATTGAAGACTCCGGCTCGTGTCCGGAAGGTACTTTCCTTGGCGTGGAAGGCAAGCTTGGCAATACGGATATGTAGATCTCCTACCATTGTAACCAACTCTATGTAACCCTAGCCTCTCCGGTGTCTATATAAGCCGGAGGGCCTTAGTCCGTAGGACGAACATTACATCTCAACAATCATACCATAGGCTAGCTTCTAGGGTTTAGCCTCCTTGATCTCGTGGTAGATCTACTCTTGTACTACCTATATCATCAATATTAATCAAGCGGGACGAGGGTTTTACCTCCATCGAGAGGGCCGAACACAGGTAAAAACATTGTGTCCCTCGTCTCTTGTTACCATCCGCCTAGACGCACAGTTCGGGACCCCCTACCCGAGATCCGCTGGTTTTGACACCGACATTGGTGCTTTCATTGAGAGTTCCTCTGTGTCGTCGCCGATAGAGCGGATGCCTTTACCCGTCTTCAAAGATGGTGTTTTCGCTGGAGGGGCCTTGGCCGCCGGTCAAACAATCCGGCTTGGTGGCTTCCTTATGACCGCCAGCCCGGCCGTCGCTTCGGCAATGACTTCTCAAGTCGTCGGAAGCAATCTTCGCGTCAGCCCTAAAGCTGCCGAACAGTTAGATCCAATCGAGCTCTCGTCTGTTAACGAGCTCTTGGATCGCATCGCCGCTCAGAGTCATAGCGGACTACAATCGATCGGGCTTAAAATCGATCCGAGAGATTAACTCTCCCGGGCTACCCACCACGTTGAAGTGGTAGAGGAACAACTTCGGCAATCCTTTGCGGTGTTGAAAACAATCCGTGTCCGGATTCCCGAACCCTCCATGCGGATTCCCACGGAGGACGGACTCGATCGAGCATCGAACCTAAAATCATGCATCGCTCCGGACTCATTGGATCGTCTCCGAGAAATCGAGCTCCGAATTGGAAGCCCTCGGCCTTTGGGCCCAAAGATGGGCAGGGATCCGGATTTCATCCACCCACCCGCCCGGACATATCGACTATCTCTAATTCGCAAGAGCCTTGAAACAATACATCATTCTTGGGCGATTCCTCTGGTTATGGGCGGGATAAAGGACTGCCGAGAGGAAAAGCATAATCTCAATCTTCGCAATAACTGCACGGACAAGGGAATCTGAACGCCATTGATCGCCGCAAGATTACGCGTTTTACCGATCTGGCGTCCATAATCTGAAAATCTTGTGCGATGGAAAGTTTCCGAAAACTGAAAATCAATTTTGGGATAATCCGCCCCAAACCCATCCATGGAAAAAGGGTGCCTCACAATCAGGCCCCGGATGCAAAAACCAAAAGCAAAAACCCAGCAAGGGAAGCGGAACCATCTTTGGAGGGATGGCTCAATGGACCCTAAACTTCATAATCTGAGGAGCCGTCCCAACACATAGCCTTCGAGCATGTTGGATACTCGGCGGTGGCCAAAAGTGGCGAAGAGCTTCTAGCCGGAAACCACTCCAACAATTCCAGCACGGTATCAACAATCTTGAGACTTTCGCATCAAATAATATGCGAAACGAACAATCCATAAACTCTTGAAGTCTACCAAGTAGCAACAGCAAATCCATGGGCGACACAGCCATCACCTTGGCGCCAGCGACGAGCCCACATCTCGAACCACGAGCCCCACAAGACCGGTACTTAGTCCCATCGTGGGCGGCTTCGTGACAAAAGTCCTCATGGACGGCGGCAGCGGACTAAACCTCATTTACGAGGAAACCCTGCGGAAAATGGAAATCGATTGGAGCCGTATTGAGCGAAGCAGCACAACCTTCAGAGGAATAATCCCTAGCGGAAGCGCTGCACGGAAAAAATAACACTCGATGTGGTGTTGGCTCTCCGGACAATTATAGATCCGAAGAAGTCACGTTCGGTGGCCCGTTCAGCGGGGCTATCACGCCATATTAGGGACGAGAGGCATTCACAATTTTTCAAGCAATACCTCATTACGGGTACATGAAGCTCAAAATGCAGGCCGGCGGAATAATCACTCTCGTCGCTGATCCGGACACAAGCACTCCGCGCGAAAACAAGACAGCCGCACTAGCCCTCGAAGCACTATCCAAGCCTTAGCGGCAGAGGAACTCACCGCCTTGCGCTCTCACGGTAAGCAGGGGCGATGTGGTACTTGATAAAAGATCCAAGTCCACCTCCTTCAAACCAGCAGATGAGATAATTAAATTTCAGGTCCACCCAACGGACCCAACAAAGACGGCCTCCATCGGGGCACAGTTGAACCCCGAAGTGGACGCCACACTACGCGAATTCCTTCGGGAAAATTGGGACATCTTCGCCTGGCACCCTTCGGACATGCCCGGAATCCCTCACAGGTTGGCAGAACACAGCCTAAACATCCTAAAAGGATTTAAGCCAGTCAAACAGGCTCTTCGACGATTTTCCGAGCCAAAAAGATAGGCAATGGAAGAAGAGCTAGCCAAGTTATTGGAAGCCGGATTCATTAGAGATATTAAACATCCGGACTGGCTAGCAAATTTGGTGATGGTACCAAAGAAGAATAAATCCTGGCGTCTTTGTGTCGACTTCAAAGACCTCAATAAGGCTTGCCCAAAGGATCCTTTCCCTCTCCCCCGCATCGATCAAATTATCGATGCCACAGTAGGACACGATTCGTTGTGCTTCCTGGATTCATACTCTGGCTATCATCAAATCAAGATGGCAGAAGCAGATCAAGCCACAACGGCATTCATCACTCCATACGGACCATTCTGCTTCAACACGATGCCCTTCGGACTTAAAAACGTCGGCGCAACATATCAGCACATGATTCAAACATGTCTGGCCACCCAGATCGGCAAAACAGTTAAGGCATACGTAGACGACATAGTCGTCAAAACAAAACACGTCGAAACTTTAGTAGACGATTTGAGGCTCACATTCGACAACCTCAGAGCATATGACATTAAGTTGAATCCAGAAAAATGTGTTTTCGGCGTACCAGCCGAAAAGCTGTTGGGCTTCATTGTATCCGGTAGAGGAATTGAAGCAAATCCGGCCAAAATCCGGGCTCTGTCACAGTTGGATATTCCAAAGGACCTCAAGCAAATACAAAAATTAACAAGATGGGTGGCAGCTTTAAGCCGTTTTATCTCCCGTTTAGGAGAGAAGGCGTTGCCCCTTTATCGCCTCCTAAAGCGCACCGAACACTTCGAGTGGACGGATGCCGCCACTGCAGGACTCAAAGAAATAAAGGCCATACTGGCAACAAATCCGGTCCTGGCTGCGCCCACTCCTGGCGAACCAATGTTGTTATATATCGCAGCCACACATCAAGTTGTAAGTGTTGTCCTCGTCGTCGAACGAGCGACAGAAGGGCATAAATTCCCTCTTCAAAAACCAGTGTATTACGTATCCACTGTGTTAACCCCCTGCAAATCCCGCTACCCGCACTATCAGAAGATAGCATACGCGGTGTTCATGGCGTCTCGGAAGCTCGGCACTACTTTCAAGAGTGTTCGATAACGATGGCCTCTGAAGTACCACTCAATGACATTATAAATAACCGCGACATAGCAGGCGGGATTGCAAAATGGGCCATCGAGCTCTTGCCATTCGACATAACTTACAGACCTCGGCGAGCCATAAAGTCACAAGTTTTGGCTGACTTCGTCGCCGAATGGACGGAAGCCGAACTCCCTAAAGAGTACGGCGCATACTCCAATTGGACTATGCACTTTGACGGTTCCAAAATGTTGGCCGGAAATTTGGCGTCGTCTTGGCGTCCCCACGGAGATATAGTCGAGACGTACTTCAAATAATGTACACGGACTCCAACAACGCGGCGAATACGAGGCCCTATTACATGGTCTCCGGATGGCAGTCTCTATGGGCATTCAACGCCTAGAGGTGCGCGGGGATTCAAACCTTGCAATATCCCAAATAAATGGAGACTTTGACGCGAAGGATCCGAAAATGGCAGCATATCGCAATGCTGTCACGAAAATGTCGGCTCGGTTTGAAGGACTCGAATTCCATCACATAGCCCGAGATAATAACCAAGCGGCCGGCGTCCCGCGCGATCGGTGCGTAAACGTGATGTTGTCCCTCAAATATCTTCTGAAGCGGCTCTTGTGCCATCCGTACTATGGGAAGAGGAGTCCGGTGGCGATAAACCGGAGAAAACCGCACCAATCGGTGATTCAGCAGATGAAATAACACCCTCCGCCCACGATATAATGGCAGTAATCGCCGCGTGGATAGAACCTTTCCTAGCCTATTTACTTAGGCAGGAACTTCGAAGACCAAAATGAGGCCCATTGCATAGTCCGCGATCGAAGGCCTACAAGGTCCATGAGGAGAACTTTATAAGAAAAGTACTACCGAGTCCTTCAAAGGTGTATCTCCGAAGAAGAAGGGCGAAACCTCTGGCGGAAATCCATGCGGACTAGGTGGACACCACGCAGCAGCCCAGGCCCTAGTAGGAAAGGCATTCCAGACAGATTTTATTGGCCGACGGCTCGGGCGCAGACGACAGACTTGGTCCGGCGATCGTCGGTTGTCGACTCTTTGCTAATCGAGCCATATGCCACCTACCGCCCTCAAAACCATACCCATTACGGCCATTCGCGGTGCAGGGGCTTGACATGGTCGGACCCCTTAATGGGGGAACCCACAAGAAAAAGTACCTATTGGTCATGGTGGATAAGTTCACCAAATGGATAGAGGCCAAACCGGTTAAAACGGCAGAGTCCAGACCAGTGATAGACTTTATATCAGAGGTGGTACACCACTACGGAGTCCCCCACAGCATCATCACCGACAACGGCACGAACTTCACGGCCGATGAGGTCAAGTCATGGTGCAAAAATATGGGCATTAAGCTCGACTATGCGTCAGTCTATCACCCTCAAACCAACGGTCAAGTGGAAAGAGCAAATGGTCTAATAATGAGCGGCATTAAACCCAGACTAGTGAGGTCACTTACTAAATCAGACACCCAATGGGTCGAGGAGCTCTACTCCGTACTCTGGGGGCTGCGGACAACGCCTAACCGTACTACCAGATTCACACCATTTTTTATGGTGTACGGCGCAGAGGCAGTCTTGCCCTGCGACATTATTCATGACTCACCTCGAGTGCGCATGTATCAGGAAAGAGAAGCCGAGCTGGATCGGCAGGACAACTTGGACACATTGGAGGAAGAACGTGACGTCGCGAAGGCTCGTTCCGCATTCTATTAGAAGCAGGCCCGAAGATATCAAAGCAGAGAAGTACGGGCCAAAACTTACAACGTTGGCGAACTAGTTCTACGCCTGTCGGACAAGAAAAAGGACAAGCTCAAGCCCAGATGGGAAGGCCCCTTCATCATTGATCAAATCTTGACCGCGGAGCATACCGTCTCATTTAAATCGTCGGACAACCGACTCGAGCCAAACCCATGGAACGCAGCCCGACTCCGACGATTCTATGCCTAGCGCCGGACTAAGAGTTCGTCACCTTCCCCCGTCCAACATTTTATATTTCGGCTGTCTTTTGTTTCTCTTTTTACCCTTTTACCTTATAAGCCCTTTGGGGCCTATTTTCGCATTTTTTGCATACATACGATGTGCCATCCGCACTCGTTATCCCTGGAGACTTCTTTTACAGAAGCTCAATGGGTTTTATACCCAACACATGTGTCACGCTTCCACATGTACCTTTTACTCGCCATTATATGCATCGATATGACTTAAGTTTTGGCCAAGCTGGGTTGCCTGGCTCCTGTGCTTACCCCTACGTTCCCGATTGTTTGGCTAGGCGGTAAAGGAGCACCTCTGCGATTATTCTTGCCGGTCGACCGGATGTGTACCTCGGTGGGTGAAGCCGAAAGCTAAGCGTTCTTAAGGGAATATTGGTCGGTGATTTAAAAGATGACTTTTACCTATTTTTTCCCATCTGCCCCGGATGTTTTACTTCTCTCTTGGCAGTCCGGACATGCACTTTAGGGCATGCCTCCCAAATAAAGGAACCCTTAACGGAACTATTCTCCCTGGAAGATGTTTCTTACTAACCATGTAATATAACATAACTAGTTGGGCACTTGTCTAATAAAGCACTAATGACCCCTACGCCTAGTCTCCATGCATACCACGGTTATTTCTTAACCAAAAAGGTATTCGGACACACTCCGGACTCTAGGGTCCCGAGGTCGAAGAGAAAAGGTCGGCAACGACAAACGATCTACAATCCGGCTAGAAGGCATTTCACATGTCATTTTTAAAGGATAACATACATTGTCAAGTTTATTGATTGTATTCTTCCTCAATCCCGTCTAACAGGCTGTCTAGTTTACAGTCCCATTGGGAAAATTTAGCAGCCAGTTCTACCTGGCTGTACACTAAACTCACAGGGATCTCCTTCCCGTCGGGCCCCACCGGTCCAATTTCGGCCATATGGTTGGGATCCGCCTTCTTGTACCGCGTCTTCACCATGGCCCAAGCCTCCCTGGCACCTTGACGGCAAGCCGAAACCTTCCACAAATGGAAGCGTTGCCGCACTCCCTGCAGCTTCTCTGCAAGCTCCTCGAGGCCCTCGGGCGGAGCGAGGGATGGCCATAAAGCCTGTACGGCGCCACTCATTGCCTGCCGAACTCGTTCGAACAGCTGCAACAGTTCGGGAAGTTGATCACCCATTGATACGGGCATCTCCTCCGCAGGATGGCCCGTGAGTATACCTACAAGACATATTATGTCAAATCGCTTCCTCGCCGAACTCCTCTTCCTTAGAGAGCTCGCTCAAGCACTTACTATAGATGCCGCGACGAAGCCGTTGATTCTCCTTAACGGAGCCGGACAGCTCGGCCTGTGCGCCTTTCAGCTCTTCTCCGAGCTTGGCGTTGGCATCTTGGAGCTTGTTCCTTTCCTGCTGAACTCTGTTCAAGCACACTCGCCGACCTTTAGTGGCCAGATGTCTTGCCTGTCCGGATCTTGTTGGCGGCACCTCTGATGTCGTTATTAGACTCACGCGCATGCCGCACAACGCTTATATTAATTTATACAAATGTGTTACCAGGAGGGGTCTTCCGTCTCCTCCTGCGGCAGCAAGTGCAGCCCCAAGTTGGGCCTTGCAATCTTGCAGCTCCCGAGACAGTTGGGCGTCCTTCTCGTTAAGAGCCTGAAATTTCAAATGATCCTTAAATCAGTTAACATAACTAATTTAAGTCTCGGGGGCTACTGGTGTGTACAACCATTAAAATTCCCTTACCCGTATGTCTTTAACATCTTGCTCCGTGGCCTGGTAAAACCATTTTGAGTAGCACGAGATCGCGTCCCTGCATTAAAGGCATCCAATGCCTCAGGGAAAAGCACGCCTCTTGAAAAACTGTCGTGGCGTCTATGATTCATAGCGCTCTCCACCTCGACTTTGTGGCGACAGTCTATCGGTATCCTCCGTTGGAGTAGGATCCGGTTCGCGTCTTGCGCTTGCCTCCCTCCGATCCGGTCTTGGAGCACGGCTGGTGTTGGTTGGGTCGGCAATTCTCGTGCTCGCAGATTTGGCGAGCCCTTTTCTCCTATAAAGATCATGAGCACTTAGAAAGTTTCCTCGGAACGTTGCTCAAAAAGATCAAACACGAGCTATACCTCTGCGGCGACGTTTCCGCCCGCATGGCGCTCCTTTTCCTCCTGCTAGTTCGGACTGACCCCTGTAGGTCGGCCGCCGCAGGCTCGGCTCCCTGTCGTAATGGCGCTTCCTGCAAGATACCATCGTTCGCGAAGGTCAGAAATAGGCAAGGATAATATAACGGTGTCCGGACTTCGGTTTTGGTCACCTGGGATGCCGAACTTAGCCCGGGGTAGTCCGCCGTAATGGCGACCAACGCATCATCAATGCTGAGCTGGTGATACACCCCGTCGATTAGCTCCACCCCGATGTCCGGATCCTCTTCGGAGGCCGGACCTAGGGATCCTTCCGGATCCTCGGGTTGTGGAGCAGGACTCACCATGTCTTCCACAGTCCGGCGCAGACCCTGCGCCGAAGACGTAATGTAAGAAGCTTAAACTTCGAAGATACGGGAAAAGGCCCTTTGAGGTGTTCGCTTACCCATCCTCTGGGGTTGATCATGGAAAACCCCTCCACAGGGTTCGGGCGAAGGAAGTCCTCCTTCTCCCCCTTGTACAGACCGGACAGGATCTTCACTAGATCCTCGGTCGAACTCGGCCCTTTGCGGCCGTGCCGGGTGGCATCGTCCTCCCCATTAAAATCCCACATGGGGTGGCCTCTGTATTGCAGCGGCTGCACCCCCCACTTGATGCATGTCGCCATGACTCCAATCATGGTTAAGCCGGAATGAGCCATTAATCTTATCCGGCCCATCAAGTAATGGACGCTCTTGTCTTCCTCCAAACGGGGCTCCGGGGGCGCCAACTGAGGCGTTTCTTCAAGGGAGCAGCATCAAACTCCGGGAGGCCAATCCGGACTGGGTCGGGCAATGGAGCATCTACTACATAAAACCACTCCGAGGGCCAGTCTTCGGACGCCCTCTTGGGGGTGCCGGATAGGTATCCGGTCCCGGCGATGCGCCATATTTCGGCGCCGCCCACTTGATATATGGACCCCTGGTGAGAGCGGGTGCGAGGCGAACAACCTCTTCCACAATGCGAAATGGGGCGTGATGCCCGGGAATAGCTCATAAGAGCTCGTAGCCCGCGATATGCAGCCTGAGGCGGGCGTGAGGTGGTGGATCTAGAGTCCGTAGAACTTCAGGAGCCCGCGGAGGAATGGATGTATTGGAAATCCGAGCCCCCTTATCAGATAGGGGACGGAACACACCCGCTCCCCCTTGTTAGGGCTTGGGGTGTCCTCCGCCTACCTCCCACCTCGATAAGTAACCAGTCCGGCTCAGACTGGAACCATGAAGGCCGGGGGAAGAAATCCCTCCGTTTGGAGCTTTACTAGCTCATTGTGCGAAATAGAGCACCTCCTCCAATCCCCCGGCGATGGGCTAGGAGCGCGTGAGGAAGAGCCGCGTTGACGATCCATGGTGGAATGGATTTCAGGGTCATAGGCGCTTCGATGGAGTATACGCGGGAGGAAGACGGTGCGGTTTGGATCTGGATCCCTGCCCCTTTTATAGGCAGGCGACCCGCACAATTAGGGGGTGAAATGTAAAAGACACCCTGGCTTTTCGCATTCGTGCGACGCGTGGAAGAGGGCCATAATTTGGCGTAGAAGCCGAGGAGCACAGTATGCAAAGAGAAGCCGGACACTATTCGGCAGGTACATGGGATTTGAAAGGAGAACCCGCCTTGCAACGCCGAAGACTACAAGCACGCTGGACTTATCGTCATTGAAGCCTGGTTCGGGGGCTACTGAGGGAGTCCTGGACTAGGGGGTGTCCGGATAGCCGGACTATCAATATCCGCCGGACTCCCATACTACGAAGATAGAAGATTGAAGACTCCGGCTCGTGTCCGGAAGGTACTTTCCTTGGCGTGGAAGGCAAGCTTGGCAATACGGATATGTAGATCTCCTACCATTGTAACCGACTCTGTGTAACCCTAGCCTCTCCGGTGTCTATATAAACCGGAGGGCCTTAGTCCGTGGGGCGAACATTACATCTCAACAATCATACCATAGGCTAGCTTCTAGGGTTTAGCCTCCTTGATCTCGTGGTAGATCTACTCTTGTACTACCCATATCATCAATATTAATCAAGCGGGGCGTAGGGTTTTACCTCCATCGAGAGGGCCGAACACAGGTAAAAACATTGTGTCCCTCGTCTCTTGTTACCATCCGCCTAGACGCACATTCGGGACCCCCTACCTGAGATCCGCCGGTTTTGACACCGACAAAGATCTTTATCGGTCAAACCGCATAACAACATGCGTTGTTCCCTTTGTCATCGGTATGTTACTTGCCCAAGATTCGATCATCGGTATCATCATACCTAGTTCAATAGCGTTACCGGCAAGTCTCTTTACTCATTCCGTAATGCTTCATCCCGCAACTAACTCATTAGTCACATTGCTTGCAAGGCTTATAGCGATGAGCATTACCGAGAGGGCCCAGAGATACCTCTCTAATACACAGAGTGGGAAATCCTAATCTCGATCTATGCCAACCCAACAAACACCTTCAGAGACACCTGTAGAGCATCTTTATAATCACCTTGTTACGTTGTGATGTTTGATAGCACACAAGGTGTTCCTCCGGTATTCGGGAGTTGCATAATCTCATAGTCTGAGGAACATGTATAAGTCATGAAGGAAGCAGTAGCAATGAAACTGTAACGATCATAATGCTAAGCTAATGGATGGGTCATGTCCATCACATCATTCTCCTAATGATGTGATCTAGTTCATCAAATGACAACACATGTCTATGGTTAGGAAACACAACCATGTTTGATTAACGAGCTAGTCTAGTAGAGGCATACTAGGGACACTATGTTTTGTCTATGTATTCACACATGTACAAAGTTTCCGGTTAATACAATTCTAGCATAAATAATAAACATTTATCATGATATAAGGAAATATAAATAACAACTTTATTATTTCCTCTAGGGCATATTTCCTTCATCATCATCATCATCTACAGTGCACATCATCATCAATAGTGCACCACCATCATCCATAGTGCCATTGTCCCATGTGCGTCTGTTGATAAAAGACCCCAGGGGCTCTCCTCACATCGTCATGCTCGCGGACGCTCGTTCCTGCCTCTCTCCTCCAGACACTGACATCCCGGCCCCACGGCCATGTAACTTCAGCATTGTAACCCTTGGGGTTGACCTATAAACCCCCCCAGGAGACCTCCATGCACGGGGCAACTGTCAGTAGAATACACACACATACAAGGAGAAGGAGCAGCCTATGCACTAGTCTGCCTTCCTTCCTCCCCAAAACAGCTCTAGAAGCAAGCTTGTACCATCCACATATAAACCACTCTCAGCAGGACTACGGGTGTTATCTCTCCGGAGAGCCCCGAACCTGGGTATGTCTTGCGTCCCTCGCTCGCTCATGTCGACCTCGCCTCTGGAGCCCACCGGTGCCCTCGAGCCTATCCCTCTCTTTAGTCATCCCTTGGTATCTGCCGTGCGCCCACCCTGACACCATACCAGCAACGGATCTTCTTCACCACCGTAATATGTCCACGGTGAGAACATGTGGTCTATGTGGTAATGAAGATTCCTGGCAACACTCGCTCTTACATTGCCATGTTGCACGCTGTGTTTGGGCACTGCATGACCATGACATGGTTGAGGCTATAAATAGTATTACAGAGCCTTATGCTAAAAGATGGGTCTTAGCGGTCATGGACACCATCCCTTCGAGTGAGTTCACCCAAGTTCTTATCACTCTTTGGGCAATCTAGTTTGTTAGGAGGGAAGCACTGCATGAAAAATGAAATCCAGAGCCTGCAGGCCACACATGCATTCATCATGAAATATCTACATGAGCTAGAGGCATGCAAGACGAAACCGATTGTTGCACCTCCAAATGTAGCACCAAACAGAAGCCGCTCGGGTATTCCCCCTCCTCAGGACTCGCCAAGATGAGAGTAGATGGTGACGTCGCAAGGGTTGTCGTCGAAGGATCCGTCAATGCGGTCTGCAGGTATTCGCAAGGGCACTTTTTAGGCTCTTCATCCATGAGGATACCAGGGGTGGCAGATCTGGCCACGCTCGAGGCTGCGGCATGCCGGGAGGCGATGGCTTTGTGTAGCGACCAGACCTCAAATAGTCTAGTCTCTGTGGATCAGTGTCATCCCTGGATCGGTAATGCTGGCACGCACAGTACTTGAGGATTTATAACAGAGTTTCAATCACACACTTATTACATCGAATGTGTCAAAAGAGAGCTTATTACAATAATATGGCTTAAGGCCATCTAAAATCGATAACAGCAGAAGGCTTGGAAGATAAAGTGAGTCCATCAACTCCAACGACATAGCTGAGTGAAAGACAACTACCTATGGCACCTTACTCGTCGTCTGAAAAGTGTACAACATGAAATGTTGCAGCCCGAAATGGGTCAGCACATGGAATATGCTGGCAATGTAACACATAGAGTAATGAACAGAATAATGGCTACCACTACATGCATATATGGCTGGTGGAAAGCTCTATGGTTAAATTTTTGCATAAAGCCAATTTTTCCCTACAACAAAGGAATAAATTTTATTTAACTGTCATGGTGCTTGTTAAACATTGAGAAGGTTCCTCCAACTCAATCACAATTAAGCATCATCATTAACCCAATCAAATTAGTTTAGAGTGATGAGATCAACATGATAATCCAAGAATCCAGATACTCAAGATGTCCATAACGGGGACATGGCTAACCATGATTAGTTTATACACTCTGCAGAGGTTTGCGCACTTTTCCCCACAAGACTCGAACACATCCATGGTCGAAGATTCGAGACACAGTCTTTCTGAAGAATTAACTCTCTACTCTGGGTAGACAGTACCACCTACAACCCACTACATCTGCTAGTCTACCTCTTTAAGAGCTTCACGCAACTTACTCAGCTATGCCAGAGCCCCTATTGGCTTGTGGCAGCACACGGAAGTTTCTAGCATGAATTATCTTATGATCCCTTTGATCTTGGGTGGCGGACCGTAGGATGATCACGCGGGTACTCCTGGTTATCCTAGGACAACACTAGATTCTCCAGGTACCCTGACAACCACTGGGTACTCCATGGTGCCTTCAAGCAATCCACCCAGATGTGTATTTAAGTAGCCACCTTAAATCAACCATTAATTAACAATACTGACATCTGTCATGGATACACTCACCCAAACCACGTCTACGAGCATAGCATAGCAATATAAGCATAACTTGGAAGTAACTCCCAAAGGTTTGATAACAAAATAGGTCAATAGGTTCTACCTCAACATCTACTTCCCAAACCCACATGTTAATCAGATCCTAACCATGCAATGTTTGAGGGTTGATCTAATGCATAGAAACTGGGTAGTAAAGAGGTATGATCAAAGTGTTACTTGCCTTGCTGATGATCCGCAAAACCTAGAAACTCGTAGTAGCACGCTTCGCACTCCGGGTACTCTATCGCAAACAAACAAAGTACACAATAAGCACTCAACTAGAAGCACGGGTAAAACTCAAATAAGAGATCTAACCAGAAAGTTCAATTGAAGAACTCTGGTCTGCAAAAATAATCAAAACAAACGGGGCAACGAAACTCAAACTGCGAAAGAAACAAGATCCGTTTACTAATCTGGACTAAAGTCAAATTTTACAGTACCAAAATTTTGTTCAAGTTGACAAAACAGAAAGAGGGCTTCGAGAGGAAGATCTAGGCACTTGAATCACCTGATTCTGATAAACGAGCGAAAAGATAAACTAAAACGAAGATCAGGGCAGAAATCGCGATCGAAAATAATCGCGGAAAAACCCTGGAAAAAGAAAAACTGATGAACAAGCTAACGAACGAACGTTCGCTGTCTGCGGCTAACAGGCGAATAGCGTTCGTTAAAATGAATGTACGGACGCACGTCCGCTATTTAACTAAACCGAAAAAAACAAACTGATCTAACAGAAAAACCGGATCTAGGGTTTTCTAAAAAACCGGCGGCTACCTCGGCGAACGTGACAGCAGCGGTGGCGGTTACTCCGGCGGCGGCGGTGGGGAAACGAGGGGCGGCGGGGGTGGCGCTCGGGACGGGCGGCAGCGGCGAACGACGGCGACGACGACGGGCGGTGGCCGGCGGCAATGATGGCGGCGGCGACGTTGGCGGCTAGGGTTTGCAGGGCGGGGCGGCTTGGGATGGGGCGGCTTGGGCCTCCCGGCTTATAAAGGCCGGCCGGGTCGGAGTCCTAGTCGGACACGGCCCGGTAGGTCGGTTGACTTTTTTTAAAATTATTCAGACGCGCAGAAAAACAAATAAAAGTAATACTAAATGGACTCCAAAAATCCTGAAATAAATTTTCCCTGTCCTCAAAAAATATAGCGGACAAAGTGAACATTTATTTGGGCCTCTAATGCAATTTTAAAAACTGCACTTTTTTCTATTTCATATAAAATAGCAATAAAACTCTGAATAAAATACTTATTTGATTTTAATATTTTTCCTCCAATATTTCTTTATTTTGGAGAAGTCATTTTATCCTCTCTTTTATTTTTATATTGGAAATATTCAAAGAGAAAAATAATTAAAACCAAATGATCCCCTCTTCAAAATTTGAGAAAACTCAAATATGAAAATAACGAAATCCCCAACTCTCTCCGTGGGTCCTTGAGTTGCTTAGAATTTCTAGGATCAACCAAAAATGCAATAAAATATGATACACAATGATGATCTAATGTATAACTTTCCAAATTGAAAATTTGGAATGTTACAAACCTACCTCCTTAAGATGAATCTCGCCCTCGAGATTCGGTTTGGCTAGAAAATAGGTGCGGGTGGTCTTTCCGTAGGTCTTCCTCTCGTTCCCAGGTGGCTTCATCCTTGGTATGGTGGCTCCACTGAACTTTGTAGAACTTGATAACCTTGTTGTGTGTGACTCGGCTGGCAAACTCGAGAATCTTCACTGGTTTCTCCTCGTAGGTCAAATTGCTATCCAAATTAATCGCTTCCAGTGGCACTGTATCCCTTAGAGGAATATCGGCCATCTCTGTCTGGTACTTCTTCAACTAGGAAACGTGGAACACATCATGAACTCCTGACAATCCTTCTAGCAACTCCAACTTGTAAGCAACCTCTCCCATACGCTCCAAAACTTTGTATGGTCCCACAAAACGTGGTGCTAACTTCCCCTTAACTCCAAAATGCTTAACTCCTCGAAGTGGGGACACACGAAGATACACTTTGTCTCCGACTTTGTAAACTGTCTCCTTGCGTTTAGAATCCGCATAGCTCTTCTGCCTAGACTGGGCTACCTTGAGTCTATCACGAATTAACTTAACCTTCTCTTCAGACTCCTTAATCAAATCTGGTCCAAACAACTGACGGTCTCCAACTTCATCCCATAACAATGGTGTTCTGCACCTTCTTCCGTACAAACCTTCGAAAGGGGCCATCTTCAAACTGTCTTGATAGCTGTTGTTGTAAGAGAACTCTGCATATGGCAAATTGTCGTCCCAACTAGATCCATAATCTAGCGCACAAGCTCTCAACATGTCCTCCAGAATCTGATTGACTCTCTCGGTCTATCCATCTGTCTGTGGACGAAAGGCGGTACTAAACTCTAGCCTG
This sequence comes from Aegilops speltoides, assembly GCA_021437245.1. Lineage (NCBI taxonomy): Eukaryota > Viridiplantae > Streptophyta > Magnoliopsida > Poales > Poaceae > Aegilops > Aegilops speltoides. Next base: position 479,961,319 of record CM038147.1, read on the forward strand.
GTACCCAAAGTTTCATGCAACTGATTCCAGAACTTTAAGGTAAACTGGGTTCCTCTATCTGATACAATGGTCCTCCGAACTCCATGCAGACATACGATCCTGATATCGTATAACTTTGCCAACTTAGCACTGGTGTAAGTGGTCTTCACTGGGATGAAATGGGCTACCTTCATCAAATGATCGACTACAACCCATATCAAGTCATGGCCTAAACGAGTCATGGGCAATCCCGTGATAAAATCCATGCCTAACTTATCCCACTTCCATTCGAGTATTGGCAACGGCTGTAACAATCATGCTGGCTTCTGATGCTCTGCATTTACTCTGACATACATCATATACTGCTACATACTCCGCAATATCTTTCTTCATTCCGGTCCACCAAAAACTGTCCTTCAAATCCAGATACATCTTGGTATTTCCTGGGTGAATCGAATACGGCGAATCATGGGCCTCCTGCAGAATCAACTTCCTGATCTTGGGGTCATTAGGCACATATACGCGGTCCTCAAACCATAAGGTATCATGCTCATCCTCATGAAATCCTTTAGCCTTTCCTTTGCTCATCCTTTCCTTTATCTCGGCAATCTCCTTGTCCGTCTTTTGATCTTCTCTGATCTTATCCATCAAGGTAGACTGAATTTCCAACGTTGCTACATAGCCTCTCGAAACTATCTCCAAACATAGCTCGCAAAGATCCTCTGCTAACTCCTTGGGTAATCCTCCGGTCATGAGTGTATTGACATGACTCTTGCGACTCAACGCATCGGCCACTACGTTAGCCTTTCCGGGATGATAGTGCAACTTCATATCATAATCCTTGATGAGCTCCAAGCATCTCCTCTGCCTGAGATTCAACTCCTTCTATGTGAAGATATACTTCAAACTCTTGTGAACCGTGTACACCTCACAATGATTTCCGATGAGAAAATGTCTCCATGTATTCAACACATGCACTATGGCTGCTAACTCCAAATTGTGTGTAGCATAATTCAACTAATGGGGTTTAAGCTGTCGTGAGGCATATGAAACAACTCTTCCCTCCTGCATCAACACTGCTCCAAGTCATTGATGAGAAGTGTCGCAATACACTTGATAATCCTTGTGTTGATCTAGAAGAATCAACACTGTGGATGTAACCAAGCGTTTCTTCAACTCCTAAAAACTGGCCTCACATTCCTGAGTCCATTTGAATTTGGTGTCCTTCTTCAACAACTCTGTCATGGGCTTTGCAATCTTAGAGAAATTCTCAATGAACCTCCTGTAGTATCCTGCGAGTCCAAGAAAACTCTAGACCTCTCCAACTGACGTGGGTGCTTCCCAATCTGTCATAGTGACAACCTTGGTGGGGTCTACTGCTATTCCTTCTCTGGACATAACATGTTCGAGGAATCCAACTTCCTTCAATCAAAACTCACACTTGCTGAACTTGGCATATAACTGATGTTTTCTAACCTTCCCAAGTACTAAACGCAAATGCTCCTTATGCTCCTCTTTATTCTTCGAGTAGACAAGAATATCATCGATGAACACTACGACGAACTTATCCAAAAACTCCATAAACACCTTGTTCATCATATTCATGAAATATGCAGGCGCGTTAGTCAAACCAAATGACATAATGGTATACTCATATAGCCCGTACCTTGTGGTAAAAGTTGTCTTAGGTATATCCTGCTCTCGAACCTTCAGCTGATGGTATCCTGATCGCAGATCGATCTTGAAAAATACTTTAGCTCCTTGCAACTGGTCAAACAAATCATTGATCATTGGCAGTGGGTACTTGTTTTTGATCGTCACTTCATTCAATCCACGATAATCAACAACCATCCTCAATGATCCATCCTTCTTCTCCACTAGAAGCACTGGTGATCCCCAAGGTGATGAACTTGGGCGAATATAGCCTTTATCCAGTAACTCCTTAATCTGCTTCTTAATTTCTTCCAAATCCTTTGCGGGCATCTGATACGGTCTCTTAGATATTGGCCCTGTGCCTGGAAAAAGCTCAATCAGAAACTCAATGTCTCTATCCGGTGGCATGCCTGGCAACTCCTCTGGATATACATCAGGGAAATCCTTCACCATTGGTACTTCCTCCTGTACAACTCCTGATAAGGAATTCACTTGAGTCCTCTTTGGCATATGCCGGGATACATACTTAATCCTTCTTCCTTTTGGGGTGGTGAGAAAAATTGACTTACTGGCGCAGTCAATGTTCCCTCCATACTTTGACAACCAATCCATGCCTAATATTACATCCAGTCCTTGTGACTCCAATACTACTAGGTCTGAGGGGAACTCGTAGTTACCAATCCTTAATGGCAACCGATCACACCATAGGCTAGCCATATACTCTGCTCCTGGTGAGGTTACTAACATGGGTGACCTAAGGGCTTGGGTTGGCAGGTTATACTTATCCACAACTCCCCTTGATATATATGAATGCGATGCAACAATATCAAAAAGAATGATTGCAGTAAATGACTTAACCAAAAACTTACCTATTACTGCATCGGGTTGCGCTTCAACCTCCTCCACGCTAACGTGGTTCACTTGTCCCTTGTTGAAAGGGTTGGGCTTCTTCCCAGAGCTTCCATTGCCATTTCCATTCTTTGATTCAGAACACTCCGTGGCGTAATGTCCATTCTTCCTGCACTTGAAACAAGTAATGTGATTTAGATACTTCTTGGCGGGCGTTGCTGGGTTGGAACGGTTCTGGCCGTTGCTTCCTCCCTTCGCATTCCCATTCTTGGGGCCACTATGGTTATGTGAACTCCCTCCATTGGAATTATGGCCTCCATGGTTATTGTGAATGTGTCCTCCCGAGTTTGGGGTAAAACAGGGCCTCTGCTGAGCTCCTGAATTGTACTTCCCTTGTCCATACTTCCTATTGCGGTTGTCTATCTGCTGCTACTTCCCTTCAATCATGAGAGCTCTATCTACCAACTCCTAGTAGTTGTTGAATTTTGCCACCATCAACTGCATGCTCAGCTCATCATTCAGTCCTTCCAGAAACTTCTCCTGCTTAGCGGCATCTGTAGCAATGTCATCTAGGGCATAACATGCAAACTTACTAAAATCATCCACATACTAGCCCACCGTGCGTCCTCCTTGGCGCAAATTGTGAAACTCGCGCTTCTTCATGGGCATAGCTCCTGCTGAAACATGGGCAGTGTGGAAAGCCTGCTGGACAGTGTTGATGGGCTAAGTGGCTATGAAATTCTCCCACCAGGATGTTGCGGGTCCATCAAGCTGATGTGCGGCAAAACGCACTCTCTCCGCATCTGTGCATCCTGTAGTGGTCAGCTCCCTTCCAATCTTGCGGAGCCAATCATCTGCAACAATCGGATCAGTGCTACTAGAGAACACCGGCGGATTCAGCCTTAGAAAACGGGCTAAGTGGTCAACATGTCGTGGTGGTGGTGGGTTATTGTTGTTGTTCCCCTGGTTCTGATTCTGGACTAGTAGCTGCAACAGGGTATTCTACTGCTGGATCAACTGAGTGAGCTCCGGTGGGAAAGCAAATCCATTGTCGCGTCTCGGAGGCATCTGATGGGTTTAGAAAAGGTGAGAAAATAGAATAGAATGAGGTATAGAGGGAAAACCCTACCCATATGCACATCAGACAAACACAATCATATCACTTCAATCAATTCAAACAAGGGCATACAATCGGTCTAAATATCGTTATAAAAGTGCTCGGACTATACTATATACATGGGGAAATACTACTACTGCTATGGTGGTCGACTAGAAGTTTTAATCGGTGGAAGACTCCATGATATCTGCTCCAGCTTCATCAACATAGTCATCATCACTATCGTCGGGGTCCGAGTCGGTGTCATCGATGATGATGTAGTCCTCCGAACGAATGGGATCATCGTCATCTCCTCCTGGTGCAGGGTCTCCCATGAATACTCCTAGCTTCCTCATCAAATCTTCATTCTTCTCCACGAGTATCGTCATTTCCTACTCATATCCATCGCCTGTAGACTTGAGTTCCTCCTCCAGCTCCATGATCCTGGTATTTCCTTCTTCAGATCTATCATGCCTGCTCACATCTGGTTCTCCTGGCGTCGAATGTGCTGGTTTAACTCTTGGATGAAAGCTGCAATGGACCTATCCCTCCTGGTGCTGATCATCTCCCATTGCTCATCTCGACGCCCACAAATCTGGTAGATAGTATCCTTGAGATCCTTGTGGTAAACTTCTCCAATGCGTCCCATGGTGATGTGCGATGCCATGCTCTTTCCTAGACTCCAGGTTGGTGCATCAAAGGAAAACTCTATGGGCTCAGTGACTGGCATGAACTCGAATCATCCAACGCTCCTCTTCAAGTAAACTGGCGATGTAGGTCCCGGTGAAGCTTGGTATTCCGATGTTCAGGTACCTAGTAACTTCCTTCAAGTGTCGTCCAAAAGGAGTGTCTTCATCCGGTTGTGTAAACTTGTTCCTTGCATCCGCCATCCTATAGAGTAGAAAGGAGGAGAGAAGTCAGAAAATGAGAAGAGAGTAGTGACCTATGGTTTTAGCTTAGTGGTCGTGTCCTACAGTCAACCTAGCTCTGATACCATCTTGTAGCGACCAGACCTCAAACAGTCTAGTCTCTGTGCATCAGTGTCATCCCTGGATCGGTAATGCTGACACGCACAGCACTTGAGGATTTATAACAGAGTTTCAATCACACACTTATTACATCGAATGTCTCAAAAGAGAGCTTATTACAATAATATGGCATAAGGACATTTTAAATCGATAACAGCGGAAGGCTTGGAAGATAAAGTGAGTTCATCAACTCCAACGGCATAGATGAGTGAAAGACAACGACCTATGGCACCTTAATCGTCGTCTGAAAAGTCTGCAACATGAAATGTTGCAGCCCGAAACGAGTCAGCACATAGAATATGCTGGCAATGTAACGCATAGAGTAATGAACAGAATAATGGCTACCACTACATGCATATATGGCTGGTGGAAAGCTCTATGGTTACAGTTTTGCATAAAGCCAATTTTTCCCTACAACAAAGGAATAAATTTTATTTAACTATCATGATGGTTGTTAAACATTGAGAAGGTTCTTCCAACTCAATCCCAATTAAGCATCATCATTAACCCAATCAAATTAGTTTAGAGTGATGAGATCAACATGATAATCCAAGAATCCAGATACTCAAGATGTCCATAACTGGGGACACGGCTAACCATGATTAGTTTATACACTCTGCAGAGGTTTGCGCACTTTTCCCCACAAGACTCGAACACATCCATGGTCGGAGATACGAGACACGGTCTTTCTGAAGCATTCACTCTCTACTCTGGGTAGACAGTACCATCTACAACCCACTACATCTGCTAGTCTACCTCTTCAAGAGCTTCACGCAACTTAGTTAGCTATGCCAGAGCCCATATTGGCTTTTGGCTGCACACGGAAGTTTCTAGCATGAATTATCTTATGATCCCTTTGAACCTGGGTGGCGGACCCTAGGATGATCACACGGGTACTCCGGGATATCCTACGACAACACTAGATTCTCCAGGTGTCCTGACAACCACTGGGAACACCAGGGTGTCTTCAAGCAATCCACATAGATGTATATTTAAGTAGCCACCTTAAATCAACCATTAATTAACAATACTCACATCTGTCATGGATACACTCACCCAAACCATGTCTATGAGCATAGCATAGCAATATAAGCATAACATAGAAGTAACTCCCAAAGGTTTGATAATAAAACAGGGCAATATGTTCTACCTCATCATCTACTTCCCAAACCCACATGTTAATCAGATCCTAACCATGCAATGTTTGAGGGTTGATCTAATGCATTAAAACTGGGTAGTAAAGAGGTATGATCAAAGTGTTACTTGTCTTGCTGATGATCCGCAAAACCTAGAGACTCATAGTAGCACGCTTCGCACTCCGGGTACTCTATCGCAAACAAAAAAAGCACACAATAAGCACTCAACTAGAAGCACGAGTAAAACTCGAATAAGATATCTAACCAGAAAGTTCAACTGAAGTACTCCGGTTTGCAAAAAGAATCAAAACAAACGGGGCAACGAAACTCAAACTGCGAAAGAAACAAGATCCGTTTACTAACCTGGACTAAAGTCAAATTTTACAGTACCAAAATCTTGTTCAAGTTGATTAAACAGAAAGGGGGCTTCGAGACGAAGATGTAGGCGCATGAATCGCCTGATTCCAATAAACAAGCGAAAAGATAAACTAAAACGAAGATCAGGGCAGAAATCGCGATCGAAAATAATCGCAGAAAACCCTGGAAAAAGAAAAACTGACGAACAGGCTAACGAAAGAGAGTTCGCTGTCTGCGGCTAACGGACGAACAGCGTTTGTTAAAACGAACGAACGAACGAACGTCCGCTATTTACCTAAACCGAAAAAACGAACCGATCTAACAGAAAAAACCGGATCTAGGGATTCTAAAAAACCGGCGGCTACCTCGGCGATCGTGACAGCGGCGGCAGCGGTGGGGCGATGGCGGGCGGCGGCGGGCGGACGGGCGGCGGCGGCAAAGAACGGTAGCGACGACGGTAGCGACGAAGCGGCGGCGGCGGCGCTGGCGGCTAGGGTTTGCGGGGCGGGCCGGCTTGGGCTGGGGCGGCTCGGGCCTCCCGGCTTATAAAGGCCGGCCGGGTCAGAGACCTAGTCGAACACGGCCCGGTAGGTCGGTTGACTTTTTTTGGTAACTAATTTAGATGCGCAGAAAAATATATAAAAGAAATACTAAACAGACTCCAAAAATCCTGATATAAATTCTTCCCATCCTCTAAAATTATAGCGGACAAGGTGAATATTTATTTGGGCCACTAATGCAATTTTGAAAAATGCACTTTTTCCTATTTCAAATAAAATAGCAATAAAACTCTGAATAAAATACTTATTTGATTTTAATATTTTCCCTCCAATATTCGTTTATTTTGGAGAAATCATTTTATCCCCTCTCTTTTATTTTCATATTGGAAATATTCGAAGAGAAAAATAATTAAAACCAAATTATCCGCTCTTCAAAATTTGAGAAAACTCAAATATGAAAATAACGAAATCCCCAACTCTCTCCGTGGGTCCTTGAGTTGCTTAGAATTTCTAGGATCAACCAAAAATGCAATAAAATATGATATGCAATGATGATCTAATGTATAACATTTCAAATTGAAAATTTGGGATGTTACACTTTGGCTTTGGATCTTGCACTCTGGAGTGTGATTATAGCATGTGATAACCAGGGTGTGGTTAGAGACATCGACCAAGGAATAGGAGGGTCTTATGTTGCGGTGGTAAAGGAGATAATTGCCACCTCGAAGCAGTTCCATCAATGTACCTTCATCTTTGAGGGTAGAGGGACAAACTTAGAGGCACATAGCCTTGGCAAACCTGGCTTTGGTTTGGGTCTTGGTCGCCATGTGTAGCTACAGAATCCACCAAATTTAAGTTGTATACCTATAAATATCGTTGAGTAATAAAGACAGTTTTTTTGGTCGCAAAAAAAAATTCGCGTGAATCTTGCGTGTCGTTTGATGAACCAGCCACTCACTTGTGGAGATTAAGGACTAAAAAAACTGTAGAGCTTAAAGACTCAAAAAAACTGTGGAGCTTAATAACTAGACAAGACCACGTCTTGTTCTGCTGTTTTTTTCTTTGTTTATTAGCTTTATTTATAATCCTTACATGGAAAGATAATTTACTTAAACTTTTACAAACATTCATCATGCATTTCAAAAATGTTCATGCAGTGTAAAATATTGTTTGTGCAACCTATAAAATGTTGATAGCATTCAAAAAATGTTCACTCATTTCAGAAATATGTACGTGGCATTAATAAAATGTTAACACAGTGTAAAAAATGCTAACGTATTTTAGAAAACAAATGTTTCAGAACAATAAAAATTGTTCATGGTATTTTATACAAAAATGTTTACGTGTTTCAAAAATATGTTCATGACATCGTTCCTAAAAACAATTATACAATATAAAGAAAATGCTCGTGTAATTTTAGAAAAATATTCCATACCATTCCAGAATATGTTCATGAATTTATTAAATGTTATTGCAATGTCAAAAAAATGTTTGTGTAATTTGAAAAACAATGTTTTGTACCATTTAAATAAATGCTCAACGTGTATTCGAAAAATGCTTATCGTGTAATATGCAAACATCGTTTAAAAAAATACTTTATATATGTGGAAATTTTCAACGTGTATAAAGAAAATGTATAAATGACATTAAAATAAAAGTAGACATGCATTTAAAAAACATAAACAGAAGAAACCAAGATAAAACTGATAAATAAACCTAACAAAGGCCACGTGTTGAGCATTCGTGATTATCTAGAACTTAGGCTTGCCACAAATGACTCTACCTGACACAGCACCTTCTTCTGTCTGCCTCTAGGCTGCTGGTAGCACATGCGTGGAGTAGTACTAATGACTATTCCTACCATAATCAGTTAGTTAGAAAATGGGTGTGAATTTTCTGTGATAATGGGTGCGAATTTCGTACTAATGACAATTTCATACCATAATCAACACATTCTTGAAAGCTAAAGCAGACGTGTCTTTACAAAGAAGAAATGCATGGCCTAGTACAATATGCACCTCATATACAATTCTTCGTCCATGATATTTTTACCATAATATACAGTTTAAACAAAAATCACAGCCGTCCTAGAAGTCCTTTCGACAATCCTGGCACGGATATAGTGAAGCTATTTATGTATGGTGTAATTTTTTACTTTTACAATTTTTCTGTAATGTGAAACCTAACAACCACCATCTCCCATAACCGTAGCTGCCTATGTCTCCCTTCCTCACAGTTGTCACCTTTGACCTCTCTCCCTCCCTCTCCTTTCACATTGCTAGAGAATAGTGGTTGCGCTAAGCCTCGACACAGGCCAATGAAGGCGACGACAGTGAGGTTTGTGCTCGGTAGCCTTCCTCGATGAGATGCAGAGGGCTAGGATGGTTGTGTAATGGTGGCAGTGGCGGTGGTGTTTCCGACCGTGTCGACGACATCTGGTGGTGAGGCATCGGTGGCCATGATCCTATCTGCAGGTATGCGACATCAACGGCAGGATTCTGCGTCCCAACGAGGAGGTCCTCCGCTTGGGGTGAGGGTGGCGTCGTGGTCCTGCGGCGGTAGGTGGTTTTCGCAAGGGCCGAATGGTCTTGGACCTTCAGATCCAACGACAATAGCGAGTATGTTTTAACCATCAATTCTGCTGCCAAGGACGAGGATGCTAGGGGCATGAGGATGGTGGGAGACTTCCTGAGCATCCTGAACTGGAATCTTCGTGGTGTTGGCGACCTTCGTCTCTCAGCGATCTTCGTCACATGTGAAACGATGGCCTTTGTCATTCGGAGCCTTTGGTGGCGACCGACTCTTATTGCGGCTTGACTCCCTGCTTGTGCGGGTCATGATCTCATGTGCATGGCATCTCTCGTCAGACCCGTGCTATGCGTGGCTATTTGGATCACGGAAAGTGATGGTGACATCACATAATGACTCTGATTTGGTGGTGCTTCTCGACTATCCAGTCTCGGGCTCTGGTTTGAAAATCCTATGCCCAACCCTAGTTTATCACTCCCTCCGTCCGGGTTTATTGGTCCCAAAGACCAAAACAGCAAGACCAAGAAAAAGTACTCGGTTACAGGGTTGGGAGATTATTAGCACTATTAATGAGCCTTACCAGCTCGCGTGCACCTTGGAAACATGCACATGCAATGGCTTCATGCATGGTTTCCTAGTAAGGCTAGTCATAGTGGGAGTAACTTAGGTAGTAACATAGCACACTCCAAGAAAATTTTGCTTATGTGACATGTAGTTAATGAGGAGAGAGGTGTTTAGAGTAACATGATATTTTTCTTTCACGAGAGGCACGGGTTTACTTCTTGTGGAGGCACCGATTTGCTTCCTCAAGGGACACAGTCGTGCCTCTTTTTGAAAAGGGAAAAACATGCTCTTGGTTGGATTTTTTTCGTCCGGCTTTTTTGTGTAAAAAGTTTGTCAACACCTATCAACATGGGGTCTAGTTTTGAAAATCACAACGCGATGAATCCAATGGTGAAAACGGTTCGAGATTGGGGCACGCGGTTTAAGAGATAAAACGTTTTGAAGAAACGGATCTATGAAAAAAAACTCCTAGGTTGCGACAAGTGGCGCACATGTGGTGTGCCACTTGTCGCAACCTGAGGAGGTGGGAATGACCATTGCAACACTACAAAAAAATACACTACCGTGATGATACGTGTTTGTCATAGCAGGTCGCGTTTTTTGTCATGCATGTACATCCATGACAAATTTATGACAGAATCAAGATAGTCATACCTGTGCTGTTGTAGAAGTGTTCGATGACATTACCAAAATTATCATCACGGAAGTGTCCACTTCCATGACGATAAATCGTGCATCATAGAAGTGCTTTCGTCAAGGGTGACCGACACGTGGCATCCACCGTAACGGAACGCCGTTAAGTTATCGGGTCGGGTTTTGGATCTGATAACCCGTTAACAGCCCCGACCAATGGGGATTTTCCATGTGTAAAATCATCATTGACTGGAGGAAACACGTGTCGGCTCATCGTTGGGACAGATGTCATCCACTCATTGGACAGAATGTGCCTATGATACGTCGACATGTGGCACGGCCAATCAAGTTTAAATGGGCCGGCCCAACTAAAGGCCCACAAGATTTGGCGGCCCATAATGGGTCAGCCCAGTTAAAGGCCCACGAGATTTTGCGGACTATAATGGGCTGGCCCAGATAAAGGCCCACAAGATTTCGTGGGCCATAATAGGCCGGCCAAGGTAAAGGCCCACAAGATTTTTGTGTGCCATAATGGGCCGGCCCAGGTAAAGGCCCACAAAATTCTTGCGGATCATAATGGGCCGGCCCAGCTAAAGGCCCACGAGATTTCACTGACATTAATGGGGCAGCCCAGCTGTAGGCCCACAAGATTTTGAGGACCCTAGTAGGCCGCCCATTGGCGGCTGCCATGTTTTGGGCCAAATGTCGGCCCATAATTGATCCGGTCCATTAATGGCCTGCCACGTTCCGGGCCTAGTAATGGCCCATATAAGATCCGGCCTGTTAAAAACCTCCCACTTTCTGGGCCAAATCACGGCCCAGATCAGGTCCGGCCCTTTAAGAGGCTTTGGGCTCAATTAAGGCCCATATTAGATTCGGCCCATTGACTGGACGCTATGCTTTTGGGCCCACTTGCTAAAGGCCCATTTAGTAATTCGGCCTGATATTAGTTTTGGCCTGTTATGGGCCCATTTAACATTTTGGCCCTATATTAATTTCGGCCTGTTAAAAGCCCGTCATATAGTTGGGCCTAATTACGGCCCGGTTTGCATCCGGCCTGCTAGCAGCCGATATCTGACTGGGCCAAACATGGACCGAGACAACTTTGGCCTGTTAAAAGCCCGTGAATTGATTCGCACAATCATGGGCCGGGGTCCATTTCGGGCTGCCGCCGGCCCTTGAGCCATTCGGCATGTTTCAGGCCCAGCCTACTTCTCAGCCTCCTAAAAGCCCATTGAGTTTTCTTGCGAAAAGAGGGCCGGGGGTTACTCGTCCTATTAAAGGCCCGAATCTACTAGTGGGCCAGTTTGACGGGGCCCATGATGTGGATCATACATCGTGATTGCATGACGTCCCGATTATGTACCGTAATTTTACGGTTTGTCCGATTTACTACGAAGACAGGATATATATACAGTAAAATAACTGCAGCATCATGAATAAGAAAAAACCTAGACTATACAATAAAGAAATTACAGCATATTACATCCAGCGGGCATCAAAGTTCGCCACTATGATAATAAAGCACAAGCAGACAGCAGATTACATACACTGGGCATCAAAGATCACCACCAGTGCAAATAAACACGCTGACAAAATAATATACAAAACCGACAGCACTTCAATAGAGTTCAAGAAAGGTTAGCCCTGCTGGGGAGCTGCAACGCAAGCAGCTAAGCAAGATGATGAGACTGCGCTTGTTCAACACTTATATCTTCCTCACTCTGAAAGATAAACAAGCGAGATGATGATGTGTTTTGCACATAAAAGTATCAATCTTGACAATTCATCACATTTCTTACTGACGAATAAAGTGACATAGTTTAAAATTGCATTAACACAATATGGTATTGTTCAGGTCAAGACATGGCAGGAATTGACATTGTGAAGGAGTTGGCAGCTTCACGACACCACTAGATTACAGATCAAGAACTCATAAGTATCAATGGTTAGTGTGCTGTCGATTTATCCCATTTTAGATTGGCAAATAAAGAGGCGGTTTAAATAATAGTAGAATGATATGACATTGTTCATAGTTAAGACATTGCAGAATATGACATTGTGTTGTAGTGGGTAGGTTCACCACACCACTGGATTACGGATGAAGAACAGAAGCATACATGCAGTGCAAAAGAAGATCACTTGCTCTGTATAGTTTAATTTACATGGTATGAAGAAGGAACTTGGTTGTACAACTGAAAACTTAAATTGAGAAGGACAAACTTTTGTTTATGAACTACATAATAAACTTTAAACATGCAATTTGATGCAAACACCAAAAATAAACAGCTGTTGTAGTCATGCCTAACCAAATATACACAACAAAGTTTGAAGGCCTGAGAAGGACAAACTTACATTACTGGTGAAGACAGGCTCTATAAAGCCCTTGTCCATGCTGATGGGGGGGCAATTCAAGAAGTTTAGCATAGAATGTTCTTCATAAGCATTGCCTTTATTCTACATTTTGTTAAGAGTAAATATAGATGTGATAATATACGAAAAAATGGAGAATATTTAAGATAAGATGAAGAGTGATGCTACATAACCAAGTAGCTATAAATGTATGTGCAGCGATACAGGCAAAAGGCACAGCCAAGAGCAATGCACAGCTAAACTTCTTCAATACCAACCTTATGGTAAGAGTAAATATAGATCTGATGTGTAGAAAATGGAGGGCAAAGGAAAATAAGCTGCAGAGTGATGGTACATGAACAACTACCTGTCAATATAAGTACACTGATAAAGGACAGCATGTACTTACAAGAACAATGCAGAGCTAAAAAAATTCATTGGCATTGGATATATTCTACACTAATGTAACCATTCATACAGATCAGATAATTTGGAGCGAACAATTGATAAGCAAGCTATCATGCATACTGCTGTCACATAATGAACCAGGTATGTATTCAAGTATAGTGATACAGGACAACAGGTACTAACAATAGCAAAGCATCGGGCAGCATATTTGTGATATCCTGTCGTTCTTTTCAAACTGGTATTCTTCTTTGAGCTGATTTCCTGCAAAAAAGATCCATAAGGCACATGCGGAAAAGTAGAAGTTCAAATTGTCATGTGATTTCATAGACAGCACCTCATCCTGGGAACGAGACCAGTGCATAACAAAGTTTTTCCATTCAATGTCTTCTAAATTTAGCATAGGTGACTTCACCGGGAATTCGTTTATAGACTTGCCATCAAAGTGTGATTTCCTCAGGTAACACCAATACTGCTGCAATGCTTCCTTGAAAAGCACAAGCAAGCTTTGCTCGTCATGACTATCCAGATTGACCCTCACCTAGTTACAACAATGTAATGTAAATCATTGATGTGTTTGATCAACAGAAAATAGGAAAATAATAACCATGAATAATAGCACTTACGCGTAAGTTGGACAGGAAGATGTGAAAATGGTGTTTGTCTTCACTATAATCTTCCCATGATGGGAATATATGCACGTAGTCCCTAACAACATTGAAAGCATTGTCTTTTAAATTGGGAATAAATGGAATGGGGTTCCAATCTGCAGGAATTGGCCGTCTCTGTAGTTGGGATAGGTCTTCGCCGGTGGACTTCTTTGTACTTTTTTTTTGGGTGGGATTTTTACGTGGTACGGCTGGTGCTATGGCAAATGAAATCGGTATACCTTTTGCTGGAGTGCAGGTCCTGTGTGGTGAGGCTAGTGGTGTGGCTAGTGAAGTATGGGTACAGTCTGCTGGAGTCGGTCCTATGTTTTGTGTCACTAGTTGTACAACCAATATAAGTGGGGCGTTGTCTGATTTCTCCGGCACCACCACGTTTTTCAAGGACTTTGCTAGTGCTCCTTCAGGTTCGGCAATCACCCTCTTCCTTTTTGATGTCTGATGCACAAGAACAGCATTTGAGTGGAAAAACATGGTATGACGATAGATGGAATATGTATTTATAATGGATGGGCATAGCATCTCGAGTTATATGATGAGTAAACTAAGCAGATGGTGGTGCAACAAAGTAGAAGAAATGCAAGACAACATATGCAAGATACGCGCAATCAATAAAACCTTCCCAAATTAGAACGGGCACCTTGATGGGTGAACAGGACAGGGCATCTGCCTTTGACTCCTCGAGGTTAGAATAGTCATTAGAATGATATTCTAAATAAGAATCAACAGGTGGGGAGCGTACGAGTTTCATTGCTTCTGAAATGGCACTCGATGCCTTGGTGCCAATTTTGTAAGTCATTGCAGTGTTCCACAATATTCTTCTGATGCACGGATTCTGATATTCACTATAATTGCGTATAATATCTAAGAACCATGAAAACATAAATAGTTGTGAGATTATCTTTGTAATGCAGATGATATTCTAATATAGGGGCGCCCCTGTAAACACTTATGTGCTATCACTGGATTCTGATGAGAGAGCTCATGTGTGCTGTAATATCGTGCGTGCATTAATATAATCTGGCACCAGTACACAAAAAAATAGGCTCCGGAAGTAAGGATAGATGGTAGATGATAGGTTCATAATATACTGTATAGATGGTTTATTGCCAAACCATGATAACAAGAGCACACAACAACTAGGCAGATCATAGTGTACATAACAGGGGTACACGATAACCACGATATATAAATCGGGAAAGTGGAACTGGCTTGAAAATACGGTGTTGTATTGCCGCTAGTAATTGAAAGCCTATCGATCACGTACAGGGCAACACTATCGAACATGGTAAAGAAGAGCAAGCAGATTTTGGATAATAAAATGTTGGTTGCGTAGTGCCCACAGATGATGAACCAGAGCGCATTAAGAATGCAACTCCCAGCTGTCTCTCGACCATTACAGGCGGTTGGATGAAGATCCTACGTCTCCTAACCCTTCTTCTTCCTTGTCTGTGATTCTTCCCATATAGAACACCGCACGGGCCGCCAGCCGGACCACCGACCCCCACCACCTGTGTTCCTCCGCCAACCCCACCCCCACCCGCGTCGAGTTTTCTTCGTTCGGCGAGGCCCCACAACCACCCGAGCACCTTGGATCGCACCGACGAACTCCGGCGAGCTCTGAAAAATCGACTGACCCAATTTTGAAATTTAGTCTACTGTGATTTAACTAGTGTGGAATATAAAAGGGGGAAACCATAAGCATTGGGAGTATAGTGCTGAGCGTGCCATGGAGGATCTGAAGGTGCAAACCGGACAAAGGCAATTTCGCAACCAAGACAAGAAATCAGAGTAAAGCAGTGGCGATCTATTTTCTTGCTGTGATAAATAAGTTGAGCAGATATGAAAGAGTACCGCCTCTGGTGCGGCGCCGTGTATGCATCTGGTGAGAATTTGATGGTGTTGTGGTAGCGACGGCTGTCGGTGGCGTGGAAGCAGATCTAGGAGGGTAGACGGTGGAAGCAAGGCGCGGTGGACGAGACGGTCGTAGGAGCGGCGCCGGCAAGGTGGACGACGGCGGGGATGAAGCGAGAGGACGGGATACAAGGATCCCGGTCCGAAGGCGTGGATGAGAGAGGTCGATCTCTTGTAATGGACGGCGGCGTCGGGGTATCAGCTCCGGCATGGTGGAGGAGGACGGCGGTGGATGGGGTGGCGGACGGCAGCGGGCGGAGGAGGGTGGGGTGGAGAGGGTGTTTTGGCGCCCACAGAGTACGAACGGGGAAAGGGAGGTAGAGAGGAAGGGAGGGAACCATGTAGTCAGGGCGCACTTGTCTCAAATGCGAGGAAATTTACAAACTTAGCCCCCGTTTCAAATTTCTACTACATCACAGCAACATTAGTCGGTTGGGGATAGAACGGTAATCTCGCATACAACGAATATTTGCCGACGAGAGTTTGTTTTTGGCGCCCCCCGTGTATGAATATGAATCAGGGAGGGGGTCAATTTCGGCCGAGGGCACACTGTGTTTTGGTGCCCACCGTGTATGAATCCGGGTGAGAGGCGGTTACGTCACGTTTGGGTGAAATTACAAACCTACCCCTATCGAAACCTATTGAAATCCAGTAGATAGGCTTTGCGTAGCAGGGATAGGCAGTAGTGATTTCCATCTCGCAGATTTTGGTTTCGGGCGGTTACTGTGACTTTCCCCGCTTCATTCAAATTTTGCACAATGCACGTTTACCGTGCCAACTCAATTCGAATCCCGTTTGTATTCTACTATTTTTTTTGGGTGGGATCCATTTTCAATTGGAATTACATTCTATATACATCATTTTTTTACACATATACTTTCAAAAGTACAACACCATTTATACATAACTATGGTTTACAAATGGCATGATCTCAGATTCATAAGGTTGTATCCATCAATTTGGATTTTCAAATATTTGAAACCACTTTATGTTGAAATCCAATGTATGCATTCCTCGCTAACTGTCTCCAATTAATGTGTGTTTCATGCGGGTTTTTTTTAACTTCTCAAACATGTATAGTGTGTTTCACACACGCAACATATAGTGTAATCCCGTTTAGACACTAATTGCATATAAACCATGCATTGTTTGTAATTGAAGAATCTATGGATCACCAATATTGATAAACTATATAACATTACACGTGTGCCCAAATTCAAATGAATATGCATGTTTGATACACCAATTTGCTTTATGATATTATCGATGTCGTGATCTCCCGTTTAAATATTTGAATCCCCTTTAATCCAGGTATTCATCTCATATAGCTATCACTCATGCTTATATAGGACTATCTCTCTGGACCTATACGCGTTCATCGTCTCTCAGGCATCTCTCGTGCTACCTGTATGTCGACAATGATCTTTTATCTTTGTAACACACTGACGGTACTCTCTCCATCGACCTTCATCACTCTATCTCTCTCTCTAAGTATATCTCACTCCTTGCTATGTGTCTCTAGCTATGATTCTCCATGTGGAATCTCTTTCTCTCACACAAACACAAAACTTTGTCTCTCGGGGTCTCATTTCTCTCAACTATTCGCATGTGTGCCACTCGCACACCCCTCATACAGAGATGTCTTTCGCTCCTTAGATATGAGAACCTACGACTCTTCCTCTTCAATATCTCTTTCTCACACACAAACACAAACTCTGTCTCCCAGGGTCTCACATTTCTCCATTGTTCTCTTGTATGTCGCTCAAACACACCCTCTCTCCCTAGAGATATCTTGCGTTCCCTCATATGTCTCTCTAGCTATCACTCTCCTTGTGAAATATCTTTCTCTCTCGCAGACACAAAACTCCGTCTCTCTGGATCTCATTTCTCTCTGATATTTGTTTGTATGTGACTCACATGCACCCTCTCTCTATCTCTCTCACACCCACACACATAACCCAGCCTTCTGATCCACTCGACTCCTATCTCTAGCACACACTAGCTAGCATCTTTATCTTTCTATTTATCTGTTTCTCCATCAACCTTCTTTCTCGCCCTCACTCTTGATTACTATCACGCACACTACATATGTTTCTCTCTACATGCATGCAGTCAAGTGCCCTCTCACACACATATATAACTTCACTCTTTGAACCACCCGGCGGTCATCTCCGACAGCCAAACTAACGGATGTCTCTCTAGCTAGCATCTCCATCTCTGTATCTATCTGTAGTTTCTCCGTCAACATTTCTTTCTCGCACGGAGTCTTGCTTCCTATCACCCACACTATATATGTCTATCCATACATATGCATTTATAGGTTGATCTCTTTTGCACAATCGTTGCGCCTCACCGCCTCTGCTTGCCATAGATGCATGCTCCAGCCCACGCCACTACCTCTTAAAGACAAAGACACATGCTCAATTGTCGGGCCTTCTTCCCTGCATTCTCACATGCATGCATATTGTCATACCGATCCGTCTCTCCCATGTCATTGATCTTAGGACTTATGTCTTCTTTCTTTTATCTCACCATCTTGGCACACACACACATCCCACGTATACATGTATACCTCTCACACATGCACGTTCAAGGTCTCTATGTCTCCATATGTAGTTAATTACCCTCAATCCTAACGCCACGTCGAATCGTTCTCCTCTTTTGTGCACATAACTTCTGCCTGGATGGGCAAAACACACACTCACACTTAACAATCTCCTTCTGGCTATCCCCCCTCCCCGCCCCACGCGCCTCTCACTCTTCCCCTATATCCCCGAAACCAATAAGACCATCCCTTTGTTTAATTCCCGCCTACATGCACCATCGATATATAGTAGTCTTCTGTGGTGTCTCTCGAACAGACACGTTCTCTCGATGTCGACTCCTCTCACGCGCACGCACCTTCTCTTCCCTCCAACGGGCATTTTCTCTCTCGCACCCCATCGTTGGTGGCCTCTGCCATACACATCACCTCTCTATGATGAAGCCATGCACACTTAAATTACATCTGCCATAGAGGACCCCGGGACACACACACACATGCACACACACACACACACACACACACACACACACACACACATGCATGCACGCACGCACGCACGCACCCCCCCCCCACACACACACACACTAAGACTCCATCTCTCTCTCTCGCACAAACACACACACACGCACCCCCCCCACACACACACTTAGACTCCATCTCTCTCTCTCACATACACACACACACAAACTAAGACTCCATCTCTCTCTCTCTCTCTTCTCTCTCTCACCTCTCTCTCTCTCTCTCTCTCTCTCTCACACACACACACACACACACACCACACACACTAAGACTCCATCTCACACACACATGCTCTAGGCGGAGCATTTGTTCCTACCACCCTTCATCCAACCTTACCCGTATGATAAACAATCACCTTTATTTACTTGCATAACATGGACAGATTCCACTTTACTTTAGTAGTCAGCAAACTTATCATCTGTATACCCTTATAAAAAAATGAGTTGGCGATGATGGTGTGCCTGCCATCTTGTAATACAGACCGTATGGTCTATATCTGATGGATAGGAAGCAAACTATGATAATTTTACAAAAGATACCCGCACCTCTCTCCACATCATTATCTCCCGCAACCTCATTGCTCAACAATTAAAAAAGGAATAAGTCTCTGGAACAATCTAGCATGCATGGTGGCTGCTGCCGCCTACCGGCGCCGTCCATCCCCATTCCTTCGCCCATTCCGACCACCAGTCACCACCACGCTCCACTCCTCCTGGCCTTATCTCTCATCTTTCATTTTTTCGATGACATTCTCGAGATACCAGTTTTCCGATAAAATTCTTGAGATATCATTATTTTTTAAAAATGGGATTACTCCTGCATGGGTCAATCACAACAGGTGTTTTGTAAAAAAAATGCATATTGATGTTCCGTGCAATGCACAAGAATCTTGCTTGTAATTATATAACGCAAATCACGAGCAGGAAGTGACATTTTTTTGACACAACCACGTTAGCATGGCCACGTAAATCACGAGCAGGAAAGAGAAGGGAAGCGGGCTATGGAGTAACATTTTTTACCACAATTTCTTAGGAAACTGAGTGCAATAATTGAGTAGTTTTGCAAACTACCATTACTACTACACCTGAAACGGTTCAAAACCTATACTCCCTTGCCAGCGCGACCTTCCCGCGTGAAACGGTCAGCGTCGCCTGGAGCGTCAGTGCTGCATTAATGCCCGGCCAGAGCGGAGGCGACCTCTCACTGGCGCCGGCTTTGAAGTGGCGCGACGGCCGAGAGAGCGCCGCTTCCCGATGCACGCGACTGCTCCGCGTCGAGACTGGCCATAGGCCCTGTTTGGATCCATGGGTTGGAGTTAGTTTGAGCTAGTTGGGCTCAAATAGCCCTAAAGTATCCAAGCATGAGGGTTTAAATTGGAGCAAGTTGCACCGAACCCACCAAAAAAAACTATCCCACCCAAGAGGTGCTAATTGGAGATAGTTCTCATTGGGACCACTAAAAAATCACTTTTCTCTCTCCATGAAGTCCGTTTATTGTCAATCTAACCCTGTCACCCAAACACCTCTTTGGCTGCAGTTAGTTCAGGGTTAGTCATGAGTTAGTCTAACCTCTAGCTAAGTTAGAGTATCAAACAGGAGCAGTATAGGACATGCAAGTTGCTCAAAGCATACAGGCAAATTCGTGCGTGAAAGGATTTTTTTCTTTTTGAAAACGGAACGTGAAAGGAATTTTTTTTAGAATGCTCTTGGCATGTCGCTAACATGTGATAGTTAACCGACCTCAATAGACGGCAGAAACGCCAGCCCGCCGCACTTTGATAGAGACGAGGAGGGAGAAGCGATACAGGCTGCTGGATTACTAGAGATAGGTGTCGCACGGAAGCCAAGAAATATGGTGATAGCATGAGTTAGCCATGTTTCGTACTCTTCCAGTCCACTGTGGAGATGATTGGTCAATTTTATATCGCTGAATAATATAAAATATTATGAGTGCAGACGCTCCACCACGAGGTTCCTTGCTCCTTCTCGGTCGTCTGGAATCTATGTTCTTCCATTCTATTTTTTTTACGTGAGCTTTGTTCATCCTTTTGCCAACACGCGAGACATCTAGCATCAAGGCGCACGTGTTATGCAACGATCGTTCCATCTATATGAAGAACACGTGGCACTGGAACTACGATACGGACATGTACCCAGGAGTGGATGTACGAACCCGAGTAATGTAGCGCGAGAAGTGAAGTAGAAAGGCACAAATGGTATGAACATGCATGGCATACTGTGGTGTGTTTGGTTGCGTTCTCGCCTCAAAGATAGTTGTTCCCTCTTCATGCATGCTCAACTCAACACCCCTCTTCATGTGTGCTCTCTTCATGCATGCTTCTAGTGTATTTGTGCTAAACTAGTGTGGACTCATGCACCCTCCATACACTCTACCAAACACCCAAAAGTAGGTCGAGAAGGGAACTCTTGGGCGGCATTTGTCTCTTACTACGTACTACCACTAAATGTTGTACGTGCAATGCACGGTGATGTTATGGAGTATGTGTCTAAGTACTCTACTACTACTATATTAGTTGGAGGCACATATTAACGTTTATATTTGTTTACGTGTATGCCCCGAGACCTCCCAACTAGACGTGTCTTTCTCTCCAGGTCGCACCTTGTATCGTTCATACAGCTAAGTAATACTACGTGTGGTCTCCGACCCAGAAGTGGAAGAAGTGGAGACGCCTACCACGCTGTTTTTTATCTTTGGGCTCTACCACGCTGTTCATGTCCCACTCCTTTCACGACGTGGGACATCCAAAGACGCGTCGTGTTTGGCACCCTTCATCGTAAGAGTTGAAACGCTAGCATTCATCAGAAATAAAAAATAATTATAAATCGGCAGTGATACTATTTTTTGTGAACCAATCAGCAGTGATACTATACCACATGGTTTCCTTGCTCCTCGATATCGGAAAGAATACTTCCGTTCGCCAACATGTGGGACGTCGACCATCCTGGTCCACTTGCCATGCACGCAGAACTCCAAGGGAGAGTCACCCAGGTCGTCGCGCCGCAGTAACAATGACTAATGAGCCGTCAAATCACAGGCCCACTTCCCACTTTGAAGTTGCTCGGACGAAGGAACCATCATGACTTCATTGAATTCCGCTTGAAGAAAACTATCTGTACCAGCAGATCTTGCTAGCTACAGTATTTACTCCAACAGAGGCCTCCTTTCGTTCATAGGATAGGAATATGAAAATCATAGGAAGTGAGATGACATGCATCTCAATTCCTATAGAGAAAGAGATGACATTTGATGCATAGGATAGGAATTTTTCCACTTAGTCTAGGCTAATGTACTGGTAATTTGCTCTAAAAACTACAGTAGTAACAAGTAGTACTAGTACATGCTCGTACTCAGACACAGACACACACACACTAACTACTAGTACTACTACTTCTCACATGCTGGCCAGACGCCATCGTTCTCCTTCCCGGCTTTGTCGGCGACACCCCAACGTGCTTGGATCTCCGCCGACCTCTCCAGCAGAGCAGCAGCAAGCGTCCTTTTTTTTTCTTGCGGCGGCGGGCCTCTCTTTTCTTGAGTGCTTTCTGACTTTTCCGCTCCCTCTGTGCGGCTTTGGCTGCCTCTTGCTCTACCGCCCATTTGGCCTTGGCATCTTCAAATTCCTCCCACATAGTTGTGAGGTCGCGAGCGGCGATGAACTCGGCACGGCGGGATGCCATCGCTTCCCTACCATTTTGTGTGCGTTCATGGGCGGCGAGGAACTCGGTGCGGCGGGATGCCATCGCTGCCTTACCGGTTAGTGTGCGGCGCGGTGGCATGAACGACGCTTGGTGAGAGCTCTCGGGTGGAGTGGCCGGACAACCGTATAGTGCATTGGTTTGTCAAGAGCTCAAGGACAGAAGACGAAGCAAATTAGGATTCCCCTTCAATCCTGGTCATTTATTACCGAGTAAAATGCATTGGCGGTCATCGAACTTGTCTTGATAGCTCACTTTGATCATTGTATACGAGATATGGTGATTATGCGGTCGCTGGCTCAGCGTATAGCTCCGTATTTGTATGGTTGACCAGTCAAACAGTCCACATGCGCCTGAAACGGTCACCGTCTCTCCAGAATGTCAATGCCGCATTCACTGGACTTAACTGTAGGTGCAATTGGTGTGTCACTGACATGTGGGCCAGATGCCCGTTGGGCCCACATGTCAGACACCCAAACGTATCTGCAGTTAAGTCACTGAAGGAGCATTCGCATTCACGCCCGACGAACCTACTCCGGCGCCAGTTGTCCATCCGTCTGCCGCGGCTCATTGCCATTCGCCCGCTATATTAACTTGAGCCCCAGCTCCCAGCCATAGCCAAAGACCCACACTTATTCTCCTTCGGTCCCTTCCTTCTGTCGGCACCACTTCAACCATGGCCTCGTGACGCTCCGAAGCTCTCTTCGACGTACTGTCGCAGGAGCAAACGAAGGAGATTGCCGGCACCCCCCAGGCCGCTCTCCACCGCCACGACCACAAAGTCGGCGCGCGTGCGCGGGCGCAGCCGGCAGCGAGGAAGAGTAGTACACGGTAGGTCGCCGCCGCTCTGGTCCCGGGAAGGCCACCGCTACTCCACTCAGTCGATGCCAAGCTTGGTGTGGTAAACAAAGGCGTCCGATTAGCTGCTTGACGGCGACGTGGAGGCGGAGATCTTCATAACCTTGTGCTCCGGCCGGAGGAGGAGGTTATCGAGGTGGATGAGGAGGAGGCAAAGGCAATGGCCGGCTTTCTCGGGTTCATGGCCGGACTTGGTGGTCGGGCGCAGGCGATCGTTTAGATTAGGTTTATAGTAGGTTTAGTACGGTTTGTGCGAAATATGTAATGAATTTCGTCCAGTTTGTAGGAAATTTTTTCGAAATGTAATGAATTTCATCCGGTTAATTTGAAATTTGCTTTGTTTGCACGAATCTCGTCCGGTTAGTTCATATAATTGTCGAAAGGTATGCGGGCAGCATCGGATGGCATCCATCAGTGTCCTCGGATAGATGTCGGAGTAAATTTGTGGGCCAGTGCTGGAGATGCCCGACCTATCATGCTATAATCGCTAACAATCCTCCATTATTTGGCACGGAACAGTTATCCCTCGATCAAAATCAGATCCGCGGTGTTTCGCATTCCTCCTGCGTACGAGTGTAAACTCTTGCTTACATAAAAATGGAGCAAGTGGACGGCACTGTAGCACGTCATATCACTCGAACTAGCCCGCCTAACGAGCGGGAAAGCACCGCACTCGTCATTTTGTTCTGGATTTCTATCGATCGATCGCACGAAAATGTTACGCTTCGCAAGTTCTAAAGGAAAAGGCGGCACACTTACGACTTGTACGCGTCGCAACCCCGACAGTCTGGCTCGCACGCCGCTCACCAAAGGGGACACACGTTGTCTTGCAATTTCACTAACATGTGGGACCGTAATTGAATAAATTGTCGATAGCCGAAATCTAATCGCTCAGCAGGCGTCGGCTGAGAAGAGAGAAACAGGGGAGGGAGAAGAGATTGCCCGCCCGCCGCGCACAGACTCCAAGAAATATATGGCGATAATGTGAGGTGGGCCATGATGGACTCCGGACCGCTTCCAGAGCCCGCTCTCACCGCCCTGGCCCCTCAAGACGTCAGTTGCCTGCTGCATGCGTAGCAAGTAGTCCTCGCTTATGTGGAGGAGAGAGAGGCATTGACAAAGTCAAGGAGTAACAGTGGAGACAATAGCTTTCATCAAAAATAAATAATGAATACTCGTTGCTCGTCCTCTATATCGGAAAGAATACTTTCATTCGCCGACATGTGGGACGTCGACCATCCTTGTCCACCTTCCATGCACAAAATTATCCTGGTCTACCCCGGTCGTATCGCAGGCCCAACCTTTCCCACCGTAAGTTGTTCGGACGAAGGAACCATCATGACTTCGTTGAATTCCGCTTCTTCAAGAAAACTTCATGCACCGCAATATCGCTACCACACGCGAAGACTGGACGGCACTGTACCACGCCATATCACTAAAACCCACTAGGCCAAACTAGCCCGCCTAGGTCATCTATTTTGGAATGGAGGGAGTACGTCTCTGCACTGCTATGATTTTGTGTTGCACGTTCTCTGTACTTTTGCTACGATTTTCCTACCCTATGAACCAAATGAGGTCTGAATGTATGTCGACTATTGTCTGATCGATCACTAAGCCTACAATTTTAGGAGCTAGGGCTATTGGTCGATCGACGAGGGATAAGTATAAGCGTACCACGAGCTCATCAGCCCAACGTTTCTCTTCGGTGAGTGTTTGGCAAGTACTATAGCTCGCACAGCAGCTAGCCTACTAACACCAAGAATCATCAAACAAGCCCTGCTGATATGATAAACAGTTCAAACTTACATCTAAGCATGCCATATATTACATCAAAAGCTGGTGAGGATACATCTGTTTCCATAACTTGGAGAGGGTTCACATGATTCATCGCAAGATTCACTATCAAACAAAAGTAGCAAGATCCGCCCACACAAGATAGCGCACTAGCCCTAAGATGGTTTGATAACACGCATCGTTCTGGTAATTAAACACAGGGCAATGCAAACTACCCTGAAGGATTAGCGCGACCAACTATTTCTTGTCATCGATCTCTCGGGCAATGACCACAGCACGAACAGCAGCATGGGAATCAATTTCTGGGGCGATGTCCACAGGACTGACCGCGACATTGGAATCGATCTCTCGGGCGATGTCCACAGGATGGACAGCGGCATCGGAATCGATCTCCGGGGCAATGCCAACAGGACGGGCCACGACATCGGAATCATCAAGGAGAATCACCGGCACCTGCACAACACTAACATATTAGCAAGCACATTGCAAATAATCAAAAAGAAAGCACATTGCAAATAATCAAAAACCACAACTATGGTAATAAGCTATTATTTTTTACCTTGTGCAGCTCACTGGGATCTCATCCCTCCGGGGCCATCTCCTCGCCCTCGATGGGGGCCATCACCTTGCTGGGGAATCGCTTCTCAACAAAGTGACTATCTCCTCAAACTTGGTCTTGAACCTCACATAGGTGGCAATCAGAGCTCCTGGGGTAGGCACGGTGGGGCCCTTGCTGTTCTTCCAACTTTCTTTGAGGAGTTCGTCCGCCAACGTCCTCAACTCTTTGGCCAGTGCTTGTTTCTTGGAGCTCTTCGTCTCCATGGGTTGGCCCGCCAACATGGTCAACTCGTTGGTCGGTGCTCGCTTCCTGGAGATCACTGTCTCCAGTGGGTTGTCCATCGACAACTCTTTGCCTAGTGCTCCAGGATCCATCAATGAACTGACAAACAAAAAGCAATCGAAAGGAAACCACAATCACAATGAAAACGGGAAAAGAATAGGATGTGAGAATCGGTCGGTGCTTCGCAAAAAGAAGATTATTGGAATGAAAATATAGCAGCATAACTGATTCGCCCACCTTTCCTTCATCAGTAGAGAAGAAAAATGGCAGAAATGAGTAGCCTGGAGTGAGGTTTTCTTCAAGAAAGGGAAGAAAGGGCTTGAACGAGTGTTCCAACGAAATGATGGTTGCTTCGTCCAGCCCAACTTGGAGGCCACCTTACCACTGCTGTTAAAGGTGTGGGTTTTGTGATATGACGGGTCATGCCGACCACACCGGGGTGATAGGTGAGTCTCGACTGTAGCACCTCGCTGTGATTTGGTGGATGGCACGCGGGACCGGATGCTTTGAAATGTCATTAACTTGATTTTAGTCTCTTTAGTATTTGGATCCAAGCATGGATAAGGCTAACAAGTTTTAGTCCCACTACTTTTTGAAACTGCGTTATATCGACTAGAGGGGGGTGAATAGGCGATTTTTATGAATTCTTCACTGAGGAATTTGCCGGTGAGGAAATTCCTTAGCGAAGAACTACTAGCAGCGAAACAAGTACTCACAAGTAAGCATAACAGAATACAAGCATGGTCATCATGATGAAATGAAGACTAGCACAGAGTACAAAGACTAGCACAGACTAAAGAAATTGAACTGAGGAAATTGAGAAAGTCTTTAGTCAAAGTCTTCAAACACAGATATGAACAAACACTCAACACAGTAATGAGGAAATGAAAGGGTTGAGGAAATAGAACCAGTTAGGTTGGTGAAGACAATGATTTGGTAGACCAGTTCCAATCTGCTGTCTCGGTTGTACGTCTGTTGGAGCGGTGAGTATTTAAACTCGAGGACACACAGTCCGGACACCCGATCGCCGAGCACGCAGCTCAGACACCCAGCCTCACCAGATTCTCCTTGAACTAAGGTCACATGCACTCGCCCAATCACTCATGGTAAGTCTTCAAGCGACTTCCAAACCTTCACAGACTTGGTCACTTCACATCCACAATTCCTCTTGGATGCTCTAGACCGTGACGCCTAACCGTCTGGAAGAAGCACAGTCTTCAAAGGTAATAAGCGCCGGATCCACGCAGATCAATTTCTTGATGATGCTCAATCACTTTGGGTTTGTAGGGGTTTGGTTTTGGGTTTTCCTCACTCGATGATTTTTGCTCAAAGTCCTCGGAAAATGGGTTGCTCTCAAATGACAAGTGTCAAGTTCTCTCGGAGCAGCCAACCAGCTAGTGGTTGTAGGGGGCGGCTATTTATAGCCTAGGGAGCAGCCCGACATGATAAGACATAAATGCCCTTCAATGATATGACCGTTAGGTGGATAAGATATTTTGGGACAGCTGGCGCAAGAAGACAAAGAACGGTCGGAAATTTGACTCTCAAATTCCTCGTGGTTGTCATGTTCCTCATCGTAAGCAATTCAGACCGGCGAATTTTAACTCCTCGGTCGATCAAATTCATTAGCGACTGAAGAACTTCGTCTCACATCAAGAAAGTGGTGAACTGTATGAGATTTCCAAAGGCTTCACTCAAGGGATTGGTAGGTGTAGGATTTTGAGTTGAGCATCACATGGAAATTTTTCCTTAGTATTTCCTCGACCCCTTTTAAAGACGGTGTTTCGATGACTCAAGAAAGAGAAAATGAAACTACGAAAACAAAAGTCTTCACGCTTCATGTTCCTCAAATGAATACCAAGTCTTCAAGGTCACACCAATTTCTTCACTTTCAAAGTCTTCAGAAAGTCTTCAGAATATCAAAGTCTTCAGTCGAAGAACTTCATTTTTAGGGGTCGACTTTCTCTGTAAATATCAAACTCCTCATAGACTTATAGACCTGTGTACACTCACAAACGCATTAGTCCCTTAACCTATAAGTCTTCAATACACCAAAATCACTAAGGGGCACTAGATGCACTTACAATCTCCCCATTTTTGGTGATTGGTGACAATATAGGTTAAGTTTTCAACGGGGATGAACATATGAAGTGTAAATACTGATATTGAGGAATTTGATTGCAAGATATAGAAGAACTCCCCCTGAAGATGTGCATAGTGAGGAATTTGCTTTTGAGGCAATGTACATTTGAAGAGTTGAATCATGTAATTCATACACGCATTTGATATATAATATGAACAATATGAAATGCATGATGAAATATGGTGCCTGATGAGATTCAGCATGCGTGCAATTTCATTAACGAGGAATAAGCATGCAAAGCATAATGCAACAAAAGTATCAGCGCACCATCGGGTTTAAGATTACAACTCGATCCAAATAAAAGTTTCAGAAGAACGAGAGTTGTAAATTAAAAATTGCCCTTAATATAGACCCGCTTGAAGACTAACTCAGATTTCTCCCCCTTTGTCATCAAATGACCAAAGGGATTGAAACTAAGGACTAACGCCCCTGAAGAATTTCAAGTTGATGGAGGAGCACCAGCGTTGTCGGGGTTGTTTGTTGTAGCAGGGCCTGCCGCAGTGTCATCCAAATCTTCATACTCATCAGTGTCACGCGTTGAAGAATAAGAGCTGGCCACCAGTGGAGGAACTTTGACCCTCTTGAGTTTCTTGGAGGAGGTGCGAGACCAGTCAATTCTTCCTTGAGACCCATAGTCTTGAGTTCTTGGCGCTATAGACATGAGTGAGGACAGCCCAAAGCGGTTGAAGGTTTCATGAAGGTAGTATTGGTTCTTCTTCACAACATTGTGTGTTGAGGTCATATTGTGAAGAAGTGCACCAAACTGATGCTTTACCCATTTGTGATTGCGATCAACCTTCTGATGAAGACTGAGGAGTAACTCACGGTCGATCATCATCACCCGGTCTTTGTGGCTTGAGGATTTTGCTTGGCTGAGGTTTTTGCGGCAGAGTCATGTGTGGTAGAGTCGTCATTGGTAGAGTAGGATGTAGCATTGCAAAATTGAGCATCCAATGGACGAATGCCTTCATCGATCACATCAGCTGCCTTGCCTTTATCATCATCTAATGAAACTGTCCGTTTGAGGACTTCAATGGGAGACAAGTACCTACCGTGGTTCAGAGTGTCAGTTTTGTAATTCAGTGAAGATCTTGCCCTGATGAATCTCATAATCCAAGGCGCATAGGTCTTCAGCTCGAATGGTGACATAGCAATATTGCCCAGAGTCCTCATGAAGAAATCATGGAAGTTGACGGGAACGCCATGAATGATGTTGAAAAGCATATTCTTCATGATGCCAACGACTTCTTCATCATTTGAGTCGTGGCCTTTGATAGGACTCATTGTCTTCGTCAGAATGCGATAGACAGTCCGAGGCACATAGAGTAATTCCTTGACGAGGAATTTGGTTCGTGGGGCTTGCCCAGGCCTCAAAGGCTTCATGAGCACTTGCATATAGTGATTTGTCAATTCAGGGTCACTGTAGGTGCAACGAGCACTGTCATGGGGAGGATCGAGAGGAAGGACACGAAGCAATTCAGTTGTCGGTGCCTTGTAGTGAGTGTTTTCAGTCATCCAGTCCAACACCCATGAGTTGACATCTTGGCGTCTCAAAGGATATGCAAGGTCGCAGAGAATCAAGAATGAGTTCTTCATTCCAATCGCAAATGTCCGTGCAGAAATTTAGTAATCCTGCATCGTGAAGAACACTGAGGACTGGCTCGAAGCATGGCAGAGATTCCATATCCACGTGAGGAATATGTGCATGATCGAAGATTTTATCTTTGTCAAACAGCACAGAGGAATAGAAGTTGGCTTGACTAGCAGTCCAGAAACGCCTCTTCCTTATGCGAGCAGAGTCATAGGGGTTGTAATTAGTGAAGAACACATGCTCGGAAAAGAAGTCTTCAGCCTTGAAATTCTGTTTGCTTGAGAATGGATTCTTTGGCTTTGGCAGAGGGGTTTTAGTGAGTTGCATCACCACCTCAGGAATCGCGAGCTCAGGTTCTTCAGGCTGAGGAATTTCTGGTTCCTCTTCTTGTGCAACCTGAGGATCAGCAGCAGCAGGTTCTTCAGCACTAGTGGCTGGAATTTCTTCATGCACAAAGGGAGTGGGATGAGTTTCTTCAGAGCCCATTTGAACTGTTGGTGCAGGGGACTGAGGAATCTGTTGGATAGGTGTGAAGAGAGGAGTATTGGGATGCTGACTTTCCCAAAAGTCATCATTCATCACAGGTGTGGTGCATCCTATATCCACATCTTCATCTACAATTTCCTCAACACCTGCCTCTTCAGCTGTGAACTGAGGCATAGGTGAGGAGATGACAGGCGTTGAAGGGGTTTCATCCACTTTAATTTCTTCATCAATATGCTCTGACGAAGCAGCAGAATGATTTTCTTCATCAGATCCGCTTGGGATCTCATAGTCTTCTCCAAAAGGAACAAGGTCCTTTGATGGTATGGAGGAAATTGGAACGGCATCAATAGGATTTTCAAATGAGCTGGTCATTGGCTTCATTTTCTTTGCAGCCGAAGAATTTGACGCAGTTGATGCCTTCCTTTTCTTCACTGCAGCTCGCTCTACAGCCTTGGTCTTCTTCACATCAGATGCAGATGGAAGAATTGGAGTTGGTGTAGGCGTGGGAGGAGCTGAGGAATCTGGTTCATTTTCTTCAGGCGCAACTGATGCAGTTGCCCTGATCTCTTTAGTTTCTTTAGGCGCACCACTAGTGGATGCCCTGGCAATTTCTTCAGCGGCTGGCATTTCTTCACCAGCCCTGGAACTAGCATTTTCTTCAGCAGGCTGAAAGTCATCAGCGATGCTAGCATGTTCTTCAGTAGGCTGAGCAGAGTCTACAGCCTGAAGATTTTCTTGTTGCGATGGGGCTGCAACATTTGTGACTTTCTTCGTCATATTGACGAATCTTACTTTAGCTCATTGCAAATCAGCATAGTAGGCATCAAAGTCTTTTCTGAGGGCTTGAATTTCAGACTGAGCCTGGAGAAGTTCCTCAGGTGTCATTCTGACAACATTTTTCTTCAGGAGCTTCTCCTTTCTGTATTGTGCTTTCTTGATCTCTCTTGCCTTTTCAATCTTCCATTTCTCTTCAGTGATGAAATGGGTCAGCGTGTGACTTTGACCAGGAGTCAGATGAAAATCAGGCATTGGGGTGTTTGGATCCTTGTGCTAGAGATCAATGTAATCGAGGATTTCACTTGGATCCAAAAGCAATGGCACAGATGTGCCTTTGGCTCTAGCGGCCTTCACCTGTCTGTGTGTGATGATTTCTGCAAGTTCATCATCAGAAGCTTCATCATCAGAGGGCACATGGAATGCGACCTGTTTCTTCTTTGGACTTGCCCGAGGACCTCGTCCAGCTGTTGCTTTAGTCTTCAACAGTGTGGGGCCTGATGAGGAAATTGGTGCAGCTGAGGAACTTGCTGAGACACCAGAGGCAATCGAGAAACCAGCAGTCCTTTGACAGGTAGCCAGATGCACAGGAGCTAAGGACTTTGAAGGAGCAGTAGCAGTGTGAGGAATTTGCCGTGAGGTCATTGCTGAGGAACTTGGCCGTGAGGGCGCTGTTGGTGAAGCACTTGGCTTACGAGTAGGCTTCTTTGGCATGGATTTCCTCGGTTTGACCGAGGCCTCGATGAGATAGCGATGGCGTAATCCTCATTGAATTTCTTCACTGCCTCCTTGGCTTGTCTTGCCAATTTAGCTTGGCGCTTGGCCCATTCTACAGGAAAGTCCTCATCACGCTTGATGCTGGTGGGGTCAGCTACTTGGCCAGGTGCCAATGGAGCTCTTGGGCATGGAGGATTGAGGGCAAATTTCTTCACGTACTTTGGAGTCACATATCTGTATTCCCTCCATTCCCTTGCCCATCTCCGTTCAATCCTCTGTATGCGCACCTTGCGCTGATTTTTGTTTTCTTTGCCAAATTTTGCTTCATCAGGTGTGCAATAGTCAGCATAAATTTCCTCAGGGACTTCAAACGCAGTCATAACCTCAGGTTTCTTTCCTCCTTTCTGCGGTTTCTTACCGTCTGCCATATTCTTTAGTTGAGGAATTTGAACAATTGAATTTCCTGAAGAAGTATGCAGTTTTTCTTCGAGGAACGCTGCAAATGAGTTAAGTTGATGAGAACCTAGTGATTCAGCAGCAGACATGAGTACCTGTGGACAGAGTATAGGTGCGAGGAATTTGGAGAGGTCATATGCGTTCTCAGAAGGTTTTTCGAAAAGAACAAGTTTTGAGGAATTTGACCAGATGAACCATGAGGAATTTCACTAAGCGTTCTTGTCTTAGGTTCCATAGTTGTACAGATCGAAGATCCACACAATTAGGGAATCTTGAAGAAAATGATTGCTTAGAGAAACAGTTCAAGATCATATGATGTGTGAGGTGTTCATATGTGTGAAGATTTGAAGAATAAACACCTTTGAAGATTTTCAGGAAAGTTTGAGAATCAAAGTGAGTAATAAAAGTAACTTTTAATTACGAAGTGAAGAACACGATTTAACCGAGAAGAACAGATGTGAAGTTCGTCAGTTAGATCTCCCACGCCCTAACTTGGCAGAGGAAGACAGCTACGGTCACGGCGGAGTGAAGATTTCTGGTCGGCGTGAGTACGATGGCGACGAGGTCGAGGCAATAAGCTCTTCCTCATCGGGCGACGATGGAGTAGCGGCGGCGCTAGGGTTTGAGGAGCTCGAGTGAGAGAGTAATGATCGAGCGGAGTAAATGAAGTGAGGAAGGGGAGAGGGGTATTTATAGACACGGTAAAAATTGTTCGCCCGAAGATTTGGGATGAACGTGCCCCTGCCCTTTCTCCTTCTCGCGACATGTGTCACCCACGTACTATGTAGTTGAGATCGTGTATGATCGTGGGTGAATAGAATAATGCATTGTGGGATGTGGAACGGTTTGAGCGGCAAAACCGAAAATTTGGATAAGATTTCTTTTAAAGTTTCGTTCGCAATTTCTTCAGCCGACAAGGACACAGTGAAGATTTTGAACGAGTTTCAAATAGAACGCACATGAAGAATTTGTGAATAGATTGGGTTGAGTATAGCATAGAGGGGGAAGGGTCCGATCACATTCACTTAGCAGAAAAAAAACAACTTGAAGAAATAGCTATAAGTGAATGCTGTAGAGGACATAAACTCACATATATATATATATACCCAATGAAGAAAAACGACGGAAACAGTGAAGATTTTGCAAAGTTGAAGAATTTGAAAAACTGAAGAATTTCAAGACTGAGGAAAAACTCAAATTGAAGATTTTCAACTTTTTGTGGTGGCGTGACCCACCGTATAAGAATGATGATTTCACACACCGCGTACAATTGTCGTAGGGTTCCGAGAATCAAATTCTTCATTAATTTCTTCACACTTAGAGTGTTATTCTTCATTGATTGAAGAAAAACGTTTCTTCATGTGTTGCACATCTAAATCATCAATTTTGCATAAGTGTCGGGGTGTGTGTCCTTTTCAAAGAACATTTGAAGATTCTAAGATATTTAGCTCACACCGCAACTTGCTAAATCTCTTCTCATCCAAGGGCTTAGTGAAGATATCAGCTATTTGTTCTTCAGTCTTCACGTGCTCGATGGAGATGTCGTCCTTCAACACATGATCACGAAGAAAATGATGACGAATCTGAATGTGCTTTGTCTTCGAGTGCTGAACTGGATTGTGAGCAATCTTGATGGCACTCTCATTGTCGCAGAGGAGAGGCACATTCTTCACGTTGACGCCATAGTCCTTGAGTGTTTGCTTCATCCAAAGCAGTTGAGCACAGAAGAGCCAGCAGCAATGTATTCAGCTTCCGCAGAGCGGTGATACGCAATTCGCTTTCTTCGAGGACCAATGCACCAAAGATCGTCCGAGGAAATGACAAGTGCCGGTTGACTTGCGGTCCACATGATCACCGGCATAGTCGAGTCGTAATATCCAATGAGATCAAAAAGAGCCCTTGGGGTACCATAATCCTAGTGTTGGTGTGTGAGCTAGATATCAAGAATATGCTTCATAGCCATATGGTGTGATTCCTTGGTGCAGCTTGAAATCGGGCACACATGCAAACACTAAGCATTATATCTGGCCTAGATGCACATAAGTACAATAAAGAACCAATCATGGAGCGGTATACCTTGTGATCAAGTCAATACCATTTTCATCAATTGCATAGATGGCCATTTGTGGGCATAGGAATTTTGACGCCTTTGCAATCTTGCATGCCGAATTTCCTCAGGACATCTTTGAGGTATTTCTCCTGAGATATGAATATACCATTCTTTGTTGACGAATTTGAAGACCTAAGAAGAATTTCAACTCTCCCATCATAGACATTTGATATTCTTCACTCATCATATAGGCAAATTCATCACTATAACGTTGGTCAGTACAGCCAAAGATAATATCATCAACATATATTTGGCACACAAATAGTTCACCATCATAAGATTTAGTAAAGAGAGTAGGGTTGAGTGAACCGGGTGTGAAGCCATTCTTCACGAAGAATTCCTTCAATGTATCATACCACGCCCGAGGGGCTTGCTTGAGGCCATAGAGGGCCTTATTAAGTCTGAAGACTTTGTCAGGATTCTTTGGATCTTCAAAACCTGGGGGTTGAGAAACATATACTTCTTCCTCAAACTTACCATTGAGGAATGCACTTTTCACATCTATTTGATATAAGATGATATCATGATGGTTAGCATAAGCAAGTAATATGCGAATAGCCTCAAGTCTAGCAACAGGTGCAAAAGTTACATCGAAATCAATTCCTTCAACCTGTGTGTAGCCTTGAGCTACCAGTCGTGCCTTATTCCTCACCACAAGGCCATTTTCATCTTGCTTGTTGCGGTAGATCCACTTTGTGCCAATGATATTATGCTTGCGAGAATCGGACGTTTGACCAGTTCGAGACATTGTTGAGCTCGAATCGATGTAATTCTTCTTGCATAGCCTGAATCCACTCCGCTCCAAAAATGCTTCATCTACCTTAGTGGGCTCTGTGATAGAGACAAAAGCATAGTGCCCACAAAAGTTAGATAAATGTGAAGCTTTTGAGCGTGTGAGAGGACCTGGGGCTCTAATGTCATCGATGATCTTCTCCACTTGCACTTCTTTTGCAACGCAAGGATGAGCTGGTTGTCGCTGAGGAGTTTGATCAGCATTTTCTTCAAAGACCATTTTCCTCAAAGATTTTCTTCAGTGCATCAGCTCGACATTCTTCATGAACTGGAATGAATTCTTCAGCAGATTCTTTAGTAGGAATGACATCCTCAGTTGCCTTGAACTTGATAGAATCCTCAGGTGCTGGTTCATCTAACACAGAAGGTAGGTGCTCTCTTTGCGAGCCATTAGTTTTATCGAACCGCACATCTATAGTGTCAACAATCTTGTGAAGAACAATGTTGAAGACTCTGAGGTGTGCCGAGTCCTTTCCGTAACCAAGCATAAAACCTTCATGTGCTTTCGGTGCAAATTTAGAATTGTGGTGAGGATCTCTAATCCAACATTTAGCACCGAAAAGTTTGAAATAACTCACATTGGGTTTCTTGTCAGTGAGGAGTTCATAGACCGTCTTCTTGAAGAATTTGTGAAGATATACTCTGTTGATGATCTGGCACGCAGTATCAATTGCATCAATCAGTAAACAGATATAGCAGTATGAGGACGTGTGAAATGAAGGTTCATTTCATCGTGATTCGCCTGCGTCCTTTCAGGCAATTTTGTCAGGTCCCCAGCAAATTCTTCAGACGTTAAAGCACGTCTGGAGACCTGTCCCTGCAGAAAAGATTAGTTCTTTTTCTTCACCACCCACATCTGAAGGGGTGGCAAATAGTTCATGACTCTGCGAGCACCATACGAGAATGGTGGCATAGAGGCCAAACCATTTCGTTTCACATAAGAGGGGTTAGGGTAAGCATATGAATAAGCAGAGAAATTCTTCGAGGACTTATGAACATAATGGTTTGAAGAATAATGCACATATCCATAGCCCTTAGCTCTAACCTGCGAAACAGAGTTGTTAGCACGATGATAATCATATGAGGACTTTGATCCTTTTGAGGAATTTGATCCAAGTGAGGAATTTGGTCCGTATGAGGACTTGGATCCATATGAAGAATTTGATCTGGGGTTCCTGTTCTTCACTGGTGGTGTCATGAGGACATTCACCTGAAGACTTTCAAGGCACTTCTTGGGAACCCAGATTTTCTTCATAGGAGAACCGTTCCTGCAGTTAGTGCCAACATATCTCGCAAATACTTCACCATTCTGATTTTTGAACAGTCTATAGTTGGAGTCAAATGACTCATCAGAAGAATGGGGAGATTCACATGTAAAGCCAGATAAGTTAGATGGATCAACTGGAGGTCCCTTTGCAGCAACCCATGAGGTTTTGGGGTACTGCTCAGGCTTCCAATATGTTCCATCAACATTGAGTTTCCTCTCAAAGGCTTATACCTCTTTCCTAGGGTTTCGTTGAGGATCTGCTTTTTAAGCACATCACAAAGAGTCGATGCCCTTTGAGGCTTTTGTACATGCCTATCATGTACAATTCCTTCACCCTGCATCATCAAGTGATACTAGCAATGTCCTCGATGAGGAATTAGTGATAGCAGAGGCAGGTGAAGAATTTGTAACAGTTGAAGCATTTGAACATTGGTGAAGAATTAGCGATTCACGCTCAATGCAGTTTAAGCATGGAGGAACAAATTCTTCTCGAGAAGCGCTGATTTGTTGAGCTAGTAATGAATCGCGCTCCTTCGAAGATCTTCATAACTCACTCTTAGCTTCTCAAGATCTTGCTTTTTTGAAGAAAATTCATAAGAAAGTTTCTCATGATCGATAAGAGAGTTATGATGACTTTGAAGGTTATCAAACCTAGACTCAAGTCTCTGAAGATTTTCACCGGGGCTTTAGTGCGATCCATTTCGCAGCCAACATATCATCACTTTTGTCTAGCATGTTTTGTACTTGTTCCAAAGCCGCTTGTTGTTTAGTGGCAATGCAAACAAGTTTGGTATAACTAGATTCAATATCATCATCGATCCATCATCATCGATTCATCGTCACAAAACTCGGATGAGGAGCATTGGTTACCTCATCACCCTTTGCCATGAGACATGATGCGAAGATGATGATTACGCTCGAAGTCATCGCTTTGAGAGATTCCTTGAAGTCCTCAAACCAGGGATCATGACGGGTTCGATGACCTTCATAGACATCAGAGATTCGGTCCCAGATAGGCTTCGCATTGCAAAGATGCATAATGCGCCTGAATTCATCTCTGGACAGGCAGGAACAGATGATATCCTTCGCCAAGATGTCAAGTCGAGTGTACTTGCGAATATCATCAGTGTTCGCCATCTTGCATAGATTAGTAAGACCAATCTCAGTGACGGTCCACAGCTCATTATTCATTGCCATGAGGCGCTTCCTCATCATGGCCTTCCACTTGGGATAATCATGACCGTCAAAGATAGGGCATGTCACTTTCTTCATACTTGCGGTCGACATAACTAAAACTCCAGGCGGTTAAACCAAAATCACACAGAACAAGGGAGTACCTTGCTCTGATACCAATTGAAAGTGCGTTATATCGACTAGAGGGGGGTGAATAGGCGATTTTTATGAATTCTTCACTGAGGAATTTGCCGGTGAGGAAATTCCTTAGCGAAGAACTACTAGCAACGGAATAAGTACTCACAAGTAAGCATAAAAGAATACAGGCATGGTCATCATGATGAAATGAAGACTAGCACAGAGTACAGAAAGCGTAATCACAGGATAACACAAGATGAAGACAAATAGACTGAAGAAATTGAACTGAGGTAATTGAGAAAGTCTTCAGTCAAATTCTTCAAACACAGATATGAACAAACACTCAACACAAGAATGAGGAAATGAAAGGGTTGAGGAAATAGAACCAGCTTAGGTTGGTGAAGACAATGATTTGGTAGACCAGCCCAACTGCTGTCTCGGCTTGTACGTCTGCTTGGAGCGGCTGAGTATTTAAACTCGAGGACACACAGCCCCGGACACCCGATCGCTGAGCACGCAGCTCAGACACCCAGTCCTCACCAGATTCTCCTTGAACTAAGGTCACATGCACTCGTCCAATCACTCGTGGTAAGTCTTCAGCGACTTCCAAACCTTCACAGACTTGGTCACTTGGCGATCCACAATTCCTCTTGGATGCTCTAGACCGTGACGCCTAACCGTCCTGAAGAAGCACAATCTTCAAAGGTAATAAGCGCCGGATCCACGCAGATCAATTTCTTGATGATGCTCAATCACTTTGGGTTTGTAGGGGTTTTGTTTTGGGTTTTCCTCACTCGATGATTTTCGCCAAAGTCCTCGGAGGATGAGTTGCTCTCAAATGACAAGTGTCAAGTTCTCTCGAGCAGCCAACCAGCTAGTGGTTGTAGGGGGCGGCTATTTATAGCCTAGGAGCAGCCCGACATGATAAGACATAAATGCCCGCCAATGATATGACCGTTAGGTGGATAAGATATTTTGGGACAGTCAAGACAAGATAAAGAACGGTCGGAAATTTGACTCTCAAATTCCTCGGGCTATCATGTTCCTCTTGTGTAGGCAATTCGACTAGTGAATTCCTAACTCCTCGCCGTAACAAATTCATCAACGACGGAAGAACTTCGTCTCTGTCGATGAAGAAAGTGATCGGACTGTATGAGATTTCCAAAGGCTTCACTCAAGGATTGGTAGGTGTAGGATTTAAGTTGAGCATCACGTGAAATTTTTCCTTAGTATTTCCTCGACCCCTTTAACAAAGACGGTGTTTCCTATGACTCAAGAAAGAGATAATGAAACTACGAAAACAAAAGTCTTCACGCTTCATGTTCCTCAAATGAATACCAAGTCTTCAAGGTCGCACCAATTTCTTCACTTTCAAAGTCTTCGGAAAGTCTTCAGAATATCAAAGTCTTCAGTCGAAGAACTTCATTTTTAGGGGTCAACTTTCTCTGTAAATATCAAACTCTTCATAGACTTATAGACCTATGTACACTAACAGACGCATTAGTCCCTTAACCTATAAGTCTTCAATACACCAAAATCACTAAGGGGCACTAGATGCACTTACACTTTTAGTCATGAGACTAAAACGTATCAAAGCACTCTCTCAGGCTGGTCATAGTGGGGAGTAACTTAGACTACACTACTAGAAAAAGGGCTATAGATGGGATTGACACTAATGGCGCACCAGACAAGCGGTGTGCCATTAGTATATACTAATGGCGCACCACCATCTGATACGCCATTAGAGTTGAAACTACTAATGGCGCACCTGGCCCAAGGTGCGCCATTAGTATCAATTTTTTTTAAACTAGTGCGCTGTCCAAACATACTAATGGCGCATCTGACATTATTGCGCCATTACTAGTTGTAATTAGTAATGGCGCACTGTGGAAAGTGCGCCACTAATGTTGTTGTTTTTATATTTTTATTCCTTTTTGCAAAACTACTAATCGCAAGATCGCTCCACCGCGTGCGCCATTACTAGTTTAAACTAGTAATGGCGATCTTGGAACAAAGGCGCCATTAGTATGTTTTTTTGCAAAACTATTAATGGCGTACCACCAGAAGGTGCGCCATTAGTAACCTGGACTACTAATGGCGCATTTAGAGTTGGTGCACCATTAGTAAGTGGGCAGCAACAAGATATTTTGGACATCCATCCATCCATCCGACCCAACGCACCAACACACACACACACACTCTCTCTCTCTCGCTCAAACCCACCCAAACCCTCGTCACCTCCTCTCTTCCCCCCGAACCCCTCTCTCGCCATTGCCGCCACCCATGCCGCCGGTTCGGCGAGTTCGACCACTGCAAGACGCCGGGCGAGATCCCTTGGTCCGTGATTCGGCTTACCTCCATGCGGATCCACGGCTCCCCCACTGGCTAGGGTTTTGCATCCCCTTTTGTTCGCCGGGATCCGCCATGGCAGGCCACGGCGAGGCCATAGGTGACCGGATCCAACACTGGTAAGCCCCTCCCCCTCCTTCTTCGCCCACCATCTCCTCCTCACCTCACCTCATCTTCTCTTCCTTCTCTGCAGGTCGCCATGGGCGTGCCGACGACGACGGCAGGAGGGGCACACCTCCGTGGGGCGGGACGCCGCCATGGAGATGGATTCCCTTGTCCGCCACCATGCAGCGGCACCATGGAGCCTCCCAGCGCCCCAAACCCTAGCGGAGAGAGAGGAGCTGCTCCTAGTATAGCACGCCATGGAAGGGATTTTTTTGGTATTTTTGTTGGTGTTTCTCTTCCCGATCTAATCATGTGGAAGGCCCTTTTCCTCACCATGATTTATTCATCTCCCCTTCCTCTGTTTTGTGCAGGTTGCTCTAATGACGAAGCTTCTTCTGCAGGACACCCTCCACCCCTCCCCTGCATCCACCTCCTACCCCCATACATGGTGAGCTACAACCTCTCTTTCTAGCCCTTGCAAGTCTGATCTCGAGTGGACATGAATTGCAATTGTCATGGACACTACATAACAGCAAGTATTGGTTCAGTTTTTGTGTGAAATTCGATTGTCATTGTGCTTTTTGATGCTTGCTTCAGAAAAATAAAATCATGGATAGATAGAAGATGGAAACAGTGAGCTTCCTTTCAAGTTAGTAATACTAAAATCATTTGGCTCATCAATTTTCATGTCTTGTGTTAAATCCACTCCATTGCAATCTGGCTATGTATGGATGGTTTGGTACAATTTGCCATGGATGAGTATAGTAGTTACGCATACATGTGCTCTGTAGTTTTAGTCCTTCTTGTGTTGCTGCACTTAGTCTAGAGATACAACAACATTAGTTAGGTCATGGATGGATGGATCAATACATACAGCTAGCATCGCTAGCAACAACAACAAAATAACCTTGTGATTGATTCTGCTGACGCTAGCATGCTCTATTAGTTTTGGAGCCCAACCATGGACTGTGACGTATTAAGCTAGCTCAAGCACACACACATGCAGCTTGATTTATTTCTCAGAGATACTAGCAGAGACGTGTCTCCTATACTAGCATGCTTAATTTCTGTACTAGATCAATGACACTAGCACTTACTTGTTTGTTAGATTCGGAGCAGCAGGCATCCTCCATGGACGATGACAACAACCAGGTCATCCACCGCCACGACGACACCCCGCACATGGTCCAACTCGACTACAACATCCACCGCGTGACGGCGACGTGGTCGTGTGCGGCATCGACCAACCTCCTCTCCTGTGAATCCGTCTCCTACCTGTAGCTCCCGCTCTTGTGCTGCTATATTAGTACTGAGGGAGTCCTGGACTAGGGGGTGTCCAGACAGCCGAACTATCATCGTCCGACGGACTCCAAGACTACGAAGATACAAGATTGAAGACTCCGTCCCGTGTCCGGATGGGACTTTCCTTGGCGTGGAAGGAAAGCTTGGCGATACGAATATGTAGATATCCTACCATTGTAAACCGACTCTGTGTAACCCTAGCCCTCTCCGGTGTCTATATAAACCGGAGGGCTTTAGTCCGTAGGACATAACCTCCATTAAAACATTCATACCACAGGCTAGCTTTTAGGGTTTAGCCTCCTTGATCTCGTGGTAGATCTACTCTTGTACTACCCATATCATCAATAATCAAGCAGGACGTAGGGTTTTACCTCCATCAAGAGGGCCCGAACCAGGGTAAAACTTCGTGTCCCTTGTTTCCTGTTACCATCCGCCTAGACGCACAGTTCGGGACCCCCTACCTGAGATCCGCCGGTTTTGACACCGACATTGGTGCTTTCATTGAGAGTTCCTATGTGTCGTCACCGATAGGCTCGATGGCTTCTTCAATCAACAATGTTGTCCAGGGTGAGACTTTTCTCCCCGGACAGATCTTCGTATTCGGCGGCTTCGCTCTGCGGGCTAATTCACTTGGCCATCTGGAGCAGATCGAAAGCTACGCCCCTGGCCGTCCGGTCAGGTTCGGAAGCCTAAACTTCAGGGCCGACATCCACGGGGACTTGATCTTCGACGGGCTCGAGCCACAGCCAAGCGTGCCGCATTGTCACGATGGGCATGATCTAGCTCTGCCGCCGAATAGTGCCTTGGTGGCCGCACAAGAATCCGCTTTGGCCCTTAGTCCGGAGCCGATCGCCCAGATCGAGGACCAGTGGTTGGACAACGCCTCGGGGGCTGCAACTTCCACGGCGATGGAGCCGAACACTAACCTTGTCCCTCGCGAAGCTCGTGACTCCGTGGTGCCGGACTCCCTGCCGGACTCCGGACCTCCCACGCCCCTGCCAATCAAATCTGATTGGGTGCCGGTTATGGAATTCACCGCCGCAGACATCTTCCAACACTCGCACTTTGGTGACATCCTAAATTCGCTAAAGCATCTCTCGCTATCCGGAGAGTCCTGGCCGGATTATGGCCAGGATGGTTGGGATACGGATGACGAAGAAATTCAGAGCCCACCCACCACCCACTTTGTAGCCATGTCGACGATCTAATCGACATGCTAGACCACGACTCCGAAGACATCGACGCTATGGACGACGATGCCGAGATTTATCAGAACCAAGGCCTACTGAGGCAATGGAAGACCACCTCGTCATATGACATATACATGGTGGACACCCCAAAAGATGGGGATGGCGAAGAAGCGCGGAGGCAGATTCCTTAAAGAAACAGCCCAAGGCCGGCGTCGTGGCGCCGCTCTAAATCCCGCCACAAAGAAGAATGGAGATTCCGGCACATGAGATAATAATACCCCAGAGAGTGCCGAAGATAATCCCCTCCCTCAAGATTCAGCGCAGGAGGATGCAGAAGCAAGCCCTCACGAGAGGGCGGCAGACGAAGAGGTCGAGGACTATAACTATATACCTCCCTCCGAAGACGAGGCAAGCCTCAACGACGATTTAATTGCTGTGCCCGAGGATCCCGTCGAACAAGAGTGTTTTAAACGCAGGCTTATCGCCACGGCAAATAGCCTAAAGAAAAAGCAGCAGCAGCTTCAAGCTGATCAGGACCTGCTGGCCGATCGATGGACCGAGGTCCTCGCGGCCGAAGAGTATGAACTCGAACGCCCCTCCAAAAGCTACCCAAGACGCAAGTTGCTCCCCCGACTAGAGGAGGAAGCATACATACCTTCATCACCAGCGCATGATACGGCCGACCGACCACCCCGTGGTCGCGACAGAGAGGCATCCAGGCCCTCCACCAAGACCGTACCCCAGCATCACTCCAAAAGAATGAAGCCAAGAGGGAACGCGCCGGACTTGCGAGATATATTGGAGGACAAAGCAAGGCAATCTAGATCCATCTACGGATCACGGGCGCCTACGACCCACGCATTTAATACCGTCGCACCGGATACAACAACCCCGGCCGGGCCGAACACAGCAGACAACGCTCACTCGAGCTACGTCGTGACATTGCTCAATATAGAGGCGCCGCACACCCGCTATGCTTCACTGACAAAGTAATGGATCATCAAATCCCTAAAGGGTTTAAACCCGTAAACATTGAATCCTACGATGGCACAACAGACCCCGCGGTTTGGATCTAGGATTATCTCCTTCACATCCATATGGCCCGCGGCGACGGTCTCCATGCCATCAAGTATCTCCCACTCAAGCTTAAAGGACCAGCTCGGCATTGGCTTAACAGCTTGCCCGCAGAGTCAATTGGGTGTTGGGAAGACCTGGAAGCCGCATTCCTCGACAACTTCCAGGGCACATATGTGCGGCCACCAGACGCCGATGACCTAAGCCACATAATTTAACAGCCAGACGAATCGGCCAGACAGTTCTGGACACGGTTCTTGACAAGGAAAAACCAAATCGTCGACTGTCCGGATGCAGAGGCCCTCGCAGCCTTCAAACATAACATCCGCGGCAAGTGGCTAGCCCGACACCTGGGACAGGAAAAGCCGAAATCCATGGCAGCCCTCACATCATTAATGACCCACTTTTGCGCGGGAGAGGATAGCTGGCTAGCTCGCAGCAACAACCTCAGTAAAAATTCTGGCAGTTCGGATACTAAGGACCATAATGGCAGGTCGCGTCGAAGCAAAACTCAACGCCGCATTAACGGTGATGACAAGGAGGATACGACAGTCAATGCCGGATTCCGAACCTCTAAACCCGGCCAGCGGAAGAAGCCATTCAAAAGAAAAACTCCGGGTCCGTCCAATTTGGACCGAATACTCGACCGCTTATGCCAGATACATGGCACCCCTGAAAAGCCAGCTAATCACACCAACAGAGATTGCTGGGTGTTCAAGCAGGCAGGCAAGTTAATTGCCGAAAACAATGACAAGGGGCTAAACAGCGACGACGAGGAGGAGACCCGACCGCCGAACAATA
The DNA here is from genome assembly GCA_021437245.1 of Aegilops speltoides. NCBI lineage: Eukaryota > Viridiplantae > Streptophyta > Magnoliopsida > Poales > Poaceae > Aegilops > Aegilops speltoides. The sequence goes on from CM038147.1 coordinate 480,005,720, forward strand.
GAGGACAGAAGGGTTTTCCCCCACAAGTGCGGACGGTCAACATGATATACGCAACCCATATACCCAAGAGGGAGCGGAAGCGTGCACTAAGGGACGTATATGCGATGGAGCCAGTCGCCCCGAAGTTCAGTCCATGGTCCTCTTGTCCGATCACTTTCGATCGAAGAGACCATCCGACCAGCATCCGCCATGGCGGATTCGCCGCATTGGTTTTAGACCCAATCATCGACGGATTTCACCTCACGAGAGTCCTGATGGACGGACGCGAGAATCTGAAACCGCTTTATCAGGATACGATGTGCAAGATGGGCATAGACCCCTCAAGGATTAAACCTACAAAGACAACCTTTAAAGGCGTCATACCAGGTGTGGAGGCCAATTATGCAGCTCACCACACCGAAGTGGTCTTCAGATCCCCGGATAATTTTCGGAGCGAGGAGTTAATCTTCGACATAGTCCCATTTCGCAGCGGCTATCACGCTCTGCTCGGACGAACCGTGTTTGCAAAGTTCAACGCGGTGCCGCATTATGCATACCTCAAGCTCAAGATGCTAGGCCCTCGTGGAGTCATCACGGTCAACGGAAATATGGAATGCTCCCTCCGAACGGAGGAACATACTGGCGGCTCTCATGGCGAAATCTGAGCAGCCTTTTAAGGCAATTTTCCAGTCCGACCGTTAAACGGCCGGATACAGCCAAACGCGCCCGAAGCAACACCAACCAAGACCACCTGGCACGATCCGAGCACGCGTAGCAATGTGGCCCTAACCCCAGCCCTCGCATGATCGCAAGAACAACCCTCCGCGTACATCATTATGCTTTGGAGATACCATGGCGTAGGGGAAGGGGCACGACCACAATAGACCCAGAGTGCGGCTCGACCACACCAGGGGCTCGCAAGTGTGTCACTCTTTCTTATTATTATTTTCCTTCTTTGTATACACAGGACTCCGTTAACCAGAGGCCCTGTCCGGCGGTGAACCTGCCGAACTCACGATGCAACAGCCGGGGAAGAAAGAATGCTGCATTTAACACTCGTGTGGTCTCAATTACGAGCATTAAATTTGATTATATACACCAAGTCCGCAGCCCACCCCTGGAGGGGGACATGTTTAATTAGTCCAAAACCCTTGCTTACCGCACTATTTGTATCAGTCCACACTCATAGCAGACTTCCTTTAATAAATAATGCAGCACTTTTCGCCTGTAATTACATATATATGTTCATTACATGACATCTTGCACCCGTATATTTTGGTACGGCCTAATACACTAGGGGCTTATGTTCCCCACATTATGGTGTGATAAGTCCGAACACTTTCACAAGTGCGGCACCACGAACTTATAGCATTATATGAATCGGCTCCGAATCATGTCTTGGGTCAATAGTTGGGTTTGCCCGGCTCCCACGTTTTGGCGCCTTACGTTCCGTTCTGTCTGCTAAGGTGGCACTGGGAGAACCACTGCGATTGCGCCCCGGTTGAGCTGGGCGAGCGCCTCAGTGGAGAAAGCTAAAACTGACCGGCATGATAAGGCGAGAGACTGGTCACTGTTCGAGAGGTCTTTTCGGGTCCCTAAAGACTCATGCCGCTTCGAGCGAAGTTCCGGATAATGTCCGAGGAAGGCGTGGATAGCGCCCCGAATTCGGTCTTCCGAATACCAGGGGCTTCGCCAAAATTATGAATTCTATGGCTAAGTGAGAGTGTTCAAGCATTATAAGTCCGGTTGCCTTGTTCGTTGTGTTGAGCGCCTCCCTAGATGGACCCAAAAATGGGAACAAGAGTGCTCAAGTTTATCCCGAACACCCCAGCACTCCGCGGCTCGGGGGCTGAAGCCAACGACTTGCCATCTCTCAGATTTTATAAACAGCCGCACAGAAGGTAATATTTTAAATTAAACAAGCGTTGCTGAAAGCGCATATGAACAAAGTTTTCAGCGCACAGGATAATACATAGCGAGTTTACTCAAAAATTACATCTCTGGGGCATTCATCTGCAATATCGCGGGCTCTCTTCAGGACAGTTTTATAATACATTTCGGGCGTACGATACTCCTTGCCCGGTGGCGGCGGGTCAGTAAGAAGCCTCTTCGCATCCAGCCTGCCCCAGTGCACCTTTGTGCGGGCAAGGGCCCGACGAGCACCTTCAATACAGGCGGAGCGCTTGATGACCTCCACCTGTGGGCACGATCCACCGGCCCGCCAGACGAGGCGAAGTAGCTCCTGTGCATGGCCTGTCCAGCCACACCGGACTATAAGGCCCTTCATGGCCTCCTCGGCTACCTTTAGGAGTTCGACCACCGCTTCACCTGGTCGCTTAGGGGCACTGGATGGCCGGCCTCAGCGCAGATCGAGACCGTAAGACCTTCTCCGCTGAGCTCCCTCCTCACCACGGTAGAATGCGGCGGCATCGGATACACTACGCGCAGATCTGCAAACGCCTCGAGAGCTCGAATGCGGGTAAGTGTCGTAGTTTACATTAACATGCTTTCTTTGCATGAAAAATGCCTTACCCGCCGCTATCTTCTTCACATCTTCAACCTCTGAAGGGCCTTACGGCCTCGGCCTTGGCGGACTTGGCACTTTCGAGAGCCGAGGCGAGCTCTGACTCGAGTCTTGAGTCGCGCCCAAGCTCTCATGCTTCTCCATGAGAGCACGAGCTCTTGCCGCACTACCGCCACCGTGCCTCCTGCTTTTCTCGCTCTGCCCGTTCGCGGCAAGACTTGCGCTCGTCGCGGACACAGCCTCCTTCAGTGGCTGCCACCTCATTTGTGGCCCCGCAGTATCCATATTATCCTTGTTAATTTTATTGCACCAAAATCCTTTTCAGAAGGTAAAATTCAAAGTGGTGCTACTCACCTTCTTTGTCCTCGAGCTGCCTCTTGGCATGGCCGAGCTCTCGCCGGACCGCCGAGATCTTGCTTTAATGCACCAACCTCCGCAGCTGTGCAGCAGAGGTCGCAAGAAGACAGCCTGCAAACCCATATTGACATAATTTATTAGCAACTGCGAATATCTTTTTAGATCCTCGGTCCGCTTTTCTTTCCAACATCAACCGAGCATCGTGGGCTACTGTCTATGCGGTATTACATTACATAATTTTAACTTCTTACCTCAAAGCCTGTTAGAAGGCTCTGCGAAGCAGTCGGCCCGCTCTTGGCGAGCTGAATTTTCAATCACCGCACTCATAATAAAGGCGGTGTTCTTCCCCGATGGAAGCGCCTTTGAGCGCCTCAAGCAAGTTGGCGGCGCCCGGTTGGGACGGAGGCCGCCGGTGTCACGGTCTTGCCCTTCTTTGAAGGGCCGCTGCCGGACTCTGGAACCACTGCAGGTTCGGCGTGAGAGTCCGTGCAAAGTCCGATAGGCTGCCTTGCGGCGCCTCGAGCCTCCTCCGATGGGTCCCTTTCGATCCCACCTCGGCGTCCTCATCGCATAGGGGTGGAGGCGGTCGGAAGGAATCCACATCCGGCAGGCTAACGACCCTTCGATGAAGGGAGATCATCATCGCCGGACTGCGGGCAATATGCGGCATTAGTAGGACACTATGTGACACAAAAGAAATTGCATATCATTCAGGATCGGATACTTACGATCTCGCCGGAGGCTCGCCCTTGAAGGCCACTCCTCGTCGCCAACGTCGGTGTTGGCAGAGCTGTCCGGGGGAATAGTTTTCCCCCTCTTGGACCCTTCGGCCTCCACTGTTGGGGAGGCCTTCCTCTTCCTCTCTCCCCCCTCCGGGAGAGAGTCTTCTTCCTCCTCCTCATCTTCGGGGGAGGAGTCCACCTCGTCGTCGAACGCCTGATTACGGGAACTCTTTCGAGTGCCCGTGGCCACCTTCTTGGCCTTCTTCTCCGGCACCACGTGCGGTGCCGGAACCAGCAGCCCCGCTAGACGGGCATCCACTAGGTCTTCTGTCATGGGAGCCGGGCAGATGAGCTGCTCGGCCTTCTTCATCCATTCCTGTCAAAGGAAAAGGGAGACTGAAACCCTCTTAGAATCCATCTATTTACAATAAGTGTCCCGTAAAGGGGTAGAATCACTTACCTCGTCAGCCGGATGTTGCGAGTGAAATCCGCGATCTTCTGTCGCGGACGCGGGGGCTTCGGCGCCCTTAAACAGCACCCTCCAGGCACCTTCGTACGTCATGTCGAAGAGCCCGCTCAGCGCCTGGTGCTGTTCCGGATCGAACTCCCACAGATTGAATGCCCGTTCTTGGCATGGGAGAATCTGGCGAACGAGCATGACTTGGACCACGTCGACGAGCCTGAGCTTCTTGTTCACCAGCTTCTGGATACAGGCTCGGAGTCCTGTCAGCTCCTTCGGATTACCCCACAGCAAGCCCTTTAATTTCCAGGAGGTGAGCTGCGTAGGGATACCAGATCTAAACTCGGGGGCCGCCGCCCACGTAGGGTCGGGCGGCTCGGTGATGTAGAACCACCCCGATTGCCACCCCTTGACAGAGTCCTCGAAGGCCCCTTCGAACCAGAGGACGTTGGGCATCTTGCCCAACATGGCGCCTCTGCACTCCGCCTGCGTGCCCTTCACTACCTTCGGCTTGATGTTGAAGGTCTTGAGCCACAAGACGAAGTGGGGCCGGATGCAGAGGAAGGCCTCGCACACGGCGATAAACGCCGAGATGTTGAGGATGAAGTTCGGCGCCAGATCGTGGAAATCCAGGCCGTAGTAGAACATGAGCTTCCGGACAAAGGGGTGAATTGGAAAGCCCAGTCCGCGGAGGAAGTGGGGAAGGAAAACGACCCTCTCATGGGGCCCGGGGGGTAGGGATGAGCTGCCCCTCGTCGGGCAGCCGATGCACGATATTGCCGGAAAGGTATCCAGCGCTACGCAGCTTTGTGATATGCTCCTCCTTAACGGTGGAAGCCAACCATTTTCCTCCCCCTCCGGACATGGTCGGGAAAGGTTGAGGCGAGATGCGCGAACTTGGGCGTTAGAGCTTGAGTGCGCGGAGGTGGATAAGCAAAGGAGGAAGAAGGCGTGGGTGAAAAGGTGAATCCTTATCCCTTATATATAGGCAGGCGAAGACTATGCGTCCCCCACCAGCCTGGTAAAACTCGCTTATCTCCCAAGCACCACCATCAATGGCGCGGTTTGGTTACCCACGTCCGTATTGATGAGAATCCCGGAATAAGGGGAACACGATCTCTGCTTCAACAAGACGTGCCAAGGAAACCGCTTCGCTAAACGTGCTGAGGTGGTATAATAAAAAAACGGTTCAAGTAAAGGCTTGGTAGTGGCGTGGCGACATGCCGCAAAATACGTCAGCAGATTGAACTTGTGTACATTTTATTCTCTCTACGGTGGAATGTGGAATTTATTTTGCAGAGCCGGACACTATCCTAGTGTTCATGATCTTCTCTGGATTATTCAAAGGAGGAACCCGTCTTGGAATGCCGAACATTATGTGCGCCAGACTTATCATCATTGAAGCCTGGTTCAGGGGCTACTGAGGGAGTCCTGGACTAGGGGGTGTCCGGACAGCCGGACTATCATCGTCCGCCGGACTCCAAGACTACGAAGATATAAGATTGAAGACTCCGTCCCGTGTCCGGATGGGACTTTCCTTGGCGTGGAAGGAAAGCTTGGCGATACGGATATGTAGATCTCCTACCATTGTAAACCGACTCTGTGTAACCCTAGCCCTCGCCGGGGTCTATATAAACCGGAGGGCTTTAGTCCGTAGGACATAACCTCCCTTACAACATTCATACCATAGGCTAGCTTTTAGGGTTTAGCCTCCTTGATCTCGTGGTAGATCTACTCTTGTCTACCCATATCATCAATATTAATCAAGTAGGACGTAGGGTTTTACCTCCATCAAGAGGGCCCGAACCTGGGTAAAACTTCGTGTCCCTTGTCTCCTGTTACCATCCGCCTAGACGCACAGTTCGGGACCCCTACCCGAGATCCGCCGGTTTTGACACCGACAAGTACCTTGCTCTGTTTCATGCGTATGGGTGATTTTGTTTGTGCTTGTGTCATGGAAAAGATCATTCCTATTTATTTGTGCTCTGTTTTCTTTATTATCATGAGTTGCAAAATTATTAGTGGGAAGTAAACTTTTGTTAACTTGTTGGTTGAACCAATGGAACTACTGTTATATTTGATTTGTTGCTCAACTAGTGCTACAATGATGGGATCGAATGATTGCATGACCCTAATGTTGGCCTATCATTTCAATTATATTGGTCTTATAGATGTTATTGTTCCTATCATATAGCACATGCTAGTTTCTTTATTGGTTGGCTGCTGGTTCTGTTTGTTCATATGCATAAGTGCTACTGTTTCTTTGTTATCTTATAAAGGATATAGTCCATCATTTGTATATAGCCGTAACTCTCTTATTGATCAACATATACTAATTCATCTCTTTACTGCAATTACTCTGTGTACTTCATGATTTGCTCCTGTAGTGGTATAAAATTATAGTTTCTCTTTCAAGCTAGTATCTGTGTTTGATATATACTAGTCTTTATCTAAATACCATGTATTGGTATTTCTTGTGTGGTTTAGTACATCATCTACTGGTGGTTTAGTTGTATATTGTACAGGACATAGTCCCGATTTGTTGCATGTAGTGATAATTCTTTCTTTGCATTAGCTATTTCATATGTTTCAGATAATTTAGATGCATGCTTATACTCCTATCTATACCAGTGCATGTGTTGTGCTTGTGTACCTATATACGAATAGTACCCATGTGTAAGTGGGTGTATGTGTTCGCTTATAGCAGATGTTTAGTAAATGTGCTATCAATGGCCTATTTCTTCTTGCGTGTTATGGACTATATCTTTCCTTGCCAATTCCCTCTCTCTTAAATCTGATTTGAACAGATGTTTGCCTTTGGTCTCTTCACTTTCTTTCTTTCTCTCCTACTCTCATTGATAAGAACAGGTGCTCCTTAATCTTGCCATGCCAATGATGGTGTCCTGAGGCTCTCATCGTTACTTAAAGATGTTTCACTACTTGATCCAATGATGCAATAGTCCTAGCACTACTAAGCTGCCTGAGGACAATCCCTACTTCAAACCCTACCTCTGGGCTAGTTGATTAGTAGTGGGTTTGTTGGATTTCATCTGAAAACTAACCCAAGCTTAATTGAGGATCCCTAATCATGGAGTTAGTTCTAGTTTGAGTTGATCTTTGGGTTTGGCTTTGATCTATACTTTCTGGCTCTACTTCGCCTTTTGGGTTATTGGCTCCATTTATGCGGTGTTGGCTCTCTTCTCTTGTTTCTTTGATCAACTTAATCTGATTGGGGTTTGACTAATGTTTCCAAACTCGTAAGTGCTAGCTCCTACAAAGAAAGGCATTTTGCTAAGGGAATGCTACATTTAAACCTTGATCAAGTTTTTCATGTTTGTTGTTTCTTGTTTTGTAGGTTGATGGTGGAAGAAAGAAGCGTAAGATGAAGAACTAGATAGTTTAGTATAGGTTTAGTTTAGGACTTTTTCTAGATACGCCCGCTATCTAGCGGGAGAGGGGAGGGAGCGTTGGAGGAACCGGATGAAGACGAGTTTCATCGTGATGATGCTCATCGTGATGACCACAGCTCTCTTCTATGTGATGGTAGTTTAGATGATCGATATCGACTTGCAATGTGAAGACAAACTCGCTACTCGCGGTCTCGAGACTTGTAATATAATGTTCTATCTTTGTTCGGTCTTTTCAATTCGAAGACTAATATGATGAATTGTATTCGGAGACTAAAATGATGAATTGTATTCAGAGACTAATCTTCTATTGTATTCGATGAATCTGTTGTTGATGTGTGCTGTCTATATTTTGTCCAATTATACATTTTGTTACCTGTGCAAAAAACAGAAAATTAAAAAAAACTAATATTCATACTAATGACCGATCACATCACAGTGCACCATTAGTATGCCAAAGGATACTAATGGCGCATCATTAAACAGTGCGCCATTAGTATGCTGAAGTTACTAATGGCGCATCTTGTTGTTGTGCGCCATTAGTATGCCAAAGCACCTGGGTATACATGGCCCCTTGGGAGGCATACTAATGGCGCACTGTTGTATGTATATACAACAGTATACTAATGGCGCACTAATGGCACATCTGAGGTGCGCCATTAGTATACCAGATACTAATGGCGCACCTGTGGTGCGCCATTAGTAAAATATACTAATGGCGTGGCACTAATGGCGCACCACTAATGCGCCATTAATGGCCAAATTAGGTGCGCCATTAGTAGGCCTTTTCCTAGTAGTGCTAGTGTCATGCATATGACACTAGTGTAAGTTACTACCTCCATAGTGCAAAGTAACATAGTAGTAGTATCATAGATTGCTTCATTTATTATCTCATACACTCATTTTGCCTCGGAAAGCGCTATGTTACAGTAACATATTATGTTACCACAAGCACCTCTTCCCTCATTAAATACTTGCCACATAAGCAAAATTGTCTTGGGATGTGTTACGTTACTACCTAAGTTACTCCCACTATGGCTAGCCTCAATATTGTGCACCGCGACCAAGGTGGAGAGGAAAACGAGAGAACTACGTAATTAATGCATGAGTTGAGGGTAGTTTTGTAAAGTACAAGATACATTCCTCCAATCGCAAAATGCCTTGGTTCATGAGATTTGATATTTGAGCCTTATAAACCGGAGGGGAGGGGGTACTGCACACGGTGTAGTCTAGTCACTTTTTTTAGACGAAGTCTAGTCACTTGTTGAAATCTCTAGAAAGGCAAATACTCCTTTCCGGTTTACAGGTCTATACTACTCCCTCCGTCTAGGTGTGTAAGTCATCTTACGAAAACCAAATAGTCCCAAAACACTTAGGCGCGGTGCATTAACTTCTACCTTGTTTCTTGTTTCTTGACATACGTATCAACCAATAAGAGATGAGAGGTGTGCATGCTTTTAATGACTTGCAATGGCTAGTTCATTTCATGGAATGCTATTAATTAGCAAATAAACATTGGTGACCCCAGGAGGAAATGGTGCTAAGCGCGTGGACCTATGTAGAATGAGTATCAACCAATGGATAATGGAGTTTAATTGTTAAACAATAGCAATTTTGTCTCATGCAAGAGCCTGGCTAGTACTCCAAGGAACCGCACCACGCGAGCGTTCGCAACTGCCACGTTCGGCTTGCACTTGGCTCTTCGCCTCTTCGAGAAGACGAACAATGATGTTACTCCTACTTCTACAGTATCGAATCCACTGTTGCATGTTCGTCCACCTCGTGCGGGAGGGATAGCGTGTAGCGAAAGCTTCTACTTACTACTCCCGCCTTTGCGTCCATGACAGGTGGGCCCAACAGGTGGTTGGCCCACCTGTCATGCAGCCAAAGGCAGGTGCAGTTAAGGCACCGGAGCTCAGTCCGCGAGGGAGAGGGCGTCGTAGTAATCAAATTTCTCGGGCTTGTACGAGTTGACACGACACATCAAAGCACTGCATTCGATAAAACTCTTTTTACACATTTCAAATGGGCTACTTCGTTTGTAGGAGTAGACATATTCTGCTTCGTATGTACTCCCTCCGTTCCAAAATATAAGTCTTTTTAGAGATTTCACTATGAACTACTCCCTCTGTAAACTAATATAAGAGCGTTTAGATTACTAAAGTAGTGATCTAAACGCTCTTATATTAGTTTACGGAGGGAGTACATACGAAACAAAATGAGTGAATCTACAATCTAAAATATGTCTATATACATCCGTATGTAGTTTGTAGTGGAATCCCTAAAAAGACTTACATTTAGGAACGGAGGGAGTAGTCACTTGTTGCAATCTCTAAAAAGACTTATATTTGGAAATGGAGGGAGTACAACGCATGCATGCATGCCGTGACTTTCCTTTTGATACTTGCATGTGTTGATTTGATGCACCTTGCCAAATTTTGACTATAAATTTAACTAACCAAATTTCATGCATGTCACAAAAAATCATGGGGCTATTTGGATTGTTACTATATTTGTCTTATGTTGCCACATTATTTTTCCCACACTTGCCACATTTGCCTAACCTGAGTTGCTCAAATTGTTAGACACACTTTGTCTTGCCTAAGGGAATCTTGCCACAATTTTTATGTCTATGACATGTGGGGTTCACTGCTAATAAAAAAATCTTGTCTTAGGTGTGGCTAAGAAAAAAGACTTATATTTAGGAACGGAGGGAGTAGAAAAAATAAATAATAATGCATGTTGGGGCAACGCACGTTTCCGCTAATTTTAGTCGTGGGCTTGTTCACAATTTTTATGAGGGGGTGGTTGTTCATTTAATAGAGGAACTTGTAGTACTACTAGACTTGAACGATACAAAGTGCGACCTGGCACACCGTAACACCACTTGGAACAAGCGGGTAGCTATCTCAAAAAACAATCAACAACTAAAAAAACCGCGACCTGGCATGTAGTATAGTACACAATTTTAAACGATTGTTTTGATGGAGTGAAAAAGGAAAACTACCCCACTACTTATATATAGGCCGGAGCCTCCGCACTTGCTTGCTAGGGCTGCTCTATTCACACACTCTCATCCTCTCCAGATCTAAACATGATAGGGGTAGTAACCCTATCTTTCTCCCTTCCAAAAACACTAGCTTTCTATCCTCACCGTTGGTTACAGATCCGGAAATACCCCCCTCCACCGGAGGGGAGGAGGGGCAGCGTTTAGGCCATCATCGATAGCGAGGGAGGAGACCCACTGCCGGCCGCACCGTTATCTCGGCGGAGGCCTTGGCGCTGGAGGTCCTCCGATCCTTAAATGCGTTGCTGTGGGCAGATCCGCCTCCGCCGCCCACCTATCCACATCCCGACGACCTTGGTATATCTTCGTTTGAAACCGCTTTAGCTCTACTTCCCCGACTTGCTACGTCGCTGCATGTGCATCATTTTCTACCTCTCAGCCCCTCTCAATCGGATGGTCCAACGTCACCTATTTTTTTCTTCTATTGTTAGAGGTAAAGCTACTTCATGGAGTCGAATCTTGTACTCCCTCCGTCTGAAAATACTTGTCATTGAAATAAAGTGGGGGTGGGGGAATTTAGTATGTACATCGGACTTGGTACAAACAGGAAGGAAAGGGGATGAAAGTAGTACAGACTGGTCATCCAACCGGTCTCTTGGTCGAAAAGGGAAATATAGGGGTAACCCTATACACAGTGGAATCACCAGGACTAGATTTGCTATCCACACATAGGAGTAGGTGGCTAGAGTGAACAAAAATGGGACCAACCCAGATATGTTTCTTGGATGTTTGTTTCTCGGGGCAACAAACTATGAATCACCACCTTATGCCCCCGTTTACGTACATGGTGTTGTGTTGCTGGTGCACCCACTGTCCCATGCCCTTATACCAAATATTTAGGCTCCGGTCGGAATAAAGGGGCAGAAAACATAGGTCTTGATGAAAATAGAGGAATAGGAAAGGAATGTAGGTATAAAACTATGGAACAGCGAACCGGAGGAAACTCTCAAGAGAATGTGTTCGGAAGGACTACGAAATGTACAAATTTGTTTTTTTAGAGTAGCATGCTTGGCAGTATGAGATGCTATTTCTTTATTCAGCTGCACAGTGACTACTCTTGTCCTCACCTCATGTACCACACATAGGTTGATTTTTTATTTCGGCAAACACAAGACTGACAACGGTCTAACGATGGCAGCGAAGGCTTTGCCTCGGGCTTCCGCCCAAAAATGAGCAGCAGCGTGGATGTTTCTAATCCGATGAAATCAGTACTACCAGACCAGCTTTCCTATGAAACACTATTCACCTTTCCCGTGTTCCGAACGGTTGGAAGGGAAAGAATACGGTAGGAATTGTGTTCCTACAAAAATCCTGCACCAAACCTGTGAACCAAATGTAGCCTTAGCTGTTCTTAATATAATGTCCCTGGTAAAAATGAAGCCATGCCACTATTTTTGCCTGTAATTGTTTGAGACTCTGACAAGTTTAGCCAAATGTTTTTGCCTGTAATTGTTTGAGACTCTGACTATTTCCTCTGTGCCTTTTTGTGCAAACAGGGATATCCAATTCACCTGGTTGCTATTGTGACCTTTTGGTGCACTGCACAAAACTCTTCTTAAAAGAAGTGACTTTTGTGTTGTTTAACTAGAATGTCAGATGGAACAGTTGGTTCATTTTGGTGGAACTGCACAAAGGGAGATCTGTGTCCCAATCCTCATCATCCATATTGGCGCCATAACCTTCCTTTAGGTAAGAATGATATTTAATGCATGTGTTCATGTCTATTTTCCGACTGCCATGAGAAAATAATGCTATTTTTTACTAGTACACTTGTACTCCCTCGCTGACAAAACCAATACTAAATTAGAAGGCCAATCATGTACTTGGTTTCACCAACTGGTGAGGAGAAAGAGAAACATAGCATGAAGAGGAAGAAGAAGAAGAATAAATAGTGCCAAGGCGATCTTGCTTTGAAGCTTGAGGCCTCAGTCGAGGCTATTCAAGGGCTCCGGCAACGACTAACTTACATGTGAGACGATCCTCCAGGGAGCCCTTCCACTTCTGTTGTCTCACTTAATTAATTAGGAGCACTTAAGTACCACTAATTTATTACTGCTTAATTTTCCTGTTGGAGTTAAACAAATCTTTAGTAGGACCCTATGTTGAATCATGTACGTGTGAATGTTTGTCTATGGAGGTGAATCATGTGGTGGAGCAGGGAGGGAATATTATTAGTGTCATGACATGATAGTGCTTTGTTTTGCATGTCAATTTATTGCCATTGGTTCAATGAGGCAATGTTTTGCGTATTGTCCATCATGAATTTGATGCTACTGTTTGAGTAATATGCTAATGTCTTCCTATCCTTTCTCACTAAGCTAATGAAGGTTTCACCTTGTTCCTACTTGTGCAAACAGGATCATGTTGTGCCAATCATACATTTTAGTGGAACTACACAAGACAATACAATGAATTGTATCCCAGCCAAGTGCTTTAACTCTGCTGGAAGTTCTTGATAATCTTCGATATAATCTCAGCCTTTGGTAAACAAGAGTGATTTCAACCATACATTTGAAGTGCACAAAAATATATACTATTGTGTGATTCCAGTGAGTGCTTTATCATCTCTTATGGGACTACATGAATAAGCTTTTTTCTCAGGTTGGTACCGGCCTAAGGCCTTCATCCATATTAGATTGCTGTCATCTCTATTTGTATCGTGCTACTGTCATGAGAAACTACTTTATCTTTGCACTTTTAAGTTTTGCAACCTATGATAAATGGCAATGCTTTGAGTGTTGAGTTGAGCTAATTGGCACTGATTAAATAAAATAATACCTCTCTTCAAGCAAGACTACTATGTTGCTAACTTTACCCATTAAGATAATGAGGGTGCTTCTATTTGTTAGTGTATGTTTCATCAACTAGTCCCATTACAGTAATCTCACTCTCTCAATATATGTGCCAATAGGGATGCTCGATTTTGGTGGAACTACACAAAAACTTTGGGTGCTTCATTGCCTCGACGGCTTCCGTCCTTTCCAGTCAGCCGCTAATCTCCGCTTGCTTTCTTCCTTTGCTGTCAGTCGCTTGGCTTATCTCGGCTTCCAGTCAAAGGAAATAGTATTTGATATGCTACCTCACACAGGTTGATATTGGTCTTTATCCTGATTATTGTGCCTGTCATATGTATTGGTAATTTGGTATTGTGCTACTGTTTGCCGATTTCATAAAGGAGTAATTTGGAGCCTGAACTCGCAGGCAAATCATTACATCAGGTGATTTCAGTAGAACTGCACAAAATGATCAGATGGACAGGTACTTATGCTGCTGCTATGTACTCCAAAGTTCACTCAGACAAGCATCGATGTTGACAAGAAGTGCCTATATTCATTCGAGTATCAACCGGCGTCAACCAATTGTCAAACTCCAAGTATTAGGAGAGTGAACGCCAAAAATATTGCTTGGTGCATAGCCCGTAAAAACGATCCAGATCTTTGGTCCCAACTTGTGCTTTTGGTTATTGGCACATATGGTAGCGAACTATATGGCATGGAGTCTAAAGATTCCAGACAAGTTGGTTGACGCGTATATTCATCTGGGACTTAATCAGTCCGCACGCCAAGGATGCTCCATTTCAGTTGAACTGCACAAAAAATTTGGGTGGTTCATTTTCTCAACCGCCTCCTTTCTCGTCTGCAATGTAGAATTTTGGCGAGATACAGGACCAAGATGAGCCAGTAAACTAGTTGGATGAAAGTAGTGGCCAAGTTGCTCAAACCTCCGTTGGCACGAGGCCACTATTTGAGGACAAACCTACAAGCAAAGTTCAGATTGTCTGTGCTGCCCGTTATGTACTCGAAAGTTTACTCGTACAAGAACTAATTTTAGCAAGAAGTACCTCTGATTGAACACCATTTACTAGTCTGTACCCTAGGTAACTAAAGTTCGTCCATGGATCATATTGGCTGTGATCTCAATCATTTGGATGCATAAACATGCTGAACATGTGTATATCTGAATCTTTTTGTGAATTATGTATGAATATTGCCGTGTGATCTATCAATCATTTGGATGCATAGATATGCTGAGCTTGTGTATATATGAATCTTTTGAGTTGTTGATAGTGAATGTTGGCTATGAATATGAACGTGTCCTGTGAACCTGAGTTTGATATGAATTGCAACAGAACAAGTTATAATCCTTCTCCTCCTCTCAATCTGCGACTCCACTGCCGCGTTTTCGCATCTCCGAGTCGTTCCCGTCTGGGGCCTCGCCGTCGTCCACCGCCTCGCTGTGTTCGGTGCGGTGTGGTCAACAAACAAGAGTCGTCGGAAGAGGACTGTACGTGGAGAGCCTGACCGCTGGGATCATCAAATCCCTGAAGGGTTTAAACCCGTAAACATTGAATCCTATGATGGCACAACAGACCCCGCGGTTTGGATCGAGGATTATCTCCTTCACATCCATATGGCCTGCGGTGACGATCTCCACGCCATCAAGTATCTCCCACTCAAGCTTAAAGGACCAGCTCGGCATTGGCTTAACAGCTTGCCCGCAGAGTCAATTGGGTGTTGGGAAGACCTGGAAGCCGCATACCTCGACAACTTCCAGGGAACATATGTGCGGCCACCAGACGCCGATGACCTAAGACACATAATTCAGTAGCCAGACGAATCGGCCAGACAGTTCTGGACACGGTTCTTGACAAGGAAAAACCAAATCGTCGACTGTCCGGATGCAGAGGCCCTCACAGCCATCAAACATAACATCCGCAACGAGTGGCTAGCCCGGCACCTGGGACAGGAAAAGCCGAAATCCATGGCAGCCCTCACATCATTAATGACCCGCTTTTGCGTGGGAGAGGATAGCTGGCTAGCTCGCAGCAACAACCTCAGTAAAAATTCTGGCAGTCCGGATACTAAAGACCATAATGGCATGTCGCGTCGAAGCAAAACTAAACGCCGCATTAACGGCGATGACAAGGAGGATACGGCAGTCAATGCCGGATTCCGAGGCTCTAAACCCGGCCAGCGGAAGAAGCCATTCAAAAGAACAACTCATGGTCCGTCAATTTGGACCAAATACTCGACCGCTTATGCGGATACATGGCACCTCGAAAAGCCAGCTAATCACACCAACAGAGATTGCTGGGTGTTCAACGAGCGAGCAAGTTAATTGCGAAAACAATGACAAGGGCTAAACAATGACGGCGAGGAGGAGACCCGACCGCCCGAACAATAGAGGACGAAGGGTTTTCCCCACAAGTGTGGACGGTCAACATGATATACGCAACCCATATCGCAAGAGGGAGCGAGCGTGCACTAAGGGGCGTATCTGCGATGGAGCGATCGCCAAGTTCAATCCATAGTCCTCTTGTCCGATCACTTTCGATCGAAGAGACCATCCGACCAGCATCCGCCATGGCGGATTCACCGCATTGGTTTTAGACCCAATCGTCGACGGATTTCACCTCACGAGAGTCCTGATGGACGGCGGCAGTAACCTGAACCTCCTTTATCAGGATATAGTGCGCAAGATGGGCATAGACCCCTCAAGGATTAAACCTACAAAGACAACCTTTAAAGGCGTCATACCAGGTGTGGAGGCCAATTGTATAGGCTCAGTCACACTAGAAGTGGTCTTCGGATCCCCGGATAATTTCCGGAGCGAGGAGTTAATCTTCGACATAGTCCCATTTCGCAGCGGCTATCACGCTCTGCTCGGACGAACCGCGTTTGCAAAGTTCAACGCGGTGCCGCATTATGCATACCTCAAGCTCAAGATGCTAGGCCCTCGTGGAGTCATCACGGTCAACGGAAATATGAACGCTCCTCGAGCGGAGGAACATACTGCTCTCGGCGTAAATCTGAGCAGCCTTTTAAGGCAATTTTCGAGTCCGGCCGTTAAACGGCCGGATACAGCCAAACGCACCCGAAGCAACACCAACCAAGACCACCTGGCACGATCCGAGCACGTGTAGCAATGCGGCCCTAACCCCAGCCCTCGCATGATCGCAAGAACAACCCTCCGTGTACATCATTATGCTTTGGAGATACCATGGGCGTAGGGGAAGTGGCACGACCACAATAGACCCAGAGTGCGGCTCGACCACACCAGGGGTTCGCAAGTGTGTCACTCTTTCTTATTATTATTTTCCTTCTTTGTATACACAGGACTCCTGTCGGTGTCAAAACCGGCGGATCTCGGGTAGGGGGTCCCAAACTGTGCGTATAGGCGGATGGTAACAAGAGACGAGGGACACAATGTTTTTACCCAGGTTCGGGCCCTCTCGATGGAGGTAAAACCCTACATCCTGCTTGATTAATATTGATGATATGGGTAGTACAAGAGTAGATCTACCACGAGATCAAGGAGGCTAAACCCTAGAAGCTAGCCTATGGTATGATTGTTGAGATGTAATGTTCGTCCTACGGACTAAGGCCCTCCGGTTTATATAGACACCGGAGAGGCTAGGGTTACACAGAGTCGGTTACAATGGTAGGAGATCTATATATCCGTATTGCCAAGCTTGCCTTCCACGCCAAGGAAAGTACCTTCCGGACACGAGCCGGAGTCTTCAATCTTCTATCTTCGTAGTATGGGAGTCCGGCGGATATTGATAGTTCGGCTATCCGGACACCCCCTAGTCTAGGACTCCCTCAGTAGCCCCCGAACCAGGCTTCAATGACGATAAGTCCAGCGTGCTTGTAGTCTTCGGCGTTGCAAGGCGGGTTCTCCTTTCAAATCCCATGTACCTACCGAATAGTGTCCGGCTTCTCTTTGCATACTGTGCTCCTTGGCTTCTACGCCAAATTATGGCCCTCTTCCACGCATCGCACGAATGCGAAAAGCCAGGGTGTCTTTTACATTTCACCCCCTAATTGTGCGGGTCGCCTGCCTATAAAAGGGGCAGGGATCCAGATCCAAACCGCACCGTCTTCCTCCCACGTATACTCCATCGAAGCGCCTCTGACCCTGAAATCCATTCCACCATGGATCGTCAACGCGGCTCTTCCTCACGCGCTCCTAGCCCATCGCCGGGGGATTGGAGGAGGTGCTCTATTTCGCACAATGAGCTAGTAAAGCTCCAAACAGAGGGATTTCTTCCCCCGGCCTTCATGGTTCCAGTCCGAGCCGGACTGGTTACTTATCGAGGTGGGAGGCAGGCGGAGGACACCCCAAGCCCTAACAAGGGGGAGCAGGTGTGTTCCGTCCCCTATCTGATAAGGGGGCTCGGATTTCCAATACATCCGTTCCTCCGCGGGCTCCTGAAGTTCTACGGACTCCAGCTCCACCACCTCACGCCCGCCTACATGCTGCATATCATGAGCTCGTAGCTCTTTCTGAGCTATTCACGGGCATCGAGCCCCATTTCGCATTGTGGAAGAGGTTGTTACGCCTCGTACCCCATTCTCACCAGGGTCCATATATCAAGTGGGCGGCGCGAAATATGGCGCATCCCGGGACCGGATACCTATCCGGCACCTTAAGAGGGCGTCCAAGGCGGCCCTCGAGTGGTTTATGTAGTAGATGCTCCGCTGCCCGACCCAGTCCGGATTGGCCTCCCGGAGTTTGATGCTGCTCCCTTGAAGAAACGCCTCAGTTGGCGCCCCCGGAGCCCCCGTTTGGAGGAAGACAAGAGCGTCCATTACTTGATGGGCCGGATAAGATTAATGGCTCATTCCGGCTTAACCATGATTGGAGTCATGGCGACGTGCATCAAGCGGGGGGTGCAGCCGCTGCAATACAGAGGCCACCCCATGTGGGATTTTAATGGGGAGGACGATGCCACCCGGCACGGCCGCAAAGGGCCGAGTTCGACCGAGGATCTGGTGAAGATCCTGTCCGGTCTGTACAAGGGGGAGAAGGAGCACTTCCTTCGCCCGAACCCTGTGGAGGGGTTTTCCATGATCAACCCCAGAGGATGGGTAAGCGAACACCTCAAAGGGCCTTTTCCCGTATCTTCGAAGTTTAAGCTTCTTACATTCGTCTTGGCGCAGGTCTGCGCGGACCGTCAGAAGACATGGTGAGTCCTGCTCCACAACCCGAGGATCCGGAAGGATCCTAGGTCCGACCTCGAAGAGGATCCGGACATCGGGTGGAGCTAATCGACGGGTGTATCACCAGCTCAGCATTGATGATCGTTGGTCGCCATTCTGGCGGACTACCCGGGCTAAGTTCGGCATCGGTGACCAAAACCGAAGTCCGGACACCGTTATATTATCCTTGCCTATTTCGACCTTCGCGAACGATGGTATCTTGCAGAAGCGCCATTACGGCGAGGGGCCGAGCTGCGGCGGCCGACCTCTGTGGGTCGATCCGAACTAGCAGGAGGAAAAGGAGCGCCATGCGGGCGGAAACGTCACCGCAGAGGTATAGCTCGTGTTTGATCTTTTTGAGCAACGTTCCGAGGAAACTTTCTAAGTGCTCATGATCTTTATAGGAGAAAAGCTTCGCCGAATCTGCGAGCACGAATTCTTGACCCAACCAACACCAGCCGGGCTCCGGCGCCGGGTGGAGGGGGAGGCAAGCGCAAAGACGCGAACCGGATCCTACTCCAGCGGAGGATACCGGCAGATCGTCCGCCACAAAGTCGAGGTGGAGAGCGCTATGAATCATAGACGCCACGGACAGTTTTTCAAGAGGCGTGCTTTTCCCTGAGGCATTGGATGCCTTTAACGAGGGCGCACATCTCCGGGCTGCTCAAAATGGTTTTACCAGGCCACGGAGCAAAGTATGTTAAAGACATGCGGGTAAGGAAATTTTAATGGTTGTATCGCCAAGAGGCCCGAGACTTAAATTAGTTATGTTAACTGATTTAAGGATCATTTGAAATTCAGGCTCTTAACGAGAAGGGCGCCTGCTGTCTCGAGCTGCAAGATTGCAAGGCCCAACTTGGGGCTGCACTTGCTGCCTTGAGGAGGAGACAGGAAGACCCCTCTGGTAACACATTTGTATAAATTAATATAAGCGCTGTGCGGCATGCGCGTGAGTCTAACAATGACATTTGAGGTGCCGCGAACAAGATCGGACGAGGCAAGCACTCTGCGCCAGACTAAAGGCGGCGAGTGTGTGTGAACAGAGTTCAGCAGAAAGGAACAAGCTCCAAGATGCCAGCGCCAAGCTCGGAGAAGAGCTGAAAAGGCGCCTGAGCCGAGCTGTCCGGCTCCGTTAAGGAGAATCAGCGGCCGTCGCAGCATCTATAGTAAGTGCTTGAGCGAGCTCTCTAAGGAAGAGGAGTTCGGCGCGAAGCGATTTGACATAATATGTCTTGTAGGTATACTCACGGGCCATCCTGCGGAGGAGATGCCCGTATCAATGGGTGATCAACTTCCGAACTGTTGCAGCTGTTGAGCGAGTTGGCGAGCAATGAGTGGCGCCGTCTGAGGCTTTATGGCCATCCTCGCCTACCGAGGGCCTCGCAGAGCTTGCGAGAAGCTGCGGGGAGGCGGCAACGCTTCCATTTGTGGAAGGTTTTGGCTTGCCGTCAAGGTGCTGTGGAGGCTTGGGCCATGGTGAAGCAGCGGTACAAGAAGGCGGATCCCAACCATATGGCGAAGTTGGACGGTGGGGCCCGGCGGAAGGAGATCCTGTGAGTTTAGTGTACAGCCGGTAGGGCGGCTGCTAAATTTTCCCAACGGATCTGTAAACTAGACAGCACTGTTAGGCGGGATTGAGGAAGAATACAATCAATAAACTTGACAATGTATGTTATCCTTTAAAAATGACATGTGAAATGCCTTCTAGCGGATTGTAGACCGTTTGTCGTTGCCGACCTTTTCGCCGACCTCGGGACCCTAGAGTCCGAGTGTGTCGAATACCTTTTGGTTAAGAAATAACCGTGGTATGCATGGAGACTAGGCGTAGGGGTCATTAGTGCTTTATCGGACAAGTGCCCAACTAGTTATGTTATATTACATGGTTAGTAAGAAACATCTTCCAGGAGAATAGTTCCGTTAAGGGTTCCTTTATTTGGGGAGGCATGCCCTAAAGTGCATGTCCGGACTGCCAAGAAGCGATAAAACATCTGGGGCAGATGGGAAAAAATAGGTAAAAGTCATCTTTTAAATCACCGACGAATATTCCCTTAAGAACGCTAGCTTCGGCTTCACCTAGTCTCGAGGTACACATCCGGTGACCGGCAATAACAATCGCAGAGGTGCTCCCTTTACCGCCTAGCCGAACAATCGGGAACGTAGGGGTAAGCACAGGAGCCAGGCAACCCAGCTTGGCCAAAACTTAAGTCATATCGATGCATATAATGGCGAGTAAAAGGTACATGTGGAAGCGTGACACATGTGTTGGGTATAAAACCCGTTGAGCTTCTGTAAAAGAAGCCCCCAGGGATAACAAGTGCGGATGGCACATCGTATGTATGCAAAAAATGCGAAAATAGGCCCCGAAGGGCTTGTAAGGTAAAAGGGTAAAAAGAGAAACAAAAGACAGCCGAAATATAAAATGTTGGACGGGGGAAGGTGACGAACTCTTAGTCCGGCGCTAGGCATAGAATCGTCGGAGTCGGGCTGCGTTCCATGGGTTTGGCTCGAGTCGGTTGTTCGACGCATTTCGTAGACGGTATGCTCCGTCGGTCAGTACTTGATCAATAATGAAGGGGCCTTCTCATCTGGGCTTGAGCTTGTCCTTTTTCTTGTACGGCAGGCGTAGAACTAGTTCGCCAACGTTGTAAGTTTTGGCCCGTACTTCTCTGCTTTGATATCTTCGGGCCTGCTGGCGATAGAATGCGGAGCGAGCCTTCGCGATGTCACGTTCTTCCTCAAATGTGTCCAGCTGTCCTGCCGATCCAGCTCGGCTTCTCTTTCCTCATACATGCGCTTTTCGAGGTGAGTCATGAATAATGTCGCAGGCAAGATCGCCTCTGCGCCGCATACCATAAAAATGGTGTGAATCCGGTAGTACGGTTAGGCGTTGTCCGCAGCCACGAGTCTGGTCGAGCTCCTCAACCCATTGGGTGTCGATTTAGTAAGTGACCTCACTAGTGCGGGTTTAATGCCGCTCATTATTAGACCGTTTGCTCTTTCCGGTTGACCGTTGGTTTGAGGGTGATAGATCGGCGCATAGTCGAGCTTAATGCCCATATTTTTGCACCATGACTTGACCTCATCGGCCGTGAAGTTCGTGCCGTTTGCGGTGATGATCTTTGTGGGGACTCCGTGGCGGTGTACCACCTCGATATAAAGTCTATCACTGGTCGGACTCGCCATTTTAACCGGTTTGGCCTCTATCCATTTAGTGAACTTATCCACCATGACCAATAGGTACTTTTTCTTGTGGGTTCCCCCTTTAAGGGTCCGACCATATCAAGCCCAGGCCCATGAACGGCCGGGTAATGGGTATGGTTTTGAGGCGGTAGGTGGCATATGGCTCGATTAGCAAAGAGTCGACAACCGGCGCATTCTGGACCAAGTCTGGCGTCTGCCCGAGCCGTCGGCCAATAAAATCTGTCTGGAATGCCTTTCCTACTAGGGCCGGGCTGCTGCGTGGTGTCCACCTAGTCGGCATGGATTTCAGCCAGAGGTTTCGCCCTTCTTCTTGGAGATACACCTTTGAAGGACTCGGTAGTACTTTTCTTATAAAGTTCTCCCTCATGGACCTTGTAGGCCTTCAATCGCGGACTATCTGGTGGGCCTCATTTTGGTCTTCGGAAGTTCTGCCTAAGTAAATAGGCTAGGAAAGGTTACATCCTGTGGCGATTCTCGCCATTATATCATGGGCGGAGGGTGTTATGTCATCTGCTGAATCACCAATTGGTGCGGTTTTCTCCGGTTTATCGCCACCGGACTCCTCTTCCCATAGTACGGATGGCCTGAAGAGCCGTTCTGGAAGATATTTGGAGGGACAACATCACGTTTACGCACCGATCGTGCTGGGGCGTCGGCCGCTTGGTTATTATCTCGGGCTATGTGATGGAATTGAGTCCTTCAAACCGGTGACATTTTCGGACAGCATTGCGATATGCTGCCATTTTCGGATCCTTGGCGTCAAAGTCTCCATTTATTTGGGATATTGCAAGGTTTGAATCGCGCACCTCTAGGTGTTGAATGCCCATAGAGAGCGCCATCCGGAGACCATGTAATAGGGCCTCGATTCGGCTGCGTTGTTGGAGTCCGTGTACATTATTTGAAATGCGTCTTGGTTTGTATCTCGGTGGGGGCGTCGATCTGACCTTGACCCGATCCGGCCAACATTTTGGAACCGTCGAAGTGCATAGTCCAATTGAGTATCGCCGTACTCTTTAGGGAGTTCGGCTTCCGTCCATTCGGCGACAAGTCAGCCAAAACTTGTGACTTTATGGCTCGTCGAGGTGCTGTAAGTTATGTCGAATGGCAAGAGCTCAATGGCCCATTTGCAATCCTGCCCGCTCGCGTCGTGGTTATTTATAATGTCATTGAGTGGTACTTGAGGCCATTGTTATCTAACACTCTTGAAAGTAGTGCGGAGCTTCCGAGGCGCCATGAACACCGCGTATGCTATCTTACGATAGTGCGGGTGGCGGGATTTGCGGGGATTAACACGGTGGATCGTAATACTGGTTTTGAAGAGGGAATTTATGCCCATACGCGCTCGTTCGACGACAAGGACAACACTTACAACTTGATGTGTGGCTGCGATATATAACAACATTGGTTCGCCCGAGTGGGCGCAGCCAGGACGGTTGTTGCGGTATGGCCTTTATTTCTTGAGTCGGCGGTGGCGGCATCCGTCCACTCGAAGTGTTGGTGCGCTTTAGGAGGCGATAAAGGCAACGCCTTCTCTCCTAAGCGGGAGATAAAAGCGGCTTAAAGCTGCCACGCATCCTGTTAATTTTGTATTTGCTTGAGGTCCTTTGGAATATCCAAGCTGTGTGAGCCGGATTTTGGCGGATTTGCTTCAATTCCTCTACGGATACAATGAAGCCCGGCAGACTTTCCGTCTGATGCGCCGAAAACACATTTTTCGGATTGACAATGTCATATGCTCACGAGGTTGTCGAATGTGAGCCTCAAATTGTCTACTAAAGTTTCGGCGTGTTTTGTTTTGACGACTCGTCGTCTCGTATCCTCAACTGTTTTGCCGATCTGGGTGGCGGACATGTTTGAATCATCTTGTTGATATGTTCTTGGCGTTTTTAAGTCCGAAGGGCATCGTGTTGAAGCGAGAATGGTCCGTATGGAGTGATGAATGCCGTTGCGGCTTGATCTGCTTCGCCATCTTGATTTGATGATAGCGAGTATGCATCCGGGAAGCACAACGAATCGTGTCTGCTGTGGCATCGATAATTTGATCGATGCGGGGAGAGGAAAGGATCCTTTGGGCAAGCCTTATTGAGGTCTTTGAAGTCGATACGAAGGCGCCAGGATTTATCCTTCTTTGGTACCATCACCAAATTTGCTAGCCGATCCGGATGTTTAATATCTCTAATGAATCGGCTTCCAATAACTTGGCTAGCTCTTCTCCCATTGCTGTCTTTTGGCTCGGAAAATCGTCGAAGAGCCTGTTTGGTAGCTTAAATCCTTTAGGATGTTTAGGCTGTGTTCGCCAACTGCGAGGATTCGGGCATGTCAGAAGGGTGCCGGCGAAGATGTCCCAATTTTCCGAAGGAATTCGCGCGATGTGGCGTCCACTTGAGGTTCAACTGTGCCCGATGGAGGCCGTCTTTGTTGGGTCCGTTGGGTGGACCTGAAATTTAATTATCTCATCTGCTGGTTTGAAGGAGGTGGACTTGGATCTTTATCAAGTACCACATCGTCCTGTTTACCATAGGCGCTTGTGTGATGAGTTCCTCTGCCACTAAGGCTTGGATAGTGCTTGAGGGCTAGTGCGGTTGTCTTGTTTTCGGTAGCGAGTCTTTGTGTCCGGATCAGCCGACGAGACTGATTATTCCGCTGGGCCGGGAATTTTGAGCTTCATGTACCCGTAATGAGGTATTGCTTGAAAAATTGTGGCGCCTCTCGTCCTAATATGGCGTGATAGCCGCTGCTGAGCGGGGCCACAGGCGTGACTTCTTCGGATCTGTAATTGTCGTAGAGGCGAACACCACATCGAGTGTGATTTTTCCGGTGCAGCAAGCGCTTCGGCTAGGGATTATTCCTCTGAAGGTTGTTACGCTTCGCTCATCGGCTCAATCGATTTCCATTTTCCATGAGGTTTCCTCGTAAATGAGGTTTAGTCATTGCCGCCGTCCATGAGGACTTTTGTCGGTCAGCCGTCCACGATGGGACTAAGTACCGGTCTTGGGTGGGGCTCAGTGGTTCGAGATGTGGGCTCGTCGCTGGCGCTGAAGGTGATGGCTGTGTCGCTCCATGGATTTGCTGTTGCTACTTGGTAGACTTCGGCGAGTTTGCGGATTGTTCGTTTTCGCATATTATTTGATGCGAAAGTCTCGAAGACTGTTGATACCGTGCTGGATTTGTTGGAGTGGTTTCCCGGAGCTAGAAGCTCTTCGCCACTTTTGGCCACCTGCCATAGTATCCAACATGCTCGAAGGCTATGTGTTGGGACGGCTCCCTCTGTATTATGAAGTTTACAGGGTCCATTGAGCCATCCCTCCAGTATGGTTCCGCTTGCCTTGCTGGGTTTTTGCTTTTTGGTTTTTGCATCTGGGGCCTGATTGTGAGGCACCCTTTTTCCGCGGACTGGGTTTGGGGCCGGATTATCCCAAAATTGATTTTCAGTTTTCCGGAAACTTTCCATCGCCGATACTTCCGTACTATGGGCCAGATCGGTAAAGCAGCGTAATCTTGCGGCGATCAATGGCGTTCGAGATTCCCTTGTCCGTGCGATTATTGCGAAAGATTGAGATTGCGTTTTCCTCTCGGCAGTCCTTTATCCTGTCCATAACCGGGAGAATCTAGCCCGATAATGATGTCTTTGTTTCGAAGGCTCTTGCGAATTAGAGATAGGTCGCATATGTATGGGCGGGTGGGTGGACTGAAATCCGGATCCCTGCCCATCTTTGGGCTCAAAGGCGAGGGCTTCGAATTCGGGAGCTCGATTTCTTGGAAACGATCCAGCGAGTCGAGCGACGCATGATTTTAGGTTCAATGCTCGATCGAGTCCGTCCCTCGCGGGAATCCGGCATGGAGGGTTCGGGAATCGGACCTGATTGTTTTCAACACGGCAAAGGATTGCCGAGTTGTTCCTCTACCACTTCAGCGTGGTGGGTAGCACAGGGAGAGTTAATCTCTCTCGGATCGATTTTAAGCCCGATCGATTGTAGTCGTTGCGACTCGAGGCGGCGATGCGATCCAAGAGCTCGTTAACAGGCGAGAGCTCGATTGGATCTAACTCGTTCGGCGCTTTAGGGTGACGCGAAGATTGCTTCCAGCGACTTGAGAAGTCATTGCGAAGCGGCGGCGGGCTGGCGGTCATAAGGAAGCCACCAAGCAGTTGTTTGACGGCGGCCAAGGCCCTCGGCGCTAAAAACACCGTCTTTGAAGGCGGGTAAAGGCATCCGCTCTATCGGCGACGACGGAGGAACTCTCAATGAAAGCACCAATGTCGGTGTCAAAACCGGCGGATCTCGGGTAGGGGTCCCGAACTGTGCGTCTAGGCGGATGGTAACAAGAGCGAGGGACACAATGTTTTTACCCAGGTTGGGCCCTCTCGATGGAGGTAAAACCCTATGTCCTGCTTGATTAATATTGATGATATGGGTAGTACAAGAGTAGATCTACCACGAGATCAAGGAGGCTAAACCCTAGAAGCTAGCCTATGGTATGATTGTTGAGATGTAATGTTAGTCCCTACGGACTAAGGCCCTCCGGTTTATATAGACACCGGAGAGGCTAGGGTTACACAGAGTCGGTTACAATGGTAGCAGATCTACATATCCGTATTGCCAAGCTTGCCTTCCACGCCAAGGAAAGTACCTTCCGGACACGAGCCGGAGTCTTCAATCTTCTATCTTCGTAGTATGGGAGTCCGGTGGATATTGATAGTCCGGCAATCCGGACACCCCCTAGTCCAGGACTCCCTCAACTCCATTAACCAGAGGCCCTGTCCGGCGGTGAACCTGCCGAACTCACGATGCAACAGCCAGGGAAGAAAGAATGCTGCGACGAACACTCAGGTGGTCTCAACTACGAGCATTAAATTTGATTATATACACCAAGTCCGCAGCCCACCCCTGGAGGGGGACATGTTTAATTAGTCCAAAATCCTTGCTTACCGCACTATTTGTATCAGTCCGCACTCATAGCAGACTTCCTTTAATAAATAATGCAGCACTTTTCGCCTGTAATTACATATATATGTTCATTACATGACATCTTGCACCCGTATATTTTGGTACGGCCTAATACACCAGGGGCTTATGTTCCCCACATTATGGTGTGATAAGTCCGAACACTTTCACAAGTCGGCACCCGAACTTATAGCATTATATGAATCGGCTCGAAACATGTCTTGGGTCAATAGTTGGGTTTGCCCGGCTCCCGTTTTGGCGCCTTACGTTCCGTTCTGCATCGGCTAAGGTGGCCTGGGAGAACCACTGCGATTGCCCCGATTGAGCTGGGCGGCGCCTCGATGGAAAGCTAAAGCATTCTTTTTCTATTACTTCTAATTTAACTTTCCCAAGGCCCAGGGCTCTCCGGCTTTCCCAACCCGGGCAAGCTGAACTTTTAAACCCGCCAATCGTTCTTCCATGGAAGGGGTTTCCCCGGCCCCGTTGCCCCGGCCGGTTTGCCCTTCTTCGGCT
Source organism: Aegilops speltoides (assembly GCA_021437245.1). Lineage (NCBI taxonomy): Eukaryota > Viridiplantae > Streptophyta > Magnoliopsida > Poales > Poaceae > Aegilops > Aegilops speltoides. Next base: position 480,032,875 of record CM038147.1, read on the forward strand.
CCCGGCCCCAAACACTTTTTGGGGTCCTGAAAGCCGGAGGTTCCTTCCCCCGATTCCCATTCCTTTTCCCAGGGTGGGGTACTGGGAATCCCTCCCAATCCGCCGAAAGGGGGAGATCTCTATACAAATTCCAAAGGGCCGGGCAAAAAGAAATTGCAACATTCGGACCAATTTTTACATCTCCCAGGCCCCCCTTTTCCCCCCCGCTGGGCCGGGTTTAAAGGTTCCAAATATTTTCCCTTTTCGCCCCAGTGGAGGCCTTCCCTTTCCCCCCCCGGGGCCCCCCCTCCCAAGCCCCCCTTGGGGTTTGAACTTTTGAGCCCGGGCCCCTTTTTTTCCCCACCCCCGGGGCCTTCCCCCCGACGGGACCACTAGGTTTCGCGGGAGCCCAAAGTCCGGTTCTTCCCATTCCCCGGGAAAAGGGGTTGAAACCCCCTTGCAATCTTTTAAATAAGATCCCAAGGGAGTTACCCCCCGGAGGGAGAAAACCGATCTTCCACATGCGGGGCGGCCCAAAAGATCCACCCGGTCGGTCAAACCCGCCAAGCCCTGCCCTTTGGCAACTCCCCCAAAAGCCCGTTTGGCAGGGGGAATAGGGTTTTGACTTGGCCCCCACGGGGCTTTTTTCCCCCAAAAGTCTCCTCTGCCCTTTTCCCCACCAAGCCCTTCTTTAGGGGACTCGGGGTCCGATTAAACTCGGGGCCGCCCCTTTCGCTGGGGATATAGCCCCCCATTGACCCCGCGGAGCTCGGGCCCTTCAACCAAACCCAGAAAGGGGGACTTAATTTTTCATATTCCGGTTGAACTTACCAAAAGGGGGGGGATGAAACGGTTTCCACCGGCGCCCGGTTTAAGAATTCCGACGTGGAAACCGCCAAGCGGCCCCTTGACAAAAAGTGGAAAGCCCCCCTTTGGAGGAATGGGGAAGGAAAAACACCCCCAGGGGCCCGGAGTGGTCCCTTCGGGCACCCGGATCTTCCGGGTTCCCCCGGGCCCTTTTTAAGTTCCAACGGGAAAAATTTGCCCCCCCACGGTCGGGGGTTGAGGGAACCGAATTGGGCCCCTTGAGGGGAGGTTAAGAAAGGGGAAAAAGGCGGGTGGGAAACTTTTCCCAAAGGCGGGCCCGGACTTCCCCCCAACCCCCAAAACTGACTAAGCCCACCAAAGGCGCGGGGGTTCCCACGTCCGAGGAAACCGAATGGGGAAACCGACCCCAAAGCGGTAAAGGAAACCCCGCAAAGGGAGGTGGAAAAAAAAATTCAAGAAAGGTTGGAGGGGGGAAACCCCAAAACCCGAATTGCTTGGGCATTTTATTCCAAAGGAAGTGGAATTTATTTTCCCCAACTTTAGTTTCATGCTTCCCCAGGGGAAGTTGCAATGCCGAACTTTCCGGACTTACCGGTGGTTAGGGCAGAGGGAGCCCGTAGGGGGTTTACCCATATATCGCAGGACTCCAAACACGTAAATCAAATTAAGCCCCCCCGCCGGTGGGATTTCTAGGGAAGGAACTTGGGATAGGGAAAGATCTCCTCCTTGAAACCGTCGGAACCCCTACCCCTGTGTTATATAAAGGACTTTAGGCTTTAATCCTATTCCAATACCAAGGTATTTTAGGTTTTCCTTATTGGGTGATTATTTGTTACCCATATCTAATTTAATGAACGGGGTTTTATTCAAAGGGGAACTGGGAAAACCGGCCCTTTTTTTTACCATCCCTTGAGCCGTACCCCTACCCGGATCCGCGGTTTTGACACCAAATACCTTTCCGCTTCAGCTATGTGATTTTGTTTGTCGTGTCGGAAAAGACTTCCTTTTTTTGGCCGCTTTTTTTAAGATTAAAATTTGGGGGAATAAACTTTTGTTAACGTTGGTAACCTGGCTTGTTATATTTGATTTGCCCTTTAATACTCAATTACAAATTCATACCGGTGCCTTTTTAATTTCTTGGTCTTTAGATTTTTGTTCCCCATATACAATTATTTCTTTAGGTGGGTTTCTCTTTGCAATCTAATGCTATCTTTTGTTACTTTAAAACGATATGCCTTAGAATTCGCCTTTTTTGATCAACAATACCTTCTCCTTTACCGAATTTGATTTGTTTCTTGGTTTAAAAATTTATTTTTTTCGCTTATTCTGTTTGAAATTATAGTTTTATTAAAACCTTTTGGTACTTGTTGGTTTAAATACTATGGTTTATTTGTTGTTGTCAACAGTCCCATTGGGTTTGATAATTTTTTTGCTTACATTTCATATTTTCATAATTTAATCTGCTTATACCCATCTATTTGTTTTTTCCCTTTGTCCTATATAAGTGTACCCTTTTAATTTATTTTCGTTATAGCTTTTTGTAAATGTGATCTCCTTTTTTCCTTAGGATTAATCTTTTTCCAATTCCCTCCTTCTTAAATTGTTTGAATGATTTAGGGTCTCTTCATTTTTTTTTTCCTATCTTTATAAAACAGTGTCCTTTTTGCCATCCAATGTGGTTTTGAGGTTCCAATTTTGAGTTGCATATTGATAATTCTGCCTAGCATCTAAGTTCCCAAAAATCCCTCTTAAACCCTACCCAGTTGATTGTGTGGGTTTGTTGGTTTACCTAAAACTAACCCAAGTTAATTGGGGATTTCTATTAGCTAGTTTAGTTATTTTGTTTCTTTGCTAATTTTCCTTTTGCTTTGGGTTATTTCCTTTTCAAATTCTCTCTTACTGTTTTGATCAACTTTCTTATTTTTTTTTTCCAAACTCGTAAGTTGCTCCCAAAAAAGGGCATTTTGCAAGGGGAAGCTACATTTAAATTGTCAATTTTTCATGTTTTTGTTTCTTGTTTTTAGGTTGGCCGGAAAAAAACTAAAAAGCTAGTGTTTAGTATGGTTTGTTTGGATTTTCTAAACCCCCAGCAAGGGAGGGACTTAACCAAGGAGTTTTCTGGTTGTTCGGTGCCCGGTCTTTATTTGGTAGTTGTATGTCATTTAATGGAAGCCCCTCTCCTTCGAACTTTAATTAATGTTCTATTTTCCCTTTTAATTAAGCAAGGAGAATTTTTTGGACTAATTAAATTTGATTAATTCTTTTTGTTTCTGTTGTTGTTGATGGGAGAATTTTGTAAATAATTTTGTTAGTAAAAAAGAAAATTAAAAATAAAACCTTTTCATCTAAGGGAAAAAGGGCCTTAGACCAAAGGAATTAATGGGTAAAGGGCCATTGTTGCGAAGTTCTATGGGATTTTGTTGTGCGCCATTGTATGAAAACCTGGATCGGCCCCTTGGGGGAAATAATTTTCGGTTTTTTTTCACCCAATGTTAAAATTTTAATGGGCCATTGGGGATTGTAAAAAACTAATCTTCAGGGCCCAAATTTTTAATGGCCTTTTTAAAATTTCCTTTTTAAGGTGCAGGATAATAACTATTTTTACCCATATGAAAGCATAGTAGAGATCTAATTGCCATTTATTACCATAATCATTTTCCTAAAGGGTTGTTGAAAATTATTTCCCAAACCCTTTCCATTTTTCATAAGCAAAATTGTTTATGGGTTATCCTTTCCCCATGGCCCCTTTTGTGCCCCAAAAAAAAGGGAAACAAGCACAAATTAATGCAATTAGGGATTTTGTGCAAATACTTTCCAAGAAATGCCTGGTTCATGATTTGATATTTAGTTATAAACAGGGAGGGGTACAAGTGTATCTAGTCCTTTTTACAATCATCATTGTTGAAATTTAAAAGGAAATATTTGTTTACCAACTCTTTCCCTCCCCTATTTAATATTTAAAAAAAAAGTCCCAAAATTGCCCTCTTAATTCCCTTTTTCTTGTTTCAATCAACAACCAAAAGAGAGAAGGGTTCATTTTTAATGCTTGAATGGTAGTTTTGAGGAAGATTAATTCAAATAAACTTGGTAAGGGAAAATGGGTTTAACGGGGGGGGAAAGGTATAACCTGGTAATAGTTTAATTTTAAACAATAGCAATTTTGTTCTCAAGAGGGCATACTCCCTACCCGGGGTTTCAAATCGCCAGTTGGTTTGCATTCCCCCTTTAAAAAACTAACTGATTTACCCTTTTTCTCCCACTAATTCCCCCAGATGGGAGGGATGCTTTAAAGGAATTTATTTATCCCGCTTAGCCCATAATGGGTAAATGGTTGGCCCAGATGGCCAAAGGCTGGAAGGAGAGTCCCCATGGGGAAGGGGAGTAACAATTTCCCTTTCATGAAAGGGCAACTTCAAAGCACCGGAGTAAAACCTTTTTCCTTTCAAATGGGCTCTTGCTTTAAGAGACTTCCCAGATGTACTCCTCCCTCCAAAAATAATCTTTTGAGATTTCCAAAACCTTTTGAAATAAAGAGCGTTAATTACTAAAGTAGGCTAAAGCCTTATATTGTTTCAGGGTAAAAAAAAGGAACAACTAAAATGAAAACCCGTATTATTTTTGGAATGGGGCGACCTTCCCAGCACCATGGGGACCCTTTACCCAAGGGAGGGGGGGGAATATCCCTGGGAGACCTTTTCCCAAGCTTTTGAGAAAAATCATGTCTTTTTTTTGATTTCCCAGGGGGGGGGTGCGTGTGGATTGGAAACCCCTTTAGGATGGGCCTTTTAACTAAGGGGGCCCCAGTCCCAAGGGGAAGAGGGGGAAAAGGAAAACGAGGTTGGCCAAAAGGCAAATCCCACCAACCCCACGGCGGGCGGGTTTAATGCCCTCCGGGCCCCAACAAAGGAAAGTGCCGGACCACCTTCCACGATGGGCTCCCCGGCCCGAACCCGCCCGGAGGGGGGACGCGTTGTCCCCGGACACCCAGTCCCATTTGGGGGGGCAGCCCTTTGCCCCCTTTGCCCCGGCAAAAGCAAGTTTGCCCCGCCGGCCTTCCGCGCTCCCGCCCAAGTTTCCAAGCGCCCGCTTCGAAGCCCCTTGCCGGTTTGTTTCCCCGGAGTTTTTGGGACCGTCCGGGAACTTTGTTCTTTGGCGTTGGTTGCGGAGGGCTTCCGGCGCCCGGGCCCGTTTGACGCTGACTTCCAAAGGTCCCCCCTTTGTCCCGCGAGCCCCCGGTCGGGCCTCCTCCGAACTTTTCGGTGCATGGAGGGACGGGGGGGCCCCCAAAACTTCCCGTTCCCGAACCGGGGCCCGATTGGGCCCCCAGGCGGGGGGCGTTGGGCCCACCCCGGACCGGGCGGGCACCATCGCCGCGGGCCCCCCGCCCCACCGCCCCCGGGGGGCGGGCGGCGAAGGCGGGAAACCGGCCCGGGGGGATGGGGGCCCCCTCCGCCCCCAGTGAACCGGGGCGGCCGGCCCCCCCGCCCCTGGGCGGAAGGGGGGAAAACCCCCCCTTTTTTTCCCTTCCTTCTCCCCCTTCGTGGAGGGGGGAACCCCCCCTTCAGGGGCGGGGGGCCCAAAAACCCCCTTCTTCCCTTTCCCCCCCCAGGGGAGGGGGGGGGCCCCTGGGTCGGGCGGGCCGAGGCCGGGAAGAGGCGGCCCAATCGCCACCTGCCCCGCCGGGCCCCCGGGGAGGGGCCAACCCGGGACAACCCCGAGCCGCGGCGCCGAGCCGCCGCCCCTTCGGCCCCCTTTGGGCGGGCCGGTCCCCCGAGGTTAACGAACCGGATCGCGGCCCATGGCGTCCCCCCCCCCGGGTGATGACTTCGCGGGGGAGGGTGGGGAAACGTTTTTTTTTCCTTTTGGGGGGGCCGGGGGGAAAGGGGAAATTTTTGAAAGGCCCCAAAAAAGGAGGGCCAAAAGGGGCGGAAGGGTCCGACCCGGGCGGCCCCGGGGCCCCCGGGGAACTCTCCGGCGGCCCGAAGGGGCCGCCCCTGGGCGGGCAGGGAGGAAGGGGGGGGGCAAGGCCGCCATAGTGCGGAACATCAGCAGCCCGCTGGCGGTGTTGCCTCCGGCAAGAAACCTCGTCGGACTAGTTGCAGCGCGCTTTCATTGTCGAGCGGACTCGGAAACAAATCAAGGGTGCAACTCAGCCGCGAGTCAGCTCCTCTGCACACAAGTTTCTCATACGAAGGACGTCCCACGGCAAGGCTCGCTATGTTACTTCCTCTACTTCATTACATCCCTTGTACGTTTTTACCCTACGCTTCTAGGGAACTTGCCGGCGCTAACACACTTGTTGAGTGCTGAACATCGCAACCATTGGCGGGGTGTTGTTTCCGACAAGAAACCTTCTCGGGCGATGGAAACAAGACTTGTATTGTTGAGCGGACTCGGAAACAAAACAAGGACGCAACTTAACCACGAGTTTGTTCCTCCGCGCACAGGTTTTTCGTACAAGGCACGAACGTTCAAGGAATATAACATAAAAGCTTAGAACTAAAAGTGCTCTGTATTCAAGCTTGGGCGACTTAGCTTTTCCGTCTTCGCGATCCGCAAGGCCAACTTCTCCCTTGATTTCCTCCCTTATGCGTTTTCACCCTCACGCTTCGTGGAACCCGCAAGACACACACTTGCTGAGTGCGAAACATCAGCAGTTCATTGGCGGTGTTGCCTCCGCAGGAAGAACTTGTCGGGCTAGTTGCGGTAGCGCTTTCATCGTTGAGCGGACTCAAAAGCAGATCAGGCGAACTTAGCCACGATTCGACCCTTTGCGCAAAGGTTCTCCATACAAGGTACGGATTTTCAGGGAATATAACTCAAAAGTTTGAAACTGGCTGCTTTCTTTGCCCTACTGGCCGGTGGAGCTCGATGGCACGTCCTCGACGGCAGCGCAGCACTCCGGAGAAGTGCGCTTGCCGGAACAGGCACCAAAGCTGTTCTTGCCGGGCTTAGTCTTTGGTAGATCTGCCTTTGCCTTCTTGCACTTGCCGGTGGAGCTCGATGGTGCGTCCTCGACGGCAGCGCAGCACTCCGGAGAGGCGCGCTTGCCGGAGTGGGCATTAGAGCTGCTCTTGCCGGACTTAGTCTTCTTCTTCCCCCGGGGAGCTTCAGCGGCAAGTGGCTCGCGCTCTGCTGCGGCTGCTGCTTCCCGGTAAATCTTGTTGGTGCAGATAAGTGCATCTTTCTTGTCACCTTGGACAGAAATGACACTTATCGGACCGGGCATCTTGAGCACATTGTAGGCGTAGTGAGAGGCTGCCATGAACTTGGCAAGCGCTGGTCGGCCGAGTATCCCATTGTAGGGTAATGAGATATCGCGAACATCAAACGTGACCCTCTCGTCACGGAATTCAGCTAGCTGCCAAACGCCATCGGTAGTGTGATCTTCCCTTTGACTTGCTCCTTCCCGGATTTATCCCTTGAAAGGTACCAGTTTCTTGAGCTCATTGTCGGGATCTGGAGCTTTTGAGCAATCGCTGAGGAAATCAGGTTCAGGCCGGCCCCGCCATCAACCAACATCTTCGTGACCTTGAGGTTGCGGATTGTTAGTGAGACCAACATCGGCAAGCACCCGACCGCAGTGATGCGATCAGGGTGGTCCTCAACGTCGAAGATGATGGGCGTGCTGGACCACTTCAGAGGTCTGTGCGGCTCGACGGACGGCTCCGCTGCGTTCACCTCTCGCACCCACTGCTTGAGTTGGCGGTGCGAGGTGTGCAGAGAGGCACCGCCGTCGATGCACAACACCTCTGTTGCCTTCTGAAACTCTTGGTCATCAGTCTCATCTTCCTCCATCCCATCATCCTCATCCTCATCTTCGTCCTTGTCGCGGCCGTGGGGAGGCCTGTCTCCTTGCCGTGGCTTGGCCTTGCCGCGGTGCCCTCCTCGGGTGGGAAGCTTCTTGCCGGATCCTCCGCCACCTCCCTGGGCTCTCTCCTTATCGCGGTGCTCATACTCGGCTTTCTGTAGCTCCGCCATCTGCTCAACTTTCTTGCAGGTTTGGAGATCATGGCCCTTGGTGCGGTGGATCTTGCAATACCGCTTGCCGGAGCCATCATGCTTGTCGGCGGCTACCACAGCCTCGCCGGAGTCATCGGCTTTGGACTTGTCGGAGCCGCCTCCATTGCCGGAATGCTCAACAGCTAGCACATCCTTAACCTTTCTCTTCCTGTTGTTCCGCCTCTGGTTCTTCCTTGCCGGGGCGGTATCCTCACTGTCAGATCCTTCTGCTCCTGCAATCTCTTCGGGGATTTTCCTCCCCTCCTCAGCCCGTGCACACTTGTCGGCCAGAGCATAGAGCTCGCTGACATCTCTGATCTTGCACATCGCCATCTCCTCCCTCATCCTGCGGGTATGCACGTTCTGATGAAAAGCGCCGATAATCTGCGGCGGGTGGACGTCACGGGATGTTGCGCCGCACTGGCTGAATCTCAGATGTATTTCTTGCGAGGCTCGCCTCATACGGACGCAGCAGATGCAGATCGCTCTCTGGCCATGGGGTTTGTGGCGCCCGTGAAAGCGCCGACAAACTAATGACGCAGTCCGCCCATGAAGAGATGGAGCCGTCCGGCAAGTGCATGAGCCAAGATCGGCGTTGGGTTTGAGCACCGGTGAAGTAGTTGGCGAGATCTTCTCGTCGCGCCCTCCGCAGCCTGCACCGCGATGGTGTAGATCTTTGAGGAACTCCGACGGATGTATCCTGCCATCGTACTTCTCGAACGCCGTCTTGAAGTTCTTGGTTTTGGGCCACTGGACTTGCCGCAGCTCGCGGGTGAACGCAGGGCAACCTGCCGCGTACGGCAAGTCGCCTGGTTCCCCTGGTGCGTGCACATCGACGACGTCGCGCTTCTCTCCAGCGTTCGATGCGAGTGCGAGCGTCTTCATGTTGTCGTTCTTGGAGAACGTGGCGTTGATCACGGCGAGTTCGCGGGTCCGACGACGCAGTGGAGTCAGCGTCGGGGTTGCTCCGGCGAGCCGGCGATCTTGGCCTTCGGGGCTGGGAGTGCACGGAGGTGGCACCCCCAGCGGTCTTGTCGGCGTCGGCTTGCGCCTGGGCGCCTTGCCGGGGCTTCGATGCGCTCGGTTGCCGGGGCTTGTCGCCGTTGGCGAAGCCGATGAGGCTGTATATGGTCATCCTCCAGTCGTCAATCTTGTGTGGCGCCGGAGGGTAATCTAGAAGCAGCTGGGCTCGGGCCAGCGCTTCCTCTGCTGTCTTGGGTGGCGGTGGCGACGAGCGGCGCGAGGAGCGGGATGTGCTCGGACTCCCAACTAGATTGGGAGGTGCACCACCCCATCCGGGCGACCGTACCTCACTCGCGCCAGCATGCTGGCGTGCGTGCTGACCTCGAATGTCCCGCGACCCACCAGCTTGGCCTTGCTCCAATGCGAGCACGGTGCTAGGAGCACCGGGGCGTTGTCGACCTTCCACCTCCTGGGAAGGGTGTGGTGTCTGCACGGTCGCCGGCGCTATGGGCCTTGTTTTGGACTGGTGATGACGTGAGTCCCACCGTCGGCGCCGCTCCTTCGCGGCGTCCACTCCACCGCCCGCTTGCTCGGCGGTGGTGGTAGAATCGATGTAGACGAGCGGCCACCTCCAAGGCTTCTTCTTGGTGGCATCTTGATGAAAGGCGTTGATGTAGCGCGCGGAGACCGGATCGGATGCTCACGACCGACGCGACCCCACTGGCGCGCCAAAGATGTCGGGCGATCTCTCTATGGCCTCGAGCACCTATGGGGCAGGGGGCCCTTCTAGTCCGGCAAGGGCGGAGGGCGGCGCAGAGAGCGGATCGAGGTCGGGCACGCAGCGGAGACGGGCGATTTTACCCAGCTTCGAGCTCTCGAGAGATAAAACTCCTACTGCTGCTTTGTGTTTGTATTTGATCTTGCTCGAGAGTGCGGCGTATGGTGGTGTTGCGTGTGTCGAATGGACCGAACCCCTTCTCGTCGCATGGGCCTCCCTTTATAGTCTCGAGGGGGAACCCACGGTGGCAGCGTAGGAAGAGGGGGTAAAAGGTAAAACGCAGGTTGGTACAATAAAGGATGACCAGCGGTGTCCCTACCTAACTCTGACGGCAGGGGACAAGGGCATTTAATGCCCGTCCGGTCGCCCCAACAGTGCAAAGAAACGACCGTTAGTTGAGCCACCGGTTGCCACGATGGCGTCTCTGTCAGCTCCACTTGCCAAGTCGCTCTGCATGGCTGCGCAGCGCCTCGCCACGTGCCCCTGGGATGGCCCTTGGGTGACACGTCGCTGGATGTGCTGGAGTTTGGGTGTAGGGTGGCAGCCCTGTCGCGGCAAACGCCTTGCCGCGGTCCTTCTCTTGCCGCGCCGGCAAGCTTGTCGGCCGCCGGGCCTTACCGGGACGCGCGGGGCGTCGCGGCAAGTCTTCTGAAAGCGCCTTGGTTGGCCTTCCCGGCAAGCTCCTCTTGCCGGGGCCTTTGTTCTCCCCGGCGAGCTTCTCTTGACGGGATCTGTGTCTTCTCAGTCGATACTTTGTTCTTGAATGGCAGTAATAGGTAATGACGGAGGGTCTTGGCGGGCGCCCGGCAAGCCTCGCCGCGGGGTGCTGCGACTTCCCGTGCACGAGTTCGGGGTACTAAGGTACCCCCTACTTTAGTACACCGACAAATCCCTAAGAAGACTTACATTTAGGAACGGAGGGAGTAGTCACTTGTTGCAATCTCTAAAAAGACTTATATTTGGAAACGGAGGGAGTACAACGCATGCATGCATGCCGTGACTTTCCTTTTGATACTTGCATGTGTTGATTTGATGCACCTTGCCAAATTTTGACTATAAATTTAACTAACCAAATTTTTATGCATGTCACAAAAAATCACGGGGCTATTTGGATTGTGACTATATTTGTCTTATGTTGCCACATTATTTTTCCCACACTTGCCACATTTGCCTAACCTGAGTTGCTCAAATTGTTAGACACACTTTGGCTTGCCTAAGGGAATCTTGCCACAATTTTTATGTCTATGACATGTGGGGTTCACTGCTAATAAAAAAAATCTTGTCTTAGGTGTGGCTAAGAAAAAAGACTTATATTTAGGAAAGAAGGGAGTAGAAAAAATAAACAATAATGCATGTTGGGGCAACGCACGTTTCCGCTAATTTTAGTCGTGAGCTTGTTCACAATTTTTATGAGGGGGTGGTTGTTCATTTAATGGAGGAACTTGTAGTACTACTAGACTTGAACGATACAAAGTGCGACCTGGCACACCGTAACACCACTTGGAACAAGCGGGTAGCTATCTCAAAAAACAATCAACAACTAAAAAAACCGCGACCTGGCATGTAGTATAGTACACAATTTTAAACGATTGTTTTGATGGAGTGAAAAAGGAAAACTACCCCACTACTTATATATAGGCCGGAGCCTCCGCACTTGCTTGCTATGGCTGCTCTATTCACACACTCTCATCCTCTCCAGATCTAAACATGATAGGGGTAGTAACCCTGTCTTTCTCCCTTCCAAAAACACTGGCTTTCTATCCTCACCGCTGGTTACAGTTCCAGAAATACCCCCCTCCGCCGGAGGGGAGGAGGGGCAGCGTTAGGCCATCGTTGATAGCGAGGGAGGAGACCCACTGCCGGCCGCACCGTTATCTCTGGCCGAGCGCCGGCGCGGGAGGTCCTTCGATCCCTTCGTCGTTGCGTGTGGGCGGATCCGGCCTCCCGCCGCCCACCTATCCACATCCCGACGACCTTCAGGTATATCTTCGTTTGAAACCGCCTTAGCTCTACTTCCCCAGCTTGCTACGTCGCTGCATGTGCATCATTTTCTACCTCTCAGCCCCTCTCAATCGGATGGTCCAACGTCACCTATTTTTTTCTTCTATTGTTAGAGGTAAAGCTACTTCATGGAGTCGAATCTTGTACTCCCTCTGTCCGAAAATACATGTCATTGAAATAAAGTGGGGGTGGGGGAATTTAGTATGTACATCGGACTTGGTACAAACAGGAAGGAAAGGGGATGAAAGTAGTACAGACTGGTCGTCCAACCGGTCTCTTGGTCGAAAAGGGAAATATAGGGGTAACCCTGTACACAGTGGTATCACCAGGACTAGATTTGCTATCCACACATAGGAGTAGGTGGCTAGAGTGAACAAAAATGGGACCAACCCAGATATGTTTCTTGGATGTTTGTTTCTCGGGGCAACAAACTATGAATCACCACTTTATGCCCCCGCCACGTTACATGGTGTTGTGCTGCTGGTGCACCCTTGTCCCATGCCCTTATACCAAATATTTAGGCTCGCCGGAATAAAGGGCAGAAAACATAGGTCTTGATGAAAATAGAGGAATAGGAAAGGAATGTAGGTATAAAACTATGGAATAGCGAACCGGAGGAAACTCTCAAGAGAATGTGTTCGGAAGGACTACGAAATGTACAAATTTGTTTTTTTAGAGTAGCATGCTTGGCGGTATGAGATGCTATTTGTTTATTCAGCTGCACAAAGGACTACTCTTGTCCTCACCTCACGTATTCACACATAGGTTGATTTTTATTCCGCAAACACAGCCACAAAGAACTTGTCTAACGCATGGCGCGAAGCTTTGCCTTGGCTTCCGCCCAAAAAATGAGCAGCGTGGATGTTTCTAATCCGATGGAATCAGTACTACTAGACCAGCTTTCCTATGAAACACTATTCACCTTTCCCGTGTTCCGAACGGTTGGAAGGGAAAGAATACGGTAGGAATTGTGTTCCTACGAAAATCCTGCACCAAACCTGTGAACCAAACGCAGCCTTAGTTGTTCTTAATATAATGTCCCTGGTAAAAATGAAGCCATGCCACTATTTTTGCCTGTAATTGTTTGAGACTCTGACAAGTTTAGCCAAATGTTTTTGCCTGTAATTGTTTGAGACTCTGACTATTTCCTCTGTGCCTTTTTGTTCAAACAGGGATATCCAATTCACCTGGTTGCTATTGTGACCTTTTGGTGCACTTCACAAAACTCTTCTTAAAAGAAGTGACATTTGTGTTGTTTAACTGGAATGTCAGATGGAACAGTTGGTTCATTTTGGTGGAACTGCACAAAGGGAGATCTGTGTCCCAATCCTCATCATCCATATTGGCGCCATAACCTTCCTTTAGGTAAGAATGATATTTAATGCATGTGTTCATGTCTATTTTCCGACTGCCATGAGAAAATAATGCTGTTTTTTACTAGTACACTTGTACTCCCTCGCTGACAAAACCAATTCTAAATTAGAAGGCCAATCATGTACTTGGTTTCACCAACTGGTGAGGAGAAAGAGAAACATAGCATGAAGAGGAAGAAGAAGAAGAATAAATAGTGCCAAGGCGATCTTGCTGAAGCCAGAGGCCTCAGTCGAGGCTATTCAAGGGCTCCGGCAACGACTAACTTACATGTGAGACGATCCTCCAGGGAGCCCTTCCACTTCTGTTGTCTCACTTAATTAATTAGGAGCACTTAAGTACCACTAATTTATTACTGCCTAATTTTCCTGTCGGAGTTAAACAAATCTTTAGTAGGACCCTATGTTGAATCATGTACGTGTGAATGTTTGTCTATGGAGGTGAATCATGTGGTGGAGCAGGGAGGGAATATTATTAGTGTCATGACATGATAGTGCTATTGTTTTGCATGTCAATTTATTGCCATTGGTTCAATGAGGCAATGTTTTGCGTATTGTCCATCATGAATTTGATGCTACTGTTTGAGTAATATGCTAATGTCTTCCTATCCTTTCTCACTAAGCTAATGAAGGTTTCACCTTGTTCCTACTTGTGCAAACAGGGATCATGTTGTGCCAATCATACATTTTAGTGGAACTACACAAGACAATACAATGAATTGTATCCCAGCCGATGCTTTAACTCACTGGAAGTTCTTGATAATCTTCGATATAATCTCAGCCTTTGGTAAACAAGAGTGATTTCAACCATACATTTGAAGTGCACAAAATATATACTATTGTGTGATTCCGGTGAGTGCTTTATCATCTCTTATGGGACTACATGAATAAGCTTTTTCTCAGGTTGGTGCGGGCCTAAGGCCTTCATCCATATTAGTTTGTTGTCATCTCTATTTGTATCGTACTCTTTGTCATGAGAAACTCCTTTATCTTTGCACTTTTAAGTTTTGCAACCTATGATAAATGGCAATGCTTTGAGTGTTGAGTTGAGCTAATTAGCACTGACTAAATAAAATAATACCTCTCTTTAAGCAAGACTACTATGTTGCTAACTTTACCCATTAAGATAATGAGGGTGCTTCTATTTGTTAGTGTATGTTTCATCAACTAGTCCCATTACAGTAATCTCACTCTCTCAATATATGTGCCAATAGGGATGCTCGATTTTGGTGGAACTGCACAAAAACTTTGGGTGCTTCATTGCCTCGACGGCTTCCGTCCTTTCCAGTCAGTCGCTAATCTCCGCTTGCTTTCTTCCTTTGTTGTCAGTCGCTTGGCTTATCTCGGCTTCCAGTCAAAGGAAATAGTATTTGATATGCTACCTCACACAGGTTGATACTAGTCTTTATCCTTATTATTGTGCCTGTCATACGTATTGGTAATTTGGTATTGTGCTACTGTTTGCCGATTTCATAAAGGAGTAATTTGGAGCCTGAACTCGCAGGCAAATCATTACATCAGGTGATTTCAGTAGAACTGCACAAAATGATCAGATGGACAGGTACTTATGCTGCTGCTATGTACTCCAAAGATCACTCAGACAAGCATCGATGTTGACAAGAAGTGCCTATATTCATTCGAGTATCAACCGGCGTCAACCAATTGTCAAACTCAAGTATTAGGAGAGTGAACGCCAAAATATTGCTTGGTGCATAGCCCGTAAAAACGCATCCAGTCTTTGGTCCCAACTTGTGCCTTTTGGTTATTGGCACATATGGTAGCGAACTATATGGCATGGAGTCTAAAGATTCCAGACAAGTTGGTTGACGCATATATTCATCTGGGACTTAATCAGTCCGCACGCCAAGGATGCTCCATTTCAGTTGAACTGCACAAAAAATTTGGGTGGTTCATTTTCTCAACCGCCTCCTTTCTCAAATGCGCAATGTAGAATTTTGGCGAGATACAGGACCAAGATGAGCCAGTAAACTAGTTGGATGAAAGTAGTGGCCAAGTTGCTCAAACCTCCGTCGGCACGAGGCCACTATTTGAGGATAAACCTACAAGCAAAGTTTAGATTGTCTGTGCTGCCCCTTATGTACTCGAAAGTTTACTCGTACAAGAACTAATTTTAGCAAGAAGTACCTCTGATTGAACACCATTTACCAGTCTGTACCCTAGGTAACTAAAGTTCGTCCATGGATCATATTGGCTATGATCTCAATCATTTGGATGCATAAACATGCTGAACATGTGTATATCTGAATCTTTTTGTGAATTATGTATGAATATTGTCGTGTGATCTATCAATCATTTGGATGCATAGATATGCTGAGCTTGTGTATATATGAATCTTTTGAGTTGTTGATAGTGAATGTTGGCTATGAATATGAATGTGTCCTGTGAACCTGAGTTTGATATGAATTGCAACAGAACCAGTTATAATCCTTCTCCTCTCAATCTGCGACTCCACTGCCGCGTTTTCCCATCTCCGAGTCATTCCCGTCCGGGGCCTCGCCGTCGTCCACCGCCTCGCTGTGTTCGGTGCGGCGTGGTCAACAAACAAGAGTCGTCGGAAGAGGACTGTACGTGGAGAGCCTGACCGCTGGGACCTACGAGGTCCATGGTCGCACGCGAGGAAAGTTCCTCCTTATTAAGCTGAAAAAAATGTTTCCTACACCTGACAGCTGGGACCCACCGGTTGTATCTTCGCACGGAAGGAAGTGCCTCCTTGTTTTGCGAAAAAAATTATTCATCCCGTTGGCAACTGGGACCCGTCAGATTGGGTGACTGACTTGTGGGCCTGCTAAGCGGACGTGTACGCACGGCTTTGTCAACTTAATCAACAAATTATTCTAGCAGCTGGACCGTTGGATGTTAATCCAACAGCCATGCTCCTTCTTCAACCTCTGTTCTTGCTCTTGTCTCTCGTGGGCGGCACCGCGGCTGTCTTGCCAAGACCAACCAACTGATGAAGTTTCCCTCCTCTCCATTTGCGACTCCATCGCCCGTCTTCCCCATCTCACAGTCGATCCAGGTGCGCGCCGCACGGTGTGGTCAATGTGGTCAACAACCGAGAGTCATCGGAAGATGACTGTATGTGAGAGGCTGACATTGGGGACGCACCACGCCCATGGACGCATGCATGCAACGGAACGCGGTGAGGTCAACATGGTCAAGGAATGACTTCCATCGGAAGTATACTGTACGTGGAGAGTCTCAGCTGGGTCCACGGCCACAGCAAATAAGTGCCTCCTTATTACGCAGAAAATAATGATTCCTCCAACTGACAGCAGGGACCCACTGGACGGGCCACCGTATTTTGTGGAAAAAACGTTTGCCCCCTGATTGCTTGGACCCACCTGATGGGCCACTGTATTTCGCAAAAAAAATGTCCCCCCACTGTCAGCTCGGACCCACCGGAAGTGCCTCCTTATCACGCACAAAAAAATGAATACTCCCCCTGCTAGCTGGGACCCACCTTGGTGGGAGGCTGACTTGTGGGCCTACTAAGTTGACGGGGACGAAGGGCTTTGTCAACTTAGTCAATATGAACGATTCTAGCTCCAGTGACCATATGGTGTCCATCCAACGGCCGTAGTGCTCCTTCAACCTCTGGTCTTCTTGCTCCAGCCGCCCAAACCAGCGTCGGTCGTGCCTCATGCTCCTGCCTCCCGTGGCCGGCTGTGCTGTCGTGGAGGACTCACCGCCCCCTACTATTCCCACCGCTGGCCAGGCCCTGCGGCGACGGCAGCCTCACACCGCAGCCGAACCAGTGAACCCTCATACTCCTCTCCGCGCGGGCTTCCACTACCGCGTCTTCCTTGGCTCCGCGTTGTCCCCTTCCTAGGCCTCGCCGTTGTCCACCGCCGTGGTGCTCTCCGCGTGGCGTGGTCAATGTGGTCAAGGAAAGACTTCCATCAGAAGAGTACTGTACGTGGAGAGGCTGACAGCTGGGTCCACGGCCATAGCCCAGTTTTTTTGTGATTTGCCAAGTAAGTCGCTTTGTCAGGCCTGTTGGGCAGCAAATCTTTCAAGATGAGGAGAGCTTTCATTCGGCTGGCCGAGAAAATGGCCCATCAGTAATGAGAAATGGGTTGTACATTTTTAAAACACATCAAAGCGGCAATTACTTTCAAATATCTTTTTTTTTATTTCCAGATTTTAAATTACATTAATTTTTATGCGTGGAGAATTTGTTGGATTTTATATTGATATACATTTAGTTTTAAAATCAGTTTGAATGTGAGTCGAAATTTGGGATTAAAACAGTTCGGACCCGCTTTTGAAATATGCAAAATTTCGTATAATTTTTAACCGTGGCCACGATATGGGCTGTAATGCTAACAAAAGAATATGGGCTCCAAAAACCTTAAAATTAGCAAATGGGCTGTAAATTATTAGAATAATGGCGGATGGGTCAGATGTCTTTGTTTTCCTGATTTGAGGCTTTCCTAATAAAGGTTGGACGACAAGCAAAGGATCGTTGGATGGCCATCCAACGGCCCGTCGTCTTCTTCAATCTCGCTCTTCCTCCTCCGGCCGCTCAAACAAGCGGCCGTGGTCTGCTGCTCCCTCCTCCCGTGGCGGTTTGTCTTCTGCGCTTGCAGCCTCACCGCCCACCAGACACCCATCGCTGGCCTAGCCATCCTCTACTCACCCACACTGCTGTTATTCTCCGGCGACGGCAGACGAACCAGTAAACCCTCGTTTAGTCGTACTCCCCTCCGCGTGGGAAACAACTGTTGAGTCTTCCCTGCCTCCATGTCGTTCCCTTCCTAGGCCTCGCCGTCGTCCACCGCCCTGGTGCTCTCGGCGCAGCCTGGTCAACATGGTCAACGACCAACATGAAACTGAAGTGGACTGTACGTGGAGAGGCCGACAGCTGGGTCCATAGCCGCACGCAAGAAAATGCCTCCTTATTACGCGCAAAATAATGATTCGTCCACCTGACATCAGGGACCCACCGAAAGGGCCTCAGTATTTCGCGAAAAAAACGTTATCGCCGCTGACAGCTCATACCCACCAGCTACATCTTTGCACGCAAGGAAGTGCCTCCTTATTACGCACAAAAAAATGAATACTCCCCCTGTTAGCTGGGACCCAGTATAGTGGCAGGCTGACTTGTGGGCCTACTAAGTTGACGGGGACGGAGGGCTTTGTCAACTTAGTCAATATGCATGATTCTAGCTCCAGTGACCGTACGATGTCCATCCAACGGCCGTAGTGCTTCTTCAACCTCTGGTCTTCTTGCTCCAGCCGCCCAAACCAGCGCCGGTCGTGCCTCGTGCTCCTGCCTCCCGTGGCCGGCTGCGATGCGGCTGAGGCCTCACTGCCCCCTACTACTCCCACCGCTGGCCAAGCCATCCCTCTACTCACCCACACCCCCTGTTATTCTGCGGCGACGGTGGCCTCACACCGCAGCGAACCAATGAACCCTCGTACTCCTCTACATGTGGGCATCCACTGTCGCGTCTTCCCCGGCTCCGCATCGTCCCCTTCCTAGGCCTCGCCGTCATCCACCGCCCTGGTGCTCTCGGCGCGGCGTGGTCAACGTGGTCAAGGAACGGCTTCCATCAGACATGGACTGTACGTGGAGAGGCTGACAGCTGGGTCCACGGCCGCAGCAAGGAAGTGCCTCCTTATTACGCACAAAATAATTATTCCTCCACCTGACAGCAGCGACCCACAGGACGGGCCACCATATTTTGCGAAAAAAATGTTTCCCCCTGACTGCTGGGACCCACCAGCTACACCTTCGCACGCAAGGAAGTGCGTCCGGGCAAAAAAAACGATTCACCCCCCCTGACTGTTGGGACCCACCAGCTACATCTTCACACGCAAGGAAGTGCGTCCGGGCAAAAAAAACAAAAACAAAATGATTCGCCCCCCTGACTGCTGGGACCCACCAGCTACATCTTCGCAGAAAAGGAAGTGCTCGGTCGGGACCCACTGGTCGAAGCGCACGCACCGTTGTCATGCAGTCGTGACGTGTACATACATATATCTTTGGTGGATGTAGAGGCGCCGACGTGTCGTAGTAGAGGCGCGCGACGTAGCATGTACACGCACGCGTCTGTGGCGAGGTGCAAGAAAGAAAATACGGCCACGTACGTACATACGGGCAGGGTCTCTAACGCATATCGCGCATATGTACATGGCTGGGTCGGAACGGAGAAACAGCGTTGTCGTCGTGTTCATGGGGAACAAACCGGCTGGGTCAGAACGGAATGCATGGTTGTGTTCATCGGGAGGGCTTGGACGGAACAGACGATGGAAACGAGGACAACGGAGGAAACGGCCTTGTGTTCGACCGGCCACGTTCGAAACAGGGTCATGTTGATCGGGAGGGGCCTGGCGTGCCGCAAAACGGAGGAAACGGACCTCCTACGGTCGAAACGGGGGTCCTGTTGATCGGGAGGGGTGTGGCGTACCGTAAAACAAACAAAACGGACCTCCTACGGTCAAAGCGGGGTCGATTCATCGGGAGGATGTGGCGTACCGCTGCAGGCCAAGCGGACTTGTGTTGGGCGCCACGGTGAAACAGGGGGAGGGTGTGGCGTGCCGCAAAACGGGACTCCACGGGATACTGTTCATCTCCACCGTCGACCTCCTCCAGCCTCCACGGGCTACCATGGACCTCCTCTAGCCTCCACGGGCTCCTGTTCATCCAGCCTCCATCGCGCGCTACTCCACCGGCTACTGTTCAAGCACCCCTCCACGGGCACCCCTCCACCGTCTACTGTTCATCCAGCCCTCCACACCACGGGGTCCTGTTCAACCACCCCTCCACTGTCTATTGTTCATCCAGCCCTCCACACCACGGGTTCCTGTTCATCTAGAGGCAACGCCATCGCTCCATCGTTCATCCAACCCCCGCAACGCTCATTGTTCATCGAGGCAAGCATCGATCGGCTTGATTAGCGGCGATAGCGAAGAATCGCTCCATCGGGTTCGATTAACAGCCATCGATCGATCGTTCGGGTTCGATGAACGCGTAGCTGCGGTCTGTCGCTTCGGGTTCGATTAGAGCCCAATCGTCGCTCGGCTTGATTAGAGCCAACGCCTCACACACACGCAGCGTGCATCAGACGAAAGCAGCGATCGCTCTCCCATCGTGAACCGCAACTCCCGAAATTTTCCTCCCCTCGCTTCTACCACGGTTTTTCCGTCATGGGCGGCCCAAAGAATGTCATGCAACTGCGTCTCCGGCCTGCCAGGCGAAAAGCCCATTTTACATCATGATTTTTGTCATAAGTAGAAGCCCACCACATCTATGATGATACGGGTTTTGTCACAATTATCGTCATAGAAGTGTCATATGTATGACAGAAAAAAATTCGTTCGGCCCAAAATGTCACGGATGTGTCTTTTTTTGTAGTGCAAGGAGTGCTCCTTAACTAGTGATTTCGAGGAGGAAGCGACCACTGCAAGCGATACATCCCGCCCCCCTCCCTTAATAATGGGGGTGCGCCTATGTCTCGCTTGAGGCAAGACATAATGGCAGCCTCATTGTCGGTTCTATATCTGGCATATCTCGTAGTAGGGGTCTTAAGCTAGGCGTCTTGGTGCGATGGTAACATGGACACAGGGTTTTACCCAGGTTTGGGCTCTCTCGAAGAGATAATACCCTACATCTTGCTTTTGATTGTACTCATACGGGTGTAGGACAGGGTACATGTCTCTGCCACGAGATTGATCTAATGAATATAAGTTGATCTATTGACTAGCCTGGACTCAGTTTATATAACACACCGGAGGCCTAGGGTTTAGGAGAGTCCTTGGCTTCAGCGCCAAGTCTTGTGGAGTCTTCCTTATATGCGGCATGGGCTGCCTAAAGTGGCCCATTAGTGAACCACCATGGGGGTCCTTGGCCTGATCCAGCTGGTCGGGAGACGACGTGGTGAGTACCCCCTAGTCCAGGACACCATCAGTAGCCCCCTGAACTAGTCTTCAAGTTGGGGACACTCCTCGATTCTTCCAAACTGTTCTTCATTTTCGGTCGTCGGTCTTGAAAACTGGTTCAACAAATCTTCTCATCTTTGATCTTGAGGATCACCGAAGTGAATCCGAAGAGTTTACACGTCGGGTATCCGAGGAGCCCCTTTAAGTTCTCGACCTTTATCAACGCCTTGTTATTTTTTACGCCACACCTCGGGTTTGAAGTTGTTCCCGTGCGGCGGTGTCCTCTTGCGTTCGAGCTCCAATGTCGGGCTGCATTCGAGGTATCTTTTGCAACCGAGCACCAATGCCGAACTGCATCCGAGCTCCAACGTCGGACTATATCCTAGGTTTCATAGATCACCTTGGCTTGAAAAAGTTTGAAGGAGGTTATCCGAGCTTAACGCTGAAAAGTTCTCTATGGAGCCAGCCGCTTGCAGCCGAGCTTTATGTCGGACTGCTTCCAAGGTGATGCACTACCTCGGGCTTGGGCTGATTGTTTGCAGATTTTATTTTCGATTGATGTAATTTATTTACTGACGAGATATATAGCCAGCAGCCCTTAGGGTGTGTGTCGGCCTAAAATCTAAGATGCACATTAGAGGACATAGTAATCGGCAGACGAGCCCTTGAGAGAGGGTTTTGAGAAGTCGTCGTAATATATTATCTTGATGCCGGATAAGTCCCAGTTGGTACCTACTGTTGTCCTAAGACACGTTTGCCCATAGTTTGGTCAATCCGAACACTGAGCCCTTTGAAATTTCTGCATTGAATAGGCAATGCAATAGCCCCCGAGCTACTGGTCGGGTGGCAACACCAGATCAGGGGATCGATGTACCCCGTTAATGGATTTTAAGTGAGAAGCGCTAAGCCCAGTAGCCCCCGAGCCTTAATATGGGCACGGGTGGCCGAATTAAGGATCGATATCCGGAGTAAAATCACAATTTATGTGTAATGACTCTATGTATCCAAGTACTCTACATCATTAATGCTCGGATCCGCATTATACAAAACTTTGTTGATCGACCATCGGCTTTAGCCTCCTCCGCCAGTATTCGGGGAGTGTTTGTCCTACTTTATAAAGCCTTCATAAGGGCAAAGATTTACGGCAAACAAGGCAATCCGGCCATATGGTTTTATAAACAAAGATACACAGAGAGATATGTTATATTACTATTAACGTAAGAAACATCTTCCAAAGAAAATAGTCCCGCTATCGGTTCCTTTCTTTGAGTTGTCATGCCAACCATGATCATGAAACCTCACCTCCGATCAATGCGGGAGAAAAATATTGAGGATTTAGTTTGGGGGAAGTTTCCCAAACTATGTGGTCTTTAGCGAACCTAAATTTTCACTTTCGTCGTTGCCAACCAATTATATCCTTTAAGATGGCTAGCTTTCGGCTTCATCCAGTCTGAGGTACTAACTCGGATGACCCGGTAGTAACAATCACAGAGGTGCTCCCTTTACCGCCTAGCCGAACAATCCGGAACGTAGGGGTAAGCACAGGAGCCAGGCAACCCAGATTGCCAAAATCTTAAGTCAAATTGATGCATATTTATGGCTTTATAACAATGATTATGGAAAGTAGCACTTGTATACTGAAAACAAATGCTGGTGATATGTTTATTTCACTAGTAGAAAAAGGGTCAAATGTGAAGCACATTAGTGTCGGTTTGTATTAGAGCCGGCACTAATGTATACATTAGTGCCGGTTCCAACGGCTAGCCGGGCCGCTCTCATTAGTACCGGTTCGTGGCTAACCTTTAGCACCGGTTTGTGCCACAAACCGGTACTAATGAGAGTGGTGGCAGGATGTTGTCAGTCTGGGCCCCCTCCAGCACCTTTAGTACCGGTTCTTGGCACGAACCGGTACTAAAGGTCGTCCTACATAAACCCGTCGTCCACCCGAGCTCGCTCTGTTCTTCCCCTTTCCCCTCTCCTCTCTGTTCTTCCCCTCTTCCTCTCGAGCTCATCACACATTTTGCCCAAAATTTGTCAAGATTTGAAGGCCCCATCCATTCAAATGATCACAAGGTTAGCAACTTTGTCCTTTCATCTCTCATTGCTAGATTAGCTCTTGCAATGCTTTATATAGTTACTAATTTGTGAGTTTAGTAATTTGGGAGGAAATATATATATGTGCTAGTATTTGATTTATATGCAATTTGAGGTCAAAAATAACACTTAGTTTGCATATGTAGGTGTGGTTTACTTAGTGCCTTCTAAATCTCCGTCGTAACCACCGTCGATCGCCCGTCCGTCCGTCACGGCACCACCTTGTGGTGAGCCTCTTGTTCATGTAATTTTATATAAAAATTGATGTTTGTGTGATTTGGATATATAGTTAATCATGTAATAATTATCTTACCCGTCGTTGTTTGTTATACATAGTGTCATGGTTTTGATATCCGTCCCGTCGGCCCTCGTCCTTGTTATGATTCGGATGTGGTATATTCTCTTTTAAAACTATTAGTTGCATTTCGTGTTTATGACAAATTATGCCCATCAAGTTGACATAGATATTTTTATCTAGGAGGTATGTGAACCGGAAATTCCAACCGACCCTATTGTCAAGAGGTTAAATTTAGTTGAAAGAAAATGAGTACTTGAAAGAAAAATTGAAAAGAATTGAGGGGAGAAGATGGAATTGGAGTTGCATGTTGTCGATGTAAATCGATGATCACAAGATCAAGATGGAGAAAATGCGCTTGAAGAATAGAAAGATTAGAAAATATGCCATCGATAGTGAGGCTTGGTATCATTATCTTTGTTGGATCAATTGTTACCTTAGTTGCGATCTTGATCGCATTTGTTGTTGCATTTAAATGCTTTAGCTAGAGAGTTATTTGTTTGTTGCATTTAAGTGTTGTATGAACTTTATGTATGAACTTGTATTAATTTGGTCTATTCGGTGTTGTGTAATGAAGATGAGCGGCAATGGATGTCGATGACCGATGCTCACCCCAGTTTGTTGAGGCGTGCATACTTTTACGCTTCTTGGTGAGGCAAACAAGCGGGCGGATGGTTTTATGCCTTGTCCATGTGGTGTCTGTAAGAATGGTCACAATTACTCTCGTCAAGAACCATTCCGTCCACTGTTTGAGTCGGTTTCATGCCCCACTATAATGTTTGGACCAAGCACGGAGAAAGAGGGTTATGATGGAAAACAATGAAGAAGAAGAGGACGACGACAGCTATCCGGCCATGGGTTCCTGAATACGATGATACAACAATGGGGAAGAAGCTGAGCCGTAATGCGGGAAGAAGCTGAGCGGCAATGTGGGAAGAAGTGAAGAAGAGGCATCGATGAGCCCGTTGATGATCTAGGTCGGGCCATTGCCGATGCAAAGAGAAGCTGCGCAAGTGATTTGGAGAAGAAGAAGTTGCGGGGCATGTTAGAGGATCACAAAAATTGTTGTACCAGAATTGCGTAGGTGACAAGAAAAAGCTGGGCACCACTGGAATTGCTGCAATGGAAGGCGAGAGAATGGTGTATCGACAAAGGGATTTGGAAAGTTCTTGGTAATGATAAAGGATATGCTTCCAAAGGACAACGAATTGCCCGAAATGCGTCTGAAGCAAAGAAGGCTATCGCCCTCTAGGGTTAGAGGTGCAAAAGATACATGCATGCCCTAATGATTGCATCCTGCATCGCGGTGAGTACGAGGATTTGAGCGCTGCCGGTATGTGGTGCATTGCGCTATAAGATCAGCCGTGATGAGCTGGTGATGTCGGCGGCGCCCGGAAGAAGATTCTGCCAAGGTGATGTGGTATTCTCCTATAATACCACGGTTTGAAACGTTGTTCCAAAACAAAGAGCATGCCAAGGCGATGAGATGGCACTGAGAAGACCGTAAGAAAGGCGGAAAGTTAAGAGTACCGCTGACGGGTCGCGATGGAGAAAAATCGAAAGAAATGCGGAAGGAGTTTGCGAGATGGCGCAAGGAGCGTATGGTTTGGTCTAAGCGCAGATGGCATTAATCCTTTTGGGGAAGCGAGCAGCAACCATAGCTTTGGCACGTGACTCTATGTTTGTATAACCTTCCTCCTTGGTTGTGCATGAAGCGGAAGTTCATTATGATGCGGTGCTCATCCAAGGCCCTAAGCAACCCGGCAATGACATTGATGTGTACCTAAGGCCATTAGTTGAAGAACTCTTACGGTTGTGGAATGGAGCAGTGTGCGTGCGTGGGATGAGCACATGGGGAAGAATTTGACCTCAAAGGCGTTGCTGTTCGTGACCATCAATGATTGGCCTGCTCTCGGTAACCTTTCGTGACAGACAAACAAGGGATACTGCGGATGCACGCCTTGTTTGGATGATACCGAGCGATATATATTTGAATAGTTGTAAGAAGAATGTGTACAGGACATCGTCGATTTCTTCCGAGCGAGCATCCGTAAGAAAGAAAGGCAAGCATTTCAAAGGTGAGGCGGATCACGGACGAAGCCTCGCCATCGTCTTGGTGCCGATGTACATGATATGGTCAAGGATTTGAAGGTGATATTTGGAAAGGGTCTGGCGGACAACCTGTTCGAAGGGCGCGGACGGACGCGCACCCATGTGGAAGAAGAAATCTATATTTTGGGACCTGCCATATTGGAAAGACCTAGAGGTCCGCTCCGCAATCGGCGTGATGCACGTCACGAAGAATCTTTGCGTGACCTGCTTGGCTTCTTGGGCGTGTATGGGAAGACAAAAGATACACACGAGGCACGGAGGACCAGCAGCGTATGCACGGAGAAGATGGCATACATCGTGGTCATGCAAGCTACGCTCTTACCAAAGAAGAGAAGGAAATCTTCTTTGAATGCCTGCTCGAGATTAAGGTACCGTCGGCTTAAATCGAATATAAAGGAATAATAAACATGGCGGAGAAAAAGTTCCGAACCTAAAGTCTCATGACTGCCACGTGATTATAGCGCAAGCGCTTCCGGTTGCATTGAGGGGCTTCTACTGGGAAAATGTTCGATTAGCCATTGTGAAGCTATGTGCATTTCTCAATGCAATCTCTCGAAGGTAATCGATCCGAAATCATACCAAGGTTCTGAATGATTTGGTGCAATGTCTTGTCGGTTTGAGTTGGTGTTCCCACCATCCTTCTTCAACATCATGGCGCACGTCCTAGTTCACCTATCTTGAAGAGATTAACGTTTTGGGTCTGTATTTCTACACAATATGTTCCCCTTTGAAAGGTTCATGGGAGTCTTAAAGAAATATGTTCATAACCGTGCTAGGCCGAAGGAAGCATCTCCAAGGGCCATCAAAATGAGGAGGTCATTGAGTTTTGTATTGACTTTATTCGACCTTAAGCCGATTGGTGTTCTGAATCGCGGCATAAGGGCAGCATGGATGGAAAAGGCACGCTAGGAGGGGAACAAATAATATGTATGGACGGACATTCTCTCTTTGAAGCACACTACAGTTCTCTGAATTCCACCTTGGTGGCTCCGTATATGGATGAACACAAGAATTTGCTACGCTCCAAACACCCGGAGCGGTCTCGATGAGTGGATTACACGTGAACAAACCAGGAGTTTAGCTAACTGGTTGCGAACACGTACCATGCATGCCACCTCTATTGAAGATGACTGTACTTCTTGTCCCGATTACCATCTTGAATATAATGACTTTCAAAGTGCGAGATAAATGGTAATACATTTTACACGATTGCCCAAGATAAGAAGAGCACCAACCAAAAGCAGTGGTGTCGCTTTGATGCGAAACCAAGGCGGAAAGGAAACATATTATGGTTATATACAGGACATATGGGAACTTGACTATCGGCGTGGTTTAAAGGTCCCTTTGTTTCAAAGTGCAAATGGGTTGATATGACACGAGGCGGGTAACGGAAGACCCGCGATGCGGAATGACAACGGTGGATCTCAACAATCTTGCGTATCTTGAGCGAACCATTCGTCCTAGCCAATGATGTGGCACAGGTTTTCTATGTGAAGGACATGTCTACCAAGCCAAGAAAAGAAAAGATAAGGAAGCGAATGCATCATACGATGAGCCAAAGCGGCACATAGTTCTTTACGGGAAGAGAAACATCGTGGGAGTGGATGACAAGACGGACAAGTCGAGAAGATTATGAAAAGTTTGATGAAATTGCTCCATTCACAAAGTGAATATTGACCCGAGCATCCCGTTAAATGATGAAGATTTTCCATGGTTCTGGCGCAAAGGGACACACGCGAAGAAAAAGTTTCACACCCAAAGATCCGGGATGTGATCGACTTCACTATCATCACTTTCTTTCGTGTTTCACACCGGGAGGGAATGTCGTAATAGTTAGGGTAGTTATGTGTTTTGGCATTTGAAGCGAAGAAATTTTATGTGCAAACAAATTCTTTTCATGCATTTCTTGATTTTTTTCCAACTAAATGACCCTGAAATTGAAAAGCAATTTAAATGAACTCGAGAAAAGGTTGAAAGTTGGCATGGTATCATAATTTCATATAAATAGCATGTGCAAGAAAGTAGAGAGGGTTACGACAAAAGCTGGATGCACTTCGTGTACAAAATGGACAATCTCTTTCAAGTATCGGGGTTTTAATTTAAAACTGAACTGTTACAAAGGCATTTCATTTTTAAATATCCTAAGCATTACTAAATTGAATATAATGATAAAACACACTAATATTGAACATAATAAAAAGAATCTTTGGAAAAACTTTTTCAAAGTTAAGTTATTCACAAACTAGTGATTCACACAAATTTCAAATAATTCAAAATTTAAACTATTCAAATTTGAAATCTCTAGGCACTAAGAGAAAGTTTGTAATTTTTGTACCTAAAGCAAAAATATTCACAAGGAAACTCTAAATACAACAAAAAACAACTCAAAAATAAATAAAACAAAAAATAAAGCAAAAAAAGCCGCGCCATTGGGCCAAAGCGGCTTTGCATCGACCAGCGATACAACCTTTCATTGGGCGGGATGTAGGCCCTTGAAGTGATGAGAGGCCCACAAGGCGAGGAGGACAGGTAGGCCCAGAGGCCTGAATAGGAGAGGAGCTCGAGAGAGCTACCGCTTTGGGGCTTATAAACCAGTGCGGTAGCCCCTCGACTAGCGAGGTGGGACTAAACTTGCCGCACCGCACCGGCGCCAGCGCACCCCCTTTAGTACCGGGTCGTGGCACAAACGATATATGTTGTCTGGTGATCCTGAAACAACAAACATGCCTCGATATGTTTGTCTGGTGATCACCTCAGCAGGCATCTGGTGATCATCACATGTTTTAAATGACTTGAAGATATATTAACGAATCGATCTTTGTTCTTTCAGCCATCCGGATCGAGCAAATCTTCAGAAAAAAGGACGAAACGAGGCCCGAACAAAAAGTTGAAGCCGGGCGTAAAGTACAATATCGAGGCATGCGACCCTACTGGCAAACCAATAGCGCCTAAGAAGATTGCGAACAAGTTCGTTCGTCAGTGCGGAGTTCTTGTGAAGGACCAACTCCCGATCAAACTTCAAGAATGGAGGGCGCCAGCAAAGCCACGTCCAGATGTTACTTATGTCGACAAGAATCAAAAAGATCTGCTTTGGGATACTCTCATGGAACATTTCACCCTACCAGATCATTTCACAGAAGCAGATGTGCAGAAAGTCAAAGAGGCTGCTCTTAAGATGATGGCGCTGCATTCAAGAACTACAAGAATGGTGAATGGAACAAGTACGTCAGCGGAGGAAGGAAGACTCCAGTATTCAAGGGAACACTGGAGAACCAACGTGATCATTGGGTCGATTTCGTGAAATTCAAGGATTCGGAATTAGCTAAAGGCGGTCGAGAATAAACAAGAAGAATGCCGAAAAGAAGGATAAGTTCCATAAGTGGGGCCGGTGGCTATCGGTGGCAATGCCTAAGTGGGATAAGTCCGAGAAAGAGATGGAGGATGCAGGTGTCACTCCGGTTACTAAGAGCTGGCCCGTCGAGGTCGGGACTTAGTTCTATGCGCATGGGGGAGTTGGACCGGGAGGCGGAAAAGTTTCGACGAGGGCAAGTCTGAAGGAGCCGACGATGCGATACTTGTTGCAATAGAAGAGGCACGAACGGGGGTGTTCCAGCCCAACAGAGAGAACGACGAGCTTACGCGTGCCCTGGGAAATCCTGAACACCCGAGAAGAACACGAGGAAAGGGCGCTATTCCGTGGTATGAGGGGTTTTCAGACTGGAACACCGACTACAGAACCCGTGCGAGAAAGAATATTGCGGAGGAGAAGAAGAGGAAGATGGAGGAGGAGCAGAGGAAGCGGGACTATGAACGCCTTCAAGGCCTAGAAGCAAGTCAAGCGGAATTGGCGGTCAAATTCCAGCGGCGGCGAGGAGCAGATCGACTCACTTACCCATCAAAGGGGTCTCAACAATTGCGGCGAGCTAGCGGATGATCCAGCATTGGATAGCACCAGCCCATCCATGCCGAGAAGCGGCGTGGGTTCCGTCGAGACGACCCAATGCTGGGTAGATACCCCATGGATGACATCACGGAGAACACTAAGCTGCGAGCTACACTACAAAATGAAGAACATATGCATGAAGGTGGCGGACGGCTCTGCTTTCACAAATCCCCGAGGCAACCTTCCATGGCAACCCGATTACAGCGGGCTATGCTCGTGTCGTGGTTGATGATGTTTGGACCCATATTCGGGCTACTGACTTGACATTGCTGGAGGTGACGGGCGCTTTCTCGGAGAGGCCAAACATCCTATCATCCTATGGAAAAAGGATTGCATCATCTTTCCAAGGCCACCCACACCGCGTCACCCGAGTCCTCGTCGAAGTCCGCCACCGAGTCGTGAGACTCCGCTCCTCCAAGTCCGCAAAGTGTCGGGACAATCCTCCTCCTCCAAGTCCGGCAAAGTGTCGGACAATCCTCCAAGTCCGCCACAGCGTCAGGACGTCCACTCCTCCAAGTCGGCACAACCTCGAGCCCTCCTCCTCCTCGTCCAACTCAGTCCGTCAGCCATCTCCGCCGCCTCGGCAATCGCGAGAGACACCCCCGCAGCTCAGTGCGTGGCCGTCTGGTCGAGGTAGTATAGCTGGAAATACAGCGGAGGCAAGCGGTATAAATATGGTCCAAGCACGAAGCCTCTTCCGCAGAGGTCTTATGACAAGTCCGAGGAGCAAATCACAGCCATATCGAAGGCGAGGTGGAAGCCCATTTTGCATCGAAACCGCCACCGCCGCCAAGGGAGAAAGTGCACGAGGAAACGATTGACCACTTCATTCGTATGGCTCAACCACCAGCTTCCAAGCTGTTGACACAGACTATGAGCGCCACATCGGGAAGTTAAATCGAGCACGTCTACAAAGGGAGGTGAGCACGTCTACATCGGGATCGAGCAAACAAGAAGCAGCTGCCAAAAATGCGGAAAACCATTCCCACTGGGAGAACAGCGACATAATCGATCCCTCGCTTGTTGTGCCAACAACAGGTGACGATCTGCGCCCCAATATTATTGTGGGCAACAAAGTGCATGTTCCCGAGGTGGGCAATGTGGTAATAACGGAGGAGCATATAATGCAGGCTGAAGTTCTCAACATCATGTTGGACAACTCCTCGAGATCGAGCCCATGCCTTTGCTTAGAGAGGATGAAGTAAAACGGCAATATGTCAGGGGCCAACCTTTGGTCGCGCCGGACAAGGTCAAGAACCTCCCAGCGAGAATGTATGAATTGCATCAATGGTACATGAACATGACCAAGATTTCAGATCGAGTGTCCCTCATGGTGAATGTCAAGGAGGACCATTACTACCATGAGAAAGCTGGGTCCGTTGAGTATTTAGAACTGTTTCAGTTATACAATAAGGAAGCACTCGACAAATCTATAAATCGGTTGCTATTATGCGTAAGTGATTTCTTTCTATAATTTAAGTCTCAAGCTAGTTGTAGTGATCCTTTTGAGATCAATCATTACGTGTAATTATCCTCACTATATATATTCTTTTCTGTGGTATTATATGCAGGATGAAGATATATGAAATGAGAAAAGGTGGAAGCTATGGCATTGGGTTCATTGACCCAAACACCGTTAATGAATTCACATGGAAGATAAATGAACATCATGCAAAGGAAGTAGAGGACAGCATGCTAGAGTTCTTGAAGCGCCTCAAATACAATGAAGATATACTACTTCCTTACCACTTTGGGTGAGTCACACTGTCTTGTACTACAAATTCTCTGTTTTTGCCTACTAGCTATAGCTACATGTTTTTGCTAACATATGCCCGCTTAATTAAGACATGTAAACGTGTGTGCATATGCAGATTTCACTGGGTCTTGTGTATCATTAAAGTTGACGACGGAACAGTTGAAGTACTCGACTCACTAGTCTCAAAAAAACTGACTTTAACATCTTGTATGGGATAGTCAACAGGTAATTTCAATCATTATTAACTATATATCTCGGCCTATTTAGTTCGTCATTTCAAGATATGAACTATTTAATAACCCCTTTATTCACTTTCTTTGTCGTGAGGCGGGGCTTGGGCAAGATTCATCGGCGTCACGCCCGGCCCGTGGAAACAAAAGCTTGAATGGTTACGACCCAAGGTAAGTAATTAAGTAGTACTAGCTAGCTAGCTAGCTAGCTGCCATCTCTTTAATTATCATGCTTGATTAATTTTTATCTGATCAAATTTCATTCTCGTAAAGGCCACAAGCGGTAGCAGGGTACTGCGATCGTGTGCATTCTGCGTTTGCGAGAATATTCGCATGATGGCGTCCAAAGGAGCAGATCTCAAAGACAAAGCAATGGGTGCGCTTGTCGAACACTATTCACAATTTTACACCATTATCGATATCTAGCTAGTCACACAACTAATACACATGCATATTGATCTCCTTCTTAACAGTTCAAAGAGGTGCGGAGAAGCTCATAGAAACGGAGCGTAGAAGCACTTCAAGAGGAAATAGCGGGATTTTTGCTCGACCAGGTCATAAATCCGAATGGAGAATTCTATTACCGCTACCGCCCCAATGAAAACCACTTTCAATTGTCATCGTTCTCCGAAGGCACCAATTAGGCGGCTCAAGGCAACATTCATATGTAGGAGAAATTGTATATATCTGTACATGTGTGTATGTGTGAATTAATTAATATGGTGGTTTAATTTGTGAGACATTGATGTGATATATATATATGCATGATTGGTTCTACTAGAAATTATTTATATATATATATGCATAACGTGTACAATGTGTAGTATCGTAAAATACCAGCAAACGAAAAAGAACTAAAATGGAAACACAAAATTAAATGAAAAAGAAATCATAAAACCAAAAACCCTCCAAACCTTATAGTACCGGTTGGTGTTACCAACCGGTACTAAAGGGCTCCAGGCCCCCGGAGCTGGCTAGTGCCACGTGGTTTCCCTTTAGCACCGGTTCGTGCTGAACCGGTGCTAAAGGGGGGGGCCTTTAGTGACCACAAATTAGTGCCGGTTATGTAACCGGCACTATAGGTCCTTACGAACGGGTGCTAATGCCCTATTCTGCACTAGTGTTTTGAGTCCGTTGCGACAGTTTATCAGTTGAAAGTGGCCCATCATCGACTTCCACCCCTTTGTAGATGCTATGCAGGGCGTTTCCACAATAACAAAACAACCCTTAGCCGATGTCCCCGTGCCGAAGGCAGTTGTGTTAGCGGAAACGAGGCAATCAGATATGCGGGCTTTATAACTTTCACTTAGTCATAGGTGTTGGGG
Source organism: Aegilops speltoides (assembly GCA_021437245.1). NCBI lineage: Eukaryota > Viridiplantae > Streptophyta > Magnoliopsida > Poales > Poaceae > Aegilops > Aegilops speltoides. The sequence continues at coordinate 480,065,456 of CM038147.1, forward strand.
AACGTAGTAATTTCAAAAAAATTCCTATGCACACGCAAGATCATGGTGATGGCATAGCAACGAGAGGGGAGAGTGTTGTCCACGTACCCTCGTAGACCGTAAGCGGAAGCGTTAGCACAACGCGGTTGATGTAGTCGTACGTCTTCACGATCCGACCGATCCAAGTACCGAACGTACGGCACCTCCGAGTTCAGCACACGTTCAGCTCAATGACGTCCCTCGAATTCCGATCCAGCCGAGTGTCGAGGGAGAGTTCCGTCAGCACGACGGCGTGGTGACGATCTTGATGTTCTACCGGCGCAGGGCTTCGCCTAAGCTTTGCGTCGATATGACCGAGGTGGAATATGGTGGAAGGGGGCACCGCACACGGCTAAGGAACGATCCGTAGATCAACTTGTGTGTCTATGGGGTGCCCCTGCCCCCGTATATAAAGGAGGGAGGGAGGAGGAGGCGGCCCTAGGAGGAGGCGCGCCAGGAGTCCTACTCCCAGGGAGTAGGATTCCTTCTTTCCTAGTCCAACTAGGTCAAGGGGGAAAGAGGGAAGTGGAGAAGGAAGGAAGAGGGGGCGCGCCCAAACCCTTTGTCCAATTCGGACTGGGCTTGGGAGGGGCGCGCCTCCTCTGGCTCCTTCCCACTAAAGCCCATTAAGGCCCAATACTCTTCCCCGTATTCCCGTAACTCCCGGTACTCGAAAAATACCGAATCACTCGGAACCTTTCCGAACTCCGAATATAGTCGTCCAATATATCGATCTTTACGTCTCGACCATTTCGAGACTCCTCGTCATGTCCCCGATCTCATCCGGGACTCGAACTCCTTCGGTACATCAAAACTCATAAACTCATAATATAAGCATCATCGAAACCTTAAGCGTGCGGACCCTACGGGTTCGAGAACTATGTAGACATGACCTAGAACTATTCTTGGTCAATAACCAATAGCGGGACCTGGATGCCCATATTGGCTCCTACATATTCTACGAAGATCTTTATCGGTCAAACCGCATAACAACATACGTTGTTCCCTTTGTCATCGGTATGTTACTTGCCCGAGATTCGATCGTCGGTATCCAATACCTAGTTCAATCTCGTTACCGGCAAGTCTCTTTACTCGTTCCGTAATACATCATCTCGCAACTAACTCATTAGTTGTAATGCTTGCAAGGCTTAAGTGATGTGCATTACCGAGAGGGCCAGAGATACCTCTCCGACAATCGGAGTGACAAATCCTAATCTCGAATACGCCAACCCAACATCGCCTTTGGAGACACTGTAGTACTCCTTTATAATCACCCGATTACGTTGTGACGTTTGGTAGTACCCAAAGTGTTCCTCGGCAAACGGAGTTGCATAATCTCATAGTCATAGGAACATGTATAAGTCATGAAGGAAGCAATAGCAACATACTAAGCGATCGTGTGCTAAGCTAACGAGAATGGGTCATGTCAATCAGATCATTCAACTAATGATGTGACCTTGTTAATCAAATAACAACTCCTTGTTCATGGTTAGGAAACATAACCATCTTTGATTAACAAGCTAGTCAAGTAGAGGCATACTAGTGACACTGCTTGTCTATATATTCACACATGTATTATGTTTCCGGTTAATACAATTCTAGCATGAATAATAAACATTTATCATGATATGAGGAAATATATAATAACTTTATTATTGCCTCTAGGGCATATTTCCTTCAGTCTCCCACTTGCACTAGTCAATAATCTAGATCACATCACCATGTGATTAACATCGATAGTTCACATCATCATGTGATTAACACCCATAGTTCACATCGCCATGTGACCAACACCCAAAGGGTTTACTAGATTCAGTAATCTAGTTCACATCGCTATGTGATTAACACCCAAAGAGTACTAAGGTGTGATCATGTTTTTCTTGTGAGAGAGTCTTAGTCAACGGGTCTTTCACATTCAGATCCGTTATGTATTTTGCAATTTTTCTATGTCTACAATGCTCTGCACGAAGCTACTCTAGCTAATTGCTCCCACTTTCAATATGTATCTAGATAGAGACTTAGAGTCATCCAGATCATTGTCAAAACTTGCATCGACGTAACCCTTTACGACGAACCTTTTGTCACTTCCATAATCGAGAAATATATCCTTATTCCACTAAGGATAATTTTGACCGCTGTCGATGATCTACTCCTAGATCACTATTGTACTCCTTGCCAAACTCGGTGCAGGGTATACAATAGATCTGGTACACAACATGGCATACTTTATAGAACCTATGGCCAAGGCATAGGGAATGACTTTCATTCTCTTTCTATCTTCTGCCGTGGTCGGGTTTTGAGTCTTACTCAATTTCACACCTTGTAACACGGCAAGAACTCTTTCTTTGACTGTTCCATTTTGAACTACTTCAAAATCTTGTCAAGGTATGTACTCATTGAAAAAACTTATCAAGCATCTTGATCTATCTCTATAGATCTTGATGCTCAATATGTAAGCAACTTCACCGAGGTCTTTCTTTGAAAAACTTCTTTCAAACACTCCTTTATGCTTTGCGAATAATTCTACATTATTTCCGATCTACAATATGTCATTCACATATACTTATCGAAATGTTGTAGTGCTCCCACTCACTTTCTAGTAAATACGAGCTTCACCATAAGTCTGCAAAACTATATGCTTTGATCAACTCATCAAAGCGTATATTCCAACTCGAGATGCTTGCACCAGTCCATAGATGGATCGCTGGAGTTTGCACACTTTGTTAGCTCCTTTGGATCGAAAAAACCTTCTGGTTGCATCATATACAACTCTTCCTCCGTAAACCCATTCAGAATGCAGTTTTACATCCATTTGCCAAATTTCATAAATTGTGGCAATTGCTAACATGATTTGGACAGACTTAAGCATCGCTACAGTTGAGAAAATCTCATTGTAGTCAACACCTTGAACTTTGTCGAAAACCTTTTTGCAACAAGTCGAGCTTTGTAGATAGTAACACTACTATCAACGTCCGTCTTCCTCTTGAAGATCCATTTATTTTCTATGGTTTGCCGATCATCGGGCAAATCCATCAAAGTCCATACTTTGTTCTCATATATGGATCATATCTCAGATTTCATGGCCTCAAACCATTTTGCGGAATCTGGGCTCATCATCGCTTCCTCATAGTTCGTAGGTTTGTCATGGTCAAGTAACACGACCTCCGAGCAGGATTACCGTACCACTGCAGTGCGGATCTCACTCTTTTACCTACGAGGTTCGGTAGTAACTTGATCTGAAGTTTTATGATCATCATCATTAACTTCCTCACTAATTGGTGTAGGTGTCACAGAACCAATTTACGTGATGAACTACTTTCCAATAAGGGAGCTAATCTTGTTACCTCATCAAGTTCTACTTTCCTCCCACTCACTTCTTTCGAGAGAAACTCCTTCTCTAGAAAGGATCCATCTTAAGCAACGAATATCTTGCCTTGGATCTGTGATGAAGGTGTACCCAACAATTTCCTTTGGGTATTCTATGAAGGCGTACTTCTCGATTTGGGTTCGAGCTTATCGGGATGAAACTTTTTCACATAAGCATCGCAGCCCCAAACATTAAGAAACGACAACTTTGGTTTCTTGCTAAACCACAGTTCATATAGTGTCGTCTCAGCGGATTTAGATGGTGCCCTATTTAACGTGAATGCAGCTGTCTCTAATGCATGATCCCAAAAGCGATATTGGTAAATCGGTAAGAAACATCATAGATTGCACTATATCCAATAAAGTGCGGTTACGATGTTTGGACACACCATAACATTGTGGTGTTCGGTGGCGTGAGCTGTGAAACTATTCCACATTGTTTTAATTGAAGACCAAACTCGTAACTCAAATATTCGTCTCGTGATCGGATCACGAAACTTTATTTTCTTGTTACGATGATTTTTCCACTTCACTCTGAAATTCTTTGAACCTTTCAACTATTTCAGACTTATGTTTCATCAAGTAGATATACCCATATCTGCTCAAATCATCTTGTGAAGGTCGAAAATAACGATACTTGCCACGAGCATCAACACTCATTGGATCGCATACATCGGTATGTATTATTTCCAATAAGTCAGTAGCTTGTTCCATTGTTCCGAGAAGCGGAGTTTTAGTCATCTTGCCCAAAAGGCACGGTTCATAAGCATCAAGTGATTCATAATCAAGTGATTCCAAAATCCCATCGGCATGGAGTTTCTTCATGCGCTTTACACCAATATGACCTAAGCGGCGATTGCCACAAATAAGTTGCACTATCATTATTAACTTTGTATTTTTGGTTTCAATATTATGAATATGTGTATCACTACGATCGAGATCCAATGAACCATTTTCATTGAGTGTGTAACCATATAAGGTTTTATTCATGTAAATGAACAACAGTTTATTCTCTTACTTAAATGAATAACCGTATTGCAATAAACACGATCAAATCATATTCATGCTCAACGTAAACACCAAATAACATTTATTTAGGTTCAACACTAATCCCGAAAGTATAGGGAGTGTGCGATGATGATCATATCAATCTTGAAACTACTTTCAACACACATCGTCACTTCACCCTTAACTATTTTACATTTTATTACGCAACTCCCGTTTGAGTTACTACTCTTAGCAACCGAACCAGTACCAAATACCGAGGGGTTGCTATAAACACTAGTAAAGCACACATAAAACACTGTATATCAAATATACCCTTTTTCACTTTGCCATCCTTCTTATCCACCAAATATTTAGGGCAGTTCCGCTTCGGTGACCATTTCTTTGCGTGTAAGCACTCAGTTTCAGGCTTTGGTTCAGCTTTGGGTTTCTTCGTGGGAGTGACAACTTGCTTGTCAATCTACTTGAAGTTCCCCTTTCTTTCCCTTTGCCCTTTTCTTGAAACTAGTGATCTTGTCAACCATCAACACTTGATGCTCTTTCTTGATTTCTACCTTCATCGATTTCATCATCATGAAAAACTCGGGAATCATTTTCATCATCCCTTGCATACTATAGTTCATCACGAAGTTCTACTAACTTGGTGATGGTGACTAGAGAATTCCGTCAATCACTATCTTATCTGGAAGATTAACTCCCACTTGATTCAAGCGATTGTAGTACCCAGACAATCTGAGTACATGCTCACTAGTTGAGCGTTTCTCCTCCATCTTTTAGCTATAGAACTTGTTGGAGACTTCATATCTCTCAACTCGGGTATTTGCTTGAAATATTAACTTCAATTCCTGGAACATCTCATATGGTCCATGATGTTCAAAACATCTTTGAAGTCCCGATTCTAAGCCATAAAGCATGGTGCACAAAACTATCAAGTAGTCATCATATTGAGCTAGCCAAACGTTCATAATGTCTGCATCTGCTCCTGCAATAGGTTTGTCACCTAGCGGTCAGCCTGTGCATTCGGTTTTTTCGGTTTGATTCGGTTCGGTTTATACGGTTTTCGGTTTATACGGTTTCTATACTTCGGTTTATACGGTTTTATACGGAGATACGGTTCGGTTTCGGTTGTAACCGTTTGCTTTCGGTTTGGTTTCGGTAATAACCAAATTAACCAAAGTTGACGCGAATTTTTGAATGAACAACAAATATTTTTGGTCACATGATACAATCTGTGCATGTAGCCATGTACGTAAGATTTTCCCATCAAAAAAATGTACGTAAGATTTTTCTTGTAAGAAATGCCTACGTGGATTAGATCATTATTAGATGGCAGTGGCAGACATGATTTGGTCCTAGGCATTACAGCAGATACGAGGATTAGGCAGGTTTTTTATTACGTGAGGGAGCAAGAAAAAAAAGAGAAGAGTTTGACCCAGGAGGCACGACCCACTCCAGCGGCCGGCCGGCCTTTCTTTTAGGCAAGCGACCTCCAACGTGCGCCAGAATTGGCTGTATGGGCTGGGATAATTGAGGCCCAAGAAAGCAAAACGAAGCGCCAGGTGCTCAGGTCGTTGGTCTCTGCAATGTTTAGTACCACCTCGCGTATGGAGCTGAAGCGCGGTGGGCACAAGGCTATAAAAGGAGGGGTGGTTCTAGCTTAAACTGAATGTCTTCACATTGTGGAGCTAATTTCGGTTTAATTCGGTTTAACTGAAAACCGTCGGTTTCTAACCGAAAAAACCGAAGGCTATATGGTTTTCAAAATTGAAAACTGAAACTGAAACCAGAACCTGAAAAAACCGAAATTCGGTTCGGTTTTATTTTTTTTGCTTTGGTTTTTGGTTTTCAGTTTGGTTTTGCACAGGCTGACCTAGCGGTGCATCAAGGACATAATTCTTCTGCGCAGCAATGAGGATAAACCTCAGATCACGGATCCTATCCGCATCATTGCTACTAACATCTTTCAACACAGTTTCTCTAGGTACATATCAAAACAAACATATGAAAGCAACCCATGAGCTATTGATCTTACAACATAATTTGCAAAATACTACAAGGACTAAGTTCATGATAAATTTAAGTTCAATTAATCATATTACTTAAGAACTCCCACTTAGGCAGACATCTCTCTAGTCATCTAAGTGATCACGTGATCCAAATCAACTAAACCATAACCGATCATCACGTGAGATGGAGTAGTTTTCAATGGTGAACATCTTATGTTGATCATATCTACTATATGATTCACGCCGACCTTTCGGTCTCCGTGTTCGAGGCCATATCTGCATATGCTAGGCTCGTCAAGTATAACTGAGTATTCTGCGTGTGCAAAACTGGCTTGCACCCGTTGTAGATGGACGAGAGCTTATCACACCCGATCATCACGTGGTGTCTCGCACGACGAACTTTGGCAGCGGTGCATACTCGTGGAGAACACTACTTGATAATTTTAGTGAGAGATCATCTTAAAATGCTACCGTCAATCAAAGCAAGATAAGATGCATAAAGGATAAACATCACATGCAATCAATATAAGTGATATGATATGGCCATCATCATCTTGTGCTTGTGATCTCCATCTTCGAAGCACCGTTATGATCACCACCGTCACCGGCGCGACACCTTGATCTCCATCGTAGCATCATTGTCGTTACGCCATCTATTGCTTCTACGACTATCGCTACCGCTTAGTGATAAAGTAAAGCAATTACTGAGCGTTGCATTTCATACAATAAAGCGACAACCATATGGCTCCTGCCGATTGCCGATAACCGGTTACAAAACATGATCATCTCATACAATAAAATATAGCATCACGTCTTGACCATATCACATCACAACATGCCCTGCAAAAACAAGTTAGGCGTCCTCTACTTTGTTGTTGCAAATTTTACGTGGCTGCTACGGGCTTAGCAAGAACCGTTCTTACCTACGCATCAAAACCACAACGATAGTTTGTCAAATAGACTCGTTTTAACCTTCACAAGGACCGGGCGTATACACACTCAGTTCAACTAAAGTGAGAGAGCAGACACCCGCCAGCCACCTTTAAGCACGAGTGCTCGTAGCGGTGAAACCAGTCTCGCGTAAGCGCACGCGTAATGTCGGTCCGGCCGCTTCATCTCACAATACCGCTGAACCAAAATATGACATCTTTGGTAGGCGTATGACTTATATCGTCCACAACTCACTTGTGTTCTACTCGTGCATATAACATCAACGCATAAAACCTAGGCTCGGATGCCCTTTGTTGGGGAACGTAGTAATTTCAAAAATTTCCCACGCACACGCAAGATCATGGTGATGGCATAGCAACGAGAGGGAGAGTGTTGTCCACGTACCCTTGTAGGCCGTGGCGAAGCGTTAGCACAACGCGTTAATGTAGTCGTCGTCTTCACGATCCGACCGATCCAAGTACCGAACGTCACGGCACCTCCGAGTTCAGCACACGTTCAGCTCGATGGCGTCCCTCAATTCGATCCAGCCGAGTGTCGAGGGAGAGTTCCGTCAAGACGACGGCGTGGTGGCGATCTTGATGTTCTACGGTAGCAGGCTTCGCCTAAGCTTTGCGTCGATATGACCGAGGTGGAATATGGTGGAAGGGGGCACCGCACACGGCTAAGGAACGATCCGTAGATCAACTTGTGTGTCTATGGGGTGCCCCCTGCCCCCGTATATAAAGGAGGGAGGGAGGAGGAGGCCGGCCCTAGGAGGAGGGCGCGCCAAGGGAGTCCTACTCCCACCGGGAGTAGGATTCCTTCTTTCCTAGTCCAACTAGGTCAAGGGGGGAAAGAGGGGAAGTGGAGAAGGAAGGAAGAGGGGGGCCGTGCCCCAAACCCTTTGTCCAATTCGGACTGGGCTTGGGAGGGGCGCGCGCCTCCTCCTGGCTCCTTCCCACTAAAGCCCATTAAGGCCCAATACTCTTCCCCGTATTCCCGTAACTCCCCGGTACTCCGAAAAATACCCGAATCACTCGGAACCTTCCGAACTCGAATATAGTCGTCCAATATATCGATCTTTACGTCTCGACCATTTCGAGACTCCTCGTCATGTCCCCGATCTCATCCGGGACTCGAACTCCTTCGGTACATCAAAACTCATAAACTCATAATATAAGCATCATCGAAACCTTAAGCGTGCGGACCCTACGGGTTCGAGAACTATGTAGACATGACCTAGAACTATTCTTGGTCAATAACCAATAAGCGGGACCTGGATGCCCATATTGGCTCCTACATATTCTACGAAGATCTTTATCGGTCAAACCGCATAACAACATACGTTGTTCCCTTTGTCATCGGTATGTTACTTGCCCGAGATTCGATCGTCGGTATCCAATACCTAGTTCAATCTCGTTACCGGCAAGTCTCTTTACTCGTTCCGTAATACATCATCTCGCAACTAACTCATTAGTTGTAATGCTTGCAAGGCTTAAGTGATGTGCATTACCGAGAGGGCCCAGAGATACCTCTCCGACAATCGGAGTGACAAATCCTAATCTCGAAATACGCCAACCCAACATCTGCCTTTGGAGACACCTGTAGTACTCCTTTATAATCACCCGCCACGTTGTGACGTTTGGTAGTACCAAAGTGTTCCTCGGCAAGCGGAGTTGCATAATCTCATAGTCATAGGAACATGTATAAGTCATGAAGGAAGCAATAGCAACATACTAAACGATCGTGTGCTAAGCTAACAGAATGGGTCATGTCAATCAGATCATTCAACTAATGATGTGACCTTGTTAATCAAATAACAACTCCTTGTTCATGGTTAGGAAACATAACCATCTTTGATTAACAAGCTAGTCAAGTAGAGGCATACTAGTGACATTCTGTTTGTCTATATATTCACACATGTATTATGTTTCCGGTTAATACAATTCTAGCATGAATAATAAACATTTATCATGATATGAGGAAATATATAATAACTTTATTATTGCCTCTAGGGCATATTTCCTTCAATAGGAGCTTAAAGTTGGGAAGCCAGTTACTAGCCCACAGTTAGCGTTCGGCGTCAGTCGAGGTCAAGCCGTAAACACTTCGGCCAATGTTATGAACGGCTCGTCGTTTAACACGGGGTGACCTCCATCGATCTTATAGTTTGACACAGTCATCGAACCGCTGACCAGTTTACGCGCATTGTGACAGTCAGTTTTTCGGCTTTCTCCACTGAGGTGCTTAACCATTCGAGTAGGAAGCACAATCGCCGTGGTTCTCCCTTTGCACACCTAGCCGAACAAATTGGAATGTAGGAGCCAAGCACAGGAACCGGGTAACCCAACTATTGACCGGAGACACAATTCAAAACTGATGCATATAAAGCAGTATCCGAGAATGTTTTGCCAAGGAGTCCATGGAATACCTTGGCTTTTGGTGGGTTCGGCTCTAGCCGGAGCCCATCTTTGATATTGCCGAAGCTTTAAAGGTGTCCAGCGTTGTACTGCGAGACATATGTTGGAGACACACAAATAGGTTAAAAATGCCATAAGCTCGAAAAGCCAAAAAAACTTGAGTAAAAACTTTACGCCCGAACTAAATCAAGTTTTTGGTGCCAATCCAAAAATTGGCCTTAAAGTTTTTTGTGCTTCTATCATGCTTTAACATGACACATTCGATCTCTAAACTGCAAGTCGCTCAGCATCGGCTTGAACCTCCTTATCCCGAAGGCGGAGTGCTTCTCCGAGGCCAGTTTAGGGAACTAAATGCGAGCGACTTTAAAGAGAAGCCAGGCTATCCGGCTAATGACGATACACTCGAGTCGAAAAAGGAGTGGTAGAAAAAGACTTTGCAACGACCAAGAAGAAAACACATTTACTATAAAATGGCTCATATAAATTTGAAGAGCCCCCAGTTAACATGGGTAAAGGGAGTTTCTTTTAACAGACAACGTATGTGAGCGTGGTCGAACCGAACACAAATTAAAAATTAAAACTTTGAGCATGAAAGCGACTTAGCTTGTTAATGTGTTCGGCGTTGATGACATGGTCCGAGCTTGACGCGGGATAAGGTTCCAGCTCCAGGCTAGTCCCGAGGTGGCCGGGCGAGGAGCTCGGCACTCCGAAGTGGCGACATAGCACGGCCAATGTGGCAAGGTGGAACCCCTAGTCCGTCTGAGGCTACGGAGCAGGCCGGCAGTATGACGCCGAAGTTCCCGGCGTGGGTTAATGAAGTGATGACGAAGCCCCCGGTCTAGCCGAGGTGACAGCGCTACCCAACCCGGATCATTTACCTGTGCACAGAAAATAGTGCAAGCCGGAGATAATAGTAATAATAATAATAATAAATTCATAGCATATTAATAATTTATGCAAAGTGAGTAATAAAAGAAATATGGCCCGTGTGTCAAACACTCGATGAGGTAGAGTTCTCTCAGCGATGCCAAAGTCCCCGAGGCAACCGAACATGTCGGTATGGCAATTCGACCAACAAGGTGATCATGCGAGTCGATTTATGCCGATTGGGACGACGACATCGACCTGCCGAAGTGACCGCGTGATGCAGTCGAAGTCGATTACCTACACATGTAAAATAGTGCAACCCAAAAAATAATAATATAAATATATATAAAAAATCCTCGCATAATTAATTAATGCAAAATAATTTATTTAAAGATATGCGGCCTGGCGCAGAAGTCAATGTCGATGCAGGGCGTCGGCGTGATGCGATGAAGGCGTGGCAAAGCCTGAATTCATAGGTCGATCCGAGTTCCGGATGCGGCATTCGTCGAATTGTGTACGGAAGCTGACCGAACCACCACACGACCGTCGTTAATGCATCCACCATTTGACAGACGTGTGTGTAGAGGATGGAACATACCAGAGTAATAATTCCTCGGAAAAAATAAACTCAAGCAAGAAAAATTACTAGAATTAATAGCACCTGCTTTATCTGTTGTAGCAATCTGAAGAAAGGTTATTCCCAAAATTGGGACTCGATCCGTACACCCATTGCCTGATGGGCGATGAAGCGGCGGCATGGCGATGCTGGCAAAGGTTGGCTTGCTGAGGCAAAGCCCCCGGTTAAGCTAACGTGACGAAGCTGGTCGGCTAGAGACGCCGAAGTCTCGGGAGTAGGTTGATAAAGAGATGGCGAAGCCCCCGGTCTAGCCGAGGTGACGGAGCGGGTCGATAAGGAGACGTTGCAGCTGCCATGTCAGCCGAGGTGTTGGAGCAGTTCGGCATGATGGACATTGGCTTGAAGAAGCAACAGTGCAGCCATGCCAACGCAGGTCGTGACTTGTGATGTGGTCAATGTCGGCTTGATGAAGTGCTCGTGCAGCGATGCCGGTGTGCCCGCTCCATGTAATCTGTGGGGTGATGGTGTTGGTTATAATTTAGCCTTCGCGATGCCGACTTGCCGAACTGATGATCCGATAAGGTTGACCTCGGCTCGATGAAGCAACGATCTGTCTAGCGCATGTCGGCAGACGTGGAGCAAGGACTGGTTTGACACCGGCGCGATGATGAGGATTACCTCTGAAAAGGAGCACAATTTGTGGGCATGTTTACAGAAACAAAACACAATACCCTAGAAAGAGATTCTTCCAAAAAGGTTGTCCAATATCCCGTTCATGAAGAAAAATGAACTTAGGTCGGATTCATATTCGCGCAGAAAACATATCCGAAAAGTGATGCACTAATCGAAAGGTTCCCGGAGTTTGAACGGTCGGATCGAGATGAAATTTTGAGAGGTGGTAGATATGGAAATTCCGCAGAAGATGAACGGTTGGATCTTCCAAATAACCTCCGAGCTAGGCTCTAGAGACCATGCCCTAGACTCATCCAGATTCCCGTCTAGACTCGACAGGCCTCCAGTATATCATAGATGGCCGAAGATTCCTCCATTGGAACGCGACGAAATTTTACAGGGTTGTTGTACACTCAATTTCGCACAATTCTGCCGAAGCAATCATCAAAGCGATGCTCGAGGAGGCGGTGGCAGCGGATACAGGTTTGTTGTCCAGAAAAACAGCACGGTCGCCCGAGGGCAATGTTCACGTTGAGCACCCGAGCTCCATCGATGATTCCTCCATGATCTTGATAGAGATCAGAGTTGATAATGAAGGCCCTCGTCCGAACATAGTGATCCAAGATGGAGCGCAGTCCTCGGTCAAGCCAAGGTGACTATCGAGCCGGGGACAAAGATGCCGACATCGACAATAAAGCTCGGCTCCGATGCGTAGATCGTGCCGGAGACGATCTGAATTCCCATCGCACCGTGGCGACTGCCAGCAAGCTATCAATGAAAGCACAAATGTCAGTTCTATATCTGGTGTATCTCGTAGTAGGGGTCCTAAGCTAGGCGTCTTGGTGCGATGGTAACATGGACACAGGGTTTTATCCAGGTTCGGGCTCTCTCGAAGAGATAATACCCTACATCCTGCTTTTGATTGTATTCATACGGATGTAGTACAGGGTACATGTATCTACCACGAGATTGATCTAATGAATATAAGTTGATCTATTGACTAGCCTGGCCTCGGTTTATATAACACACCTGAGGCCTAGGGTTTAGGAGAGTCCTTGGATTCAGCGCCAAGTCTTGTGAAGTCTTCCTTGTATGCGGCATGGGCTGCCTAAAGTGGTCCATTAGTGAACCGCCACGGGGGTCCTCGGCCCGATCCAGCTGGTCGGGAGACGACGTGGTGAATACCCCCTAATCCAGGACACCGTCACTCGCCATAAGGCAACCGCGAGAAGGGTCGGCCCATGCCAGCCTTGTTTTTCATGTTTTTTATTTTCCTTTTTGCTTTATTTTGTACTTTTGTGTATACTTTTAAATATTCTAAATATATATTATCAAAAACATTCTAAATTAATTATTTCAAAAATGCTAAATGTGTATAGAATAAAAGTTTGTGATGTATACAAAAATATACAATGCGCATGGAAAAAAGTACACATAAAAAATATAAGTAGTGTCCATCTAATTGTGTTTCCAATCAATTGTGTTTCCTATGCTTCTTCACATGCAAACAATTAATAGTAGTGTCCCTCTAATAGCTAACATACAGTCATTCTACTATATGAGTTAACTTCTACAATAGCTCTAAGTGACATGGCACATCCTTAGAGCCGGCGGTAAGCTTTTCTGTTAACCATACTCTAAGAAGAGGTGGATGGCTAGCAGCCAGAGAAAGATTAATGAACTAAATTGTTGCATTAACCACTAGTGAAGGAAACGAGGCAGAAGCAAACAACGTGCACACAACGGGCCTTGTAAACTAGGATGACCTCCGAAGGCCGAGGGGCCTAAAATACCCGGACAGAGGTAGTACCTGGGAGAGACTAGAGTAGAATGTGCCCTTTAGGTGAGGTTGTGGGATCAACCCAAAAAAAAATCATATTTAGACAATTAAAAAAAATTCTGGGATTATTTTGACAACATACCTATGATGTACATCTACAACTCCAGAAAATCAGCTCAAAACTCGATCTAAAATTGGAGATACAAAAATGACAAATTCAACTATGAATAGTGTTTATTCACATCCGATTTTGCCTTTTTTTTTTGTTTCTCTAAGTGTAGTTTGAATTAGGAGCTGAAATTTTTTGAGATTGTACATCAAACATGGATGTGTGTCTCCAAAAAATTCAGAATTTTTGAACATGTGTTATATGTTCGAAAAGATTGATCTCACCTAAGGGCAGATCCTATACTAGTCGTGTTTTGTTGCCTGGTTAAAGGCATTGCTCAAATTTTTTGATTTAATTCTCAGGGTGAAATATCACGATCTGACCTTCGATGGTTCGATTCAGCGACGAGGACAAAGCTTCAGTGTTGTTCCCAACCCGGAGGCTTTCCACCGGTGAATCTTTCTCATTCCCTTTGCGATGTGAAGATATGGCTGGCGCAAAAGGTCGGTGTTCTAGTTCACCAATAGTTGTTTCGATTGCTTTGGAGTTTTCTTTTTCCTATGCCTAGTCATGGATTTGGTCTTGTATGCATTTTGCTCTTTTATCAGCGTGATCTTTTACGTGTTCGTTGATTTTTGGTGCGTGCATCTCGTAGACGTCTAGGCGTGTTCATTGTGCTTGTATTCCTTTCATGCTTATTTTTTTAAAAAAATCAATAAATTCACCTTACCTGAGTAGTACTAGTAAAAACCACATACTGTGTGTGTGATCCATCAAGCGGTCCGCGTTCAGAAGATTGACCGAGCGAGTGATCCCCACGGCGAACAGGACCGCCGCACCCCCTCCCCTCCCCCCGTGCATCACGCACAAGCCATACGTGCACACACCGCGACGTGTAAGAAAAGAAAAGTTGGTCACCACGCCGAAACGAACCAAAATAAGCCGGCGAGGCTCACGAGGACCGGCGTAAAAACTTTTGGGCCGTTTCCCCAATCTAAGAACGAAAGAAAACAGAAAAGGAGAGCGTGCGCGCACGGTTTTGGTTTTTTCCGGCGTGCCGGCGGGGGGCGGCGCCGCAGCACGCACGCAGGCAGGAGAGAGCTCGAGGCACGCTGTGTGCCGCGCAGACGGTTTTCCAAGTGCTGTGCGTGAGTGTGTGTGTCACACACTATCCATGACCTTATCTCTGTTGTTTCTATCATCTTTGTTACTACTGCTCAACTGCTGTACACAGTCAGTCACAGAAGAAGCCACGTAACTCTAACCCTGTGCAGAGTCAGTTACAGAAGAAGCCACGTCACTCTGATTTTCTTCTTCGGACGAGGACACTCGTCGGTGACTCACGAGCGACCTTGATTATCTGGAACTCGGGCTCGCCACAGACGGCTCTACCAGCACCTTCTTCTGCCCGTCTCCAGATTGCTGGTGGCAGCACGTACGTGCAGCAGTGCTAATGACGATTTCGTACCATGGTCAGTTAGTTAGAGACCCGCGACAACGTGGTAAAGGTACCAATTATTTCCCGCTTGAAAAAACCGGTTGTTTCGATTAGGTGGATAAGCCTGCACCTATAGGCTTGTGCAGAAGCAATCTTATCTAAATCCGCAATCTTCTTCTTGCAAATTAATCAAGGGTTTAGTGTTTTTTTTTTCTCCGCGCGCGACCTTATCCGGGCCTTATAAATCGGGGCGCCCACGTAGCGGCACGCGAGCACGCACGACGGAGTCCACACCACGCGCCACGCCACGCCACCGTCCGCGCGCTAGCTCTTCGTCGGGTCCGCCCGTCCGCCCGTCGTCCACGCTCACGACTCCGCGCCACATGCCGGCCGTCAGCCGGTTCAACGCCCACGCCGGCCCGGCGCCCAGCATATAGCCTCGCCCACGACATCCCACCACTCGTGCCCGCCGACCCCCGACCGATCCAGCCGATCCGTCCGGCCATCCTCCCCAGCTCAACCAAGCTCCGCTTGCCGACATGGGGTGCGGCTTCTCGTCGGGGGCGTCGGGCGGCGGTGGCGGGCTGCGGCCGTTCGCCGGGGTGCGGGTGATCCATACCAACGGCTACGTGGAGGACTTCCCCGCCGGCGAGGACGGGGCGCCCGTCACCGTCGCGCGCGCCACGGCCTCCTCCCCCTCGTCGTGCCGGTACGTGCTGTGCTCGTCGGCGCACCTGCTGCAGCCGGGCCGCGCGCTGTTCCGGCCGGACGACGCGCTGCAGCCGGGCACCGTCTACTTCCTGCTCCCGCACTCCATCTTCCAGGCCGAGTCCTCCGCCGTGGACCTCGCCTGCCTCATGAACCGCCTCACCGCGCTCGCGCGCAAGGGCGGCGGCCCGGCGCCCAGCGCCGTCGACGCGCTCTTCTCCGGCGACGCCCAGCGCCGCAGCCCCGAGGACGAGGGCCAGACCGCGAAGCCGCCCCGCCCCGCCCCCAAGAGCTGCGCCGCCGCCGCCGCCTCAGCGGGGCCGTGGCGGCCGCGGCTCGACCGGATCGACGAGTCCATGGGCCGCTCGTCCATGCGGAGCGCCTCCACCCTGAGCAACCGCAGCAGCCAGGACTAGGATCTTCTTCTGCTTGCTGTCGTCGTTTGTTTTCGTTGCTTGCTTGCAGTGATTTGTACAAGTAGTTTTGTACCACCATCAATGAACTAGATTTTTTCTCTTTCTGTTAGTGCCATCGAGAGGAATATAGCTCTGCTTGTCCTCCATTTTCCCTGCTTGTTCATAATCAATCTGTACATTTTGCAGTGATTTGTACTAGTATCAGAAACCAGATTTCCTACTATTCTCTTGTCCATTTTCCCTGCTTGCTCATCATTAATCTCTATGTATGCACATGTTTCTCTTCGTGTAGAGTCAGGTTAAACTATCATTACTACAAGATCGGATTAGTGCGGCTAATGATAATTGAGAAGAGAAGAATGAACACGGTAGGTTAGGCAGGTGCCCCCAATGTCGTCCCACCTTGATGGCGATCCGCGAGTCTTGGTCCGACGAGACCCATTCGCTCTGCACTCACTCCCACAAGCAAGCAAACTACGCAAGTGGAGAACAGTTCATTTGACTTTCGGGCGGGACTAATTCGTAATCTATCTCCAAGTGGACAGAGGAGTGGGGCTGAGGGGTCACTCTCCCTCCATGTAATGCCGAAGCTGCCACCTCAACAAACCCCTCATTAACTTCATTTTCACACAAAACAAACACCCACCGAATAAATCCGAATGTCAAACCCCAACGCTCCTCGGTGTCGTCTCAAGTTTACAATTGATTGAAGATACACCCACGCACGCATGTGAGGTTTTATACGCAAAAGGTTCCCAAGTCATTTTACAGAAAAATCAGAAACATAGTACTACTATTATGTAAACGTCTTACATTATGGGACGGAGGGAGTACTATACATTACAAGCCTTGTTTTGGGTGTTCAGTTTGTATCCGACCTAAAAAATACACTAACCTATTGCCTGCCATTCGAGGTGGTTACACTGCGGAATCTAGTTTTGTAGGTTGGGGTTTCGGTTAACAACAATTGGCTGCTTGCACTTGCAGACGCCCATCACTCGCTCCACAGCCCCCCATTGGCGAGCTGGATACGGCACATCTCTCTGGGCCACTCTGTCCGTCTACATCCCGCCACCTAGGCTAGGCTAGACAGTGCTCGCGCCACATCTTTGTCGCACGATTAATAAATACTGCTAGCCCGTAAAGGTAGGTGGATATAGATGCGTGAAACCAGCGACATAAACGATGGGCACGCAAAAGCTTTGTACCCAATGTTTTTTAACCTCCCGTTTCGAAAGAAAAAAAATGTTTTTTAACCTCGAGTTGGGCGGGCCGTCTCTTTCAGCGCTATGTTGCTGGGCACGGTAAACAACAATGTTGTGTGTAGCGAAAGATGACAGCTATTGCTCCTTGCATTGCCCTGCCATCCACGTTAGCTGACTCACCCTGGGAAGTATGGCGCCATGGGTGACCAACTCTTGATTTTAGCCGCGCACCGTTGATAATTTTTATCTATGAACTCACTTCAAGTTGGTTCCAAAATATGTAGATTTTGCGACATGGAAGAGACGCTGTCGGGGCCATATTCAAAACATGATTTTGTAATATACATAAAAAAGAATACAGTGGAGGGAAACACAGGGAGGGTGGGTAAGTTCGATACACACGACGCAACTTGGACGATTTGTGCACGACCCACCTGATCAAGCCGTTGATGCCGGGACGAAAAGTGCAGCGGAGCATCAGATTTGCATTTGGCACAAATCGTCCCATGTAGCGTCGTCTGGCATAGTAGTTTTGTTTCTGAGGTGCTGCCAAACCGAACCAAACCGAACCAAATTGCAGGTTGTGAAATTGTACTATGGCTTTGGGTACAACGGCTTCGATGGCTGCGACGGGTTCCTACAAGCACTACTGCCTACAAGTCAAAAATCCTTCTAAATTCCCTCCAATCCTCTCTAATCCCCTTGTGACAGGGATCAAGCGAACAAGCCCTAACTGGTAATCTAGGAAGAGCGGATGTGTGCATAGCAATTGATACGGCCTACAATGGAGTCGGCAAAGGCCATTTGTCACTCAGAGTGATGGTCTACAGTCAAGTTCTACGCTTGGTCCATCTGTTGACCCCGGGAAATCAAGATGCAATACGGAAGCTTTTCGTGGAGCATCCACAGATTAGGGGCAAATCCAGCTCCCCGGTGCAGTTATTCAGGACTTTGTCAAACCCTGTGACGCAGCTTTTGACTACTTTTCAGCACAAGATCAACACACAGGAGATGCATCCACACAAAAGGTAATAAACAAATTAAAAGTGAGCTATGTAAGAAATAGTCACATACTCCAGGCTAGCAAATTATATGATTCTCATCTTGTTCTTGGTCTAGACATCAGGACCCTGATGCCGGTCACTCGGTGAGGACGATCAAATTCTTTCTTCATTTTCTTCTTAACATCTTTTCGTGGCCGGGATCTTGCCGATTGGCAAGTGGAGAGGGTCACATCTCGCCTCTGACCAAATGGTTGTTTATCATTATCAACATATCACCTCTTACAAAAAAGATATGCAATGCTTTTGTGTGTTCGAGGAAAAAGTAGTCCAACAACAACAACAACAACAAAGCCTTTAGTCCCAAACAAGTTGGGGTAGGCTAGAGGTGAAACCCGTAAGATCTCGCAACCAACTCATGGCTCTGGCACATGGATAGCAAGCTTCCACGCACCCCTGTCCATAGCTCGCTCTTTGTCGATACTCCAATCCTTCAGGTCTCTCTTAACGGACTCCTCCCATGTCAAATTCGGTCGACCCCGCCCTCTCTTGACATTCTCCGCACGCTTTAGCCGTCCGCTATGCACTGGTAGTCCACATGGTACAAAAAATAACCACTGAATACCTGGTCCGTTGGATGCGAGGTTATCAACAATGATAGCAACATCGAGATAGGCATCACCTCAGACTACTAATCAACGAGTGATAGATAAGTATACCAAGACGATATTTCCAATATGTTCAAGGACAGCCGTGTTGATAGTTGACATGTATGTCTCATACCAAGACTCCTCCATCAGACTGAGGGTCCAATTTTGACCGACAGCCTATCTTTTTGCATATTTTGTAGAAAAGTAAGAAGTATATATAAAAAAATCTTCAGGTTCGGAAACTTGCACAATCGTGGATCATGGATGCTAGCTAGTAATGGCAATAAAATTTATACTTCAAGCATATCTCATAGTAGTGGAGTTGGAAAAGTTACTGGTGCCGTGTAGACGAGAAATTTCTGTATTTTCTTCATCATTGACTTCAATGTACAGTATGATACGACACGGCATTACCGTATCTTGACATGTCTTTCTTTGCTCCCATCTCCATCCTTACATCCACAACATGTCCCCAATTTTCATTACCAGCATATACTTATAAGTTTGACGCTACCACATAATTCACACGATCAATCACACCCGCCGAACAATGCCAATGCCAAACCCCTCTCCCCTCAGTTTTATCCCAAATTTAGAATTAAAGATACACCCTGCAAATCATCTTTCAGATGTTCAGCCAGTAGGCTGCGCCAACACACATGTGAAGTTGTTGTGTATGAAAAAGGCTCCCAGTTAAAGTTTTAAAAGCATTCAGAAATGCGTATTCCAAGCCTTGCTTTGAGCGCTGATTTTTTATCCAGCCTAAAAACAACTAATCTCTCAACTGTCGTGGCATTCGAGGTTGTTGGTCTAGCAGCACTGTGGAATCCAGTTTTGTAGGTTGGGTGTTCATTTGACAGCAACTGCTTGCATAGACCCATTCCTCCCATTGGCAAGCTGGTTATGTCGAATCTCAGGGCCACTATACCCCTACCAGATTAAGTGGTCAGGAATTCCCAGGCTGCTACTACTGAGATAGTATTGGGCATGTCTTTGTCGCGAGAATAAATTAATACCAGTAGTAGAGATGTGTAAAACAGCGACATAAACGATAGACATGCAAAAGCCTTGCATATAATGTTTTTAACATCAACTTGGATGGGCCGTCTCTTTCAGCGCTCTGTGGTGTACGCCCACAAGATAAAAACAACAATATGTGCAGCAAAAGATGACCCAACTTACAAGCTATTGTTCCATTGTGTTGCCCTCCCGTAGACGATAGCTTGACTAACCATGGAAGTACCGCGCCATGGGTGGCCAATATTTTGTTTTTTACGGGTGCCATGGGTGACCAACTCGATGACTAACCCGAACACTGCGGTTTTTGATGAACTATACTAGTTGGTTCCAAAGAAACACTGATTCTTGCGACGTGATAAGTGACACTGTTGGGATCATGATTTTGTAATTATCAAAAGATATACCACAGAAGGAAAATAGGCAGAGCTGAATTTTGGAGAAAGTGCCAAACAAACCAAACCGCAAAGTCGTAAAAACTGTACGGCTTGGTACAACAGCTCAATGGCTGTGACAGTTTGTTCAGAGAAGGTGCATCTGTCCTCGCTCTTTCAGGTTGATCTTTAACTGGTAGCTAGGAAGAGCTGATTCGCTGACACAGCATAGCAGTTGATATGATCATCCGTCCAACACAGCCTACACTGGAGTCGGCAAAGGCACATTGCCTGCCACCATTTTTCACTGACAGTGAGAATGCCCAATCAAGTTCTATGCTTGGTCCATCTCTAAATCCCAAGAAATCATGATGCAAGATGTCAGGTTCTTCGTGGAGCATCTATGGGGGCAAATCCAGTGCTCCAGTGCACTTGTCTAGGACTTTATCAACCCAGTGATGCAGCTTTTGACTACTTTTTCGCAGAAGATCAACTTACAGGAGATGCATCTACACAAATGTACTCCCTCCGTCCCATAAGCCATAATATAAGACGTTATTACATCTAGTATGTGAGCATATTAGATGTAATAATGTCTTATATTATGAGACAGAGGGAGTAATAAACAAAGGCAACTACACTGGTTGTTAATCTGTCTGCTAAAAGTGAGCTACATAAGAAATAGTCGCATACTCCAGGCTCACAAATTGTATGGTTCTCGTGTTGTTCTTGGTGTAGATGTGAGGGCCCTGATGCCGGTCGCTTGGTGAGGACGGACACACTTTTCTTCATATATATTTTTTCATATTTTCTTAGCCAGGATCTAGTTGATTGGCAAGTGGAGAGGGTCGCTTTTCGCCTCTGGCCAAATGGCTGTATATCATCTTCTTACAAAAACATGTGCAATGCTTTTGTGCGTCTGAGGAAACAATTAGCCACATACAAAAAAAAAACTACTGAATTACCTGGCCCTTTGGATGTGAGGTTATCAATCATTTATTATGATAGCAACATCGAGATAGGCGTCACCTCAGACTACTAATCAACGAGTGATAGATATGTATACTAAGACGATCTTCCAAGATGTTCGAAGGACAGGCGTGCTGACAGTTGACATATACTCCCTCCGTTCCTAAATAGATGACTCAACTTTGTACTAACTTTAGTACAAAGTTAGTACAAAGTTGGGTCATCTATTTTGGAACGGAGGGAGTATATGTCCAATAGCAAGACTCCTCCACCAGACCGACAGTCCAATTTGACCAATAATAGCCTACCTTTTTGCATCTTTTGCAGAAGACAAAGAAGTATCAAATTCTTGAATTTGTATAGAAACTTGCACAGCTGTGGATGCTAGCTAGTAATAGAAAATAAAATTCATAATTATACTTCAAGCAAATCTCATAGTAGTGGAGTTGGAAAAGTTACTGGTGCTGTGCAGTAGAGAAGCTTTCTGCATTTTCTTCACCATTGACTTCAATGTAAGACAGGGCAGTACTGCATCTTGACGTCTCTTTCCTCACACCCATCTCCACCCTTACATCCACAACACGTCCCCAGTTCTCATTGGCAGCATATAAGTTTGACGCAAGCACATAATTCCCCTCATGGTCAGGCTCCAGGTCGATCACATGATCCATCACCTTCCTAGCTAAATTCATATTTCCATGATCACGGCATGCTCCGGTCAATACACGCCATATTACGGGATCAGGCTTCACAGGCATGGCCAGGACAAACTCAAATGCCTCGTCCAACATGCCAGATCTGCACAACAGGTCCACCATGCTTCCATAGTGCTCCATCCATGGTGTGACGTGATAGTCTTCGACCATAGACTTGAACAACTGGCGCCCTTCACTCACTAGCCTGGAGTGGCAACAAGCATTGATCACGCTTAAGAAGATAACCTCGTCAGGCCAGAACCCTTGTCTGAGCATCTGCGAAAACCGAACAAGGGCAGCCAACCCATGCCCGTGCACAGCAAGTGCCTGTATCATGGCTGTCCATGAGACCACAGTCCTCACACTCATCGAGTCAAATATCTGACATGACTTCTTCACCCTCCCCATCTTACCATGCATATGGATGAGCGAATTAGCGACACGGGTGTTCTCCAAGAAGCCATTCTCGCATGCATATTCCTCCACCCACTGATCCAACTCCGACGTACAATCCAATTTTGTGCACGCCGAAATGACTGCGAGCAGGGTGACCTCATCAACCTTGACAACGGCAAGCCTCATCTCGTTGAACACCTTCAACGCCTCTGCTGGGCGTCCATTCTCGCAGCAAGCATTGATCATGCAGGTCCAAGAAACCACGCTCTTATTCCCCATACCGGCGAACACCGTGCTTGCTTCAGCGAACCGCCCGCATCTCCCGTACATGCTCACCAGCGCATTGAGAACACGCAAATCAAGAACAGGGATATTCCTCACGGCATACCCGTGGACCTCTCTCCCGTGCACCAGACTCCTCAGCTGCGCGCACGCAGACAAGAGGCTCGTGGCCGAGAGGTTGTTGGGCCGGGAGCCCTCTCCCACCATGGCGGACACAGCGAGCAGGGCGTGGTGGGGTTGACGGGAGCGCGCGCAGGCGGAGACGAGGGTGTTCCATAGAGGGATGTCCCGGCGGGGGGTTTCGTCGAACAGCTGGCGCGCGGAGGCCAGGCGGCCGGAGGCGGCGTACGACTTGAGGAAGGACGAGCAGAGGTGGAGACAGGAGGGGAGAAACCCGAGCTTTAGGGCGGGCGCGTGGAGCGGGGCGGCGGAGGCGGCGGAGAGCGCGCCGAGGATCGCCGCGGCGTCGCGCAAGGTGGTGGCGCTGGCGCTCATGGGTCATGGCGGCAGCGGCACACCTGTGGGCATTTGATTTGGGTGCTATTGGATAAATGACAAGAAAGCCCCTGTGCGCTTCCACAATTTGATACTAGCACATGCCATGGGTATTGTATTAATTGCCAGTTTGAAGGCATCTATAGTGGCATAGTGGTTGATAAAGCAGTCTTATCTTAAGCTCGTCACGTAATTTATTAAATACTCCATACAATATAAAATTATGTACACTGGTTATCTCTTAGTCTTATCTCCAATAACTAGAAATCCTGTGGTGAGAGATATTATTGCTAAGAGATCACCTCTTAATTAAGAGAAGGCAAACATATTCTTATGGTTTCTCTCTTTCTACCTCAACATCTATCCCACGTGATGCTCCTAAAATAATATCATTATACATGCCCTCAATTTGCTCTCGCTTTTTCTTTAAGGGGTGTATTAGATTAATTTAGCAACATAGGGTCATTACAACCGCCGTTAGCGATGCAATTGATCTCCAAGCAGAGGTCCTCGTAGGTGACCACAGGGACACGGTCCTTGAACAATTCGCGGTCCATGCACCCCTCCATGCCGTGCCGGCGGAGGTACTCGGCGTCGTTGTTGCGTGCTTCCCCTCCGTGCACCCCTCCATGCCATTGCCTTAGCCATCTTGGTTCTGTGTTTCCCCCTACTTTTGCAATTTAAGGGCCAATCAATTATACAAGTCTTTGTCTCCGACTTTGAGGAGGTAGAGCTTATTCCACTTGTCAAGTCCAGACAAATACATACACGAAACATTGGACATGAATCAATGGGCGAAGCTATGCACATATCAGCAGGGGGCATCGGCCCCCTAGCCTAGGAGAAAGCATCGTGTTTATTTTTAGGGGCCTAGGTTGAAAAAGTTGTCTTATGAGCTGTGTTGTTATGCTTACCGAAACTTTTTTGGCATGAATCCCAAAGCACCTACAATAATTAGCACCAAGGGCGTATTAGTAATCTACGTCCGTCGTAGGACGTGGCTGTTGGAAATATGCCCTAGAGGCAATAATAAAAGTATTATTATATTTCATTGTTCATGATAATTGTCTTTTGTTCATGCTATAACTGTATTATCCGGAAATCGTAATACACGTGTGAACACATAGACCACAATATGTCCCTAGTGAGCCTCTAGTTGACTAGCTCGTTGTGATCAACAGATAGTCATGGTTTCTGCTATGGACATTGGATGTCGATTAATAACGGGATCACATCATTAGGAGAATGATGTGATGGACAAGACCCAATCCTAAGCATAGCACAAAGATCGTGTAGTTTGTTTGCTAGAGCTTTGCCAATGTCAAGTATCTCTTCCTTCGACCATGAGATCGTGTAACTCCGGATACCGTAGGAGTGCCTTGGGTGTATCGGACGTCACAACGAATCGGGTGACTATAAAGGTGCATTACGGTATCTCCGAAAGTGTCTGTTGGGTTGACACGATCGAGGCGGGATTTGTCACTCCGTATGACGGAGAGGTATCTCTGGGCCCACTCGGTAATGCATCATCATAATGAGCTCAAGGTGACCAAGGTGTTGCCACGGGATCATGCATTACTGATGCGAGTAAAGTGACTTGCGTAACGAGGACCGAACAAGGTATTGGGATACCGACGATCGAGTCTCGCAAGTAACGCATCGATTGACAAAGGGAATTGTATACGGATTTGATCGAATCCTCGACATCGTGGTTCAACCGATGAAATCATCGAGGAGCATGTGGGAGCCAACATGGGTATCCAGATCCCGCTGTTGGTTATTGCCCAAGAGTCGTCTCGGTCATGTCTGCGTGTCTCCGAACCCGTAGGGTCTACACTTAAGGTTCGGTGGACGCTAGGGTTGTATGAATATGAGTATGCAGATACCGAATGTTGTTGAGTCCGGATGAGATCCCGGACGTCATGAGGAGTTTCGGAATGGTCCGAGGTAAAGAATAATATATAGGAAGTGGTATTTCGCCATCGGGAAAGTTTCGGTCACCCAGATTGTCTGGGACCACCGGAAGGGTCCCGGGGTCCACCGGTGGGGCCACCCATCCGGAGGGCCCCATGGGCTGTCGTGGGAGGAAGCCAGCCCATAGTGGGCTGGTGCGCCCCTAGGCCCATCCCTGCGCCTAGGGTTGAAACCCTAGGGCGGGCGACCACATGCCTTGGGGGGCACTCCTCCCCCCTTGGCCGCCGCCCCCTTGGGAGATTGGATCTCCCAGGGCCGGCGCCCCCCCCTGGGGTCCTATATAAAGGAGGGCAGGGGGAGGGCAGCCGGACCCATTGCCTTGGCGCCTCCCTCCCCCTGCTACACCTCTTCCTCCTCCCGTAGACGCTTGGCAAAGCCCTGTTGGAGTTCTGCTGCATCCACCACCACGCCGTCGTGCTGCTGGATCATTATCAACCTCTCTGCAAGGGCATATTTATCCCTAAGTGTTTTGGTGATTGATGACAATACTCGTGCGGACTAATCGTGTGCCTTGAGTCCCTCAGATACTTCATCATTAGGCACAAGACGATTCGGTGCCCCTCGGAGACTGTCGAAGCCGGCGTTGTTCTACGCTTCTCTTTGGTGGAGTTGAGTCGTAGGAGAGCCGTACTATTAAGAGGGGGTCCGCGTCGGAAAGGTAGGGTGGAATCACACGTACACTTGTCCCTCCTTTCCTTGCACTTTGGAGCTACCCATCGTTATCTTGGTTGTGCGGCGGCGACGACTCTTGTTGTACTTGCGGTAGTACCGCAGTACAAGCGGTAGTACCTCGGTCCGCCACGGTAGTCTTGCCCCTTTGGCACGGTAGTACCGCGGCACTGCCTAGTGCCGCTCGGTGCGGTAGTAGGGCGGATGTAATTTTACATCCGCTACCACGGTAGTACCGCCCATTGGTGCGGTAGTACCGCCGACTATGGCCTAGTGCCGCTACTGGTCTTGATAGTAGGGCGGATGTAATTTTTTACATCCGCGCCCTCCACGGTAGTACCGCTCGTCAAGCGCGGTAGTACCGCGGGGCCCACGGTAGTACCGCTCCCTTGGAGTTGTAGTACCGGGGAGCATTGTGCCTCCACACCGCTCTAACGGAGACGTACTTCCCCTTAAAAGGAAGGAACTCCGGTAGCACATCCTCGTCTCCACCTTCTCCAATCTCGGTTATTTCGTGCCTTTACTTTCGCAAGCTTACTTATTGTTACATCTCTTGCTTGCTTGCGTGCTAGTTGTTATTGCAGCATATAGGTTGCTCACTTAGTTGCATATCTAGACAACCTATTTGTTGCAAAGTTTAATTTGGTAAAGAAAAGTTTAAAAATTGTTAGTTGCCTATTCACCCCCCCCCCTCTAGTCAACCATATCGATCCTTTCAATTGGTATTAGAGCCTCGTCTATTTATTAAGGACTTTGCCGTTCGAAGAGTATGGTTGACACCAACGATGGTGCGGAGGAACACTCGGTGTGAATCCCATCTCATCTTCGTCGAAGGGAACCTCGGTCTCGTGAGGAGTTCAATGTGGCTTTAGACACATTGAAAACCTCCATGAATGCCGAGGTTAAAAGCATGTTTAATGATTTCCTAGAGGGACTTAAACTATCTACGCGCCTATGAAAGTGGGTGATCCTACTAACAAGGTGACGGATGCTTTCTCCGACAAGGGGGAAGCTAACAATGAAAAGAGTCCTTCTACTAGTGGTAGAAATGGCACCGGCATCTTTGCCCATGTGGAACCCCCGGTTTATGGAGGGCCTATCCCCTCCAGTCATTTGAATCATGCCGGTCCACCTCCTAAATATGAGAAGCATGAAGATTTTGATAATTGGGTCTATCGTTTTAAGCGTCATTTGAAACATGTGAACACTAACCTTTGGAGAGTCATTGAAGAAGGTTTTTATCCTCATGACCCAAGCAACTTCACTCCTCGAGAAGCCGTGGACAATCAATTCAATGTGAGTGCTCTCTTCATCATCCAAGATGCAATCCTTCCGAAGATCTCCTCACCTTGACCCCATGTCGTGGCCAAAGAAGCATGGAAATGTGTCGAGGGTCTCTATCGTGGAAGTGCTAGCATTCAACGGTCCAACTATGAAGTGGTGCAAGATGAAGCCGATGAGTTTGCAATGAAAGAAGATGAAGAACCTCGTGAGCTCTTTCGGAAGAGTGACCAAACTCGCGGTGGCACTTCGAGATCATGGAAGCAAGGACACGGATGACAATTGGATCAAGCGGAAGTTCCTCAAGGCCATGATGCCCTACAACAAAGCCATGTCCTCGTCATTCGTCAACGACGGACTTCCACACCATGACCTCAAGTGAAGTGTTGGATGAGTTCGTGGCAATGAGCATCTTGGACAAGACCGCCGACAATGCGGTGCTCCGTTCTCAAAGAGTAAAGAAGCCTAACCTTGCTTTGAAGGCCAAGGTTATTGCGGAAGAAGAGGAAGAAGTGGAAGATGAGGAAAGCAACCCCGAAGACACCAAGTTTGACTACCATGAGCACATGGCCCTTGCTTCAAGACAATTTTGGAGCAAGAAGAGCTCAAGACCCAACTTCAACAAGAACAACTCAAGTGGCGTCAAGGGAAAGCAACGAGTTAGAACTTGCTTCAACTGTGGCAATGTGAGCCATTTCGTTGCGGATTGTCCTTACGAGAAGCGGGAGGACAATGGTGGCAAGTTCATTCGGAAAGACAAAGCCAAGTCCTTCCCCAACAAGAACAACTTCGCCAAGAAGATGCCCACGCGTGGGTTGGTGGTTCAAGAAGAATACCAAGAGGATGACGATGATGATGAGAATGAAGAAGCAATGGCCATGGCATCCATTGCCATTGCTACTCCCCGGGTGTCTCTCTTCGAATCACCCAACGAAAACATCACCGCTAGATGCCTCATGGCTAAGGCCTCAAACAAGGTAACCCCCAACATCACAACCACCATCATTACTAATCCCTCCGTGGAGGATTGCATTGATGGACATGTTGAGTCTAATGACGAAGTGAATGAATTTGAGTCTTTTATGAGTAAGCTCAAGGGAAAGTCCAAGAAGCACTTTGTTGCTCTCTTGGAACAACTTGGTGAGGCCAATGACATGATCGAGGCTCACGAAGAAACCATCTCCAAGATGGAAGGTCATAGTCGTGACTATGCCGATGAGATATCGATCTCTAATGCTCTTGAGGAAGAGCGTGTGCATCGCTTGACTCTTGAGGAGTCACACAATGATGACCACGCTAAGTTAAAGAAAGATCTTGATCATGCTCTTGTCATGTCTCGTGTGCTAACATCCGAGAAGGCTAAACTTGGGGTTGATCATGCTAGACTCAAAGAGGAGTTTGAGATACTTGACAAGGCCCACAAGGTCTTGAAGGGTACTCATGCTAGCCTCAAGGAGTCTCATGCTCAACTCCAAGTTAAGCTAATCAAGGAAAAGGCCACCTTTCCTCATATGGTATTAATTGATAATGCATGTGCTACTAATCCTTGTTGTGAGCATGTGCATCTTGTGGAGGAAAATGCCAAGTTGAAGGATCAACTTGAGAAGGGCCTTGTGACTTGCATTCAAGGTGAGAAAAACCTCAACGAACTTTTGAGCAATCAAAAGGAAGTGGTGGGCAAGGAAGGAATTGGGTTTGCACCCAAGTCCAAGAGCAAGAAGAAGAAGAACAACAAGGCCAATCGTCCTCCTCCCCTCAAACAAACGTTCGTGAAAGAGGGAGAGGGTGCTTCTAAGAAGAAGAAGGAGAAAGTGAAGGAAGTTGATGTCCAAAAGGGCAAGAGCATTTCCTCAAACAAAGCCGGCAACTTTAACCCTTCATATGTGTTGTGCCGTGCTAGTGATGGACATGTTTATGCTAAATTTGTTGGTCCTTCTTATGAGTACATTGAATGGTCTATTTGGGTTCCCAAGACCCTTGTTACTAACATCAAAGGACCCATTACTAAATGGGTACCTAAAACCAAGCATTGATCTCGTGTAGGTGTTTGCTTCCGGTGGGGGATCATGGTTGCTCGATAGTGGAGCAACAAATCATATGACCGGGAGCAAGGACTTGGTGGTGGATGTGCAAGAGATTCCATCTATGCCCACCAATGTCGAGTGGGGTGATGCATCACATTCTAAGGTATTGGGTCTCGGCAAGGTTGTCATTTCTCATGATCTAACGATCGAGAAAGTCATGCTTGTTGAGTCCCTTGCATTCAATTTACTTTCCGTTTGTCAACTTGCACTCATGGGCTTTGCCACATTCTTTGATATTGATACCGTGGCCCTCTTGTGGAGCAAGACTCTTAAAGTAGCCTTCATTGGGCATGTCGAGAATGGTCTCTATGTGGTTAACTTTTCGGAGCAACCCACTAAGACTGCGACATGCCTAATGGCTAAAGTTGACGTGGGATGGCTTTGGCATCGCCGTTTGGCCCACGTCAATATGAGATCTTTGCAAAGTCTTCTCAAGGGGGACCATGTTCGTGGACTAACAAATGTTAGTTTTGCCAAAGATCGTGCTTGCAGTGCTTGTATTGAAGAAAAGCTTCATGAAAAGGCTCACCCTCCTTCAACCATCATCTACTCGAAGAGACCCTTGGAGATCCTTCACATGGATCTCTTTGGGCCTCCATCTTTTGATAGTCTTGGAGGAAGAAAGTATTGCTTGGTGATTGCGGATGATTATTCAAGATACACTTGGGTATACTTCTTCAAGAGGAAGAGTGAGACCCAACAAACCGTCATCAACTTTGCAAATGAAGCTCAATGTCAACATGATGCAAAGATCTTGACAATAAGAAGCGACAACGGCACCGAGTTCAAGAACTACACCTTGGATGAGTTTCTTAGTGACGAGGGGATCAAGCATCAATATGCAGCACCTTATACCCCTCAACAAAATGGTGTTGCGGAGAGGAAGAACCGGACGTTGATGGATGCGGCAAGGACCATGATGGCGGAGTTCAAGTCTTCGTACAACTTTTGGGCCGAAGCCATCAACACCGCATGTCATGCATCCAATCGGCTCTATCTTCGCAAAGGCTTGAGCAAGACTCCTTATGAGATCCTCACCGGCAACAAGCCCAACCTCAAGTACTTCCGGGTGTTCGGTTGTAAGTGTTTCATTCTCAAGAAAGGTGTTCGGTTGTCTAAATTCGAGGCTAGAGCTCATGAGGGCATATTTGTTGGTTATGCTACAAACTCTCATGCTTACCGTGTCCTCAACAAGTCCACGGACTCATTGAGGAGACGATGTAACGTGGAGTTTGACGAAAATAACGGCTCCCAAGTGGAGCAAAGTGGTACTTGTGATATAGGTGATGAAATTCCTCCCCAAGCCATAAGAAGAATGGGTATTGGTCAAATCCTACCCATTGAGGAACCCCTTGTGGCCGAAGGAGAAGGACAATGCTCTACTCAAGTAGAGCCATCACCTCATCAAGACCCACACGCTTCCGAAGAACAAAGTGAAGGCCCTCAACCTCGTGAACAAGGCCAAAGGCAAGATCTACCTCAAGACGGTGATGAACCACTAAATGATGCCCAAGGTCAAGTTCTTCCCCTCGAGCGAGTTCAAGATCAAGAGCAACCTCAAGATCACAAACAAGCTCAAGACGGCGCTCAAGATCATCAAGTCAACCCTCCTCCTTCCACACCCGAGGAGGAATTAGAGCGTCGTGCCGCGAAGATTGCTTCCAAGCTCACCACCCAAGGCCATCTCATGGAAAATGTGGTTGGAAGCCTACGAAAGGGGGTAAGCACTCGTAGACAATTGGCAAACTATTGTGAACATCACGCGTTTGTCTCTTGTGTCGAACCCCAAAAGGTCTATGAGGCGCTCGAAGACTCGGATTGGCTCAATGCCATGCATGAAGAACTCAACAACTTCGAGTACAACAAGGTGTGGAGATTGGTGCCAAGACCATCCGGGAACCACAACGTCATTGGAACCAAGTGGATCTTCAAGAACAAGCAAGATGCTCATGGGAACATCATTCGCAACAAGGCAAGATTGGTAGCACAAGGCTACTCCCAAGTCGAGGGTATCGACTACGGTGAAACCTTTGCTCTCGTTGCTCGTCTTGAATCCATTCGTTTGTTGATTGCTTATGCTTCTCATCACAACTTTAAGTTGCAACAAATGGATGTGAAAAGTGCTTTTCTTAATGGTCCTATTAATGAGTTGGTCTATGTCAAGCAACCCCCCGGGTTCGAGGATCCCTACTTTCCGGATCATGTGTATCAACTCGATAAGGCACTCTATGGCCTTAAACAAGCCCCACGTGCGTGGTATGACCACCTTACCGAGTTGTTACAAGATCGTGGATTTGAAGTAGGGCTAATCGATCCCACTCTTTTTACTAAGAAGGTCAACGGGGAGTTGTTTGTATGCCAACTATATGTTGATGATATTATCTTTGGTTCTCCTAACAAAGCTTTCAATGAAGAATTTGCCGCTCTCATGACCTCCAAGTTTAAGATATCTTCGATGGGAGAGTTGAAGTTCTTCCTTGGTTTCGACATCAAACAAAGAAGAGAAGGAACCTTCATCAATCAAGCCAAATACACTCAAGACATGCTTAAAAGATTCAAGCTAAGTGATGTCAAGCCGGCTACAACACCAATGCCAACCAAGTGCCAACTTGACATCGATCCCAATGGTAAAGCGGTGGATCAAAAGGTATATCGCTCCATGATTGGCTCCTTGCTTTACCTTTGTGCATATAGACCGGATATCATGTTGAGTGTGGGGATGTGTGCACGTTTTCCGCACCAAACGAAAGTCACTTTGTGGCGGTCAGCGAATCTTCGATATTTGGCTCATACCCCAAACTTTGGCTTATGGTACCCAAGAGGAGCAAACTTCAAGCTTGAAGGTTTCACGGATTCGATTAGGCGGAGACAAAGTGGATAGGAAGTCCACTTCGGGGTGCCAATTCTTGGTTGCTCCTTGGTAAGTTGGTCTTCCAAGAAGCAAAGTTGTGTGTCTCTCTCGTCCACCAAAGCGGAGTATGTGGCGGCGGTAGTTGTTGTGCTCAACTCCTATGGATGAGGCAAACTTTAAAGGAGTACGGTGTCATTTGTGACAAAGTGCCTCTTTGGTGTGAT
This sequence comes from Aegilops speltoides, assembly GCA_021437245.1. Taxonomy (NCBI): domain Eukaryota; kingdom Viridiplantae; phylum Streptophyta; class Magnoliopsida; order Poales; family Poaceae; genus Aegilops; species Aegilops speltoides. The sequence continues at coordinate 480,097,935 of CM038147.1, forward strand.
AATGAAAGTGCCATCAAGATTTCTCTCAACCCGTGCAACACTTCAAGACGAAGCACATTGAGATTCGGTATCACTTCATTCGGGATCACATTAGGCGAGGGGAGATCGAGCTCAAGTATGTCAACACTCATGATAACCTTGCAGATATTTTCACGAAGCCCTTGGATGAAGCAAGATTTCATGCGAGTTAAGGCATGAGCTAAATATCATTGATTTGAGCAATGTGACTTGAACCGTGCACCCCCACCACACTCAACTTGTTGTCTAGTTTAGGTGTAGGCATGGACATAGGGGAGTGTTGTTCTCTCAATGAACTCTCCTCCCCCATTATGCATAAATAGATCACCTCTTTCACATTAGCCATTTTTAATGGTACTTGTGCTTCAAAGACGAGTTTTGGTCATGGGCCCAAGGATAATTCTTCGCGGCGTCATACCATCCAACTCAAACATAGGTGGCTTCGGCCACCGCCCTCTCTCCTCGAGAGGTTTTGTCACTAGGGATTCTCTGTTGTTCCCTTGGTATGTGCTTGTGTTTGTGCAGTTTTGGGTTGTATCTGTTTTTTTGATTGCAAAGCGTTTTTCTCCTTGTTGAAACCTTGGTGGCATGAGCTCACGGTACTACATGATCGGCCACGGTACTATCATGCCAACCACGGTACTATCGCTGATGGGAGCACGGTATTACCGTCCCCAAGCGGCAGTAATTTTTCTCGCCGCTGGTTGAGCGGTACTACCGCCTCGGCTGATACTTCCGCCCGGGCGGTACTACCGCGATGACCCGCGGTACTACCGTGCCGGTTCGGGCGCGTGGGGATAAGGTCGGGCAGGGGGAGTTTTAACTCCCCCATACCCATTCGTCCCCTTCTCTCCACGTTGCCTCTTCCTCTCTCCTGCTCACGAACGGAGCCGGCGTTCGTCGCCGGATCTCCTCCACCGGCTGCCCTCCCGTGATTCCGTCCGGTGGGATCGTTCCCCACCACGTGCTCTTGCTATGGACCAAGGTTTTTCCCCAAATCCTTCTCCGTTTTGATTGTATTTGGTTCTTCTAGGTTTTGGGGGAGGCTTGTATGTTCTTGAGATTCCTAGACTTGATCTCTGCAAGAGTAGGATGAAGGAGTGTAGTATTGCATAGGATTTACACTTGTATTGTTGTCTTGCACTAGATCTGATCACCGTAGCACCGCCATGGCTTCGCGGTTCTTTTTCAGATTCAAATCCTGCTAGATCCGACGCGACGCGGTACTACCGCCCATAGGGAGCGGTACTACCGCTCTCACGGTACTACCGCTCTCACGGTACTACCGCCCCTAGGGCGCGGTACTACCGCGCGCCGTGCGGTACTAACACCTTACTACTGCCCCAGCCACGGTACTACCGTGACCCCTCACGGTACTACCGCGTCTGGAGCTGTACTAAGCCTTTAGTACTACAACCAATGGCAGATCTACCGTGGCTCACATCTATCGCATGCCAACTTTCTCGTTTATCTTCTATGGGTTTCATGTGCTGTCTTATAGCCTTTGCATTGATCCTTTTCGACTTGTTTTGGTGCTTTGCGTGTGTGTCTTAGGTGGTGGCTCTCGCCGGGCCAATCCCGTTCGTGACACTGGTTCCAAGCGTCTGCGCAACCCAGGAGAAGTTCCCGAGGGGTCATCTGCATCGAAGCGCAATGTCAAGACCACCGCTAGCAAGCACAAGGAGCCCGCCAGGGGTATGGATGAGATAGGCGCTCAAGAGTATGTCTGTCTCAGGCAGCTTCACCCCTATGTGCACCCACGCTCCACTGTCAGAGGGTGTGAACTGTCTCGAACAAGACCCAAACCAGATCTACTTGGATGTCATCAAGAACAAGAGAATACCTATGTGGAGGTGAAGTGGATTGATATGCACCACATGAGGAAGGACAAGTTTCGTGACTACTTTGGGGAGGCTCGGACTTTGTGGAGCAGTTTGGAATTGAGCATGTGATCTCTTTCCACATGGACTATGACCACGAGATCATCTGTCGGTTCTTTGCCTCGGTGTTCTTTCACACCAATGATGAAAGGAGGATGACTTGGATGACCAATGGCCGCCGGTATGCGCTACGGAAGGAGTTCATGGATTTGCTTCACGTTGCTGATGATGGACTTGACACTCCCGTTGGTGTTCGCCCTCACGGCAATGCTGACTCTGCTGACAGGACAAGCTCACCCCGTACTTGGTTGAGAAGACGCTCGCCACTGGCAAGATAATCTCGGTTCTCAACCCCTTTTTGGATATCATGTACCGCATCTTCCGCAACTCCTTGTTCCCACGCATCGGTGACAAAGACAAGGTTCATGCCTACATGGTGGACATGATTCTTATGTGCCAGGAGGCTCGCTCATCTCAGACTCAGCCACTTGATGTCTCTCACATCATGTGGTGTGAGCTTCGGTTTGCTGTGTTCAACCGCAAGGTGCCTATTTATGGGCCCTACCTGTTTCTGCTGATTTCGAAGACTTGGGAGAAGATGTAACCTGAGGAGGAGTTCCTGGCTCCAGACGGGATTCGCCATGAGCCCATTTGTCTGAGGGTCAAACCCAACTGGGCTAACACCGCTACTCGTGCTGAGGCGTCTGCTGCGAGGACTACTGCTGTTGATGAGGATGTTGCTGGTGCTGAGGATGTGGCTGGGGGCCGTTCTGCTAGGCCCTCTCAGAGTGACTCTAGGCCATCTTGGGCCAAGAAGTTGAAGGATAAGATGAAGTCTCTTTTCGCATGCAAGCCAAGGGACGATCTGAGGGCTCACGTGGAGTCCAGGAGAGTCGTCGCCCGGCACAACAAGGTCTTACAGCTCTATGGCGAGGATGTGTCAGGGGTGCGAGGAGCATCACTCCCGAGACCGAGTGGATGGAGAAGCAAGGATCTGGTGGACTGATTACGAGGAGGAGGTCGAGGAGTCCATTCCACCTGCAGAGGAGTCTGACGAAGACGCGTGGGACAACTTCTCTGCTTGGGCCACCTCTTGTGTGTTTAGGTGTCCTCTCTGCCTTTTTGGCGTCTCGATGCCAAAGGGGGAGAGAGAGTAGGGATTTGCGAGTTTGTGTGTTTGCTGCTTTCAGTTGAACTCTCTGCTGCTTTTATCGGTTGAACCTTGGTTATCTTATCTCGTATGGTGTAAGACATATGCACTCTATCTATCCTAGCTAGCTTGTGTTATATTGTGCTACTTTCATACTATGCTATGCTTATTATCATGTCTTGGTCTCTAAAATATAGGGGGAGTGTTGATCCTAGTTTGTGTGCCATGCAGTCCAAAGCATTCATCTAAAGTGCACACATCTAGGGGAGCCCCATCTATATTTTAGAGGAGTGGGGTTTGCCACTGCTTTAAAAATATCTTATCTATGTGCAAATCCGTGTTGTCATCAATACACCAAAAAGGGGGAGATTGTAAGGGCATATTTATCCCTAAGTGTTTTGGTGATTGATGACAATACTCGTGCAGACTAATCGTGTGCCTTGAGTCCCTCAGATACTTCATCATTAGGCACAAGATGATTTGGTGCCCTTGAGACTATTGAAGCGGCGTTGTTCTCGTTTCTCTTTGGTGGAGTTGAGTCGAGGAGAGCCGTACTATTAAGAGGGGGTCCGCGTCGGAAAGGTAGGGTGGAATCACACGTACACTTGTCCCTCCTTTCCTTGCACTTTGGAGCTACCCATCGTTATCTTGGTTGTGCGAAAAGCGACGACTCATTGCTATACTTGCGGTAGTACCGCAGTACAAGCGGTAGTACATGGTAGCCACGGTAGTACCGCCTTTGGCGCAGTAGTACCGCGGCACCTGGCCTAGTGCCGCTTGGTGCGGTAGTAGAGGCGGATGTAATTTTTTACATCCGCGCCCCTCACGGTAGTACCGCTCCACTGGTGTGGTAGTACCGCCGCACTATGGCCTAGTGCCGCTACGGTGCGGTAGTAGGGGCGGATGTAATTTTTTACATCCACGCCCTCCACGGTAGTATCGCTCGTCAAGCGCGGTAGTACCATGGGGGCCTGATAATACCGCTCCCTTGGAGTTGTAGTACCGTGGCCCTTCGCCTAGTACCGCAGATCGCGGTAGTAAGCGCGGATGTAATTTTACATCCGTGCCTACCACGGTAGTACAGCGCTTTGCGGCGGTAGTACCGCGTCGGTTTTTGCACCACCCTAGTTTCTCGAGTAGGCACGGATGAAATTTATTTCATCCGCACCCTTCCGTGCCGTGGCCCTCTCCGCCTTGCGGTAGTACCGCGAGGGGAGCGATAGTCTGCGCATAGCGTAGTATGCTCCTTCCTCGAGCTTGTTCCGCAATGTAGCTGCCACAGTAGTACCGTGATGGTCCACGGTAGTATGCATGGCGCCATGGTAGTACCGCGTCCTTGGAGCGGTAGTACCGTGAGTCATGGCAGAACTAGTGGATAACGGTTGGATTTTTTCCACGACTATATAAGGGATGTCTTCTACCTCTAGTTGACTACCTCTTCCACCTCTAAGCTCCATTGTTGCTCCAAGCTCCATTTTCGCTCGATCTCTCTCCTAGCCAATCAAACTTGTTGATTTGCTCGGGATTGGGTGACAAGGGCCCGATCTACACTTCCACCAAAGGATATTTGATTCCCCACTTATCCCTTGCGGATCTTGTTACTCTTGGGTGTTGAGCACCCTAGGCAGTTGAGGTCACCTCGAAGCCATACTCCATTGTGGTGAAGCTTCGTGGTGGTGTTGTTGTTGGGAGCCTCCGATTGTTGTGGAGATTGCCCCAACCTTGCTTGTAAAGGTTGGTCGCCACCTTCAAGGGCACCAATAGTGGAATCACGGCATCTCGCATCGTGTGAGGCGTGAGGAGAATCTGATGGCCCTAGTGGCTTCTTGGGGAGCATTGTGCCTCCACACCGCTCTAATGGAGACGTACTTCCCCTTAAAAGGAAGGAACTCCGGTAACACATCCTCGTCTCCACCGTCTCCACTCTTGGTTATTTCGTGCCTTTACTTTCGCAAGCTTACTTATTGTTACATCTCTTGCTTGCTTGCGTGCTAGTTGTTATTGCAGCATATAGGTTGCTCACTTAGTTGCATATCTAGACAACCTATTTGTTGCAAAGTTTAATTTGGTAAAGAAAAGTTTAAAAATTGTTAGTTGCCTATTCACCCCCCCTCTAGTCAACCATATCGATCCTTTCACTCTCCTTCCCCCTTGCTGGATCAAGAAGGAGGAGACGTCTCCCGTCCCGTACGTGTGTTGAACGCGGAGGTGCTGTCTGTTTAGCACTTGGACATTGGTGATTTGAATCACGTCGAGTACGACTCCATCATCACCATCCCCTTGCAAGCTTCCGCACGCGATCTACAAGTGGTATGTAGATGCAAACTCTCTCCTATGACTCGTTGCTTAGTGAAAGTGCGTTATATCGACTAGAGGGGGGGGGGTGAATAGGCAATTTTTATGAATTCTTCACTGAGGAATTTCTTGGTGAGGAAATTTCTTAGCGAAGAACTACTTGCAGCAGAATATGTACTCAGGAGTAAACATAACAGGATACACACATAGTCAGCATGATGAAATGAAGACTAAAACAGAGTACAGAAAGCGTAAACACAGGATAACAAGATGAAGACAAACAGATGAAGAAATTGAACGAGGAATCTGTGAAAGTCTTGATCAAAGTCTTCAAGCACGATATGAACAACATTCAACACAAGAATGAGGAAATGAAAGAGTTAAGGAAATAGAACCGGTCGGTTGGTGAAGACAATGATTTGGTAAACCAGTTCAAGCTGCTTTGTCTCGGTTATACGTCTGGTTGGAGCGGTGAGTATTTAAACTCGAGGACACACAGTCCGGACACCCGATCTCGAGCGCAACTCAGACACCCGATCCTCACCGTATTCTCCTTGAACTAAGACCACGCAGCCTCGTCCAATCACTCGTGGTAAGTCTTGGTGACTTCCAAACCTTCACAGACTTGGTCACTCGGCGATCAACAATTCCTCTTGGATGCTCTAGACCTTGACGCCTAACCGTCTGGAAGAAGCACAGTCTTCAAAGGTAACAAGCGTCGGATCCACGCAGGATCAATTTCTTCAGTGATGCTCAATCACTTTGGGTTTGTGGGGGTTTGGTTTTGGGATTTTCCTCACTTGATGATTTTCGCTCAAAGTCCTCGGAGGATGGGTTGCTCTCCAATGACAAATGTCAAGTTCTCTCGGAGCAGCCAACCAGCTAGTGGTTGTAGGGGGAGGCTATTTATAGCCTAGGGAGCAGCCCGACATGATAAGACATAAATGCCCTTCAATGATATGACCGTTAGGTGGATAAGATATTTTGGGACAGCCGCCAAGAAGATAAAGAACGGTCGGAAATTTGACTCTCAAATTCCTCGGGGCTATCATGTTCCTCATGTGTAGGCAATTCAAGACTGGCGAATTCCTAACTCCTCGATCGAACAAAGTCATTAGTGACCGGAAGAACGCATCTTTGTCATCAAGAATTTGACTGAATCGTATGAGATTTCAATGGCTTCACTCGAAAGGATTGGTAGGTGTAGGATTTTGAGTTGAGCATCACATGGAAATTTTTCCTTAGTATTTCCTCGACCCCCTTTAACAGTACGGTGTTTCCTATGACTCAAGAAAGAGAAAATGAAACTACGAAAACAAAAGTCTTCACGCTTCATATTCCTCGAATGAATGTCAAGTCTTCAAGGTCACACCAATTTCTTCACTTTCAAAGTCTTCAGAAAGTCTTCTGAATATCAAAGTCTTCAGTCGAAGAACTTCATTTTTAGGGGTCGACTTTCTCTGTAAATATCAAACTCCTCATAGACTTATATACCTGTGTACACTCACAAACGCATCAGTTACTTAACCTATAAGTCTTCAATACACCAAAATCACTAAGGGGCACTAGATGCACTTACACTTAGATGAACTCATAGATGGATCTTGGTGAAACCGTAGGAAAAAATTTAATTTTCTGCAACATTCCCCAACATTGGCATCATGAGCTAGGTCTATGCGTAGTTCTCTAATGCACGAGTAGAACACAATTTTGTTGTGGGCGTGGATCTTGTCAACTTACTTGCCTCTACTAGTCTTTTCTTGCTTCAACGGTATTGTGGGATGAAGCGGCCCGGACCAACCTTACACGTACGCTTACGTGAGACCGGTTCCACCGATTGACATGCACTAGTTGCATAAGGTGGCTGGCGGGTGTCTGTCTCTCTCACTTTAGTTGGAGCGGATTCGATGAACAGGGCCCTTATAAAGGGTAAATAGAAGTTGACAAAATCACGTTGTGGTTATTCGTAGGTAAGAAAACGTTCTTGCTAGAACCCAATCGCAGCCACGTAAAAGATGCAACAACAATTAGAGGACGTCTAACTTGTTTTTGCAGCGATTGATCATGTGATGTGATATGGCCAGAAGTTGTGATGAATGATGAATTGTGATGTATGAGATCATGTTCTTGTAATAGGATTCACGACTTGCATGTCGATGAGTATGACAACCGGCAGGAGCCATAGGAGTTGTCTTTATTTTTTGTATGACCTGCGTGTCATGAAGAACGCCATGTAAACTACTTTACTTTATTGCTAAACGTGTTAGCCATAGAAGTAGAAGTAGTCGTTGGCGTGACAACTTCATGAAGACACGATGATGGAGATCATGGTGTCAAGCCGGTGACAAGATGATCATGGAGCCCCGAAGATGGAGATCAATGGAGCTATATGATATTGGCCATATCATGTCACAACTATATAATTGCATGTGATGTTTATTATGTTTATGCATCTTGTTTACTTAGGACGACGGTAGTAAATAAGATGATCCCTTACAAAAATTTCAAGAAGTGTTCTCCCTAACTTGTGCACCGTTGCTACAGTTCGTCGCTTCTAAGCACCACGTGATGATTGGGTGTGATGGATTCTTACGTTCACATACAACGGGTGTAAGACAGTTTTACACAGCGAAAACACTTAGGGTTAACTTGACGAGCCTAGCATGTGCAGACATGGCCTCGGAACACGGAGACCGAAAGGTCGAACACGAGTCGTATGGAAGATACGATCAACATGAAGATGTTCACCGACGATGACTAGTCCGTCTCACGTGATGATCGAACACGGGCTAGTCGACTCGGATCGTGTAACACTTAGATGACTAGAGGGATGTCTAATCTGAGTGGGAGTTCATAATTTGATTAAAACTTAATTATCATGAACTTAGTCTAAAAACCTTTGCAAATATGTCTTGTAGATCAAATGGCCAACGCCAGTCAACATGAACTTCAACGCGTTCCTAGAAAACCAAGTGGAAGATGATGGCAGCAACTATACGGATTTGGGTCCTAACGTGAGGATCATCCTCATAGCTGCCAGAAGCAATATGTCCTAGAAGGACCGCTAGGTGACGCTCCGTCGAGAGAACCAAGACGTTATGAACGCTTGGCAAGCTCGTCTTGATGATTACTCCCTCGTTCGGTGCGGCATGCTTTACGACTTAGAACCGGGGCTCCAAAAGCGTTTTGAGCATCACGGAGCATATGAGATGTTCAAGAGCTGAAACTAGTTTTCCAAGCTCATGCCCGGTCGAGAGATATGATGTCTCCGACAAGTTCTCAGCTTGTAAGATGGAGGAAAACAGTTACATCGGTGAGCACATCCTCAAGATGTGCAGGTTGTACAACCGTATGACCCGGTGAACATAAACCTCCTAGATGAGGCGGTCATTGACAGAATCCTCCGATCGCTCCCACCTAGCTACAAGAGCTTTGTGATGAACTACAACATGCAGGGGATGGTGAAGACCATTCTGAAGTGTTCTCGATCTGTGAAGTCACAGAGGCTGAAATCAAGAAAGAACATCAAGTGTTGATGGTCAATAAGACCACTAAGTTCAAGAAGGGCAAGGGCAAGAAGAACTTCAAGAAGGACGGCAAGGATGTTGCGCGCCGATAAGCCGATTCGGGAAGAAGTCAAAGAATGGACCCAAGCACGAGGACCGAGTGCTTTTATTGCAAGGAAAGGGTCCCGAAGCGGAATCGCCCCAAATACTTAGCGGATAAGAAGGCCGCCAACACCAAAGGTATATTTGATATACATGTAATTGATGTGTACCTTACCAAGACTCGTAGTAACTCCCGGTATTTGATACGGTGTCGTTGCCCATATTTGTAACTCACAGCAGAGCTGCGGAATAAACGGAGGCTGGCGAAGGACGAGGTGATGATGCGCGTCGGGAATGGTTCCGAGTCGATGTGATCGCGCCGTCGACGCTGCCTCTACATTTACCTACGAGATTAGTTTTAAACCTTAATAATTGTTATTTAGTGCCAAGTTTGAGCATGAACATTGTATCGGATCTCGTTTGATACGAGATGGCTACTCATTTAAGTCCGAGAATAATGGTTGTTCGATTTATATGAGAGATATGTTTTATGGTCATGCTCCGATGGTCAATGGTTTATTCTTAATGAATCTCGAGCGTAATATTACACATGTTCATAGTGTGGATGCCAAAAGATGTAAAGTTGATAACGATAGTCCCACATACTTGTGGCACTGCCGCCTTGGTCACATTGGTGTCAAGCGCATGAAGAAGCTCCATGCTGATGGACTTTTAGAGTCTCTTGATTATGAATCGTTTGACACATGCGAACCATGCCACTTGGGAAAAATGACCAAGACTCCGTTCTCCGGAACAATGGAGCGAGCAACCAACTTGTTGGAAATCATACATACTGATGTGTGCGGTCCAATGAGCGTTGAGGCTCGCGGAGGATATCGTTATGTTCTCACTCTCCGATGACTTAAGTAGATATGGGTATGTCTACTTAATGAAACACAAGTCCGAGACCTTTGAAAAGTTCAAGGAATTTCAGAGTGAGGTAGAGAATCAACGTGATGAAAGATAAAGTTCTGCGCGATCGGATCGTGGAGGAGAATATTTAAGTCACGAGTTTGGCACACACTTAAGGAAATGTGGAATCGTTTCACAACTCACGCCGCCTGGAACACCTCAGCGAAACGGTGTGTCCGAATGTCGTAATCGCACTCTATTGGATATGGTGCGGTCTATGATGTCTCTTACCGATTTACCGCTATCATTTTGGGGATACGCTCTAGAGACAGCTACATTCACTTTAAATAGGGCACCGTCTAAATCCATTGAGACGACACCGTATGAATTATGGTTTGGGAAGAAACCTAAGTATCGTTTCTAAAAGTTTGGGGATGCGATGCTTATGTCAAGAAACTTCAACCCGAAAAGCTCGAACCCAAGTCGGAAAAATGCATATTCATAGGATACCCTAAGGAAGCGTCGGGTATACCTTCTACTTAAGATCCGAAGGCAAGATCTTTGTTGCCAAGAACGGATGCTTTCGAAAAGAGTTTCTCTCGAAAGAAGTAAGTGGGAGGAAAGTAGAACTCGATGAAGTACTACCTCTCGAACGGGAAAGTGGAGCGGCGCAGAAACCGTTCTGTGATGCCCACACCAACCAAGAGGAAATCAATGATGATGATCAAGGTACTTGGATCAAGTTGCTCTTGAACTCGAAGGTCCACAAGGACACGTTCCGCACTGAGTGGTGCGGCAACCTGTCATGGAAATCATGTTGTTAGACAACGGTGAACCTTGAACTATGAAGAAGCGATGGCGGGCCCAGATTCCAACAAATGGCTTGAGGCCATGAAATCCGAGATAGAATCCATGTATGAAAACAAAGTATGGACTTTGACAGACTTGTTCGATGATCGCGAGCGATAGAAAACAAATGGATTTTTAAGAAGAAGACGGACGCGGATGGTAATGTTACCATCTATAAAGCTCGACTTGTCGCTAAGGGTTATCGACAAGTTCAAGGGATTGACTACGACGAGACTTTCTCTCCGTAGCGAAGCTGAAGTCCGTCCGAATCATGTTAGCAATTGCCGATACTATGATTATGAGATATGGCGATGGACGTCAAAACGGCATTCCTTAACGGACATCTTAAGGAAGAGCTGTATATGATGCAGCCGGAAGGTTTTGTCGATCCTAAGAACGCTAACAAAGTATGCAAGCTCCAATGATCCATTTATGGGCTGGTGCAAGCATCTCGAATTGGAACATTCGCTTTGATGAGAGGATCAAAGCGTTTGGGTTTATCTTGAGACTTATGGAGAAGCTGCGTTTACAAGAAAGTGAGTGGGAGCTCAGAGCATTTCTCATATTATATGTAGATGACATACTCTTGATGGGAAATAATATAGAACTTCGGACAGCATTAAGGCCTACTTGAATAAGTGTTTTTCAATGAAGGACCTTGGAGAAGCTGCTTATATATTAGGCATCAAAATCTATAGAGATAGATCGAGGCGCCTCATAGGTCTTTCACAAAGCACATACCTTGATAATATTTTGAAGAGGTTCAAAATGGATCAGTCCAAGAAGGGTTCTTGCCTATGTTACAAGGTGTGAGATTGAGCTCACTCGACCACCGACCACGGCAAAAGATAAAGAAGAGATGAGTTTCATCCCTATGCTTCACCATAGGATCTATTATGTATGCCATGTTGTACTGGACCGATGTAAACCTTGCCGTAAGTTTGGTAGCAAGATACCAAAGTAATCCCGCAAGGAACACCGGACAGCGGTCAAGAATATCTGAAGTACTGAAAAGGACAAAGGACATGTTTCTCGTTTATGGAGGAGACGAAGAGCTTGTCGAAGGGTTACGCCGACGCTTAGCTTCGACTCAGATCTGGATGACTCTAAGTCACAAACCGGATACATGTATATGTTGAATGGTGGAGCGATGCCGGTGCATTGCAAGCGAGCGTCGTGGCGGGATCTACGTGTGAAGCGGAGTACATGGCAGCCTCGGAGGCAGCGCATGAAGCGATTTGGGTGAAGGAGTTCATCACCGACCTAGGAGTCATACCCAATGCGTCGGGGCCGATCAAACTCTTCTGTGACAACCTTGGAGCTATTGCCCTTGCCAAGGAGCCGTGTTTCACAAGAAGACTAGGCACATCAAGCGTCGTTTCAACTCCATCCGTGAAAATGTTCAAGATGGAGACATAGATATTTGCAAAGTACATACGGATCTCAATGTCGCAGATCCGCTGACTAAACCTCTCTCATGAGCAAAACATGATCAACACCGAACTCTATGGGTGTTCGATTCATCACAATGTAACTAGATTGGTGACTCTAGTGCAAGTGGGAGACTGTTGGAAATATGCCCTAGAGGCAATAATAAAAGTATTATTATATTTCATTGTTCATGATAATTGTGTTTTGTTCATGCTATAACTGTATTATCCGGAAATCGTAATACACGTGTGAACACATAGACCACAATATGTCCCTAGTGAGCCTCTAGTTGACTAGCTTGTTGTGATCAACAGATAGTCATGGTTTCCTGGCTATGGACATTGGATGTCGTTGATAACGGGATCACATCATTAGGAGAATGATGTGATGGACAAGACCCAATCCTAAGCATAGCACAAAGATCGTGTAGTTTGTTTGCTAGAGCTTTGCCAATGTCAAGTATCTCTTCCTTCGACCATGAGATCGTGTAACTCCGGATACCGTAGGAGTGCCTTGGGTGTATCGACGTCACAACGAATCGGGTGACTATAAAGGTGCATTACGGTATCTCCGAAAGTGTCTGTTGGGTTGACACGGATCGAGATCGATTTGTCACTCCGCATGACGGAGAGGTATCTCTGGGCCCACTCGGTAATGCATCATCATAATGAGCTCAAGGTGACCAAGGTGTTGGCCACGGATCATGCATTACTGATTGAGTAAAGTGACTTGCCGTAACGAGACCGAACAAGGTATTGGGATACCGACGATCGAGTCTCGCAAGTAACGCATCGATTGACAAAGGGAATTGTATACGGATTTGATCGAATCCTCGACATCGTGGTTCAACCGATGAAATCATCGAGGAGCATGTGGGAGCCAACATGGGTATCCAGATCCGCTGTTGGTTATTGCCCGAGAGTCGTCTCGGTCATGTCTCGTGTCTCCGAACCCGTGGGTCTACACACTTAAGGTTCGGTGACGCTTAGGGTTGTATGAATATGAGTATGCAGTATACCGAATGTTTTTGAGTCCGGATGAGATCCCGGACGTCACGAGGAGTTTCGGAATGGTCCGGAGGTAAAGAATAATATATAGGAAGTGGTATTTCGCCATCGGAAAGTTTCGGTCACCCAGATTGTCTGGGACCACCGGAAGGGTCCGGGGTCCACCGGTGGGGCCACCCATCCCGGAGGGCCCCATGGGCTGATGTGGGAGGAGCCAGCCCATAGTGGGCTGGTGCGCCTGCCAGGCCCACCCCGCGCCTAGGGTTGAAACCCTAGGGGGGGCGCACCACATGCCTTGGGGGCACTCTCCCCTTGGCCGCCCCTTGGGAGATTGGATCTCCCAGGGCGGCGCCCTCCTGGGGTCCTATATAAGGAGGCAGGGGAGGCAGCCGCACCCATTGCCTTGGCGCCTCCTCCCCGCTACACCTCTTCCTCCTCCCAGACGCTTGGCGAAGCCTGCTGGAGTTCTCTTGCATCCACCACCACGCCGTCGTCTTTGCTCGATCATCATCAACCTCTCCTTCCCCTTGCTGGATCAAGAAGGAGGAGACGTCTCCGTCCCGCGTGTGTTGAACGCGAGGTGCTGTCCGCTCAAAGACTTGGACATCGGTGATTCAATCACGCCGAGTACGACTCCATCATCACCATCCCTTGCAAGCTTCCGCACGCGATCTACAAGTGGTATGTAGATGCAAACTCTCTCCTATGACTCGTTGCTTAGATGAACTCATAGATGGATCTTGGTGAAACCGTAGGAAAAATTTTAATTTTCTGCAACGTTCCCCAACAGTGGCCACATCCAAGTGGAGTGCCCAGCCCCTGACATAAATTAAAAAACACATTCAGGTCTTTGGGGCGATGCCTTCTTCATTTGCATCCATCGATGGCTCGCATTAGCAGAGCTCGGTGTTGCCTTTGGACCTTTGAACACCACCAGATAACGTTGTGTCGTTGTTGTAGGGTTGTAGCAGTTAGGAAGTCAAAGGTTCACCACCAGATAACGTTGTGTCGTTGTTGTAGGGTTGTGGCAGTTAGGAATCGCTGATGCAGACCAAAAAGATGTCGTCAGCAACAAAGAAAATAGTCACCCGGAGTAGAGAACTTCGGAGAGGGCAAAACGCAACACCCTTCACATGCCTCGCAATGTTGGCATGAAGCACCACTGGAACGAAGATGATGGCGAGAGGACCTATTCCATATCGACATCACACACCATCGACTACTAGAGACTAAATCCTAAATTGAGTCCTAACCCTACCACCACCTAACTAAAACAGTGGGCTCCCCCCCCCCCTCCCCCAGTCCCCTTGAAACGATGGTCGAAGGGTTAAGGGGCCTGTGGCCTGTGGGCTCGCCGAGGGAGAGGGTAGCTCGTGGCCGCCACTCTGTCTCCTAGGGTATGGCGGGAGCAACGAATCTTTCTTTGCACTAAATCATGGGAGTTTGCTCTCGCTTTCTAGTGCAAAATGTTAAGATTACATGCTCGAATCTATTATCAGGTTACAAGAAATAACAGATACAATACACGATAAATAATTAATCAAAAGAAAGAGAAATATGTGGAAACAAGTGCTATTATTCATAACAATTTTTTCCTTGCAATTTAGATTTAAAATTGTTTTTTTAATGCTAGAACAGTATGGATGATAATTTGACACTAACTCCAGGTAAGTCAACCAGAATTTGTGGTTTGATGTGTCACCAATGGTTTGGCTGCATGAATGATGCTACACAAGATGCTCAAGTATGGCTGCATGAATCACCCAAAGTGAACACTATTACTTATGTGCTAATGTATGCATCTTTACTGCACATGTCCCCCTGATGCCCTACAAATAACAATGTATTCTCGCGGCCTCACAAACACGCACAGCTGCAATGCTATATGCAGCACTGGCAACGTGTACTCGTTCGTTCTTAACCTAGAATAATACCTCAAGCAAAGATGAAGAGATGCCAGACTGAGATTGAAATGCATTAGAACTGCAGAAGGTTGGATTGGATGGATACCTGGAGATCTATCTAGCATCATGTCATATAAATAGGCTACAAAACCCCACATATTTTTACAACACCTGGGGCACCATCATAACACAGACAATACATCATTACCGAATTACGTCGGCTCTTATTGTTCCTACCAAGCTACAAAATATTACAACACTCCTCCGCTAGGTTGCATCAGAGAACCATAACTCTATTTGAACCCCATAGCAACCACAGGGATCCTGACTAGGTGGCGCCGGTCGCCCTTCATCGTGATCTCGCCGAAACCGTAGGTACCCGTCACCGACCTCGTCGTGAGGGTCACGGTTATCTCTCTAGATGACCCGGGAAGTACCGTCAGCGCGGGAGGCGAAACATCCAACGCGATATCCGGCGACATTCTGGTCATGATGGTGTAGGTTTCCACCTCGTCGGCCACATTCGTGACCGTCCGCTTCACGGTCTGGATGCCTTTGAGCTGTGACACCGTGATCGAGGGGATGTTGAGGTCGTAGGGCCGCAGCCCCTTCGGGCCGGAGCCGCAGCGTGAGCCGGTTATGTTTGATACTTCGCTTGGATCGACGTCAGGGATGGAGCAGAGAAATGTGATGTAATCTTGGTGAGCTGCCAACACAAGCATTGCAATGTTAGATTTGAATATGGCATCACTATGGTAATAATAACATGGAAGGGACATAATTATTTAAGAGCAGACTTGCAACACAAATTCACAGTAGCGCATAAGAGAAATTCACAATAGACTTGCATAAAGAAAATCAACTTACTTGCATCTAGAACTAGCCCAGGATCCAGGGCAGCTTTTGGGTTAACCGCGCCACTGCCATAATCAAATGGTGTGGCCCGTGCAAGCGTCATCATTTCTGACGTGGAGTATTGCTGCGCTCTGAGAGGATGGCTCCCTTTGTCGATCGTGTTGGCGGTAGTCATCAAGGCAGACTTTATTGCTGACGGGCTCCACTTGGGATACTTCTGTTTTATTAGTGCTGCAATGCCAGCAATATGTGGTGCAGCCATGCTAGTTCCAGACATCATTGCAAATCCTTCTCCTAGAAAAAAATATGGCATGACAGAGAATTTGGGTTAGTTCAGACAGAATGATGTCTATCACCTTTATGGATTACCGCCATCACAAGAGACAACAAATTCAAACTAGATCCGGTCCCAAAACATTCGGCATGTGGGCATAAGAGGAATCAAAGTAGCATTTCCTTTTGAAACTAGATTAATAATTTATAATCAATTGACCAAAAAATGCTGAAACAAGCATGTCTGTACTCGCAGAGGGGAAAACTCTGAAAACTTACCAGCGTAGTTTGCTTCATCTGTTCCATTAGGCGCCCATGCGGACCATATAAGATTGCCAGGAGCAAGTATATCAGGTTTAAGAACATCAGCATCTTGAAAGCTAAAATCCTTTACATCAGGCCCTCGGGAAGAGAACAACGCAACCTGAGGAGCTGAATTGAACAGTGTTGGTGCCAAACCATCTGCAATACCAACTGTTGCTTGGAACGCTGTAGCCCGTCCAGCCCAGTCTCTTGTTGTAGAAGAGTTGTAGTAGTCTATAAGATCCTGCATGGCCAAAATTGATGTCAATGTGCTATATCAGAAAAATCATTATAGAACTTACATGGGTATTTTAACTAATTCTACAATAGCAGCAATGCATACAATCCACATCACTGCTATGGAAGTATCTGGAAGTATTTGCAAGTTAGTTCCTTGAGATTTGGGAACAATTCTAATGCATGTGAACTTAAAAGGCTTCTAAGCAGCTTATTGACAGAAAACAAATAAACAGGCTGATTTATAGTACAGGTCGCATCTACTTTTACAAATGGTGTTTGCCTATACGTATCTGCACAATAGGCTCCATCGAAGCTAAATACCTTTGTTTTGCTGACATCTGTGATGAGAATCCCAGGAATATTGACAGGCACAGGATCAAACTTTGTCCCTGGGTAACTATCTTCTACAGCAACAACAAAGCCAGCTGCACCTAGACTCTTGGCTGTTTGAGACACTTTCTTGATTGAAGCCGTCCCAGAAATATAATTAAAAGAATAGCCGCACAATAGAATTTTCCCCTGAACTTTCCTCTTATTTAAGAGTTCTGGCCTTTGACAATCTAGTGCACTGTACTTGGTTGAAGATGAACCCAGCAGAGCATCAGTAGCAGAAATCAGGCCAAACGATTTATTTCCATGTGTTGCAGCTGTAGTCAAATAAGATAATTGTCAACTAACCACAGGTAGAAATGTTAATTGTCAGAATACCAGCACCAGTCACAGTACTATAAAATGGACATTTGTTGACAGTTATTAGAAGATTACACAGAAGGACTTCAACACTACAATCAAGAGCCTACAAAGAGAACAAAACACATTTTCCAACCATAGCATTTTCACAATCAGATAAAAAGATGCTAATAATAGGCTAGGTGTGTAGGCATCGTAGCTTGTTCTTTATCGCTGGATGTGGTGCTTTACAAATTTATTTATTTTTCGACTTTTGCTCAGATATGAGCTTTTTTGGAACATAAGACCTTGTTACGCTTTTTTAATAATATGGCTGCATGCATCGATTGATGCAGAGGCCGGAGGTCAACCTCCTTTTCAAAAAAAAAGATGCTGGATAAGTAGTATGTTAGGATCTAATAAGAGTCTGGGTACAGTACAATGGGAACTCGAGGTAGAGTTCATGTGTGGACATTAGCACTATAAATAAGGGCTAGCCAAGGATACTTTTATGACAGCATGCATCAATCGATGCAGAGATCAGTGGGACTACATCTTTTTTGGGGGAAAAAGAGAGCCAAGAATACTGTTTACATGTTACAAATGCAGGATATTTCTTGCTATGCAGTATGCACCAAATATCCAAATGAACTTACGTGATACTCCAAGTCCAGCAATACGCTTTCCATTTCCTAGTATCAAATGATTCTTGTATCTGCGGTCATCAACTCCAGCGGCAACAGTGGTTATCCATGGGCTGAATGACACCAGTGTTTTCGGAAATGGTCCTCCATTTCCTGCAGCTTGGGCAACAAACACGCCAGCTTTTACGGCAGAAAGAAGCGCTGCATCAAAAGGATTCAGAAAAGTAGTCCGTGTAGCTGTTGGTGGGCTATTTGGTCCAACAGAAAGGTTGAGAATGTCAACACCATCTTGAACAGCCTGCAGGTAGCCATCCACATACATTAGCTCCTATATGTTGGAGGCTTACAGTACTAACATGCATTACAGTTATCCAGACGTATTCTTTTCATTCATCGCACAATACAGTCTATGGATAATACAGTAGCATGTTATTACGTTCTAGAGATGAGTTTCTAAAGTTGCCATTGCAAGTATTTCATTGTTATATTGCATGAAATGGAACTCTAAAATTCAAAGCCATACTAGTGAATGCAAACCAGAATTTAAACCCAGAGTTTTTCGATAACTGAAGTTAATAGCTCCACTTGATTTATAAGTAAGCAGGCGGCTCTGTTTTGGGTTTTATACACCCCAAATCTGTGTCACTTAGATGATCAATCCTACCAAGTACCAAATGATATAGTTTACCAACCATGCCTTTATTTTTCAGTCAACCTCTCAAGCAAATGAACAATGTTGTTGAACTGTTAGACAATGTAACATCATAAATCACATCTTTCAACCCCCAAGGCCATAACACTCATAAAGTTGTCCCAGGTATCTACTCAATATCAAGTACGGTAAACTGTTGGTGGGAAGAATGATACAATCAAATGTATATTTTGGTGAGAAGTTTGGCGAAATTAATAGTGTACCTGATCAATCGCTGCCACAACGTCAGATACATAACCACCAAAGAGCCTGTAAAGAACCTTGTACACAGCTATCCTGAAAAAGTGACAAGCACAAACTCAAAAAGGTAAGTCATTGGTGAGGAAGCGAGATCAAAATGGCTCTCTCAGTGAATCCAGCTATGATGATACTGAGTACTGATTACTGATGAGTGCTTATGTTCTTCTGCCAAACAGGTATTCTTTCTTTCTTTCTTTCTTTCTTTCTTTCTTTTTTGGGAAGGAAACAGGCACTGTACTTGCCCTAACAGGATAATGCTAGTCATACAAAGATAGAACAAAGCAAAACCCTATCTTTGAGGTGGGTAATTTAGCATTGCTCTTGGCTGTATAAGGTTTAACTTTGTTCAGAAACTCCAAGGAAATCAAAACTTACCTGGCTCGTGGAGCCATGCCACTTGCTTTGCCAAATTCGTAGCCATGCATTCGCACCGGAATCCCATTGTTTCCAGCAGCAATTGCAGCTATATGACTGTTGAGGGAGGGGTAAAAGGTAAACATATATCAGATAAGCCGTGCCATTTTTCACATGACCAAAATGAGTTTCGGTCAAAACCAACGTTGCAAACAACCACATTGATTAAATATGAAGATGGTACTTGGAATGGAAAGGTTTACTTTACAAGCCAACCATCATCATTTGAAACAAGATGCCCACAGGTTTGGAAGTTATAAGCAGATTTTTTTTTTCATGTGTGGCATTTTTAGTGCAACAAAGCACAACAAATTACTTAATAAGAGCTAAGGGTATCATCAGGAGCATTACCTTCCATGACCATCACCGTCTAATGGAGATGCAAACTCAACATCGGGATTAAACGCTCCAGCAGCAATTGCAGCTTTTGCAAAATGTTGGGCCCCAACTATCTTCCCATTGCAGAAGCTTCTTTGTGTTACTGGATCTATCTCACATTTCCCCTTGTAACGGGGAACAGGTCCATAAGGATCAGTTCTGTGGGTAGAGAAGCTTGGATGTTCAGGATAAATTCCTGAATCCACAAAACCAATCACCACATCTTCGCCTGCTCTATCAAATCCACCTCCTGTTGGCCATACCGCTGTCGTCAATCCAAGAAACTGTGGGGTGTGCGTTGTCAATTTCTGTATCTTTGTATCTCTCTCCACGTACTTAACACCTGGGGCTTTCCTTAAGAAATCAGCCTAACACAGTGGAACATTACTGCATTTAGCCACGATAACAATGCAAAACTGGAAAGGAAAACATATGTGCCAGCCAGAAAATTTATTATGCCAAATACCTGCAAAGATGACATGTGAACTGCAAACCCATTAATAAGATGATGGTAGCTATAAAGCTTCTCGTAAGTTCCCGCTACAAAAAGCGAGTCCAGAAGCTTCTCATGGTGCCTTCGGAGGTGAAGAGAGTATGATGTGACAGCCTCACTGCAAATCAGGAAAATTTGGAGTGAGCACTGACTATTATCTTTGCATCACAGCATTAGTACTTCAATTAGAGAGGGTAGTTCCAAGTGTAACTGAAGTACTGAAGTTGAAAATTGCAATTCATCAATAAAATTTACAACAGTGTGAAATCTCCCAAAATAGACTTGAAAAATCATGAATGCCAGGCAACACAACACTAAATGTTAAGAGACATGGCCAAAAATATCTAGCAGAGTACAATACCTGGTAACATCCATCTCTTCATCCAAATCCGCCGCGGTCGCCGGAAATCCTTCGACTCCGCCTGTGTAGCTCACAACCGGGTCGCCAACCATGGTAACAATGTACACATCATGCGTCCCGAGTACCACTTGCGGCACAAGGGCAAGAAGCAAACAGGCAAGGCCGAGCCCCTTCATCTTCACTGGTGTATGAACAGCAACACTGCAGAACCTTTCAAGAGAGACTATCAGAGACAAGCACTTAACATGAGAATCATAATAGTGGCAGCTCTTGGGCATTAGTTGGGTAGCATGACGGCAAATGTGCAACGACTATATGCCTGTACTGCACTGATGCCACAGTAAATCACACACCGCCCCAGTCGCAGCAGGAATGGTCCCCATGGTGCCCACCATTGTTCTGTGATGCCGGAGTTTCCGATCTCATAGGTCTCCCATGAGTATGCATTCATGAGACCTCTTAAATTAGGCTGCCCGGTGACATCAATGGCCCTTCAGAGCGAGCGGCTACATGGCATGCGCAGTGCATGCATTTCGTATCACTCCATTGTCCTCAGTGGAGAACAGGTGGGCACTCAGTCAGTTGAAACTTAGTAAATACTAACAGTATACTGCTCCACTGAGAATGGGACATCAGTAAAGATCTCTGGATTACGGATTGAATAAAAAAAACTATGGACTGCACTGCGAACACTGAACAGTGAATCACAGCCGAAAAGCAACGAGAGGTCAATCTGAAGCTACACGGCCAGTCATTTGATCCAAGGTGCCGCCGTGGGAACTAAAAAAAATCTGTGTTTTTCAAGCAAAAACGCGTGAAGGAGACTGTTAAATCTTGTGCTACAGTTATACTGTTCCCGATAATGCGGCCATCTTATTATGATACAGTTACACAGGCCGGTTCTAAGCTGTACTACTAAGTGCTAACACCCTATTAAAACCCAATATGCAGAAGTAAATCGAAAGCAAAAATAAGTTAGAAAATATCTCGCTTCGCAGGGGGGGCAGATAATGCGAGTCGGGAAACAAGCAAATCACCTGGGAAGCCAAGCATTCCCCGGCGCAGCTCGGCCGCCACCCCGCGTCGGTCGCACCGCCGGCGCCGGCCGCCTCGGGAAATGGCGGCGCGCCCAGGCGGGAGGAGGAGCGGGAGCGCCGGCAGCGGCAGAGGCGGCGGAGCACGGCGAGTGGCTAGGGTTTGCGGCGCGGTGGGAGTGGGAGCAGTGGGGAGCGGGAGCGGGAGTGGGGGAGCAGTGGAGGAGACAGAGCAAAGCGTGGGCTAATGGCGACGCCTTTGTCTTTGTCTTTTAATGGAGTCCGGAGGGAGGCCTCGAATATAGCAGTTTTTTTTTCCGCCTCTTTCGCTTTGGCCACCTGTGCTGCCGCTGCTGTGCCCGTTTCACGTGGGCCGTGCCTCCCGGGCCCACACGTCGGCGAGCCGCTTCGGACGCGCGCTGCGGTGTGGGTCCAGCAGCTGGCGATCTCCCCGTGCCCCGCCGACTGACCCAGCGAGGCGTGAATGCGGCCGTGGGTCCCCGGCGGTGGCGCGCGGGGCACACCCGTGTGGCTCTCTGCGGCGCGGGTCCCTGCCGCCAGCGGGCGAGGCCGGGCCGCGTACGCCGCGCCCAGCGACCTCGTGCCGGCCAGCGGCGTCGGTGTCGGGCGGAGGGAAGCGTAGGGAGAGCTAGGAGGCTAGGAGGAGGGCGGCGGCTCGCGGCTCCGTGGAACCGCCGCAGTAGACCGGCTCTCCTTGCTGGGCCGAGACGGCCGGGAGGCTACGTACGGGGGAGCAGAAGGAGACGTTGGCGATGTCAGGGCCATTGTCGCGCGGTTTTTCGAATCCGTCGGCCACGGGAACGAACAAGGGATCGGACGAGGACGTGCCGTGCGCGCCAGCGTGTCGGCCGACCCGCCGCAGCTCGCGATCCGGCGCAAGGCAGAAGCAGCCAAAGTGGTTGGAGCATCCAAGAGGGCGAACACAGTGACCAGAATAAGATTTCCTATCACGCCGTTGTTCCAGCGGTTAACCAAACAGAACAGAGAATAATAAGAGTCGATTGTTAATGTCTTGTTACTGTATTATTGTACAAGTAGAGTACATCCCTAGATCTTCTTTGGTTCGTATGATTTCGACAAGGTGGGGATAGTAGAAATAAAAGAGAGTTTGGTATCCCCGCCGCGTTATTTTTTAAGTACGTGAATTGCGTACCATAGCTTTATAAAAAAAGAGAATAGTCTGGTGTCCCGTCATGTTTTTTTTAGAGTACGCAGATGCGTATCATAGTTTTATAAAAGAGAATATCAAGTACAAGACGACCGCCATTTGCTGCAAACAACGAGCGTAGCACAACTTCACATCCGGCTAGTCCAAGGACAACCACCCATGACACACAACCACAATGCATAAGAGCCTACCCAAAAACGAAAACCTCGCCGCGTCTTGACCGACATCGGTTACCTCGAAGAACAGCGGCTCTCTACAAGTTTCCCTTGTCAACGCACAATCCCCCACAAAGACAAAAGGAGGTGGCAAGAGTATGACAAGACTCGGTCCGACCTGAGAAAAGACACTGATGAGGTCACCAACTACAGGTAGGGTCAAGGACTTGTTATCTAGGTCCCAGCTAGGGCCCCACACCATCATTGGTAGGTCTTTGGACCATGAACACATTCAGGATGTGTATAACAGGAAGTCCACTCGGACGCACTGACGACACTCGGATGCCTCCCCCCCCCCAGTCTGCCCGGCCATCACCACTCGGGACAAGGAAGACGAGGGGACAACGTGGGACCTGCAACGGTTGAGTAGTCTTAAATCAGGCTTAAAGCAGAGTCATAGCTATCGTTACGTGTAACTACCGTAGTTGTGACTATTTACACCTATAATTGTTGTAGTTATGGACATTAATCACCCTTGCGGCGTGGGAGTGAAAGGGGTTGCGGCGCACTCTATATAAGCCGCCCTCTTCCTCATAAGCAGGGGTTAAGCACTCTCTGTTATTACACCCCAAAAAACAAGCCTCAGGGCACGAGACGTAGGGCTGTTACCTCCTCCGAAAGGGGCCTGAACTCGTAAACGTCGAGTGTTACACCTTGTTAGACTGTATACATATACATGGACCCCTTGTACACATATGTAATTGTATTGTACCCTTTGGTACTCCTATATAATGAGATAGCCACACCCCGTTTAGGGTGTCGAGCAGTTTCCCAAACTCTACGTTTTACATGGTATCAGTTTAAGTTTTCGATATGTCTTCCGCTGCCCCTCGTGCCGCCGCCGCTTCGGCCCCTGCCACCGCCGATCCCTCGGCCGCTGCCATCGCTGATGCCGCGTCGGCCCAGGCGCTTGCTTCCTCGTCGCCCTTCATGGCCTCCCGCCCCTTGGCTACGGCCTGGCGGCAGCCACCCACGGCCTTCCTGATCGGGTCGAGCGGGACGGGCGACCTGCCCCCGCCGATCCCATCTGGTGGGTCTTCGCGCCGCCGCCGCTGGGCCGCCGGGGTCCGCGGCTGCGCCACGTATGGCGCCTGTCTCACCTCGGCGCCCTGCCTCCGTCGTATGGCGCCCCCTGGTTTGGCGCCCCTGCCTCGTCTCTTGGCGTCGCGCCCTCGCCATCATCCGCCTGGCCGCTAACCTACGGCGTTGGGGCGCCACATCCATCGGCCTACGGGGTGCAGCCACCAGCGCTGCCTCATGGGGCTGCGCCCCCTGTGCCGCCCGAGCCCCGGTGGCTCGGGCCATGGCTCGCCGCAGCGCTTACCGGCGTCACCATACGCCGGCACAATCTGGCGCCCCCAACCCGGAGATGGACCCGATGATGGGCTCACTACGCACCACCGCAAGACACCTCATGCGGATCACATGACCGCGCCGACGCCGCTTTTACTTCTCACATCTCCTTCCGGTGAAGCTTACGCCGGATAATTATTTGTCCTGGCGGGCTCAGGTGCTACCCCTTCTTCGCAGCCGCTACCTGGAGGGGTATGTCGATGGCTCCATCCCGTGGCCGCCGCCATATCATCCGGCGTACCACGTGTGGGTGGTTAGGATTAGGCGATTCTCTTTGCTATCCAGTCATCGCTCACTCCGAGTGTGTCGTCGCTGGTCATCTTCGCCGCGACATCCCGAGATGCTTGGTCGGCACTTCACGCCAGCCTTCGCCTCGCTTACTTGCTGGCGTGCTCATGCCATACGCACCGAGTTGGGGAGACTAAACTTGATGGTCTCTCTATCACCGAGTACTTTAACAAGATGTTGGGTCTCGCGACACATTGGCCTCAATTGGTCACCTCTTGGAGATGAGGAGTTCAGACCCACGTGCTCAATGGTCTTGATGATGATTATGACAATCTCGCCGAGAATATTCATGGTCGTGGAGGCGCCACTTCCGCCACGAGAGCTATATGCACGTCTTCGGGCGTGGCAGCGCGATCAAAGCGCGCCGTGGCTCCCCGAGCTTCATATCCGCCAACGCCACACCCGTGGTAAGCCGCAGGCCGCCACCATCGCCGGCGGGAAACCGCGGCCTCGTCCTCGCAGTTCGCGCTGCCCGCCTCCATCGCCGGGCGGCACTCGTCCGTGGCTTGTCGCCCTAGCTGTGGTGCTCAAAGAAGCTTGCCACCGTGTGGCCTCGAAGGCCACATCGCTTCCCGGTGCCATCGGCGCTACAAGCAAGACTTCCTCGGCCTAGGCAATAATGGCAAGGGAATGAAAACAGTGCTGCGGCGGTGACAAGTCATGATCATGGGCGATCCGTCCTACTCCATCGATCCCACGTGGTATATGGACACGGGGCCACAAACCACCTCACCAACGAGATGGCCAAGCTTTCCACCAAGGAACCATATCGCGGTCATGATCAGTGCACACAGTACCAATGGAGCGGTATGCACATCTCCCATGTTGGTCAGCCTCACCTCACACATAACTTTCGCAAACTACATCTTTCTAATGTCCTTCGTGTTCCCACTGCTACACGAAGTTTGTTGTCTATTCCTCAACTTACCCGTGATAATAATGTCCTTGCTGAGTTTCACCCTTTTCGTTTCTTTATCAAGGATCGACACGAGGGCCGCTCGCTTAGCGGTCGCCTTCGCCACGGCTTATATGCACTTGACGTGTCGCCTACATCTCCTAAGCAGTCCTCCCATCAGCGCTCAATGGCGTCAGGTGTCATCTACACATTGGCATGCACGCCTGGTCACCCGCTGCTCCTATAGTTCGTCATGTGCTACATCGTCATGAACTACCAGTTGTGTCCAATAAAATTGCTGAAACCATTTGTGATGCCTGTCAGCAGGGCAAGAGTCACCAACTTCCGTTTTCAGAGTCTAGTCGTGTTGTGAACCATCCTCTTGAACTTGTGTTCTCTGATGTATGGGGTCATGCCCAAACATCCGTTAGTGGCCATAATTATTATGTCAGCTTCATTGATGCTTATAGTCGGTTTACTTGGCTTTATCTTATTAAGAAAAAAACTGATGTGTTCGATGTTTTTATTCAGTTTCAAGCACATGTTGAGCGTCTCCTTAAGCAGAAAATTATTCATGTCCAATCCGACTGGGGGGTGAATATCACAACCTCAACACTTTTTTCAACAAGCTTGGGATCTCGCACCGTGTGTCTTGTCCTCATACACATCAACAGAATGGCACTGCCGAACTTAAGCATCGTCATCTTGTAGAAACTGGCCTTACTTTGCTAGCTCATGCCTCCGTTTCATTTCGGTTTTGGAGTGATGCCTTCTCCACCGCTTGTTTCTTGATAAACAGGCTACCCTCACGACTTCTGAATATGAAAACTCCCCTTGAACTCTTGCTCATGAAATCCCAGATTACACTTTCCTCAAAGTGTTTGGGTGTGCATGTTGGCCTCATTTGCGTCCATACAACAAACGTAAGTTAGAGTTTTGGTCTAAAAAGTGTGTTTTTCTTGGGTATAGTTCCCTTCACAAAGGGTACAAATGCCTACACGTTCCCACCAACCGCGTCTACATTTCTCGTGATGTCGTTTTTGATGAGAATGTCTTCCCTTTTCATGCACTTCCGAATAACTCTGAAACTCCTATGCCACCTGTCCACTCTTCCGTACCTGTGCCTGATCAATTTGTGGATGTTGCAAATGAAGGAAATATGCCCTAGAGGCAATAATAAAGTTATTATTTATTTCCTTTCATATCATGATAAATGTTTATTATTCATGCTAGAATTGTATTAACCGGAAACATAATACATGTGTGGATATATAGACAAACAGAGTGTCACTAGTATGCCTCTACTTGACTAGCTTGTTAATCAAAGATGGTTAAGTTTCCTAACCATGGACAAAGGAGTTGTCATTTGATTAACAAGGTCACATCATTAGTTGAATGATCTGATTGACATGACCCATTCCATTAGCTTAGCACCCGATCGTTTAGTATGTTGCTATTGCTTTTATCCATGACTTATACATGTTCCTTTGACTATGAGATTATGCAACTCCTGTTTATCGTAGGAACACTTTGTGTGCTACCAAACGCCACAACGAATCGGGTGATTATAAAGGTGCTCTCTGGTGTCTCCAAAGTATTTGTTGGGTTGGCGATTTCAAGATTAGGATTTGTCACTCCAATGCTCGGAGAGGTATCTCGTGGCCTTCTCGGTAATGCACATCATATAAGCCTTGCAAGCATTGCAACCAATGAGTTAGTTATGGATGATGTATTACGGAACGAGTAAAGAGACTTGCCGTAACGAGATTGAACTAGGTATTGATACCGACGATCGAATCTCGCAAGTAACATACCGATGACAAAGGAACAACGATGTTGTTATGCGGTCCGACCGATAAAGATCTTCAGAGAATATGTAGGAGCCAATATGGGCATCCAGGTCCCGCTATTGGTTATTGACCGAGACGGTCTCGGTCATGTCTACATTGTTCTCGAACCGTAGGGTCCGCACACTTAAGGTTACGGCGATGCTTATTATGAGTTTTGATGTACCAAGGAGTTCGGAGTCCCGGATGAGATCGGGACATGACGAGGAGTCTCGAAATGGTCGAGACGAAAGATCGATATATTGGACGACTATATTCGAGTTCGGAAAGGTTCCGAGTGATTCGGTATTTTTCGAGTACCGAGAGTTACGGAATTCGTATTGGGCCTCATTGGGCCATACGGGAAAGGAGAGAAAGGGCTCAAAAGGTGGCGCGCCTCCCTTGCTCTAGTCCGATTGACTAGGAAGGGGCGCCTTCCTTCCTTCTCCTTCTCTCTTCCCTTTCCTTCTCTCCTACTCCCCCTACATGGAAGGATTCCTAGTTGGACTAGGAAAAGGGGAATCCTACTCCCGGTGGGAGTAGGACTCCCCTTGGCGCGCCAAACCTAGGGCCGGCCTCCTCCCTCCCTTGCTCCTTTATATACGGGGGCAGGGGGCACCCCATGGACACACAAGTTGATCCTTGAGATCGTTCCTCAGCCGTGTGCGGTGCCCCCCTCCACCATATTCCACCTCAGTCATATTGTCGCGATGCTTAGGCGAAGCCTGCGCCGGTAGTACATCAAGATCGCCACCACGCCGTCAGGCCGACGGAACTCATCCTCGGAGATTTTGCTGGATCGAACCCGGGACGCCATCGAGCTGTACGCGTGTGTTAAGAACTCGGAGGCACCGGAGTAACGGTGCTGGATCGGTTGATCGGGAGGAGGACGATGACTACTTCCTCTATCTTCAGGTCAACGCTTCCACTTCGGTCTACAAGGGTACGAGACAACACTCTCCCCTCTCGCTGCTATGCATCACCATGATCTTGCGTGTGCGTAGGAATTTTTTGAAATTACTACGCTCCCCAACAAAGGGCATCCGAGCCTAGGTTTTATGGTTTGATGTTATATGCACGAGTAGAACACAAGTGAGTTGTGGGCGATATAAGTCATACCGCTTACCAAAGATGTCATACTTTGGTTCGGGCGGTATTGTTGGATGAAGCGGCCGGACCGACATTACGCCAGACGCTTACGCGAGACTGGTTTTACCGCCATGCTTTGCACACGGTGACTAGCGGGTGTCGGCCCAACTTTAGTTGAACCGAAAGTGTGACTACGCCCGGTCCTTGCGAAGGTTAAAACAGCATCAACTTGACAAACTATCGCTGTGGTTTTGATGCGAGGTAAGAACGGTTCTTGCTCAGCCCGTAGCAGCCACGTAAAACTTGCAACAACAAAGTAGAGGACGCCTAACTTGTTTTTGCAGGTATGTTGTGATGTGATATGGTCAAGACATGATGCTATATTTTATTGTATGAGATGATCATGTTTTGTAACCAAGTTATCGCAACCGCAGAGCCGTAAGGTTGTCGCTTATTGTATGCAATGCAATCGCTCTGTAATGCTTTACTTTATCACTAAGCGGTAGCGATAGTCGAGAAGATAAGATTGGCGAGACGACAATGATGCTACGATGGAGATCAAGGTGTCGCTACCGGTGACGATGGTGATCATGATGGTGCTGCAGAGATGGAGATCATGAAGCACAAGATGATGATGGCCATATCATATCACTTATATTGATTTGCATGTGATGTTTATCTTTATGCATCTTATCTTGCTTTGATCGACGGTAGCATTATAAGATGATCTCTCACTAAATTATCAAGAAGTGTTCTCCCGAGTATGCACCGCTGCCAAAGTTCGTCGTGCCTGCACACCACGTGATGATCGGGTGTGATAAGCTCTCACGTCCATCTACAACGGGTGCAAGCCAATTTTGCACACACGAATACTCAAAGTTAAACTTGACGAGCCTAGCATATGCAGATATGGCCTCGGAACACGGAGACCGAAAGGTCGAGTGTGAATCATATAGTAGATATGATCAACATAGTGATGTTCACCATTGAAAACTACGCCATCTCATGTGATGATCGGTTATGGTTTAGTTGATTTGGATCACGTGATCACTTAGATGACTCGAGAGATGTCTGTCTAAGTGGGAGTTCTTAAGTAATATGATTAATTGAACTTAAATTTATCATGAACTTAGTCCTGGTAGTATTTTGCAAATTATGTTGTAAATCAATAGCTTGCATTGTTGCTTTCATATGTTTATTTTGATATGTTCCTAGAGAAAATTGTGTTGAAAAATGTTAGTAGCAATGATGCGGATTGGATCCGCGATCCGAGGTTTATCCTCAATGCTGCATGTAAGAATTATGTCCTTAATGCACCGCTAGGTGATGACCTATTGCAGGAGCGGATGTAGACGTTATGAACGCTTGGCTAGCTCAATATGATGACTACTTGATAGTTTTGTGCACCATGCTTAACGGCTTAGAATCGGGACTTCAAAGATGTTTTTGAACGTCATGGACCATATGAGATGTTCCAGGAGTTGAAGTTAATATTTCAAGCAAATACCCGAGTTGAGAGATATGTAGTCTCCAACAAGTTCTATAGCTAAAAGATGGAGGA
This sequence comes from Aegilops speltoides, assembly GCA_021437245.1. NCBI lineage: Eukaryota > Viridiplantae > Streptophyta > Magnoliopsida > Poales > Poaceae > Aegilops > Aegilops speltoides. The sequence continues at coordinate 480,127,961 of CM038147.1, forward strand.
GAATCGCTCAACTAGTGAGCATGTGCTCAGATTGTCTAGGTACTACAATCGCTTGAATCAAGTGGGAGTTAATCTTCCAGATAAGATAGTGATTGACAGGATTCTCTATTCACCATCACCAAGTTAGTAGAACTTTGTGATGAACTATAGTATGCAAGGGATGGCGAAAATGATTCCCGAGTTTTTCATGATGATGAAATCGATGAAGGTAGAAATCAAGAAAAAGCATCAAGTGTTGATGGTTAACAAGACCACTAGTTTCAAGAAAAGGGCAAAGGGATAGAAGGGAATTTCAAGAAGAACGGCAAGCAAGTTGCTGCTCAAGTGAAAAAGCCCAAGTCTAGACCTAAGCCCGAGACTAAGTGCTTCTACCGCAAAGGGACTGTTATCGAAGCGTAACTACCCCAAGTATTTGGCGGATAAGAAGGATGGCAAAGTAAAGAAAGGTATATTTGATATACATGTTATTGATGTGTACTTTACTAGTGTTTATGGCAACCCCTCGGTATTTGGTACTGGTTCGTTGCTAAGAGTAGTAACTCAAACGGAGTTGCGAATAAAAAGAAACTAGTTAAGGGTGAAGTGACGATGTGTGTTGAAAGTAGTTTCAAGATTGATATGATCATCATCGCACACTCCCTATACTTTCGGGATTAGTGTTGAACCTAAATAAATGTTATTTGGTGTTTGCGCTGAGCATGAATATGATTTGATCGTGTTTATTGCAATACGGTTATTCATTTAAGTAAGAGAATAAACTGTTGTTCTGCTTACATGAATAAAACCTTATATGGTTACACACCCAATGAAAATGGTTCATTGGATCTCGATCGTAGTGATACACATATTCATAATATTGAAACCAAAAGATGCAAAGTTAATAATGATAGTGCAACTTATTTGTGGCATCGCCGCTTAGGTCATATTGGGTAAAGCGATGAAGAAACTCCATGCCGATGGGATTTTGAAATCACTTGATGCTTATGTAACCATGCCTCATGGGCAAGATGACTAAGACTCCGCTTCTCCAAACAAAGGAGCGAGCAACTAACTTATTGGAAATAATACATACCGATGTATGCGATCCGATGAGTGTTAAGACTCATGGCGGGTATCGTTATTTTCTCGACCTTCACAAGATGATTTGAGCAGATATGGGTATATCTACTTGATGAAACATAAGTCCTGAAATAGTTGAAAGGTTCAAAGAATTTCAGAGTGAAGTGGAAAAATCATCGTGACAAGAAAATAAGGTTTCTACGATCCGATCGCGGAGACAAATATTTGAGTTACTGAGTTTGGTCTTCAATTAAAACAATGTGGAATAGTTTCACAAATTCATGCCACCGAACACCACATCATAATGGTGTGTCCGAACGTCATAACCGTATTTTATTGGATATAGTACAATCTATGATGTTTCTTACCGATTTACCAATATCGCTTTTGGGATCATGCATTAGAGACAACTGCATTCATGTTAAATAGGGCACCATCTAAACTGCTGAGACGACACTATATGAACTGTGGTTTAGCAAGAAACCAAAGTTGTCGCTTTCTTAAAGTTTGGGGCTGCGATGCTTATGTGAAAAAGTTTCATCCTCGATAAGCTCAAACCCAAATCGGAGAAGTGCGTCTTCATAGAATACCCAAAGGAAATTGTTGGGTACACCTTCTATCACAGATCCAAGGCAAAACATTCGTTGTTAATAAATGGATCCTTTCTAGAGAAGGAGTTTCTCTCAAAGAAGTGAGTGGGAGGAAAGTAGAACTTGATGAGGTAATTGTACCTTCTCCCTTATTGAAAGTAGTTCATCACGTAAACTCATCTCGTGACTACTACACCAATTAGTGAGGAAGCTAATGATGATGATCATGTAACTTCAGATCAAGTTACTACCGAATCTCGTAGGTAAACCAGAGTGAGATCCGCACCAGAGTGGTACGGTAATCCTATTCTGGAAGTCATGCTACTAGATCATTATGAACCTACGAACTATGAAGAAGCGATGGTGAGCCCAGATTCCGCAAAATGGCTTGAAGCCATGAAATCTGAGATGAGATCCATGTATGAGAACAAAGTGTGGACTTTGGTGGAGTTGCCCAATGATCGGCAAGCCATAGAAAATAAATGGATCTTCAAGAGGAAGACGGACGCTGATAGTAGTGTTACTATCTACAAAGCTAGACTTGTCGAAAAAGGTTTTTGACAAAGTTCAAGATGTTGAATACAATGAGATTTTCTCACTCAGATCGATGCTTAAAAGTCTGTCCGAATCATGTTAGCAATTGCCGCATTTTATGAAATCTGCAAATGGATAAACAAAACTGCATTCCTTAATGGAGTTATTAAAGAAGAGTTGTATGTGATGCAACCAAGAGGTTTTGTCGATCCTAAAGGTGTTAACAAAATGTGCATCTATGGACTGGTGCAAGCATCTCGAGTTGAATACACGCTTTGATAAGTTGATCAAAGATATAGTTTTATATGAGACTTGCGGTGAAGCCTCAGATTTACAAGAAAGTGAGTGGGAGCACTACAACATTTCTGATAAGTATATGTATGACATATTGTGGATCAGAAATAATGTAGAATTATTCTGTAAAGCACAAAGGAGTGTTTGAAAGGAGTTTTTCAAAGGAAGACCTCGGTGAAGCTGCTTACATATTGAGCATCAATATCTATAGAGATAGATCAAGACGCTTGATAAGTTTTTTCAATGAGAACATACCTTGACAAGATTTTGAAGTAGTTCAAAATGGAACAGTCAAAGAAAGAGTTCTTGCCGTGTTACAAGGTGTGAAGTTGAGTAAGACTCAAAACCCGACCACTGCAGTAAGATAGAAAGAGAATGAAAGTCATTCCCTATGCCTTGGCCATAGGTTCTATAAAGTATGCTATGCTGTGTACCGATCTATTGTATACCCTACACCGAAGTTAAGCAAGGAGTACAATGGTGATCTAGGAGTAGATCACAGACAGCGGTAAAAAAATTATCCTTAGTGGAATAAGGATATGTTTTCGATTATGGAGGTGACAAAAGGTCTGGCCGTAAAAGGGTTACGCCGATGCAAGTTTTGACACCAATCTAGATGACTCTAAGTCTCGGTCTAGATACATATTGAAAGTGGGAGCAATTAGCTAGAGTAGCAACGCATGGAGTATTGTTGACATAGAAATTTGCAAAATACTTACGGATCTGAATATGATGTAACCTGCTGACTAAAATTATCTCACAAGCAAAACATGATCACACCTTAGTACTCTTTGGGTGTTAATCACATAGCAATGTGAACTAGATTACTGACTCTAGTAAACCCTTTGAGTGTTGGTCACATATTGATGTGAACTATGGGTGTTAATCACATGGTGATGTGAACTATTGCTGGTAAATCACATGGCGATCTGAACTAGATTATTGACTCTAAAAGTGGGAGATCAAGGAAATATGCCCTAGAGGCAATAATAAAGTTATTATTTATTTCCTTTCATATCATGATAAATGTTTATTATTCATGCTAGAATTGTATTAACCGGAAACATAATACATGTGTGGATATATAGACAAACAGAGTGTCACTAGTATGCCTCTACTTGACTAGCTTGTTAATCAAAGATGGTTAAGTTTCCTAACCATGGACAAAGGAGTTGTCATTTGATTAACAAGGTCACATCATTAGTTGAATGATCTGATTGACATGACCCATTCCATTAGCTTAGCACCGATCGTTTAGTATGTTGCTATTGCTTTTATCCATGACTTATACATGTTCCTTTGACTATGAGATTATGCAACTCCCATTTACCGTAGGAACACTTTGTGTGCTACCAAACGTCACAAACTAAATGGGTGATTATAAAGGTGCTCTCTGGTGTCTCCAAAGTATTTGTTGGGTTGGCGATTTCAAGATTAGGATTTGTCACTCCGAATGTCGGAGAGGTATCTCGTGGCCTTCTCGGTAATGCACATCATATAAGCCTTGCAAGCATTGCAACCAATGAGTTAGTTATGGATGATGTATTACGGAACGAGTAAAGAGACTTGCCGTAACGAGATTGAACTAGGTATTGATACCGACGATCGAATCTCGGCAAGTAACATACCGATGACAAAGGGAACAACGATGTTGTTATGCGGTCCGACCGATAAAGATCTTCAGAGAATATGTAGGAGCCAATATGGGCATCCAGGTCCCGCTTATTGGTTATTGACCGAGACGTGTCTCGGTCATGTCTACATTGTTCTCGAACCGTAGGGTCCGCACGCTTAAGGTTACGATGATGCTTATTATGAGTTTTGATGTACCAAGGAGTTCGAGTCCTGATGAGATCGGGACATGACGAGGAGTCTCTAAATGGTCGAGACATAAAGATCGATATATTGGACAACTATATTCGAGTTCGAAAGGTTCCGAGTGATTCGGTATTTTTCGAGTACCGAGAATTACGGAATTCGTATTGGGCCTCATTGGGCCATACGGAAAGGAGAGAAAGGGCTCAAAAGGTGGCCGCGCCTCCCCTTGCTCTAGTCCGAATTGACTAGGGAGGGGCGCCCTTCCTTCCTTCTCCTTCTCTCTTCCCTTTCCTTCTCTCCTACTCCCCTACATGGAAGGATTCCTAGTTGACTAGGAAAGGGGAATCCTACTCCGTGGGAGTAGGACTCCCTTGGCGCCAAACCTAGGGCCGGCCTCCTCCTCCCTTGCTCCTTTATATACGGGGCAGGGGCACCCCATGGACACACAAGTTGATCCTTGAGATCGCTCCTCGGCCGCAGCGGTGCCCCTCCACCATATTCCACCTCACCATATTGTCGCGGTGCTTAGGCGAAGCCTGCGCCGGTAGTACATCAAGATCGCCACCACGCCGTCGGCCGACGGAACTCATCCTCGAGATTTTGCTGGATCGGAACCCGGGACGCCATCGAGCTGTACGTGTGTTAAGAACTCGGAGGCACCGGAGTAACGGTGCTGGGATCGGTTGGATCGGGAGGAGGACGTACAACTACTTCCTCTATGCTATGTCAACACTTCCGCTTCGGTCTACAAGGGTACGTAGACAACACTCTCCCCTCTCGTTGCTATGCATCACCATGATCTTGCGTGTGCGTAGGAATTTTTTTTTGAAATTACTACGTTCCCCAACAGCAAATGCTCCTGCGTTGCTTCCTAATAATGCTGCAGGTATTGGCCATGGTGCTCGTCTTGAGCTCCTTTGATGAACAGGTGCCAGATGTTGATGATCCGGAGCGGGACGTGGATCTGCATGGGACATGCATATCGGGTGCGGCCGCCCCGCGGGTACCGCCCTCGCCCTCACCCGACCCGCGGGTGCCACCCTCACCCTCACCCGACCCGCAGGCGCCGCCCTTGCCCGCCTCGCTGGTGCCGTCCTCGCCCGCCTCGCAGCGCCCTCGCGGCCGCTCGGCTGGGTCGTCGTCTGCCGCGACCCCCAGCCAGCCATTGGCCTTCATGCCGACTGGCCGACTCACCCGCCTAACGCCGGGCTGCGCTCGGCCGCCACACTGCCCGACGTCGCTGCTCCCCCTGGAGCCAGGCGGCCCTGACGATGGCTTGGGTGCTAGCCCGTCGGCTGATGCCTCGCCACCTGTGCCGAGCCCCGTCACGTCACCACAGCCGGCTGCCGCTGTTCTTCGTCCTCGCACGCGCAGTCAGACAGGGGTTTTTCAGCCAAAACAACACATTGATGGGACTATCGCGTGGCCTAAGAAACGCACTGGTGAGACCACCGCGTGGCTTGCCGCTTGCATGGCTCATATTGCCGCAGATCCCACTGCTGAGCCTCGCCATTTTCAAGCTGCACTGGGGATACCTCATTGGCGGGCTGCGATGGAACATGAGTTTCAGGCTCTGCTTCAGAATGACACTTGGCATCTTGTTCCTCCAACGTCTGGTGTTAACATTATTGATTCCAAGTGGGGTTTTAAAGTCAAGAGACATGCTGATGGTTCTATTGAGCGCTACAAAGCACGGCTTGTTGCTAAGGGTTTCAAGCAGAGGTACGGTTTGACTATGAACACACCTTCACCCAGCTTATCGCTTCCACTACCATTCGCTCCGTCTGCCTCTCGGCTGTTACCCGAGGATGGTCTCTTTGTCGCCTTGATGTGCGTAATGCTTTTCGCATGGTGTTCGGAGGAAGAAGTTTATATGCGCCACCGCCCGGTTTTGTTGATCCCGCACGCCCTCATCATCTTTGTCGCCTTGATAAGGTGGACTTAAACAGCTCCCGCGGCGTGGCATGCACGCCTTGGCTCGCTTCTTGGGCTCTTGGGTTTCTTCCTCCACGGCCGACACATCCTTGTTCCTTCTTCATTCCCGAGGTTACAATGTATCTCCTGGTTTATGTTGATGACATCATCCTCATCAGTTCCTCTGCTGCTGCTGCGGATCGTCTTGTGGCTGCTTTGAGTGGTGATTTTGCTGTCAAGGACTTAGGTGCTCTGCATTTTTTCCTTGGTCCGGAGGTCTCACGCTCTTCGCTGGGTTGACACTTACTCGTAAGAAGTATTCTCTCGATCTATTGCGCGGTTGGCATGTCAAGTGTAAACATGCGATCACTCCGATGTCGCGCATCGATTGGTTATTCGCCCGGATGGAGACCTTCTTTCACCGGATGCTACTATCGAGTATCGTAGTCTTGTTGGTGGTCCGCAGATCTTACTATCACCGCACCAGATGTCTCTTATGCAACAACCGTGTCTATCAAGATCTTCATGCGCCCAGATGTCTCATTGGTCACCGTGAAATGCATTCGTGATTATATCTCGCTTTCACGACCTCTTATGGTTTACTTGTCCATTTCAAGGCCGCCTTATGAGATCTCAGCCTTTTCTCGATGCAGATTGGGCGGGTGTCCCGATGACAAAGCGATCCACGGGATATGCAAGTGTTCCTTGGTCCTAATTTGATCGCCTCGAATGCTCGTAAGTAGGCTACAGCCGCGCAAAGAAGATCAAGTTGAGTACAAAGCGATTCTCGATGCAAGCTCGCCGAGATCATATGGGTTCAATCCTTGTTGAGAGAATTGAGAGTTCCTCCTTCTTGTTCTCCAGTGCTTTGGTGTGACAACATTGGCGCTACCGATCTCTCATCTAATCCGGTGTTTCATGCTCGGACGAAACACATTGAGGTGGACTATCATTTTGTTCGAGAACGTGTTGCACAGAAGCTTCTTAGTATCAAGTTCATCTCATCAAAGGATCAACTTGCTGACATCTTCACGAAGCCTCTTCCACAACCATAGTTTGTAGGCTGTAGGCGCAATCTTAACTTACTTTGTACTTCAGGCTATAGTTAAGATTGAGGGAGGGTGTTAGACTGTATACATATACGTGGACCCCTTGTACACATATGTAATTGTATTGTACCCTTTGGTACTCCTATATAATGAGATATCCACACCCCGTTTAGGGTGTCGAGCAGTTTCCCAAACTCTACGTTTTACACACCTATGTCGTAGCTAGGCCCTGCCCCTCTTTCGTACCCCTAGTACTCATTGTCAGGATCATAACCCCGATAGTTGGCGCCCACCGTGGGGCTGCGTGTCTAGCGATTTTACGGCGCAGGTGAAATTTCATCATCATCATTGACGGTGTCCCGGTCTAGGGGTATTAACCTAGTCGGGCCATGTTCCTCGGACTGGGTCGATGGGACTTCGAATGCTGTACACGGGAGGCGTGATCAAGACTACATCTACCGAAAACTCGTCGTATACTCCAAGACTTCTCCTGCCGCCTTATGCCTAGATATATACCAAACTTGTAAGTTGTAACCCTAGATACCCTACCCGGCGTATATATAAGCTGTAGTGTTTAGCCCGTAGAGGGGACATCAACGCAATATCATTCACCTAGCCCTAGCGTTAGACACATCTTACGATCTCGAGGTAGATCAAACTCTGTATTTGATACATACACATCAATACAAACAAGAGCATGACATAGGGTTTTACCTCCATCAAGAGGGCCCGAACTTGGCTAAAACATCATCTCTCTGTTCTTGTTACCATCTGTCCGAGATCCACAGCTCGGGACCGCCTACCCCGAGGTCTGACGTTTTTGACACCGACACTGGTGCTTTCATTGAGTGTTCTGTTGTGGGATCAATAGAAGGGTCAATGGCTCATTTTGCAGATCAACTGCGGCAATGGCCACAGGGTCCGTTTACGCCCCCGTCCAGCTTTTTTGTGTTCGGCAACATGATCTTCTACGCTGACTCGATAGGCCATCTAGCCTCCGTCAAAAACTAAGCCCTAGGTCGGATCGTGACCTTCAGTGGACTCGAGTAACCTCGATGTGAAGTGTCCACAGACTTGCCACCTTCCACCCTCGAGATCTTTTACTTCCTGTGCAATGCTTGTAGGTTTGCGTGGTGAGCACGATCACGGAGGACCTTGATGATATCCCACATTTCTTTTCATAGTTTCCTTTGTAGTGAATGATGCATCTTCATTCTATCCCCACCATTGTTCAGGAAATCGGTAACTGATAGCTGCTCGGTGGGCTTGGGAGTAGCGACTAATCGGTGAATTGGCCTATTAACTATATTAATCGGTCGACCATTAATCAATAGATTAAATAGCAACTTGCCAACATATATCTAGTTTCTTATGTATTATACCATACTCTCATGCTCTCAGCTATGTAATATACCAAAATATGATATTGTTTGGTCAAACCCTAGCCATTGAGGTGTGAGAGGGGGATGGGAGGGGTTATGGGGCAAAATTTTGGGCTTTGTTTGCTGATAAGTTAATGGGTTAGCAGCGATTAATCAACCTAACAACTGATTAATCGGTCTGGCTAGCTAATTAATCGGCTTGACAAGTTAACACGTCGGCCACCCTACGAGTAGTGATTAACTGGCAAGTTAACTAATATTGGATGAATTATTGAACACTGATCACCATTGGGGTTGACGGTCTCCCAATTTTGTGGTACTCGAAGGTTGTCTTCTTCAACGCCCACATGCATGTTTTAGTCCTTACAGTTGGAAACTATATTTCCTTGATTGATGCAACTGTTACAGAGTACAAGGCTTAAGAAGGGAATGTGGAGCATCAGTCGCCCCACAATGTAGGAACGAAGACCATGGCGAGGTGCGATCCTATGATGTCTACTATGCAACCTTCTTCTTGTAGACGTTGTTGGACCTCCAAGTGCAGAGGTTTGTAGGACAGTAGCAAATTTCCCTCAAGTGGATGACCTAAGGTTTATCAATCCGTGGGAGGCGTAGGATGAAGATGGTCTCTCTCAAACAACCCTGCAACCAAATAACGAAGAGTCTCTTGTGTCCCCAACACACCCAATACAATGGTAAATTGTATAGGTGCACTAGTTTGGCGAAGAGATGGTGATACAAGTGTAATATGGATAGTAGATATAAGTTTTTGTAATCTGAAATTATAAAAACAGCAAGGTAACTAATGATAAAAGTGAGCGTAAACGGTATTGCAATGCTTTGAAACCAGGCCTAGGGTTCATACTTTCACTAGTGCAAGTTCTCTCAACAATAATAACATAACTGGATCATATAACTATCCCTCAACATGCAACAAAGAGTCACTCCAAAGTCACTAATAGCGGAGAACAAACGAAGAGATTATTGTAGGGTACGAAACCACCTCAAAGTTATCCTTTCTGATCGATCTATTCAAGAGTTCGTAGTAAAATAACACGAAGCTATTCTTTCCATTCGATCTATCCTAGAGTTCGTACTAGAATAACACCTTAAGATACAAATCAACCAAAACCCTAATGTCACCTAGATACTCCAATGTCACCACAAGTATCCATGGGTATGATTATACGATATGCATCACACAATCTCAGATTCATCTATTCAACCAACACAAAGAACTTCAAAAGTGCCCCAAAGTTTCTACCGAGAGTCAAGATTTAAAACGCTGTACAACCCCTATGCATAAGTTCACTGAACCCGCAAGTTGATCACCAAAACATACATCAGGTAGATCACGTGAATATCCCATTGTCACCACAGATAAGCACGACAAGACATACATCAAGTGTTCTCAAATCCTTAAAGACTCAATCTGACAAGATAACTTCAAGGGGAAAACTCAATTCATCACAAGAGAGTAGAGGGGGAGAAACATCATAAGATCCAACTATAATAGCAAAGATCGCGATACATCAAGATCGTATAACCCAAGAACACGAGAGAGAGAGAGAGAGAGAGAGAGAGAGAGAGAGAAATCAAACACATAGCTACTGGTGCATACCCTCAGCCCCGAGGGTGAACTACTCCCTCCTTGTCGTGGTGGGCGCATGGCAGATGCCAAGGGATGGCTAAAGAGAGGAGGACACTACTAGGGAAAAGGCTAGCAGCAGCGCGGGTTTTAGATGTATCAGTAGCGCGGGTACATGCGCTACTAATAAGGCGCCATACTAACGTGATAGCAAGAAGCGTTCTCACCCAAGGCCATGCTACACAAGTGTAGCAAAGAGTAGCAGTTAGAGGAAGCTCACATCGCTAGTAGCGCTTAGCGCTTTGGCTGGACGCGCCATCGCTATTGAGGCGCCGCTAACTTTTATACACTCGCCATCGCTAATTTAAGTAGTTTTTTGGCATATTTGTTTTGTATTTGAATAGGCTTTGTAGAAGAATCTTTAGCACATAGAAATGTCATCATGATACACATACAAATGCTCATGAGACCACAAATGTAATCATAGCATGTACATACAAATAGTCTCATCATAATCATCATCCAACACAAAGTGATATCTTGTCATCATCTCGAAAATAGCGATACATGCAAGTCTTGAATACTTGCAACTACAACAACGCTATCCATCTAAACAAAGGTATACGCAAGAAGTGCTATCACTATGAGTGAGAGCAGAACTATGCAAGACATGAGGTGGCGGTTACTGAGTCCTCTCGCGCTAGCGTGAACCTCAAGTAACTAGCTTCTCCTTCTTATCGCTTTTGAAGTTTTATGGTCTGGCGCCCGTGAACCCATTCACTTTGCCGACACTCATGCCACTAGTTGTACACCCAAACCTTCCCTTTGTACACCGACATAGCATTTCCATCTCGCCATCAAGAAACTAGGTACCTATTAGAGATGCATGTTCATGAAGAGGATGTACAATCATATATATGCAACAAAATATACTAGAGCAACACCAAAAAGAAAGGGTTAGCAACTAGATGCAACATATACAAGACGCAAATTAATTAACTAGAGGTACGCAGGTCATCGTGACGCAAACTAACAAAGTAGCGTTACGCAAGTTCGGCAGGACCGTGGACATCACAAAGTTTCATCGCTACAAAAAGTATACAAGTTCAACCGACACATATCATCATCATCGGCATCATAAATCACTAGAAGTTCCATCCTTCCATATCATCGAGGACTAACCCTAGCTTCTTGAACGGAGTGAGGTCTAGACGTTGCATGCCTATGCGAGTTCGGACGTCATTTCGCGATATAGGGCCGTGGTGGAACATCCTTCTCATCGGCGACTTCTTTCATGATGATCGCCGCAATGTCGCTTTGGATGCGAAAGAAGTCATCTCTAAGTTTATAATTCGCTTCTCCATGAGATTCTAGCCACTTGTGGATATGACCATCATTTCGCTGTTAACGCGAAGCTTTTGGTGATCCGTGTTGAACTGAATCATGAGATGGACGATGTAGAATCCATCCTTCTTGCTTGGTTTTGGGACATGGATGCAAGAGAAGTTAGTTTTATGCGCTAAAACCCATCTTCTTGTTCCTTTGTTTCTTGATCTGCACGACGGCCACCTCTAAAGCTGAAGCCTTGGAGAGCATCATCTAGAATATTCATTATGTGGGTGTAGTCCTTTTCTCGTAGTCTCCGGAAGGGTCAAAATACACAGCGTGGGAGACTTGCGGTAAAGAACGATAAGGCGGTGCGCCTGTTGCTTACTGGGAAAAAGACACCTCAAATTATTCCCCATATGAGAGAGAATGAATGATTGAAATGTACTAAAGGGTTGTCTAGAACTGACTTACTTTGGATGATAAGGCACGAGGACAATTTCCGGTCCTTATTACGCACCATGAAGTTTTGGAGGTACTCCCTAGCATTTTCACGCCAAAGTCGCCGAGACTCAAGAAAGACTCGTGCATGTAGTACGGATCCGCCACACGATTTGCGAGACTTCTTCACTCTTCATGACGGAGCTCATATGTAAGCAAAAAGGCGGACGATAGTAAAATCAAGTCGCCTTTGTTAGAAACATCTCAAAGGTATGGTCAAATCGCGGGAAGAACACCTCCATGGGCCATGTGTCGACGTAGCACTTCCCTCGTGCACACGAGCCGCCAGATGTCGGATATCCCGGATCCTTTGAGGCTAGAGGCTTTTCTCACGACAAGACATGGTCGTGCAGTCTCCTGAGATCCCCTGATAGTGCCTCCAGCGGTTTCGGCGGTAGCATCGACTCGCCCGTGAGATGGTTTTCGTATCCTCTCCTTCTTGTGCTTCCTCTTTTCGGTAGCGGCATCGGGGCCGGTACCTTCCCCGCCGGTACCTTCTCCATCGGTCTCGGTGCCGCCATCGGTGCCGGCGTCGTCGGTGTCGATGTCGGCGTCGCATACCATCATCGAGGCCGACCGCAAACCTTGCTTAGCGATCAAATAGTCGAGGTACTCTTGTTCACCCTCATAATCCATCTCGCCCCGCATCTTGGTCAAGGCCCAGTTTCTTCGTTGTTCGACATGTTTCTTATGATTAAGTGGCCTCATTTATTTCTAAAAGTATGAATAAATGAGAAATGACATAAAAGGAATCTATGCCAAAGACTGATATGCCAACTATGTAGCACAAATCATGCCTTTATTCACAAGAAATTTCGCATGACCTTTGCTAAAAATGGACATATCGCGCTTTGAAATTCACCGGAACGGAAATGAATCAACATTCCGCGTAACATAGGCCACTCGGATCATTTTCCAAACACGACATGTCCAAAACATGACATATGCACATATCACATGTCCAGTTCAAATTTGCATATAAATTCAGCTAATTTTGAAACCTAGCTAAATTCATAACTAAATAGATAACCTAATTAATTAACATAATCAAGAACCCTAGCAGAGAGAGGGGGTTTACAGAGGGTGCAGGGCGAGGAGGCAGGCCCCGACGACGGCCAGGGGAGAGGAGGAGGCGAGGGCCGATGGGTCGGGGCGAAGCGACTGGTCGGGGCGAAGGCGTCGGCGCGGAGTTGGGGGCAAGCGCCTGGTCGGGTCGGGTCGAGGGTCGGACGGGGCGAAGCGCCGGGTCGGGGCTAGCACCGCACCAGCGGAGTCGGGGCGAGCGCCGGGCCAGGTCGGGCGGGCGGTGCGACGGGGAGAGAGAGGGATTTGGGGGAAAAGGCGGATGAAGCGGCGAGTGAGAATTTTGGGTTAAGTGGACGTAGCAATAGCGCATTATGTCAAAACGCGCTGCTACTAACATCAGTAGCTGTAGCGGTTTAGGCAAAATGCGCTACTACTAAATTCAATAGCTGCAGCGGTTTATGCAAAATGCGTTGCTACTACCGTCGCCATCGCCAGCTTTTCCTTTTTCTTTTCCTTTATTTTATCCCACTTTTATTTCCCGAGGGCAGTGAACGAATGGAGGGCGATATATATTGCATCATTTGACAGTTAAATATGTATGCAAAATAGGAACATATATATTACACATCATTGGACCCATGCATAATAATGGCTAAGTGTGTACCCATGGCTTGTTTTTTGCTATAGCGTTCACGGTAGCGCTCTTGGCGTCGGGTATAGTCATGGTAGTGAGCATCCGGATTTCTCTTTCGACATTCTTAGCCCATCTGACACGAAACATCGTCGTGTTGTGCGTCCGAGTAGTCAAGCTCCCTGATCTCCTCGACCCTTCCATAAAATCGCTCAGCTTGCGCCGTTGTCGCCGCCGGTCATGCATTCCATCGTCACCCCGAAGTTACGATCATCACCGCCCATATCTTTGGCCTCCGTAGAACGGTATTCGTTGATATCATATGCCCGATAGGTTACGAGGTTGGGCGAGGGCCATGTGCTAAGGCGATATGAGCAATCCGTCCCTAGAGCCCTCCTCCGGGATTAGCAATAATATGCTCTTTGAACCAATGCAGAAAGTGGAGTTGTGCTCTCTAGTAACTTCGGCGTCCTGGCCCCGCATACCCCCGTCACGATACTTCTTTGCGATAATTTCTTTGTGCGAAGGCCACGAAGGATCTACCTCGTCTAGGTGTTGTAGCACTACCAAGTTTGCTCACAAAGTCGCCGTCAATCTGAGTATGCCACGTGCAGTTCCTCGCGACCGCTGTGCGATGACCATCTCCTTTGAGCCTCCCATCGTGCTTGTTATCGGGCAAACCAACACTAACACCGGCGGATGGTGCGCACCATATAGAAAATTCTCACGTAAAGATATGCACTCTTGTGCCAAATAGCCTCGACGATGCTTCCATCCGGACGAGACATGTTACTTAACGAATCCTTTGATGATCCCATTCATCTGTCAAACGGCATCATGTTGTGCAGAATGACGGCCCTAGGTCTATTATGTCATCCACAATATGGACACACAGATGCACCATCACGTCAAGAACGCGGCGGAAGTACATCTCAAGCTCATTCAAGATCACAACAATCTCTTCCTCGTAGCCTTTGAGCTGCTTCACACCGATCGACTTTCGAGAGATGACGCCGAAAAAGTTGCAGAGACCAATAAGCGTGTCACGGACGTGTTTGTCCATTATCCCTCTAAGGGCAACAGGTAGTATCTGCGTCATCATCACATGACAGTCATGAGACTTCATCCTGCTGAACCTTTTCTTGTCTGTCTAGATATCTGCTTGTCTTGCCACAATAACCAGAACTAACTTTGACTCCGGTAAGGCACTTAAAGAATTGATTGATCTCACCGACTTAAGGTGAAGCAAGAAGGGGGCAATAATCCTCTTTCTTTATTTTCTTGCCTTCTTCTCCCATGCCTCTGTCTCCGCTCTCTGCCTCGTCCCGACATTTTACGGGCGGCATGTGCAGATCTTCCCGATTTTCAAATCTTGCAAGTCTTTTCTTGCCTTCGCACATCCTTGGTCTTATCCGGCATGTTCATCGATGTTGCGAGCAAGCTCTCAAGGACATTCTTACAGATATGCATTTGATCAAGGCAATGAGGTGTATCGAGTTTGTTCCAAGACTCAAGTCCCGAACACATACCTCGCCTTCCATACCTTCAGCAGCTGCCCGGCGCCTTTCTCATCGTCTTTCCCGTGCAAGGGCACTCCTTCCGCTTTTTCAACAGCTCATCGATTTCGCACCGCCCGCTTACGTGGAGGTCCTCGATGCTTAGCGTGACCATTGAATAGATCTCCACGGTTTCTCCACGGGTCGCCCTGCTCAAGCCATCTTCGATGCCCCATGTACACGACTTTCCTGCACTCCGCCATCTTTCCTTGACGTTAGCTGCCGAGACGTCAGATCATCCATGCACCGCGTGCATCCGCAATATCCATGGCACACCGCCCGCCACATATCCAGAATCGAGATAGTCCCAAGACCGTCGTGATCAGCGCAGCTCTCATGTTGAAATACTCACCTTTGCTTGCGCCCCATGTCTTGGCCGATGTTTTCCATAACTTGTCTAACTCCTCTTGCAAGTAGCCCCAGATACAAATTAATATTATTTCTCGGTTGTTTTCGCCTTGAATAAGCATGCTCATGTGAATGTATTTCGATTTCATGCACAACCAGGGGAGGTTGTACATCCATTCAAACACGGGCCATGTGCTATGGTTGGTGTTCGGTTGCCAAACGGATTCATGCCATCAAGACATCGCCGCCGAGCACGATGTTCCTTGCATCACATTCAAAATACCGATAGAAGCTGCTCAACGCCTCCATCGCTTCCATCCTTCACGTGTCTCACCGGATCATCTCCATCGTCGGGCTTCTTCCTCTCCGCATGCCAACAAGCATTAGCTTAGCTTCCTTGGGATCTACAAAATACCCGAGACGGGAGTGATCGGTAAGTACCATACAACTTTCGGGGACATTTCTTCCGTCCTTCTTGTATCGAGAAGCATTGCACACCGGACAGCTTGTTTTTTCCGCGTGCTCCTTCCGATAAATTATGCAATCGCTGATGCATGCATGGTATCTAACGTGTGGCGATCAAGAGGGCACACGATCTTCTTGGCCTCATCAACACTAGTAGGACATAGATTACCCAGGGAAGAACATCCTTTAGGTACTTGAGATGCTCATCGAGGCTAGTGTCGGTCCATTTGTTTTAGCCTTCGCCTTCGTGGAGTTGGAGTGTGAAACTCAAGCGGTCACCTCAGATTGTAACCATCATACAATGGAGTGTTCGAGTCTACCACCGCTTGCTCCAGCTTAGCCTCCTCTCTAGAAGCAGCTCTCTCAATACTCGCCTCCTCATGGGCAATGCTTGAACATGAGGGTCCCGCACAATTGAACTTAGTACCAATGAACTCGCCACGTGGAGTCCATGTCGTTCTCTCCGCCGCCATGTCCGCCCTTCTCCTCCGCCATGCCCGCCCTTCTCCGCCGCCATGTCCGCCTCTTCCCCGCCGCCATTATCGATCATCTCTTTGTCTTGCCCGTGTCATCATTGCTCGCCTGTCGGCATCCTCAACATCGCCATCCTCATCTTCAATTATCCACCGAGTAATGCCATCCATGAAACCAGTCATGAGCAAAAGCGCTCGACACCGACCATCGCCATGGGGGTCGAGCCAAACTATTCCTTTGCATTTTGACACGGACATAAAACCTCATTCGGTTATTTTCTTTCATGTCCCGCACCGCCGACCGCAACCACCTGTCCACCATCGCTCCAATCGACCATCGCCAACTCGCACGGTAATAATAAACAAATTGATTATAAAAATGCATGCATGCATCAAAGTCATAAAAAATTTGGCATGACCTTCCCTAAAAATAGGACATATATGGATCTAGAGTTTGTCGAATTAGCCAAATGAAATAAATCGACATTTCGCAAAACATAGGCAACTCAAAAGCACAATTTACAAGGCCAACTCATGCCACACACACAATTTCCACAAACATATCACACACACATAAACATATTTCTATTTTGCAAAAGCATACAATTTTCATCACCTCTATCTCGATCAAGATCGAGCACACGGTGGAGATGATGTTGTAGGGAGATCAAAAGTGCACAAAGCTCTTCTTGACAAAGATAGATCTAGTTAGGGGGCAAATAGGTCACTTAACTAAATCCTACATCTACCTAGCTACCTAATTTGGGAGAAGACAACTTCAACTAGTGGAGGGGGAAGGAAAAAGAGAAAGGAGATGCATTAATGGAGGTGGTGTAGTTATGTAGGAGTAATGAAGAGAGAGAAAGGTGGATAGAAGAGAGAGAGAGTAATGGGGGAGAAGTATTGAGGAAGAAGAAGAGTGAGAGTGGGAGCATGTGGTGGAGGTAGGGGGAAGGGAAGAGAGGAGGGGAGGGGAGGTAGGGGAAGGGAAAGAGAGGAGGGGGAGGGGAGGGACGGGTGGGGAAAGGTGTTGGGTTGGTGCGGGTTAGCAGTAGCGCGGGATCTAAAACACGCTGCTGCTAAGGAATTAGCAGCAGCGCGCTTTTGGGTACGGCACTACTGCTAACTGGGACAAAAAAAGTGTGGCAATTTGAAATTTAGCAGCAGCGATCTCGGAAAAAGCGCGCTAGTACTACATACTTAGCAGTAGCGCGGTTCGCGCGACCGCGCTACTGCTACTTAGAGTTAGGTGAACACCGCCGGTCGATATTTGTAGCAGCGTGTTTTACGCCGACCGCGCTACTGCTAAATCCTTATCAGCAGCGAGTTTACAGAACACGCGCTACTACTAGTTAGCAGCAGCGCTCATTTTTGAGCCGCACTGCTGCTAAGATTATGTGTATAGGCTTTTCCCTAGTAGTGGGAGGCTCGAGGGCGCTGGTGGACTCCAGAGGCGAGGTTGGCATGAGCGGGCGCGGGACGCCGGACATACCCAGGTTCGGGGCTCTCCGGAGAGATAATACCCCTAGTCTTGCCGAGTGTAGTTGGATGATCGATAGTACAATGTCGCTCCGGGAGCTGTAAGGAGGAGGAAGGAAGCTAGCCAAGGCTTGGGATGCTCCTTCTCTCCGGTGTCGCTGTTTGGTGGCTAGTCCTATGCTTATTTGTTCTTCTCTCCAATGCGTTTTTTGCTTCTCGCTTGCCCGTATGATCGTGGGCTCCTAGGGGGTTTTATAGACCAACCCCCCAGGGGTACAATGGTAATGTTACAGTTCGGTGGGTCCGTATTGTCGGCGTCCGGGAACCCGGGCTGGGTCCCGCCGAGGGCTTGTGGTTCGCCGGGTTCCCCTAGGTGCGGGCCCTGCGTGCCTAGGGGAACTGTGGGCCGTCTTGTCGATCATCAGGGCGTGGCCGAGTCGAGTCGCGTATAGTGCTCTTCGTCAGGCTGCCGCTTGCTGTCGTCAGCGGTGAGGGCGGGACACTATAGCCATGCCGGCCCTGGTCAGCAGGTAAGTGAGGCGCACTGTTGCCATGCTCCGGCTGATCAGAGGCATGGGCAGGGCACTGTTGCCTCGGTCATCGCTGATTGAGGACTCATCCCATCGTACGGCCTGGATGGGACGGGAGCTAACCCATGGCCGGATTGCATAGCACGCCACAGGTGGTGCTAGCTTGTTGAGGAAGCCTTGGTTGGGCCTGGTTCGGCTGTCTTGCGCTGGTCGTTGGGGCCGAGTCACCGTGTCTTGCCGGGTCGGTGAGTTTGGCCGGGTCGAGCGACCTGGCCAAGCGCGTGCCGGTAATGAGGGGCAGTGCTAGCCCTATTGTTTTTGAAGAGGATCCGGGTTCCGTTGCTCGCCGGGTCCATCCCCCCGACAGTAGTCCCCGAGGCTGTGAAGGTCCGCTGTCTTCGGATGAGTGCGCCTTCGCCGTTTCCCCCTTAAGCAAGGCGGATTCTGCGAGCGCCGGGTCCGGCAACACCCACTGTGTGCCGGTTTTCTCGGAAACCGGATCACGGCTTCCCGTCCGTGGCGGGAACCGAGGAGTCCACTGAATCTTGGGGCAATCCTCGGGCCGATGGGCGCCACGTGGTGCCCGGAAGTCGGAGGGCTCGACAGCCACACGCGCGTGACGGGATCGGGCGACGAAGGGGGCCCGCCGCCGCCCTTTGGCCCACGCCTGATTTATTGCAGCGTTTAGGCGGTTGCTCTTCCCGGGCGCTATCGCGGCGTGTGCGTGCACACTTATTGCGGGGTAGTGGAACGGGTGCGTGCAGACGATCCCACTTCCCCACTTTCCCACGTTCAAACTAGGGGGTTATAAATTGGGGGCGGGGAGGGGGGGCGGACATTATTCTCGCTCGCGCCCTTCTGTCCCTCTGCTCTCACTCCACTCTTTGCAACTGACGCACTGCGGCGCCCGCTGCTCCGAGCAGAGCTCCTTCGCCGTTCATCTTCCCGCCTCTTCCTTCGATCATGTCGTGGCCATCGGGCTCCTGGATGGGCTCAAATGTCACCCCCGAGGACATCACCCAGCTCCGGGCGACGCGACGCCTGCCGCGGGAGATGGACGTTGGCGTCCGCCTACCGCGTGGTGAGCAGAGGCCTCGGCCCGAGGGGCAGGAGCGCGTGGTCTTCCTCACGCACTTCGAGCGCGGGTTCGGGCTGCTGGCGAGTGCCTTCTTCCATGCGTTCCCGGAGTTCTTCGGGCTCTAGCCGCATCATCTTGGCGCCGGCGCCATCGTCCAGCTCTCCGGCTTCATCACGCTCTTCGAGGGGTACCTGGGGGTCGAGCCCACGATCGACCTCTGGCGCGCTTCTTCTCCTTGAAGCCGCAGGGCCCGTCGGTCGGGGAGTTCGCTGATTGCAGCACCGCCGTTATCTCAATGCGGTCAGGGGTGGATTTCCCCAAGATCCCGCTGGAGGACTCTGCCAAGAAGTTGGAGAACTGCTTCTTCTACGTCCGCAAACATGGGGTGGATCGCATCAACCTTCCGAACTTTGCAATCGCGCCGCCGCGGGCGAAGAAGAACTGGGGCTACTCGCCCAGGCGCCCGTCGCAGGAGATCGTCAATCTCTGCGAGTGGGTGACGGTGATGAGGACGCAGGAGGGGTTCACTGGCACCGACCTCCTCACCGCATTCATCATGCGCCAGATCCTTCCGTTTCAGGGGTGCTCCTGCCTCATCGGCGAGATGGCCGGCCTTCAAGACCCCAACCGTATGGGGTCGACGCGTCTGTCCACGGAGCAGATTGCACGCGGCATGAACGGCATCTCCAGGGCCAACCTTGGAGAGGACTGGCGGTTCGGCAAGGCGCCATACAGCGAGTCGAACCCGGCGCCGCAGGTGAGTGTCTGGTCTTCTTACTTTGCTGCTGCACACCTCCTCATTTGTCCTGATGCGACGCGGGAGGTACTTCCGAACGCGATTCGGCATCCTTACGCCCGGGCTCCGTCGCAGGTGGCGCCGGTGGCGCCAGAGGAGCCCGTGGCCCATGGCGGGGAGGAGGAGGCCGAGTTCGACGCCGGCGTTGGGCGTCGCGTGGGTAAGTCTCGCATCTTTCTTCATGTGTCTTGAATCGCTGAACACGGCATAGTGCCGGCGATGCTGACGTCGGCTGTTGGTGTAGCAGCGTTTGGCGGGGGAGGCGGCGACGCGGGCGGAGCCAGGTCCTCGCATGGGGCGGCGCCGAGCCACCCGCATGGGAAGGACAACATCGCGCCGCGACCCCGAGCCCCGAAGCGCACGGCGGACCCGGCCGGGGCCGGGAGGCCGGCCAAGAGGGAGCACGGCGGCGGGCACGGTGTAACACCCCGAGACCGACGATCAAGAAGACTTCCATATATTCCGGGTTTCGCTGTGTGATTCTTTTGTGCTTGCTCTATTTATTTTGCATTGCATCATGTCATCATGCATCATGCCAGCATGTCATTTAACTTTTAAAACCTCAACTAAATAAATTGCATAGATCTTTTGATCTATTTAAATTGAGGGAATTCACATGGTGAGTTCTCTTTATAATATATCCTCCCGATATTAGTGGAGATATTATAAAATAATCCATTCTTTGGAATCACCATAACACACTTGCAAAATCCCAATGCCTTTGTTGTCACATCTCTCGACCTCTAACCTTGTCTTTTATTCTTTCATCCATTTTCCGGAGCTCCACCAAAAATCCGAACATTTTTGGACACTTCTAAATCCTAGTCCTAGTTCAAACCCATTTGAATTAAATTCAAATGAGTTTGAATTTAAATCTTTGGTCATGGCCACTTTATTTTTCCTGGTTCCGGCTCATTTTTGTGAGCACAGGAAAATTATTCGTGTGCCCAAATTCTTCCTCTAACCTTTCTCTTCTCTCTTTTCCTTTCTCTTATTTCTCTCAGATTGTTTTTTTTCTTTAGAGAGAGAGCCCAGCCGGGCGGCCTCTTGGGCTGGCCAAGGCCCGACCAACCCCCAGCCGCACCTAACCCTAGCCCGCACCCGCTCTCTCCTGCGCCACTTGCTCGATCCCTCCTTCCTCGTGGCAGCCCGATCCCCATCTCTCTCTCGCTCGATCCCAAGACGCAGGAGCCAAGCAGCCATCGATCCCCCTCCTCTCCTCGCGTCCCCTCCTCCTCCCGTCGCCCTACCCCGTCGCCACCTCCTGTCGCCGGCGCCCCGAGGAACTGCGCCGAGCCCCGCGGCTCCGCCGCCCACCTCCGTTCGCCGGTGTCCCTCGCCGCGGGACCTTCCCTCGCACCGTTCCTCTGCTTCCATGCCGCGCACCACCCAAGCCATGGCGCTCTGCCGCTCCTTATCTCGCCCGCGAAGGCGACCACCTGCAAGTCGCTGCTCCGCGCCATCTCTGTCTTCCTCCTTGCCCGGTGCTCCTGCCCCTTTTTCCCTGCTGCGCCTCTGCTCCGTCGCCGGACTGCTGCCCTCCGTCGCGCCTCCTCGCCATGGCCACCCCGTCACTCCCTTCTCGTTGCTGAGGCAGCCACCGGCGCCCCAAGCGCCTGCCTCTGCCATGGCCCTCCTCCTCCCGTGCTGCGGCGTCTTTGCCGCTTGCGGTTGCTCTTCTGCGCCTTGCCTTCCTCGCGGAGCCCCGTGGTGTGGCCCTTCTTCAGCAACTAGCGCCCCTCCATGGACGACCACCACCGCAGCTGTGCATCATGAGGTTGCTGCACTGGACGCCAAGTACCACGACCGAGACCCTGGTTTCGACAAGTTCCCCACGGCGACCCTGAACATCTACGGGATATGTACAACTTCGAACCTTGTACCATGACGAACATGTACGGCTACACGACGACCCGCCAAGACCCGTGTACGACTACACAACGAACCGTGAAGTTCCACAAGATAACGTGTACCACTACCGCCGACATGTACGACTACGGCCGTGAACGTCTACTCCCACTACCGTCGCGAGTACCTCTACGTCATCATGTACAACTACTTCCACGACGTCCCGTGAACGACTACTTCCTCTACGAAACGCGTTCCGCCCGAGATGCACGCTTCGAAGGTATAACCCCGAGATGACCGCCCGTGAACGAATGCTCATGTTCGAACCGTGTCCGAATTGTCTTTGCACGTTCCTCTATTGCCATGCCACCGTCCCGTGGGAACCCGGTTGCCGGGATCATTCCACCATCTTTCGCATGTTCCGCACGCTCCCGTCACCTTTCTTTTGCACCGACATCTCGAGGAGTTGTCGGATCACCGATATGTTGCCGTGGCATCATTTTCGGATTTCGCCGCCGTGGCACCCTTTTCGTTTCGCCGCCGTGGCACCCTTTTGTTCCGCCATGGCGACAAATGCTTCATATCATGCTCATGTCAACGTTTTCATAAAATTGCATAATGCTTGCATATCTCATCCGCATCATGATAACAACATTTAAAATGTTTTAATTGTTGATTGCTTTAATTGCTATATGACATATGGGGATTTTCCGGAATTGTTGTTTGTTGTTCCGGCCTCATTTAAACTTGCCTAAATTGTTAGTTTATTTATGCTTCACCTCTTGCCATGCTTAACAACATTTAATATTGTTGGTTAGCCTTAACGAGAGAGAACTAAATAATTGATGTGGCGTTCCGTCAATATGCAACTCGTTGCATATTGAGCTCCACTTAATTTGTAGTGTTGTTTGTGCATATTGCCATGCCATGCTTCATTAAACCGGACATGCATCATACTTGTTTGCGCATCATGACATGTTTATGCTTGTGTGTTTACCATGTTGTTTGTTTCTTTCCGGTGTTGCTTCTTAGTTCCGGTAATGTTGCGATTGTGAGGATTGTTCGACTTCGTCCGTTTGTCTTCTTCATGGACTCGTTCTTCTTCCTTGCGGGATTTCAGGCAAGATGACCGCTACCCTGGATCTCACTACTATCATTGCTATGCTAGTTGCCTCGTTCTTTCGCTATGCTGCGCTACCTATTACTTGTTTGTCCAGCCATCCCATATTGCCATGAACCTCTAACCTTTGACACCATTCCTAGCAAACCGTTGTTTGGCTATGTTACCGCTTTGCTCAGCCCCTCTTATAGCGTTGCTAGTTGCAGGTGAAGTTGAAGATTTCTCCATGGTGGACAGGGTTTTTAGTTGGGATATCACAATATCTCTTATATTATTAATGCATCTATATACTTGGTAAAGGGTGGAAGGCTCGGCCTTATGCCTGGTGTTTTGTTCCACTCTTGCCGCCCTAGTTTCCGTCATACCGGTGTTATGTTCCGGATTTTATGCTCCTAACGCGGTCGGGTGATTTATGGGACCCCCGACAGTTCGCTTTGAATAAAACTTGTCCAAAGAAGGCCCAACATTGACTTTTACCATTTGCCTCACCACCACCTACTTTTCCCTTGGGAGTAATTAACCCAAGGGTCATCTTTATTCAGCCCCGGGCCAATGCTTGTCTAAGTGTTGGTCCAAACTAGAGCGCTTTGGCGCCACCTCAAGGAAACTTGAGGTCTGGTTTTAGTTATACGGACTGCTCATCCGGTTGTGGCTCGAGACGAGATCTGCGCGGCTACTATCGGGATGTCGGCACACCGGGAGGCTTTGCTGGTCTTGTTTTACCATTGTCGAAATGTCTTGATGTACGGGATACCGAGTCCGATCGGAGTGTCTCGGGTGAAGGTCTATTCTTCGATGATCGCGAGAGCTTGTCATGGGCTGTTGGGACACCCCGCAGGTATAAACTTTCGAGAGCCGTGCCTGCGGTTATGTGGCGATGGGAATTTGTTAATGTCCGGTTGTAGATAACTTGACACTTGATCCGAATTAAAACGCATCAACCGAGTGTGTAGCCGTGATGGTCTCTTCTCGCGGAGTCCGGAAGTGAACACGGTTTCGGGTTATGATTGACGTAAGTAGGTGTTCGGGATCACCTCTTGATCATTGCTAGCTTCACGACCGCTTCTGCTTGTTTCTCTTCTCGCTCTCATTTGCGTATGTTAGCCACCATATCTTGCTTAGTCGCCGCTGCAACCTCACCACCTTACCCCTTCCTTTCCCATTAAGCTTTGCTAGTCTTGATACCCATGGTAATGGGATTCTTTGAGTCCTCGTGGCTCACCGGATACTTCCAAAACCAGTTTGTAGGTGCCTATGTTACCGGCGGTGGCGATCAAGCTCAAGGAGGAGCTCGTTGAAGATCTTGTCCTTTGTGTTGTTTCGTTCTAGTTGATCAATAGTGGAGCCCAGTTGGGGTCGATCGGGGACCTTTTGTCGCATTTGGGGTTCTTCTTTTATTTTGGTTCCGTAAGTCGGACTTGGTTTGTATCTGGATGATGTAATGCTTTATTCATGTATTTGTGTGAAGTGGCGATTGTAAGCCAACTATGTATCTTTTCCCCTTATGTATTAAATGGGTTGTGTGAAGATTACCTCACTTGCGACATTGCTTTCAATGCGGTTATGCCTCTAAGTCGTGCTTCGACACGTGGGAGATATAGCCGCATCGAGGCGCTACAAGTTGGTAATCGAGCCTTCCCGACCTTAGAGCCCCAACCGCTTGATCGCTTTTAGCGGCGAGTTGTGTCTAGAAAATGTTTTGAGTCATTTAGGAATTATATATCGGAGAGTTAGGAATTCTTTTTACTCCTCAGTCCCTTCATCGCTCTGGTGAGGTATCCCGACGAGAGTTTTGACTCTTCTCTTCTCAAATTTCACTAATTTTTTTAGGATCACGCTGGTATCTTGGAATCGTTCGATATTCTTATGACGAGAACATTGTTCTTGGTGCCTCGACATTTAGGGGTTGTGGCGGTGTCCCGGGAGTTGAGCTCGAGGTGTTGTCGTCATAATTTTATCGTTGCAGTTCGAATACCGAGTTTAATCGCCGACATCGAAAATCTCTTTTATGCAGTTGTTGGTGAGATAACCCCGCTAACCCAAAGATTGAGGTGAGTACGGGAGTATTGCCATGACTCGTATAATGATGCTTTTCAAGGTTGAGGTACACGATTTCGAAGGTTTCTTGGTTATGTGTTGACGGATGGATATAGCTGGATGTAGGTATTGTTAGTTTGGGTGAGATATATTGCTTCCTGTATCCCCAACACCAGATTGCATAACCGTAAAGTTTCGGAGTTTTATAGGTGGGAATTCAAGTAGCTCTTAGGATATCTTTCCGACGGATGTATGATATGAAATTGGGGTTCGACGTCTAGTGGTCCGCCTATTCACGGTTGGTTTTCTGATGGTCTCGTTGTGTCTTAAAGAGTCCTTGGCTATGCCGACTGGGACACTTCAGATGTCATGTGCTTTGCCTTGTACATGATGGTGCTGTACGATTGAGCCCGTGTAGGCCCCACCACGAAAACTTCGGACGAAATCTCTATCATATGTTTGTTCCGGCTTATTCTGCAAGCCAGTCCTTTGTTTTGTTTTGAGTTGTGGTTTTCGAGTTGCTTCAATGTCAAGTGTTGATTCCATACCTTTCTGAAATGGTATTCTCATACTCCGATGTGAATACGAATCCTTCTCGACAATCGAGATTGTCATGTCAATCCTTTCCAACCGGCGTATTTCTCTTCAAGTAGATCTGATCCCATCATTCTCCCCATCTGCAAGATCAATTCTAAGTTTTATCAACGGTGTTTGTTTCGTTCATCCCAAGTTGCCTTTGTTTTCCCGCCCTCCCACCCTTTTTCTTCAAGGACACCGATTTCTTAATCAAGTATCCATTTATTCATGTGAAGTCTCTTCATTCTTTTTAATCAATGTTCTTATCCGGTGATTTCCCATGAAGATGCTCAACAGTTTCAAGTTCATCATCCTTCATTGTTGTTTCTTCTCCGGTGAATCCTATTCAAGCTTTCGATATTCATCATATTCTTTTCCTCGTTTCTAATGCTTTCTGATACCGATGCACCTCTTAATCATTCACTTCTCGTTATTCATTTGTTCTGGAGTACTAAAGATATCTTATAAGACTTGTGTTTCCATTCTCAATCCGTTCAAGAAATTTCGAGGTTCCTATCTCATTCAAGCCATTTAATTCAACCGGTGCAATATCTCTTTAAATCTTTTCAACGGTGTTCTTCTGAGTGGGCCCTAACCCACAGGTCTTTTCCCAGGATCTTACCTGACTCTTCTAATTATTCCGGAGCTATCCCAAATTCTTTTCAGAGTTTGACGTAAGAATGAGTTATCATCAGTCAAATGCTTTTCTCCAAGATCTTTCAAATTCTTTTCATAGTTGGCTCAACCTCTTCGCTTTGATTCTTCCGGTGTGCCTCAATAATTCTTGGTGGTGTTTCTCGTTGTCAATCTCATCATTTGAAGATCGAAGAAGAGTTTCTCTTTAATCTTGCTCTATTCTCTTCAAGATTCATGGTGTTAGCTTGTTGCCATCCTCTCATAATTGTTTCGAGTGTGAGAATTCTTTTCACCCATCCAAAGTATTTCATGAGTTGTTTCCATTTATTTCCTCCGAAGGCCATCAGGTCATAATTCTTTATTCTCAGCGTGTAGCTATCGTTCTCCAAATCCTATCAATGAATCGTTCAAATATCCTCTAATCAGTTCAGGATCTCTTTGTTCTCTTGTATCTAAATCCCCTCAAGTATCTTCATTCATTTTCCAATTCTTCCCGGTGAATTGTGCCTTTGCTACTTTCATTGTCAATTCTTACGGTGGTTCGTTCAAGATTCCTCTTCCTTTGCTACCGTATCAATTCATTTGTTGTTTCAATCCCACCGGTGGTTCCATCAATACCTTCTGAAGTTTGCGCTATATCTCTCTTAATTCTTTCTACGAGAACAAGTAGTATGCCAAATCCGTTGGTTGTCATCAATTTAGTTGGTGAAGGATATGCATAACATAATTCTTGTTCTTGTTCCATCCAAGTGATTAATTCCTTCTTCCGAAGTTCGTAATGGTATCAATTTCTCATTTCTAAGCTGTTCATTTCTTCTTTCCGGAGTTGTTCATGATATCACATTCTTGGTTCGAGATGCTTCATTTTTTTTCTTTTCTGGAGTTCCAAGCTCTAATTATCACGGAGCTCCATCTAAATCATTGCAAGGATTCACCTTGTGTTTTCAACTTCTCTTTCTTTTTTATCATCCTTTTATTACCGGATTTCTTCATGCAGGATTTACATGGTGGTTCGTCAAGGATTCCTTTCAATCTCGAATTGTTCTTCAAGATTTCTCTTGAAGTTATGACCCGTCAAGCTTTACTCTAAATTAAACATGGTGCCTAACACATGTTTTGTTTTGAGGCGTTCAAGTATTCTTCTTCTTGCATTTCGAAGTGCAATTCTTTCTACCTTATCTTTTGAGGTGGTGTTAGGTCATTCTTGATAATTTTCCCTTCGCGTTTCATGATTCACAAGTTTTCAAGAGTGACATATTTAAATCCATCCTTTTCTCTTCGTTCAAGAGATCTTTTCGACCAATCAACTTCTTCGTTGGAGTTATCTTGTGTCATATTTCACCTAAAGCTTTCCCTAAGGATTGTTGCTATTTATGGTGCTTATAAATGACCCAAGTTCTTCATTTGTCCTCCCGGTGAAATAAGTTTCTCGTCTCCTTGTTGATATCAATCCAATCATTTGTTTTCGTTGGTGGCTGAAGCTCACCTCATAATTTTGAGATGTTTTCATAAGCCCGCCACAAGCTTGTGCTTCTCGTTGTTGATTTTCCAACAACTCCGTTCGATTCGTCTTTGCAAGGATGCTTTCCAAATTCAATTGTGGCAGAAGTTGTTATTTTCTTCTCCGTCCCTTTATCCCAACGGTCTAACTTCTATTCTTTCGTTACGAAGGCATTGTGATGTTGTGCTCTTCACCCATCACCTCATTTTGTGAGGATCATGTTCTTTTCTTGCTTATCCATTTAACCGGAGTGTTGTATCATCTCTTCAAAATCTTTTGATCTCATTAAGTTTTCTTCTCTTTTCTACCGGAGTGCTGCCCAAATTATTTCAATCTTCTTCCTCTCCCATCTTGTTTTAACCGGAGTGGTTTCAAATTCTATCTTGTCCATTAAACTCTTGATTCATGTCTTTGCAACCTTCAAGTTCTCGTAATGTTCCCTTGTTCCTCTTTTCTAACGGATTGTTTGCAATCTTGATCATCTCCATCGTACTCTTTCTTTCAATTTGCTCAACCTCTCAAGGTTCGTGGGTTCACTCGTTTGTCAAAGAAGCAACTATGTTTTACCTCTTCCTCTTCCTTTTCCCTCCGGTGCCATTCTAGATCTCGGGACGAGATCCTCTCATAGTGGTGGAGTGTTGTAACACCCCGAGACCGACGATCAAGAAGACTTCCATATATTCCGGGTTTCGCTGTGTGATTCTTTTGTGCTTGCTCTATTTATTTTGCATTGCATCATGTCATCATGCATCATGCCAGCATGACATTTAACTTTTAAAACCTCAACTAAATAAATTGCATAGATCTTTTGATCTATTTAAATTGAGGGAATTCACATGGTGAGTTCTCTTTATAATATATCCTCCCGATATTAGTGGAGCTATTATAAAATAATCCATTCTTTGGAATCACCATAACACACTTGCAAAATCCCAATGCCTTTGTTGTCACATCTCTCGACCTCTAACCTTGTCTTTTATTCTTTCATCCATTTTCCGGAGCTCCACCAAAAATCCAAACATTTTTGGACACTTCTAAATCCTAGTCCTAGTTCAAACCCATTTGAATTAAATTCAAATGAGTTTGAATTTAAATCTTTCGGTCATGGCCACTTCTATTTTTCCTGGTTCCACCTCATTTTTGCGAGCCCGGGAAAATTATTCGTGTGCCCAAATTCTTCCTCTAACCTTTCTCTTCTCTCTTTTCCTTTCTCTTATTTCTCTGTATTGTTTTTTTTTCTTTAGAGAGAGAGAGCCCAGCCGGCCGGCCTCTTGGGCCTGGCCAAGGCCCGACCGAACCCCCAGCCGCACCTAACCCTAGCCCGCACCCCGCTCTCTCCCTGCGCCGCCACTTGCTCGATCCCCTCCTTCCTCTTGCAGCCCCGATCCCCCATCTCTCTCTCGCCCGATCCCGCACGCAGGAGCCACGCAGCCATCGATCCCCCTCCTCACCTCGCGTCCCCTCCTCCTCCCGTCGCCCTACCCCGTCGCCACCTCCTGTCGCCGGCGCCCCGAGGAACCGCGCCGAGCCCTCGCCGCGGGACCTTCCCTCGCACCGTTTTTCTGCTTCCATGCCGCGCACCACCCAAGCCATGGCGCTCTGCCGCTCCTTGTCTCGCCCGCGAAGGCGACCACCTGCAGGTCGCTGCTCCGCGCCATCTCTGTCTTCCTCCTCGCCCGGTGCTCCTGCCCCTTTTTCCCTGTTGCACCTCTGCTCCGTCGCCGGACTGCTGCCCTCCGTCGCGCCTCCTCGCCATGGCCACCCCGTCACTCCCTTCTCGTTCTTTGAGGCAGCCACGGCGCCCTAAGCGCTGCCGCCTGCCATGGCCCTCCTCCTCCGTGCTGCTGGCGTCTGCCCTGTTGCTGCTTCTCTTCTCAAGACTGCCTTCCTCGCGGAGCCCGTGGTGTGGCCCTTCTCAACAACTAGCGCCCCTCCATGGACGACCACCACCGCAGCTGTGCATCACGAGGTTGCTGCTTTGACGCCAAGTACCACGACCGAGACCCTGGTTTCGACAAGTTCCCACGGCGACCACGAACATCTACGGATATGTACAACTTCGAACCTTGTACCACGACGAACATGTACGGCTACACGACGATCCGCCAAGACCCGTGTACGACTACACAACGAACCGTGAAGTTCCACAAGATAACGTGTACCACTATCACCGACATGTACGACTACGGCCGTGAACGTCTACTCCCACTACCGTCGCGAGTACCTCTACGTCGTCATGTACAACTACTTCCACGACGTCCCGTGAACGACTACTTCCTCTACGAAACGCGTTCCGCCCGAGATGCACGCTTTGAAGGTATAACCCCGAGATGACCGCCCGTGAACGAATGCTCATGTTGAACCGTGTCCGAATTGTCTTTGCACGCCTCTATTGCCATGCCACCGTCCGTGGGAACCCGGTTGCGGGATCATTCCACCATCTTTCGCATGTTCCGACGCTCCGTCACCTTTCTTTTGCACCGACATCTCGAGAGTTGCCGGATCACCGATATGTTGCCGTGGCATCATTTTCGGATTTCGCCGCCGTGGCACCCTTTTCGTTTCGCCGCCGTGGCACCCTTTTGTTCCGCCATGGCGACAAATGCTTCATATCATGCTCATGTCAACGTTTTCATAAAATTGCATAATGCTTGCATATGTCATCCGCATCATGATAACAACATTTAAAATGTTTTAATTGTTGATTGCTTTAATTGCTATATGACATATGGGGATTTTCCGGAATTGTTGTTTGTTGTTCCGGCCTCATTTAAACTTGCCTAAATTGTTAGTTTATTTATGCTTCACCTCTTGCCATGCTTAACAACATTTAATATTGTTGGTTAGCCTTAACGAGAGAGAACTAAATAATTGATGTGGCGTTCCGTCAATATGCAACTCGTTGCATATTGAGCTCCACTTAATTTGTAGTGTTGTTTGTGCATATTGCCATGCCATGCTTCATTAAACCGGACATGCATCATACTTGTTTGCGCATCATGACATGTTTATGCTTGTGTGTTTACCATGTTGTTTGTTTCTTTCCGGTGTTGCTTCTTAGTTCCGGTAATGTTGCGATTGTGAGGATCGTTCGACTTAATCCGCTTGTCTTCTTCATGGACTCGTTCTTCTTCCTTGCGGGATTTGGGCAAGATGACCGCTACCACTGGATCTCACTACTATCATTGCTATGCTAGTTGCCTCGTTTTTCGCTATCTTTGCGCTACCTATTACTTGTTTGTCCAGCCATCCCATATTGCCATGAACCTCTAACCTTTGACACCATTCCTAGCAAACCATTGTTTGGCTATGTTACCGCTTTGCTCAGCCCCTTTTATAGCGTTGCTAGTTGCAGGTGAAGTTGAAGATTTCTCCATGGTGGACAGGGTTTTTGGTTGGGATATCACAATATCTCTTATATTATTAATGCATCTATATACTTGGTAAAGGGTGGAAGGCTCGGCCTTATGCACAGTGTTTTGTTCCACTCTTGCCGCCCTAGTTTCCGTCATACGGTGTTATGTTCCCGGATTTTGCGTTCCTAACGCTGTCGGGTGATTTATGGGACCCCCCGACAGTTCGCTTTGAATAAAACTTGTCCAAGGCCCAACATTGACTTTTACCATTTGCCTCACCACCACCTACTTTTCCCTTGGGAGTAATTAACCCAAGGGTCATCTTTATTCAGCCCCCGGCCAATGCTTGTCTAAGTGTTGGTCCAAACTAGAGCGCTTGAAAGCACCACCTCAAGGAAACTTGAGGTGCGGTTTTAGTTATGCGGACTGCTCATCCGGTTGTGGCTCGAGACGAGATCTGCGGCTACTATCGGGATGTCGGCACACGGGAGGCTTTGCTGGTCTTGTTTTACCATTGTCGAAATGTCTTGATGTACGGGATACCGAGTGCGATCGGAGTGTCTCGGGTGAAGGTCTATTCTTCGATGATCGCGAGAGCTTGTCATGGGCTAAGTTGGGACACCCTGCAGGGTATAAACTTTCGAGAGCCGTGCCCGCGGTTATGTGGCAGATGGGAATTTGTTAATGTCGGTTGTAGATAACTTGACACTTGATCCGAATTAAAACGCATCAACCGAGTGTGTAGCCGTGATGGTCTCTTCTCGCGGAGTCAGGAAGTGAACACGGTTTCTGGGTTATGATTGACGTAAGTAGGTGTTCAGGATCACCTCTTGATCATTGCTAGCTTCACGACCGTTCCGCTTGTTTCTCTTCTCGCTCTCATTTGCGTATGTTAGCCACCATATCTTGCTTAGTCGCTGCTGCAACCTCACCACCTTACCCTTCCTTTCCCATTAAGCTTTGCTAGTCTTGATACCCATGGTAATGGGATTCTTTGAGTCCTCGTGGCTCACCGGATACTTCAAAACCAGTTTGCGGTGCCTATGTTACCGAAAGCGGTGACGATCAAGCTCAAGGAGGAGCTCGTTGAAGATCTTGTCCTTTGTGTTGTTTCGTTCTAGTTGATCAATAGTGGAGCCCGGTTAGGGGTCGATCGGGGACCTTTGTGCATTTGGGGTTCTTCTTTTATTTTGGTTCCGTAGTCGGACCTTGATTGTATCTGGATGATGTAATGCTTTATTCATGTATTTGTGTGAAGTGGCGATTGTAAGCCAACTATGTATCTTTTCCCCTTATGTATTAAATGGGTTGTGTGAAGATTACCTCACTTGCGACATTACTTTCAATGCGGTTATGCCTCTAAGTCGTGCTTCGACACGTGGGAGATATAGCCGCATCGAGGGCGTTACACACGGGAGGCCAACCCCGGTCTTGGTCTTGACGGCGTAAGCTTCATCTCTTGTTTGCGCCCAAATTTTTCTGAGCTAGTCTTGTTTCTTTTTTGCTTATGTTGTCTTCTTCTTCAGTTCGCCAATCGCGCTGGCGAGGGCGGCGGTGGAAACCGCGGCCGCCGAAGGGGCCTCATTTCGCAGGAGCCGGTCCGACCTCGCCGACCAGGTCGAGGTGGACGGACGGGGTGACTCGGACCTCGGCCTGGACCCGAACGACGCCAAGGCCTTGTCCTGGCGGGACAGGAACCGGGCCAAGGAGGAGCTGGAGGCGGCGTCGGTCCATGCTTCGATCGACGCGGCGGCGGCATGGGCGCGAGCCGGCCTGGCGCGAGATGCCAGAGGGCACGGTGGTGGCGGCGACGGTCTTCGAGCCGTCGTCGGTGAGGGAGCGCGGCCGTGGAGTCCGGGCTGAGGTGGTGGTCCTCAACCGGGAGGTCATGGAGGTGGCGGATGACACCCCACTGCGGCAGACATGGTCGAGCGAGCGGGGGGCTGATGAAGGTGGAGGCGGCGTTGTCTTGGAAGAGGCGCTGCGGGCGGCGACACCAGAGGCGCGGCCGGTTTTAAAGGAGGCACTGCGGGCGGCGGTGCCGGAGGCCACCTCGGCAGCTGGGCCGGTGGTGGCGCAGCAGGCCGTCCCAGCGTTCGGTTCGGAGGCGGCGACGCAGGGCGTCCCGGTGTCCGGGTCGTCATTGGCGCCAGGAGGGGCGTCGGAGGAGGTGTTGGCCGCGTCGCGAGTGGCCAGCGGGGAGCACGTCTTGGTGCCGCGGTAGGGAGGGCGCCGGGCTGCCGTGCCACGGTAGCGCAGCGAAGCGCCGTCGTCTTGGCCTCGAACCGGGAGGAGGCGATCTTTGGGCGCCGTCACCACCGCCGAGGCCGGACGGAACGGCTCGATGCCTTTGCCCAGGCCGAGGTGGAGCGGATGTGCGACCTGGAGCGCGCCATTCTGGTAAGTCTTCTTTTTCTTGCAATTTCTTCTTTGTGGGCGGCGCCAAGACCCACTGGTGTAACCCGAGGTTCGGGCCAACTACGTAGCAGTTGGGTGAATCTTTAAACATTGGCCTTGATCGATTTACGCTTTCTTGACATCTTGGCGCCTTAGGGTCACCGCCTACAATCGCCTCCTGGGCAAGCACCGGGAGCTCATGGAGCAGCTCGCCGCCAAGGAGGAGGAGCTCTGCATCGCCGCAAGTACTCTTGTGCTCTTTTCTAGTGGGGGCGCGCTAGCGCACCCACTGGGTGTAGCCCCCGAGATTCGGGCCAACTGTGTAACAGTTGGGCCAAATCTTAACTCTTGCTTTTTTCTTCTGCTGAATCCTTCTTTTTCGCACCCGAGGTGCTGTCCTGGCGAACTCGTCTATTCCAGGCCGGTCATCACTACGACCGGCTCGTTGCCGACACCGGCCGTCTTGGCGTCGAGGCGGCGCAGGCGAGGGCGGAGGCGGCCACGGCCTGGTGGTCTCTTGATGAGGCCAACCGGCTGCATGAGCAGTTGGCGGGTCACAAGAGCCGTCTCGAGGCCGAGGTGGAGCTCCTTAAGGCGGAAGCCGCCAAGGTCGCGGAGGCGCAGCGGGCCCTGGTGGAGGCGGACCAACAGCACGGTCAGCTAGCCGACGACAAGTGCTGGCTCCAGGCCGAGGTGGAACGCCTGCGGGGGCAGGTCACCACGGCTGAGGGGGCCCGTGAGGAAGAGGCCCGTCGCCGCGAGGCGGCCAAAGACAAGGACGCCGAGCTGAAGGTGGGCCTTGCCAAGGCGGCCAACCTGGAGAAGGCGCTTGAGGAGCGCGACCGCGCCATCGAGCGGGAGCGGCGCGGTATGTTGCTTGAGGCGCAGCACCTGGAAGAGTCCTTCTCTAGTAAGTGCTTTTTCTTGTAGTTTGCTGGGTCGGGATCCGACCTTTCTTCCTTGTTGTTCTTATTCTAACTTGCTTCTTCTTTGGCGGCAGGGGCCTTCCCGGAGACGCAGCGGCTGGCGGAGGAAGCCGTCCGCTATCAGCGCGACCCGACCGGCGTTGTTGGGTCCGGGACGGATCTGCAGTTGGCCTGGACCTTCCCGGAGATCATTGCCGCCGCTGAGGCCCGCCTGCGGGTCCTAGGAACGCAGATGGAGCGGCTGTCCCGGGCCGGCACCGTGATGACGGTGGCCCTATGGCCAGGCTCCGTCCAACCGAGCAGCTTCTCGCGCCTGGCGCGTTGGTTGGAGACGGGCCCGAACCGTCTTGGCGAGTGGCGTGTCTTCGCCGATCGTGCCGGAGCTGAGATGGCGCTCCGGTTCGCGTTGTCCTGGCATCCAGACCTGCAGCTGGATGCGTTTATGGGCCAGCGGGCTGGTTCAGAGCAGCTTCTGCAGGAGCAGGCCGGCCGGATAGCCTCCCGGGCCAGCTACATCACCGAGTTCGCCTTCCACGACGAGTTCCATCCAGAGCGGACGGAAGACGGCGGTGCCGTGGGTGGCGACGACTTCGGCTTGCTCTCCACGATCCGTAGGGGAGCTCGGAGGAGACGGGCGTGTACTACAACGCGGATGCCGAGGAGGACACCGGCACCTCGCTGGACCCGGAGGCCGTCAGGGGAGAGCCGTCGATGTCGCAACGCGGTGCTGGAGATGCTGGAGACACTTTGTAAAATTTGTTAATTAGCAGGTCCACCCACCCACTGGGGGTTTTTAGGGTGTAATGAACTCGGGCCGTGGGCCTTTGACTATTTTTGTAAATGTCGTAGGTGCTTTTACTTTTGCCTTCCGTTTTTTCCACCGGTTTCGTGCACTTTTCCTTTCTCAAACCTCCCCCCAAAAGGAGTTCGGTTCTTCGAGAGGAGCGCGCAGGACTTGGGTTCCTCGAAACGTTGAGCGTGAGCGAAACACCCACTGGGCCGGCTGGCGGCAATCCACCAAAGCTGGTTGGTGAACAGCCGGTCGTGTGGCTGTTCATTTAATGAATGGCGGGCCGGGTTGATCGACCCGACAACCTTTGACTTAGTGTGTGAAGCGTAAAGGAGCTTTGGCCCGTTGTGCTTGCCAGACGACAGCCAAAGCTGGATCTGTGGCTTTAGGTTGAAGTGAGGGACCGCGGCATCCTAACTTTTATCAGGAATCACCAAGTAAGGCGGCGGGGTGGTGGTCGATCCGGCCAACCCCCGAGCCCCCGGGTCAAGCGAGTCGGACCGGTGGCCGGGTTCAGTGGTATAGTGATGCAGAAATATAGGGACACAATAACTTGGTCGACAAAAGGCAGCCCCCGAGTCTCGTTCGGGGACCCCGTAGTTTCATGTGTTTACAAAAGGCAACGATACATACACTCGTGCGGCTAACTGAAAAACGGGCGGAGGAGTTCCGCGTTCCACGGCCGGGTCGTTTCTTCACCGGCGGTGTCCTTCTTGCGCTTCCTTGACTTGCGTGCATCGATGAGGTAGTAGGCGTTGCGGTCACGCAAGGCCCTGATCACGATGAATGGGCCCTCCCATGGATGGGACAGCTTGTGCTGGCCTGCCTGCTCTTGGACGAGTCAAAGGACGAGGTCGCCCTCGCGGAACGCGAGGGGCATTATCTTCTTGTTGTGGTAGTGCCTCAGGCCTTGCTGGTAGATGACCGAATGACTGAGCGCCAGGAGGCATGCTTGTTCGAGCAGGTCGACACCATCTTCGCGGGCTTCTCGGCCCGGCGGTGTACATCATAGCGCCGGCGAGTCGAACTCGACGTCGGTCGGGATGATGGCTTCGGCTCCATAGACGAGGAAGAACGGGGTGAACCCGGTCGACCAATTCGGCGTGGTGCGTAGACTCCAGAGAACGGCCGACAATTCGTCAAGCCAGCTGCCGGGTGAGCGGATGAGTGGCTCGACGAGTCGCGGCTTGACAACGGATAGGATGAGTCCATTGTCCCGCTCGACTTGCCCGTTGGACTGCGGATGCGCAACGGAGGCCAGGTCGAGCCGGATGTCGGAGACAGAGCAGTATTGCTCGAGTGCACCCTTGGCGAAGTTGTTGTCGTTGTCGGTGATGATGTTGTTCGGCATGCCGTAGCGCACCGCTATGTCCTTTATGAACCGGACGGCTGTTGGCCCGTCCAGTTTCTTGATTGGTCTTGCCTCCATCCACTTGGTGAATTTGTCCACTGCCACCAGCAGGTGCGTCATGCCGCCTCGAGCGGTTTTGAAGGGTCCCACCATGTCGAGTCCCGAGACCGCGAAGGGCCAGGCGATCGGTATGGTGCGGAGTGCTGACACCGGCTGGTGGCTACGTTTGTTGAAGCGCTGGCATCCCTCACACTTGAGGACGAGCGACTCGGCATCTTGGAGGGCTGTGGGCCAGTAGAAAAGATGGCGGAACGCCTTGGCCACCAGGGATCATGATGCGGCGTGGTGCCCGTACTCACCCTGGTGTATGTCGAGGAGGATGTCGATGCTCTGTTCCTGCTTGACGCAGCGCTGGAACACGCCGGTGGAGCTGTGCTTGACGAGCTCGCTGTTGATGATGCTGTAGGCGGACGCCCGGTGTTGTACTTGCCGAGCTTCGATCTCGTCCATGGGGAGAACCCCGTTCTCCAAAAATTCTAATATCGGTAGGGTCCAAGATGGAGCCGTAACCATGGCGAAGATGGCCACCAGGGTGGGATCTGAGTCAGCAGCCCCCGAGCCGAGTTGAGCAGCCCCCGGGTCGAGGATGGCGATGGCCGGGTCCGGGGAGATGGTGGCCGGGTCGAGCTGAGCAGCCCCCGGGCCGGGTTCAGCAGTCCCCTGGCCAGGTTCAGCAGCCCCCGGGCCGGCTTGAGGTGTGGCCGGATCGTCTGGAACGTGGATGGACTCGGAGTCCGGCGATGGCTTGACAGACGGCTTGCGCAGCTGCTCGAGGGAGACGCCGGACGGGATGGCTTGTTGCGTCGAGGCGATCTTGGCGAGCGTGTCGGCTGCTTCGTTCTCCATGCGCGGGACGTGGAGGAACTCGTAGCCCTCGAAGGATCCGGACAGCTTCTGGACGAGGAAGCGGTAGCTTGCCATGTTTGAGTCGCGGGCATCCCACTCGCCGAACCTTCGCTGCACCACCAGGTCCGAGTCGCCGTAGCACAGGATGCGCCGGATGCCGAGTTCCTTGGCAAGCCGGAGGCCGTGCTCAAGAGCTTCGTATTCGGCACGTTGTTGGAGGCGGCGAAGTGGATCTGGAGCGCGTAGCGGAGTCGGTCGCCCTTCGGGGATGACAGTACGATGCCGCCCCCCAAGCCGAGTCGCATCTTGGACCCGTCGAAGTGCATGCGCCAATGCATTGAGTCGGGTGGTGGTGGCAGGTACTGTGTCTCGGTCCAGTCGACGAGGAAGTCGGCCAGGGCTTGAGACTTGATCATGGTGCAGGGCTCGTAGAGGATGGTTGAGGGAGTCCTGGATTAGGGGGTATCCGGACAGCCAGACTATATACTTTGGTCGGACTGTTGGACCGTGAAGATACAAGACTCAAGACTTCGTCCCGTGTCCGGATGGGACTCTCCTTTGCGTGGAAGACAAGCTTGGCGATCCGGATATTAGATTTCCTTCTTTGTAACCGACTCTGTGTAAACCCTAGCCCCCTCCGGTGTCTATATAAACAGGAGGGTTTAGTCTTTAGAGACAGAATCATAATCATCATAGGCTAGCTTCTAGGGTTTAGCCTCTATGATCTCGTGGTAGATAAACTCTTGTAATACTCATATCATCCAGATCAATCAAGCAGGAGGTAGGGTTTACCTCCATCGAGAGGGCCCAAACACAGGTAAAACATCGTGTCCCTTGCCTCCTGTTACCATTAGCCTTAGACGCACAGATCGGGACCCCCTACCCGAGATCCGCCGGTTTTGACACCGACATTGGTGCTTTCATTGAGAGTTCCTCTGTGTCGTCGCTTCAAGGCTCGATGGCTCCTTCAATCATCAACAACAACGCGATCCAGGGTGAGACTTTTCTCCCCGGACAGATCTTCGTGTTGGCGGCTTCACTGCTGCAGCCAATTAAGCAGCCATCGGAGTAGATCGACAGCTCGCCCCAGCCATCGGTCAGGTTGGAAACTTGAACTACGGCCCGATGCTCTGCGGAGACTTGATCTTCGATGGATTCAGGCCTATTCCAGGAGCACCGAACAGTCGCGACGAGCACGGCTTAGACCTGTTGTCTGACAATACCCGGGATATTGCACCTGCAGGAGCTCCGGACCTAAATCCGGTGCAGATCACGTCGTCTGAGGACGGGTGGATGGACCCCGCCCCGAAGGCTGCACACTCATCGGTGGTAGAGCCGAGCACCAGCTTCACCCCCAAGGAAGTCTGTGACACCGGACCCCCAGACTCGTGTCCGGTTGTATGTTCCAGTACACGCACCCCCGAGCCCGCCGAATCTGGTTGGGCTCCGGTAATGGAGTTCACCGCTACGTATATCTTCGGCTTTTCGCCCTTTGGCGACATGCTGAACTCGTTAAAGTCTCTCTCTTTGTCAGGAGACTCTTGGTCGAACTATGTCCGGCTCGAGTGGGAAGCAAGCGACGAGGGAATTCGTTGCCCACCCACCACCCACTTCATTGCCACGGTCGATGATTTGACCGACGTGCTTGATTTCGACTCCGAAGACATCGACGGTTTGGACGATGATGTAGGAGAAGAACAGGAACCACCGCCCACGGGGCGATGGACAACCACCTCCTCATATGATATATATATGGTGGACACTCCAAAAGAAACCAATGGCGATGAGGCACTGGAAGATAACCCCTCAAGGAAGAAAGCAAAGCATGGGCGTCGTCGGCGCCGCTCCAAGCCCCGCCACAGCAATACCGGCACAGGAGACGAAAACAATCCAGATGGTGCCGAAGATGAATACAACCCCGATCAGCCTACCTTCAAGCATGCCGAACAGGAGGATGGGCAGGTCAGCCCAGACGAACAAGCGACGGACGGATACCCGGAGGAGGACAACTACATGCCCCCCTCCAAAGACGAGATTAGCCTCGGCGGCAGCGAAGTTCGGCATGCACGAGGACCCCGTAGAGCAGGAGCGCTTCAAGCGCCGGCTTATGGCCACTGCGAGGATCCTGAAAAAGAAGCAGCAGCAGCTCCAAGCTGATCAAGACCTGCTCACAGACAGATGGACTGAAGTCCTGGCAGCCGAGGAATATGGACTCGAGCGCCACACGGCTGACCGGCCACGAGATAAAATGGCTTATCAGCCCGAATACCAGTCCGCACCCCTGCTCCAATACACTACGACCCGGGGCAATAGGCAGGACCTACAAGATATACTGGAAAACAAGGCAGGACAGCCAAGATCAATCTACGGATCGCGGGGGCGCGCCCCAACACGTAACGATGATCGTCACACCGGACACACTATCGACAAGTCTGGTCGGGCCGAATACAGCCAACCAGACTCATTCGAACTACGTAGCCACATAGCCCGGCATAGAGGCGCCGCACACCCCCTCTGCTTCACTAACGAAGTGATGGATCACGAATTCCT
This sequence comes from Aegilops speltoides, assembly GCA_021437245.1. Lineage (NCBI taxonomy): Eukaryota > Viridiplantae > Streptophyta > Magnoliopsida > Poales > Poaceae > Aegilops > Aegilops speltoides. Next base: position 480,168,392 of record CM038147.1, read on the forward strand.
AGAAGGGTTTAAACCCGTAAACATCAGATCATATGATGGAACAATAGACCCTGCAGTATGCATCGAAGATTTCCTTCTCCACATTCACATGGCCCGCGGTGACGATCTACACGCCATCAAGTATCTTCCCCTTAAACTCAAAGGACCGGCCCGGCACTGGCTAAATAGCCTACCGGCAAATTCCATCGGTAGTTGGGAAAACACGGAGGGCCGCGTTCGCTTGACAACTTCAAAAGGCGCGTGCGATGCGACCACGGATCTTGATGACTTGGTCACATTACCCAATAACTGGAGAGTCGGCCGAAGTGCGGACTCGGTTCTTAACCAAAAGAACCAAATTGTCGATTGTCCGGACGCTGAAGCCTGGCAGCCTTTAAGCATAATATCGCATGACGAGTGGCTCGCCCGACACCTCGGCCAGGAAAACCAAAGTCCATGGCGGCCCTCCGACACTCATGACCCGCTTTGGCGCAAGCGAGACAGCTGGTTGGCTCGCGGTAGCACCACCAATAAATTCCGACACCGGATGTCGCGACAATGACGGCAAGCCGCGGCGCAATGGACATAAGCGGCGGAACAATGGCGACAACGAAGACACGGCGAGTTAACGCGGATTGATGGCTCAAAATCTGGTCGTGAAAAAGCCATTCAAAAGAAACAATCGGGGACCGTCTAGTATGGACCGCATACTTGATCGCTTCGTGCCAAATTCATGGCACCCGGATAAGCCGACAAATCACACTAACGAGAGGCTGCTGGGTGTTCAAACGGCTGGTAAAATAAACACGAGAACAAGGACAAGGGCTGCACAGCCGCGATGACGAGGAGCCGGTGTCGAACAGGGGATAGAAGAAATTTCCTCCCGGTGAAAGCGGCCAATATGATCTCGCAACCCACATTCCCAAGCGGGAGCAGGCGAGCACTACGGGCGTCTATGCGATGGAGCAGTCACCCAAAATTCAACCGATGGTCAGCCTGTCCGATCACCTTTGATCGTAGGGATCACCCTACCAGCATCCGTCACGGCGGTTCAGCCGCATTGGTCCTAGACCCAATCATCGACGAATTCCACCTCATGCGAGTCCTTATGGATGGCGGCAGCAGCCTGAACCTGCTTTATCAGGACATAGTGCGCAAAATGGGCATCGACCCTTCAAGGATCAAGCCCACCAAAACCACCTTCAGATGTGTAATTCCAGGAGTAGAGGCCCGTTGCACGGGCTCTATAACTTCTTGGAAGTGGTCTTCGGATCTCGGATAACTTCCTAGCGAGAGCTAATCTTGATATCGTCCCTTTCCATGATGGTTATCATGCCTTTGCTTGGGACGAACCGCATTCGATCGATTCAATGCGGTACCACACTATGCATACCTCAAGCTCAAGATGCGGGACCTCGCGGGGTCATAACGGTCAGCGGAAACATGGACCGCTCTCCGTGCGAGAAGAGCATCTGCAGCCCTCGCGGCGAAGTACAAAGCAGCCTTCTCCGGCAAACCACCAATCCGCGACAACAACCCGAACAACATCAAGTGAGTCCGGAGTACCCCGCAACAGGATCACCAGGCATGCCAAGAGCGTGAACTAGCAGTCCGGCCTCCGCTCCAGCCCCATTAAGGCAGCATTCGTGCCGTGCGTACACAATTACGCACTCAAAATACCATGGGCATAGGCGGAGGCGCAATAGTGATGCAGTCAACAGTGCGGTTCAGCCGCAACATACTTTAATAACCCCCTTTAGCTTTCAGGACCCTGCTTTCGAGCAGCCTCTTTAGATGAGCCGGATTATCGGACTTTCACAGGAGAGAAAACCAAGGAGGCAAAAGGCTTTGCGTACAAAGGGAATACCCAAGTGGAATCTATTCACGATCGTTGTACCTGTTTTATATACCTACAGGCGGCCCGCCCTTGGATAGGACATGTCAAATAGTCCTATTTACTTCTGCTTAACACATTCATTGTAAACATACGCTTAGACGTGTTATTCATCAATGGGAGATAATATATAGTGTCAGCTCATTATTCCTATCTACACATTTTTCCTATAAATGTTTATTTAATATTGCATCCGTACACCTTGGTACGTTTAGTTTGCAGGGGCTTCCTAGGGCGCCCCTTAATATGGCAAGATAAGTCCGAACACTTTCGATAGTGCGGCACCCTGAACTTATAGCATTATATGCATCAGCTCCGAATCATGTCTTGGGTCAATAGTTGGGTTAGCCCGGCTCCCTTGTTTTGGTACCTTATGTTCCCTCATATCGGCTAAGGTAGCGCAGGAGAGCTCTTTGCGATTGTGTCCGGTTCTTCGAGCGAGCACCTCGATGAAAGCCGAAAAAATTTGTCATGATGCGGCGAGAGCTGGTCACTGTTCGAAAGGTCTTAAAATCCTTAAAGTTTTTTTCCGCTTTAGGCGAGGAATCGGCCTCGTCCGATTTAGGTGTGTATAGCGCCCCAATTCGGCTTTCCGAATTCTAGGGGCTTCACCGCAATTTAAAATTATAGACTTCTATGGCTAAGTGAGAGTTATAAAGTCGTATAGTCCGATTGCCTTGTTCGCTGCACCAAACACCTCCTTCACGGACCAAAAATTTGGATAAAAGAGTGTTTTGGGTTTTCCATGAACACCCCAGTACTAGTTACATGGGGGCGGAAGCCGACGACTGGCCTACTTTCAGAATTTTATAAACATCCGCACAGAAGATAATATTTTAAATCAACAAAGCGCTATATAGCGCAAACAAATTCGTTTTCATATTACAAAAACAACAAGAATAAATTCACTCAAAGATGGTGTCCTTGGTACATTCATCGGCCACGAGGCGAGCGCCTTTCATAACGCCATCATAATATCTTTCGGGATAGCGATGCACCTTGCCCTCCGGAGGTCCATCCTTCACCAGCTTCTCCGCATCCAGCTTGCCCCAATGCACCTTCGCACAGGCAAAGGCTCGGCGGGCACCCTCAATGCAGACGGATCACTTGATAACCTCATGCCGCGGACAGGCATTTACCATCCGCTTTATCAGACCAAAGTAGCTGGCGGGCAGGGGCTCACCAGGCCACATCCGGACTATGAAATCTTTCATAGCCACTTCGGCCGCCCTGTGGAGTTCAACCAATTGCTTCAATTGGTCACTCGGAAACATCGGGTGTTCGGCTCAAAGCATCTTTGGGACCAGAACAACTTCTCCATTGAGCTCCCCTCTTCGGCACGGTAGAACTCCGCGGCATCTGATATGCTGCGTGGCAGATCTGCGAAGGCCCCTAGAGAGCTCCGAATTCAGGTAAGTAAAAGAAACGTCTCCTCCACATGCTTGCTTTGCATAAAGAATGTCTTACCCACCGCTATCTTCTTGGCCGCCTGGATTTCCTGCTGGGCCTTTTCGGCTTCAGCCTTGATGTCTTTCATGCTCAAAAGGGCCTTCGCAAGCTCAGACTCCTTCGTCTTGAGGTCACGCTCCAAGGACTCAAATTTCTTGCCGAGCTCCTGGAGCTCTTGCTATACCTCGCCCACCTTGGCATTTTGCTTTTCACGTTCAATGCGCTCCGTGGCCGCCTTATCTTCGGCCTCGGATAGCGCTTTCTTCAGGGTCGCCACTTCGGTCGTGGCCCCTATTACAAAATCATGACGCTTTTTGTTAGCATCACCAATTTTTTCTCATCTATATGATATGTGAACGGGGTATCACTCACCTTTGTTCTCTTCGAGCTACCTCTTTGTGAGGCTGAGCTCCTCTTCGGCCTGCTCAAGGTCCCGTTTGAGTCCGGCGACCTCGGCCGTGCGGGCAGCAGCGACAAGCAGCACTGCCTTCTCATTCACATAGACACCTATTATTAGACTCCTGCAGATTAAAATTGACCCTCCATTTGGCTTTTCTTTTGTGAACACCAAACAGAGTATCAGGGGCTACTGTCTATCGGGTGATAATTTCACACACTTTTGATTACTTACCTCAAAGCCTGTCAGGAGGCTGATGCAGGCTTCGGTCAATACGCTCTTGGCGGACCAAACCTTCTGAATCACCGCTCTCATAAGAGTACGATGCTCTTCATCCATGGAAGCGCCCATGGCACTTCCAAGCCAGACTATCCGCGCCTCTGGCGACGGAAAGTCACCCGGCGTGTCGGCTCGCCCTCCTTAGTGAGGACTACTGCGAATCCGGAACCCTTGGGGTTCGATGCGATGTCATTGAGAGCCCACCTTGTTGCGGCTCTCGTCGGCATAATACGAGAGGATGTTACGCCCCATGTGCCCGGCGTCTGGAATTTCGCCTTGGGGCGTCCCCAGAGTCGCCTCCCCCTGCTCTGGGAGCCTTTGAGACAACACCTCTGTGTCATCCGCAGGCCGAGGGGAAGTGGTCATTGGGAGCGAATTCATCACCGAATCGCTCAAAGACCCATTCAAAGAGGATACCTCGGGATGGGCCCTGGACGGACTGCATATACGTGTTCGGCGTTATAACAGACTATGAAGAAAAGTCGCACTAAAATACAATAGAGTGCGGATACTTACGATCTTACTAGGGGCTTCCCCCTAGGCAGCCACTCCTCCTCGCTGTAGGCGGCCGTGGAGGAGTAATCCGGAAGGGAAGCCTTTCCCTTCTTAGGCGTCCTAGCTTCCCCCTCCGGAGCGGCTTTCCTTTTCTTCTCCTCTCCAGTGCGGGGAGGCAGAATTTCCTCGTGTTTTCCCGCGCCTCCGCGGGAGGAATCTGCCTCGTCATCCTCAGACGACGAGCCTATGAAGGCCTTGCGCCGGGGACCCTTCCTGGTCCCGTGGGTCGCCCTCTTAGGCCCTTCAGCCTCCCCGGATGGGGCGGCCCTTTCCTTCCCCTTTTCCTCCTCCCCTTTGTGGGAGGAGCGTGCCTCATCGTCTTCAGACAAGGCGTCCGGTACGACCTTACATCGGAGACCCTTCCTGGTCCCCGGGGCCTTCTTTTCGGCCCTCTTTTCCAGCACCTTGTAAGGCGCCGGGATTAGCATCTCCGTTAGGACAGCGGTCGCTGGACCTTCTGGCAGTGGAGACGGACAGTCGATCTGCTCCGCCGTCTCCACGTACTCCTGATTAAACACACATGATGACTTAAAATCCTCCCATGAGTATGCTGGGAAAACTACATCTGGTGATGGTCAGAAAACTCACCGGACGGGGTAGCCGCGTGGCGTGAAGTCCGCTGTCCTCGGATGTGGGAGGAGGTATTTCGGAGGCCTTGAACAACACCTTCCATGCATCCTTATGTGTCGTGCCGTAAAGCTCTTGAAGTGTCCGATGTTCGGCTAGAACGAACTCCCACAGAGTAAATGCCCGTCTTTGGCATGAAAGAATTCAGCGAACGAGCATGACTTGGACCACGTTGACAAGTTTGATTTTCTTGTCTATCATATTCTTGATGCAGTTCTGAAGTCCGGTCAGCTCTGCAGGTTCACCCCAGGCCAGGCCCTTCTTTTTCCAGGAGGTGAGCCGCATGGGAATTCCGGATCGGAATTCGGGGGCCGCCGCCCAGTTGGCGTCGCGTGGCTCGGTGATGTAGAACCACCCCGATTGCCACCCTTTCACGGTCTCCGTGAAGGAGCCGTCGAGCCAGGTAACATTGGGCATCCTACCCACGATGGCACCTCCGCACTCCGCTTGCTGGCCGCTCATGATCTTCGGCTTCACGCAGAAGATTCGCAGCCATAAGCCGAAGTGAGGCTTGATGCGGAGGAAGGCCTCGCACACAACGATAAACTCCGAGATGTTGAGGATGAAATTTGGGGCTAGATCGTGGAAGTCTAGCCCATAGTAAAACATGAGCCCGCGGACAAAGGGATGAAGTGGAAATCCCAGTCCACAGACGAAGTGGGCGATGAACACGACCCTCTCGTGGGGTCCCGGAGTCGGAATGATCTGCCCTGCATCCGACAGCCAGTGCGCGATATCTGCGGCCAAGTATCCGGCCGCCCGGAGCTTCATAATGTGCTCCTCCTTGACGGTGGAGGCCACCCACTTGCCTACTGCTCCAGACATGTTTGGCTGTGCGGAGGAGGTGTGAACTAGGGCGCTGGAGCTCGAGGAGGCAAGAATGGATAAGCGAAGGAGGAAGAAGGTGTGGGTGAAAATGGGGAATCCTTATCCCTTTGTAGAGGCGACGAAAACGGTGCGCCTCCCCACTTGCCCGTTGAAAATCGCTTATTTCCCAAGCGCCATGATTGATGGCGTGGTTGGATTCCCCATACCCGTATTGATGAGAATCCCGTGATAAGGGGACATGATCTCTGCTTCGACAAGACATGCCAAGGAAACCGCCTCGCAATATGCGCTGTGGCTGGTTGTGGGAAAACGGTTCGAATAATGACTCGACCGAAGTGTCATGTCACATTGTCTAAAGTTGTCAGCAGATTACATTTGTGGAATATCATTCAGTCTATGGTGGTATGTGAAGCTCATCTTGCAGATCCAGACACGATTTAAGTGTTCGGGGTTTACTTTGGAGTATTCGGAAATGGAACCCACCTTGCAATGCCGAAGACAAACTACGGGCCGGACTCATCGTCATTGAAGCCTGGTTCAGGGGCTACTGAGGGAGTCCTGGATTAGGGGTATCCGGACAGCGGACTATATACTTTGGCGGATGTTGGACCGTGAAGATACAAGACTCAAGACTTCGCCCGTGTCCGGATGGGACTCTCCTTTGCATGGAAGACAAGCTTGGCGATCCGGATATTAGATTTCCTTCTTTGTAACCGACTCTGTGTAAACGCTAGCCCCCTCCGGTGTCTATATAAACCGGAGGGTTTAGTCTTTAGAGACAGAATCATAATCATCATAGGCTAGCTTCTAGGGTTTAGCCTCTACGATCTCGTGGTAGATCAACTCTTGTAATACTCATATCATCAAGATCAATCAAGCAGGAAGTAGGGTTTTACCTCCATCGAGAGGGCCTGAACCTGGGTAAAGCATCGTGTCCCTTGCCTCCTGTTACCATTAGCCTTCGATGCACAGATCGGGACCCCCTACCCGAGATCCGCCGATTTTGACACCGAAAATGGTGTGGCCGGCTAGCTGGATCGCCCACTTGGCGACCCGGCCAGAGGCGTCTCGGCGCCCGATGATTTCTATGATAGGCGTCGTGCTGACCACGGTGACAACGTGCTCTTGGAAATACTGCTTCAGGTTATTGGCGGTGAAGTACACACCATAACACATCTTCTGGTAGTGCGGGTAGTTCTGCTTGGAGATGGAGAGCACCTCGCTCAGGTAGTAGACTGGGCGCTGGACGGCTTGGATCTTGCCCTTCTCTGGTCGCTCGACCACCAGCACCATGCTGACCACCCGCGAGGTCGCAGCTATGTAGAGCAAAAGCGGCTCCTTATCGGTCGGTGCGGCCAGGACTGGTGCGGTGGAGAGCACGCGCTTGAGGTCCTGGAAGGCCTCGTCTGCCTTGCCGTTCCATTTGAATGGGCTCATCTTCTTCATCAGCTAGTACAGGGGTAGCGACCTCTCGCCCAGCTGGCTTAGAAACTGACTAACCGAGGCCAAGCATCCGATGAACTTCTGGACATCGCGCAGCCAAGCCGGCTTGCGTATGCGCTCGATGGCCTTGATCTTCTCCGGGTTCGCCTCAATGCCGCATTCCGAGACGAGGAAGCCGTGTAGCTTTTTGGCCGGGACGCCGAAGACGCATTTCTCGGGGTTAAGCTTGACCTTGTATTCACAGAGGTTGGCGAATGTTTTCTTTAAATCGTCGACGAGCGTGAGGTGCTGCTTGGTCTTCACCATGATGTCGTCCACGTACACGTGGATATTGCTGCCGAGTTGCGGCAGCTGACATTTTTGCATGCAGCGTTGGAAGGTTGCGCCGGCGTTCTTCAAGCCGAATGACATGGTGATGTAGCAATACGCCCCAAAGGGCATGATGAAGGACGTCTTCAGGGCGTCGGCCGGGTCCAGCTTGATCTGGTGGTAGCCGGAGTAAGCGTCCAGGAAGGATAGGAGCTCGCACTCGGCGGTCGAGTAGATGACTTGGTCGATCCGCGGGAGAGCAAACGGATCCTTGGGACAGGCCTTGTTGAGGCTGGTGTAGTCGATACACATGCGCCAGGTCTTGTTCTTCTTCAGGACGAGGACTGGGTTGGCCAGCCACTCAGGGTGAAACACTTCCATTATGAAGCCAGCCGCCAAAAGCTTGGCGACCTCTTCACCAATGGTTCTTCTCTTCTCTGTGGAAAATCGTCATAGGGGTTGACGGATAGGCTTGGTGTCCTTGCGGACGTGGAGTTTGTGCTCGGCATACTTCCTCGGGATACCTGGCATGTCCTTGGGGGTCCATGCAAAGATATCACAATTCTCACGGAGGAAGTCGACGAGCTCGCCTTCCTATTTGCTGTCGAGGCGGGCACCTAGGACAACGTACTTGCTGTAGCTGGGGTCTTCCGGGTTGAGCTTCACTTAATTGGTCTCATTGGAGGGCTTGAAGGCGGCCTCATCGGCTGGGTCCGGGGTCGGGATCGATGCAGCGGAGGCCTCGCCTGCCAGGGTGATGATCCGGTCGAGCTGGTGCCGCTCCTCGGCAATGACCAGTGACTCGGCCAACTTGGCGCCGTCTCGGGCGCACTCCAGGGACTTGCGGTAATCGCCGGTGATCGTGATAAGGCCCTTGGGACCCGGCCGGCTCAGAGTGTAAGAGCTTGTGCTTGAGGATGGTGCCGTCTCGGCACCCGCTGACGAAGTACTGGATCGCATGGACTTCATGGACGCCCTCGCAGCTGTTTCGGAGCTCGGTCCAGCATGCGAGGTACTCGCGACCGGTCTCCGTAGGCCCTTGCAAGCACATGGCAAGCTGGCTAGGGCGGCCGGGCTGCTTGTAGGTCCCCGTGAAGTTGCGGACGAAGGCTTCCTCGAAGTCCACCCACGTGTTGTTGCCGCCCGTCGGCAGGCTGTTCAACCACGTGCGTGCCGACCCTTGGAGCATGAGCGGTGCGTAGCGCACGGTGATACGACAATTGGCACCGGTGATGCCAATGGCCGTGGTGTAGTCGGTGAGCCAGTCTTCAGGCTTCACCGTCCCACTGTACTTGGGGGTGTTGCGGGGGAGCATGAACCCTTTGGGGAAGGGCTCCTCCCGGATGCATGGGCCGAAGCATGCGGGCCCGATAGTGTCGCTCTCCTCCACCTCCAGGGAGCGAGCGAGCTGATCGAGGCGGTGGAGAGCGTCCGCATCGTCGATGGCGCGCGGGCAGAGTCGACTTGCAGCCAGGCCACGAGGGGCCGGGTCGGTTGGAGCCGGACGCCGGCCATGCTGGCCGGGTCCGTGCTGGATCTCTGGGACGGGCTCATCGCCCAATGCACCGATGGCCGTAGCGGTCGGGTCGCGCCGAGTCCGGACTCGGCCAGAGTGCGCCTCACCGGGTGGGGAGGGGCGGTGTGCAGAAGTTCGCCGAGCCCGCCAAGGCGGGCGGAGCCGGATCCCGCCGGCTTGGCAAGCTGGTTGAGGCGGTCCTGCTGGGTGTTGGCGGCGTGGAGGAGTTCGCGCATTCGCCTGATGCGCTCTTTCAGCTCCTCGCCCGTGAGCTGGTCCAGGCCTGCCGCGGCTGCCTGGGCAGCGCGCATGTTCTTCGCTGGGGTCTCGTAGATGCCTGGGATGGTGCCGAGGGCCCGGCCGATCGCGCCTCCCTGGGCACGCACGTCAGCGACCCGGCTTGGCTCGGCCGCGGCAGGCGTGAACCCGTAGGCGGTGTTGCGCTCCAACTTAGCGGCATCCAGGAGACGCTGAGTGGTGGCGAGCGTCTCGAACAAGTCCAGCATCTGCTGGCGCCTTTCCTCGAGCTGGGTTCGGGCCTCAGCAACGTTGGTGGCATCGACGTCAGTGCCGATGGGGACGCGGAGGCTCTGCATCCGGCGCTTGATGGATCGGGACGGCTCGGTGCGTTTCGCGCATGCCCTCGCTTCGCAGCCTTCCTTGTCTTGCTCGACGAGGAGGAGGCGCCGTCGCCGGTGACGAAGACCTCCATGTGGACGTCTATTGCCACGGCGGAAACGCCACCGCCGAGGGAGAGGGGGAGTCGGAGTAGCTGAGCACCTCGCTAGGGTACTCATCGGCCGCGAACGCATCAGAGATGCACAATGCGGCAAAGGAGGCGGCAAGCGCGCCGACGACGTCGTCCGCCAGCATGACGGACTCGTCGGTGTAGGAGAAGGGCCCCGTCTGAAGCATGCTCCCGGCCAGCTCCTCGAGCTGCCCCACGGTGGGTGCCAACTGTCATGGTGGGCGCACGGCAGATGCCAAGGGATGGCTAAAGAGAGGAGGAGGCTCGAGGGCGCTGGTGGACTCCAGAGCGAGGTTGGCATGAGCGGGCGCGGGACGCCAGACATACCCAGGTTCGGGGCTATCTGGAGAGATAATACCCCTAGTCCTGCCGATTGTAGTTGGATGATCGTGTTGGGGAACGTAGTAATTTCAAAAAATTTCCTACGCACACGCAAGATCATGGTGATGGCATAGCAACGAGAGGGGAGAGTGTTGTCCACGTACCCTCGTAGACCGTAAGCGGAAGTGTTAGCACAACGCGGTTGATGTAGTCATACGTCTTCACGATCCGACCGATCCAAGCACCGAACGTACGAAGCCTCCGAGTTCAGCACACGTTCAGCTCGATAACGATCTCCGGCCTCCGATCCAGCCGAGCTCCGGAGATGAGTTCCGCCAGCACGATGGCGTGTTGACGATGATGATGTTCTACCGGCGCAGGGCTTCGCCTAAACTCCGTGACGATATGACCGAGGTGGAATATGGTGGAAGGGGGCACCACACACGGCTAAGGAACGATCCGTAGATCAACTTGTGTGTCTATGGGGTGCCCCCGCCTGTGATATAAAGGAGCCAGGGGGAGGCCGCCCGGCCTAAGGGGCGCGCCAAGGGGAGTCCTACTCCCACCGGAGTAGGACTCCCCTTTCCAAGTTGGAGTAGAGAGAAGGGGAAAGAGGAGGAGGAGGGAAGGAAAGGGGGCGCCGCCCCCTTCCCTTGTCCTATTCGGACTAGGAGGGGGAGGGGCGCGCGGCCCCTCCTTGCTCCTTCCTCTTCTCCCTCTTGGCCCATGTAGGCCCATTAACCCCGGGGTTCCGGTAACCTCCCGGTACTCGGTAAAATGCCGATTTCACCCGGAACCATTCTGATGTCCAAACATAGGCTTCCAATATATCAATCTTTATGTCTCGACCATTCTGAGACTCATCGTCATGTCCGTGATCACATCCGGGACTCCGAACAAACTTCAGTACATCAAAACTTATAAACTCATAATAAAACTGTCATCGAGACGTTAAGCGTGCAGACCCTACGGGTTCGAGAACTATGTAGACATGACCTAAAACCATTCTCGGTCAATAACCAATAGCGGGACCTGGATGCCCATATTGGTTCCTACATATTCTACAAAGATCTTTATTGGTCAAACCGCATAACAACATACTTTGTTCCCTTTGTCATCGGTATGTTACTTGCCCGAGATTTGATCGTCGGTATCCAATACCTAGTTCAATCTCATTACCGGCAAGTCTCTTTACTCGTTCCGTAATACGTCATCTCATAACTAACTCATTAGTTACATGCTTGCAAGGCTTAGGTGATGACTATTACCGAGAGGGCCCAGAGATACCTCTCCGACAATCGGAGTGACAAATCCTAATCTCGAATTATGCCAACTCAACATGTACCTTGGAAACACCTGTAGAGCACCTTTATAATCACCCGATTACGTTGTGACGTTTGGTAGCACACAAAGTGTTCTTCGGTATACGGAGTTGCACAATCTCATAGTTGCGTGAACTTTGTATAAGTCATGAAGAAAGCAATAGCAAGATACTAAGCGATCAAGTGCTAGGCTAACGGAATGGGTCATGTCAATCACATCATTCTCCTAATGATGTGATCCCATTAATCAAATGACAACACATGTCTATGGTAGGAAACATAACCATCTTTGATTAATGAGCTAGTCAAGTAGAGGCATACTAGTGACTATGTGTTTGTCTATGTATTCACACATGTATCATGTTTCCGGTTAATACAATTCTAGCATGAATAATAAACATTTATCATGATATGAGGAAATAAATAATAACTTTATTATTGCCTCTAGGGCATATTTCCTTCATCTCCCACTTGCACTAGAGTCAATAATCTAGATTACATAGTAATGATTCTAACACCCATGGAGTCTTGGTGCTGATCATGTTTTGCTCGTGAGAGAGGCTTAGCCAATGGGTGCGCAACATTCAGATCCGTATGTATCTTGCAAATCTCTATGTCTCCCACTTGGACTTGGTCCCGAATGGAATTGAAGCGTCTCTTGATGTGCTTGGTCCTCTTGTGAAATCTGGATTCCTTTGCCAAGGCAATTGCACCAAGATTGTCACAGAAGATCTTCATTGGTCCCGATGCACTAGGTATGACACCTAGATCGGAAATGAACTCCTTCATCCGACTCCTTCATTATTTGCTTGAAGCAGCTATGTACTCGCTTCACATGTAGATCCCGCCATGACGCTTTGTTTAGAACTCGCACCAACTTACAGCTCCACCGTTTAATAAAACACATATCCGGTTTGCGATTTAGAATCGTCCGGATCGGTGTCAAAGCTTGCATCGACGTAACCATTTACGACTAGCTCTTTGTCACCTCCATATCGAGAAACATATCCTTAGTCCTTTTCGGTATTTCAGATGTTCTTGACCGCTGTCCGATGATCCACTCTGGATTACTTTGGTACCTTCCTGCCAAACTTATTGCTAAGCATACGTCGGTCCGGTACACAACATTGCATACATGATAGAGCCTATGGCTGAAGCATAGGAACATTTTTCATTTCTCTCTATCTTCTCCTGTGGTCGGGCATTGAGTTTGACTCAACTTCACACCTTGTAGCACAGGCAAGAATCCTTTCTTTGCTCGATCCATTTTGAACTTTTCAAAATTTTGTCAAGGTATGTGCTTTGTGAAAGTCCTATTAAGCGTCTTGATCTATCTCTATAGATCTTGATGCCCAATATGTAAGCAGTTCACCGAGGTCTTTCATTGAATTTTTTTATTCAAGTATCCCTTTATGCTATCCAGAAATTCTATATCATTTCCAATTAATAATATGTCATCAACATATAAAACTAGAAATGCTCTGAGCTCCCACTCACTTTCTTGTAAATACTGAGGCTTCTCCAAAAGTCTCAGATAAAACCATATGCTTTGATCACACTATCAAAGCGTTTATTTCAACTCGAGATGCTTGCACCAGTCCATAAATGGACGCAATGGAGCTTGCACACTTTGTTAGCACCTTTTGGATCAACAAAACCTTCCGCTGCATCATATACAACTCTTCTTCTAGAAATCCATTCAAGAATGCGTCTTGACATCCATTTGCCAAATTTCATAATCATGAAATGCAGCAATAGCCAACATGATTCGGACAGACTTAAGCATCGCCACTGGTGAGAAAGTCTCATTGTAGTCAACCCTTGAACTTGTCGAAAACCTTTCGCAACAAGTCGAGCTTTATAGACGATTACATTACCATCGTCAGTCTTCTTCTTAAAGATCCATTTATTCTCAATGGCTTGCCGATCATCGGGCAAGTCAACCAAAGTCCATACTTTGTTTTCATACATGGATCCCATCTCGATTTCATGGCCTCTAGCCATTTTGCGGAATCTGGGCTCATCATCGCTTCCTCATAGTTCGTAGGTTCATCATGGTCAAGTAACATGACTTCCGAATAGGATTACCGTACCACTGTGCGGATCTTACTCTAGTAGACCCACGAGGTTCAAGAGAAACTTGATCTCAAGTTTCATGATCAATATCATTAGCTTCCTCACTAATTGGTGTAGTCGTCACGGGAACCGGTTCTCGTGATGAACTACCTTCCAATAAGGGAGTAGATACGATTATCTCATCAAGTTCTACTTTCCTCCCACTCACTTCTTTCGAGAGAAACTCCTTCTCTAGAAAGGATCCATTCTTAGCAACGAATGTCTTGCCTTCGGATCTGTGATAGAAGGTGTATCCAATGATCTCTTTTGGATATCCTATGAAGACACATTTCTCCGATTTGGGTTCGAGCTTATCTGGTTGAAGTTTCTTCACATAAGCATCGCAGCCCCAAACTTTAAGAAACGACAACTTTGATTTCTTGCCAAACCACAGTTCATAAGGCGTCGTCTCAACGGATTTAGATGGTGCCCTATTTAACGTGAATGCGGCCGTCTCTAAAGCATAACCCCAAAACGATAGCGGTAAATCGTTAAGAGACATCTTAGATCGCACCATATCAAGTAAAGTACGATTACGACGTTAGGACACACCATTTTGTTGTGGTGTTCCGGGTGGTGTGAGTTGCGAAACTATTCCGCATTGTTTCAAATGTAAACCAAACTCGTAACTCAAATATTCTCCTCCACGATCAGATCGTAGAAACTTTATTTTCTTGTTACGATGATTTTCCACTTCACCCTGAAATTCTTTGAACTTTTCAAATGTTTCAGACTTGTGCTTCATTAAGTAGATATACCCATATCTGCTCAAATCATCTGTGAAGGTGAGAAAATAACGATATCCGCCACGATCCTCAACATTCATCGGACCACATACATCTGTATGTATGATTTCCAACAAATCTGTTGCTCTCTGCATAGTACCGGAGAACGGTGTTTTAGTCATCTTGCCCATGAGGCACGGTTCGCAAGTACCAAGTGATTCATAATCAAGTGATTCCATAAGTCCATCAGTATGGAGTTTCTTCATGCGTTTTACACCGATATGACCTAAACGGCAGTGCCACAAATAAGTTGCACTATCATTATCAACTCTGCATCTTTTGGCTTCAACATTATGAATATGTGTATCACTACTATCGAGATTCAATAAAAATAGACCACTCTTCAAGGGTGCATGACCATAAAAGATATTACTCATATAAATAGAACAACCATTATTCTCTGATTTAAATGAATAACCGTCTCGCATTAAACAAGATCCAGATATAATGTTCATGCTCAACGCGGCACCAAATAACAATTATTCAGGTCTAAAACTAATCCCGAAGGTAGATGTAGAGGTAGCGTGCCGACCGCGATCACATCGACTTTGGAACCGCTTTCCCATGCGCATCGTCACCTCGCCCTTGGCGATTGCTCGCTTATTCCGTAGTCCCCTGCTTCGAGTTGCAAATATTAGCAATGAACCAGTATCAAATACCCAGTGCTACTACGAGCTCTAGTTAGGTACACATCAATAACATGTATATCACATATACCTTTGTTCACTTTGCCATCCTTCTTATCCGCCAAATACTTGGGGCAGTTCCGCTTCAAATGTCGATCGCTTGCGATGAGAAGCACTCGATTTCAGGCTTAGGTCCGACTTGGGTTTCTTCTCTTGAGCAGCAACTTGCTTGCCGTTATTCTTGAAGTTCCCCTTCTTCTTCCTTTGCCCTTCTTCTTGAAACTAGTGGTCTTGTTGACCATCAACACTTGATGCTCCTTCTTGATTTCTACCTCGCGGCTTTCAAAGATCGTGAAGAGCTCGGAAATAGTCTTGTTCATCCCTTGCATATTATAGTTCATCACGAAGCTCTTGTAGCTTGGTGGCGTGATTGGAGAATTCATCAATGACACTATCATCGTGAAGATTAACTCCCGGTTGAATCAAGTGATTATTATACCCGCACATTACGAGTATGTGTTCACCGTGAACTATTCTCCTCCATCTTGCAGCTATAGAACTTATTGGAGACTTCATATCTCTCAATCCGGGCATTTGCTTGAAATATTAACTTCAACTCCTGGAACATCTCATATGCTCCATGACGTTCAAAACATCGTTGAAGACCCGGTTCTAAGCCGTAAAGCATGGCACACTGAACTATAGAGTAGTCATCAGCTTTGCTCTGCCAGACGTTCTTAACGTCGTCAGTTGCATCGGCAGCAGGCCTAGCACCCAGCGGTGCTTCCAGACGTAACTCTTACTGCAGGCAGCAATGAGGATAATCCTCAAAGTTACGGACCTAGTCCGTGTAATTGCTACCATCATCTTTCAACTTTGCTTTCTCAAGGAACGCATTAAAATTCAACGGAACAACAACACGAGCCATCTATCTACAAACAAACATAGACAAGCAAGATACTATCAGGTACTAAGTTCATGATAAATTTAAGTTCAATTAATCATATTACTTAAGAACTCCCACTTAGACAGACATCTCTCTAGTCATCTAAGTGATCACGTGATCCAAATCAACTAAACCATAACCGATCATCACGTGAGATGGAGTAGTTTTCAATGGTGAACATCACTATGTTGATCATATCTACTATATGATTCACGCTCGACCTTTCGGTCTCTGTGTTCCGAGGCCATATCTGCATATGCTAGGCTCGTCAAGTTTAACATGAGTATTCTGCGTGTGCAAAACTGGCTTGCACCCGTTGTAGATGGACGTAGAGCTTATCACACCCGATCATCACGTGGTGTCTCGGCACTACGAACTTTGGCAGCGGTGCATACTCAGGGAGAACACTTCTTGATAATTTTAGGGAGAGATCATCTTAAAATGCTACCGTCAATCAAAGCAAGATAAGATGCATAAAGGATAAACATCACATGCAATCAATATAAGTGATATGATATGGCCATCATCATCTTGTGCTTGTGATTCCATCTTCAAGCACCGTTATGATCACCATCGCCACCGGCGCGACACCTTGATCTCCATCGTAGCATCGTTGTCGTTCGCCATCTATTGCTTCTCGACTATCGCTACCGCTTAGTGATAAAGTAAAGCAATTACTGAGGTGTTGCATTTCATACAATAAAGCGACAACCATATGGCTCCTGCCAGTTGCCGATAACTTAGGTTACAAAACATGATCATCTCATACAATAAAATATAGCATCACGTCTTGACCATATCACATCACAACATGCCCTGCAAAAACAAGTTAGACATCCTCTACTTTGTTGTTGCAAATTTTACGTGGCTGCTACGGGCTTAGCAAGAACCGTTCTCACCTACGCATCAAAACCACAACGATAGTTTGTCAAATAGACTCCGTTTTAACCTTCACAAGGACCGGGCGTAGCCACACTCGGTTCAACTAAAGTGAGAGAGACAGACACCCGCCAGCCACCTTTAAGCACGAGTGCTCGAGCGGTGAAACCGGTCTCGCGTAAGCGTCACGGCGTAATGTCGGTCCGGGCCACTTCATCTCACAATACCGCTGAACCAAAGTATGACATGCTGGTAGGCAGTATGACTTATATCATCCACAACTCACTTGTGTTCTACTCGTGCATATAACATCAACGCATAAAACCTAGGCTCGAATGCCACTGTTGGGGAACGTAGTAATTTCAAAAAATTTCCTACGCACACGGAAGATCATGGTGATGGCATAGCAACGAGAGGGGAGAGTGTTGTCCACGTACCCTCATAGACCGTAAGCGGAAGCATTAGCACAACGCGGTTGATGTAGTCGTACGTCTTCACGATCCGACCGATCCAAGCACCGAACGTACGGAGCCTCCGAGTTCAGCACACGTTCAGCTCGATGACGATCTCCGGCATCCGATCCAGCCGAGCTCCGGAGATGAGTTCCGTCAGCACGATGGCGTGGTGACGATGATGATGTTCTACCGGCGCAGGGCTTCGCCTAAACTCCGCGACGATATGACCGAGGTGGAATATGGTGGAAGGGGGCACCACACACGGCTAAGGAACGATCCATAGATCAACTTGTGTGTCTATGGGGTGCCCCCCGCCCCCGTATATAAAGGAGCCAGGGGGGAGGAGGCCCGGCCCTAGGGGCGCGCCAGGGGGAGTCCTACTCCCACCGGGAGTAGGACTCCCTTTTCCAAGTTGGAGTAGGAAAGAAGGGGGAAAGAGGAGGAGGAGGGGAAGGAAAGGGGGGGCGCCGCCCCCCTTCCCTTGTCCTATTCGAACTAGGAGGGGAGGCGCGGCCCCTCCTTGATCCTTCCTCTTCTCCCTCTTGGCCCATGTAGGCCCATTAACCCCCCGGGGGGTTCCGGTAACCTCCCGGTACTCCGGTAAAATGCCGACTTCACCCGGAGCCATTTCGATGTCCAAACATAGGCTTCCAATATATCAATCTTTATGTCTTGACCATTCCGAGACTCCTCGTCATGTCCGTGATCACATCCGGGACTCCGAACAAACTTCGGTACATCAAAACTTATAAACTCATAATAAAACTGTCATCGAAACGTTAAGCGTGCGAACCCTACGGGTTCGAGAACTATGTAGACATGACCTAAAACCATTCTCGGTCAATAACCAATAGCGGACCTGGATGCCCATATTGGTTCCTACATATTCTATGAAGATCTTTATCGGTCAAACCGCATAACAACATACTTTGTTCCCTTTGTCATCGGTATGTTACTTGCCCGAGATTTGATCGTCGGTATCCAATACCTAGTTCAATCTCGTTACCGCAAGTCTCTTTACTCGCTCCATAATACGTCATCTCATAACTAACTCATTAGTTACATGCTTGCAAGGCTTAGGTGATGAGTATTACCGAGAGGGCCGAGAGATACCTCTCGACAATCGGAGTGACAAATCCTAATCTCGAATTATGCCAACTCAACATGTACCTTCGAAACACCAGAGAGCACCTTTATAATCACCCACATTCGCCAGACGCGTTTGGTAGCACACAAAGTGTTCTTCCGGTATACGGGAGTTGCACAATCTCATAGTTGCAGGAACTTTGTATAAGTCATGAAGAAAGCAATAGCAGTATACTAAACGATCAAGTGCTAGTCTAACGGAATGGGTCATGTCAATCACATCATTCTCCTAATGATGTGATCCCATTAATCAAATGACAACACATGTCTATGGTCAGGAAACATAACCATCTTTGATTAATGAGCTAGTCAAGTAGAGGCATACTAGTGACTATGTGTTTGTCTATGTATTCACACATGTATCATGTTTCCGGTTAATACAATTCTAGCATGAATAATAAACATTTATCATGATACGAGGAAATAAATAATAACTTTATTATTGCCTCTAGGGCATATTTCCTTCAGATCGATAGTACAATATCGCTCCTGGAGCTGTATGGAGGAGGAAGGAAGCTGGCCAAGGCTCCTTCTCTCCGATGTCGCTGTTTGGTGGCTAGTCCTATGCTTATTTGCTCTTCTCTCAAATGCGTTTTTGCTTCTCGCTTGCCCGTATGATCGTGGGCTCCTGGGGGGGGTTTTATAGACCAACCCCCCAGGGATACAATGGTAATGTTACAGGTCGGTGGGTCTGTATTGTCCGCGTCCGGGAACCCGGGCTGGGTCCCGCCGAGGGCTTGTGGTTCGCCAGGTTCCCCTAGGTGGAGGCCCCACGTGCCTAGGGGAACTGTGCGTCGTCTTGTCGATCATGAGGGCGTTGCCGAGTCGAGTCGCGTAGAGTGCTCTCCGTCTGGCTGCCGCTTGCTGTCGTCAGCGGTGAGGGCAGGAGCACTATAGCCACGCCGGCCCTGGTCAGCGGGTAGGTGAGGGGCACTGTTGCCACGCTCCGGCTGATCAGGGGCATGGGCGGGGCACTGTTGCCTCGGTCATTTCTGATTGAGAACTCGTCCCATCGTACGGCCTGGATGGGACGGGAGCTGACCCGTGGCCAGATTGCGTAGCACGCCACGGGTGGTGCTAGCTTGTTGAGGAAGCCTTGGTCAGGCCGGGTTCGGCTGTCTTGCGCTTTTCGTTGGCGCCGAGTCGCTGTGTCTTGCCGGGTCGGCGAGTCTGGCCGAGTCGCGGGGCTTGGCCGGGTCGAGTGACCCGGCCAAGCGCGTGCTGGTAATGAGGGGCGGTGCTATCCCTGTAGTTTTTGAAGAGGATCCAGGTTTCGTTGCCTGCTCGGGGTCCACCCCCCCCCCCGACACTCCTCGTCGTGGAGAGCGTCGGGATGATGAAGATGGCCACCGATGATGGATTCCCCCCCCGTGGTGCCGAGCAGGCTTCCGAGAGGTTTTGGTGGCTCTGAGGCTTGCTTGGCGTGAACTCCCGATCTATGGTGCTCCTGGATATTTTCGGGGTATATATATATATATATATATATGCAAAAGAAGTTGGCCAGGGGAGCCACGAGGGGCCCACAAGGGTGGGGGTGCGCCCAGGGGGTAGGGCGCGCCCTGGACCCTCGTGGCCACCTCATTGCTTCCCTGACGTCTACTCCAAGTCTCCTAGATTGCGTTTGTTCCAAAAATAACTCTCCCGAAGGTTTCATTCCGTTTGGACTCCCTTTTCTGCGAAACACTGAAATAGGCAAAAATACAGTAATTTGGGCTGGGCCTCCGGTTAACAGGTTAGTCCCAAAAATAATATAAAAGTGTATAGTAAAGCCCATTAAACATCCAAAACAGATAATATAATAGCATGGAATAATCAAAAATTATAGATATGTTGGAGACGTTTCATCCTACAACTGTGGAGTGGATACAGCAGAGGCAATGTTACAATATACAAAGTGACATACACAAATTCTAACACCCCCCCCCTCAGCCGGAACACCGTTGGGAAGAATGTTCAGGCTGTAGCGAAAATCTGTGAAGACCGGAGACAACAACCTCTTGGTGAAAATGTCGGCATACTGAGAGCTTCAAGGTATGTGAAGGACACGAGCTTCGATGAGAGCCACCCGGTCACGAACGAAGTGCAAGTCAATCTCAAATATGCTTGGTGTGCTGATGTTGAACCGGGTTGCTTGCAAGATACGATGCACTGACATTGTCACAATACACGATAGTGGCACGAGTCGGAGGAAGCTTGAGTTTGTGTAGAAGTTGACGCAACCAGCAAGACTCGACCACACAATTAGCAATGCCTCTGTACTCAGCTTCTGCACTCGAACGCAAGATGGTTGGTTGCCTCTTCGAAGACCAAGAAATAAGGTTGTCACCAAGAAAAACACAGAATCCTGAAGTGGACTTGCGTGTATCCAGGCATCCTGCCCAATCCGCGTCGGTGTAGGCAAGTAGATCCATGGAGGGGGACTTGTAGAGCTGCAAGCTGTAATGAGAAGTGCCTTTGAGATACCGTAAGAGACGTTGGACAAGTTGCATGTGCGTGTCCCGAGGTGCATGCATGAAGAGGCACACTTGTTGGACGGCGTAGGAAATATTCGGGCGTGTAAGAGTGAGGTATTGGAGAGCGCCAGCCAAGCTGCGGTAATGAGTAGGGTTGGAAAGAAGTGCGCCAGTATGGGAGGACAGCTTGGAGCTAGTGTCAATGGGGGTGGATACCGGCTTGCAGTTGAGCATCTTGGCGCGCTCGAGGATCTCAAGGGTGTACTATTGTTGGCACAAGGAGAGACCAGCTGAGTTGGCAGTGACATTAATGCCCAAGAAGTGGTGGAGAGCACCTAAGTCGGTCATGGAGAACTCGGACTTGAGGGAGTTGATGATATATGTGAGGGTGGAGGAGGAGCTAGTTGTGAGGATAATATCATCAACGTAAAAGAGCAAGTAGGCGATAGAGGTACCGTGTTGCAAGATGAAGAGTGATGTGTCACTCTTAGAGGCCCGAAACCCCAAGGAGAGGAGAAACGCCTGGAACCGGAGAAACCAAGTCTATGGTGCTTGCTTGAGCCCATAGAGAGACTTGCGAAGGAGGCAAACATGATCTGGTTTAGAGCTGTCCACGAACCCCGATGGTTGGCTGCAATACACTGTTTCACTGAGATTGCCATGAAGGAAGGCATTTTTAACATCAAGCTGGTGGATAGGCCATGAGCGAGAAGTGGCAATGCTGAGAACCACACGAATAGTTGTTGGCTTGACCACGAGACTGAATGTTTCACCATAATCCACGCCCTCTTGTTGAGTGAAACCATGTACAACCCACCGAGCTTTGTAGCGAGCGAGAGAGCCATCCGTGTTGAATTTGTGCCGGAAAATTCATTTGCCCGTGACAATGTTAACACCTGCAGGTTTAGGCACCAACGACCAAGTGAAGTTGTTCGTTAAAGCATGATATTCATCTAGCATTGCTTGATGCCAATGGGATCTTTGAGGGTGGACTTGTAGGTTGGTGGAATGGGGGAAATGGTGGGAGAGGTGGCATCAGCAAGGAACAATCGCTTGGGCATGATATAGCCAGTTTTAGCATGTGTGGACATTTTGTGTGCGTTATGGGGTGGCTGAACCGGAATGGTGTGAGGAGGGAGACGTGGCGCATGGGGAGTGGAAGGTATGGAAGACAAGGAGGATCCGATGGGGACAGCAGCAGGCAAAGTGGAGGGTCCGGCTGGAGTGGGCGTTGGATCCGAGGCAGATTCGGTGGCAGGTTGGTTGGTGGGAGCGGATTGCGAGGAGGATCCGGGGGTGGTTGGGGGACTGGCGCGCTCAGCAAGGGGGAGCTGCAATGGGTGTGGGATGAGCCAGAGGCAGGCGAGCACGTGGCAGTGCGGGGTGTGCGCGGTGTTGCGGGAGTGGGCGTCCGGCCAGGAGATGGTGGGGAGTGGGGCCCGTCCGAGGTAGGTGGGGACGGGGGATCCAAGAGATCTGGTGGGAAGGGAGGTGGGTGTGCATGGGGATTTTCTATGGACGTGGGGGTGGTGTGCTAGGGTTGTGTGGGTGTGTACGAAAACACATTTTCATCAAATTTAACGTGCCTAGACACCATGACACGACGTGTGTCGAGGTCGTAGCACCTATATCCTTTGTGCTCAAGGGTGTATCTGAGGAAGAGGCAGTGGGTGGAACGGGGAGTGAGTTTATGGTCCGTTGTGGCGTAGAGGTTGGGCAAGCATAAGCAACCAAAAACGCGAAGATGGGTATAGTCGGGATGCTCACCATGGAGGAGAAAGTATGGTGTGTTGGGTGTAATGGAGCGAGAGGGGCGACGGTTTAGTAAGTACGTGGCGGTGTGGAGGGCCTCGACCCAAAATGGGGGAGTGAGGTTGGCTTGGAGTAAAAGGGTCCGGATGATATCATTTGTGGTGCATATGAGGCGTTCGGTTTTGCCATTTTGGGGGGAGGTGTGCGGGCAAGAAAAGCGATAGGTGATGCCATTAGTTGAGAGGAAGGAGCGTAGGGAGGAGTTGATAAACTCGCCACCGTTGTCGCATTACATGCTCTTGATTATGACATGGTATTGGGTATGTATGAACGTGAAGAACCGTTGTAAGATGGTGGATGTTTTGGACTTTTGGCGCATTGGAAAAGACCACGAATAATGTGTGTAATCATCCAACACTATGAGATAATACGGAAAGCCAGAAAAGCTTACAGCGGGGGAGGTCCACAAATCACAATGGATTAATTCAAATGGAGCACAAGTTTTGCTAGAAGAGGAAGGAAATGGGAGGCGTGGTTGGTGTCAGTGTCAAAACCGACGGATCTCGGGTAGGGGGTCCCGAACTGTGTGTCTAAGGCTAATGGTAACAGGAGGCGGGGGACACAATGTTTACCCAAGTCCGGGCCCTCTCTATGGAGGTAATACGCTACTTCCTGCTTGATTGATCTTGATGATATGAGTATGACAAGAGTTGATCTACCACGAGATTGTAGAGGCTAAACCCTAGAAGCTAGCCTATGATTATGATTGCTCTTGTCCTACGGACTAAACCCTCCAGTTTATATAGACACCGAAGGGGGCTAGGGTTACACAGAGTCGGTTACAGAGAAGGAGATCTACATATCTGAATTGCCAAGCTTGCCTTCCACGCAAAGGAGAGTCCCACCCGGACACGGGACGAAGTCTGCAATCTTCTATCTTCATAGTCCAACAGTCCGGCACAAGTACATAGTCCGGCCATCCGAGGACCCCCTAATCCAGGGCTCCCTCAGTAGCCCCTGAACCAAGCTTCAATGATGATGAGTCCGGCGTGCAGATTGTCTTTGGCATTGCAAGGCGGGTTCTTCTCCAGATCCCAGAGTACCTGTTGTAACGAGTAGTGTCCGACTTCCCATTAATGTTGCACTCCTCGGCTTCTGTACTTTAATAATGGCAGTCTCCACATGTCGAGCGAATGCGAGAAGCCAGGGCATTTTTACATTTGCCACCCCGACCATGTTAATAAATCATCTATTAAAGAGACGGGGATCCTCAGATCCAAATCACACCATCTTCCCTAAGCGAGGATTCATCAAAGCGCGCCCGAAAAAACCATCCCATCATGGCCAGCCGCCGCAACTCCTCCTCTCGCTCCCACAGCGCTAAGCTAGGTGATTGGGTGAAGTGCATCGTATCCCACGACCGGTTGGTGGAGTTGCAGACCCAGGGGTTTCTCCCGCCTGCATATCTTGTCCCTGTCTGAGCCGGACTAGCCACTTATGATGGCGGGGAGCAAGCAGAGAGTTTCCCCAACCCATCCAGGGGGAGCGAGTATGCCTTGTCCCTTACTTGCTGAGGGGCCTCGGATTTCCAATCCATCCATTCCTCCGTGGGCTCCTGGAGTATTATGGCCTCCAGCTGCATAACTTTACTCCTACCTCCATACTGCACATCACAGGTTATGTCGCCCTTTGTGAGCTATTTCTGGGATGCGAAGCTCATTTCGAGCTATGGAAGAGGCTATTCTGCCTCGTCCCTCGCAATCAGGAGGGATCGATATATCAAGTGGGCGGAGCCGAAATATGGCGCATCACCGGGACCGGATACCTGTCCGGCACTCCGAAGAAGACATCCGAAGACTGGCCTTCGGAGTGGTTTTATATAGAGGACGTCCCCCTTCTGGACCCTATCCGGATAGGCCTTCCTGAGTTTAACAATGCCCCACTGAAGAAACGCCGCAGCTGGCGTCCCCGGAGCCCCCAAGAGGAAGATAACAGAGAGGTCCTTTATCTGATGGGCATGATAAAAACACTGGCCAAATCTGGATTGACAATAATTGAGGTTATGTCAATATGCATAATGCGGGGGTTGCAACCACTCCAGTATCGGGGGCGTCCCATGTGGCACTTTAATGGAGAGGACGATGCCACCCGCTACGGTCGGAAAGGTCAGGACTCCACCACCGCCCTGGCGAAAATATTGTCCGATTTGTATAAAGGAGAAGAAGAGGAGTTTATCTGCATTAAGCCATGGGATGGATTTTCTATGTACAACCCCCCTAGCTGGGTGAGCTGCTATCTTTCACTCAACTCTACTCATTCTCGCATTCTTTCATCACAAATATTTACCTTGCTAATTCATAGCAGGAACTGCGAAAAGCTTTGAGGGAGGTCCACAGCCCGTCTCCACAGCCAGAGGACCACAACCGGGCCCTCGACCCCGGACTTGAAGATGATCCGGACATATTTGTGGAGCTCGTCGACAGGACGTTTTACCAGGCAAGCTGTGACGGTGCCTTGGTGGCCATCATAGCCGACTATCCTGGCCTACTCCCTGCATCATATGTAAGTAAAAACCGGAGTCCTAACTTCCGAGAAGGATCCCTTCTTTATGCCTTACCCACTGCACACGTATTGCGCTTTATAGGGAAGGCCATTAGGGCGCCGTGTTGAACCCGCGGCGACTCACCAACAAGGGGCACCCAAGCCGGGTAGGCTTAAAAGGAAGGCGGTCAGGACCGAGATGTCGTCGCAGAGGTATGATTTAACAATGTCCGTTGTCCCCTGGCAGAAAGAGTACTCGCCGAACTGTGTCCAGAGATCCTGCGGCCACGCCTCCACCAGCCGGACTCCAGAACCGGCCTCAAGGATGGAGGCTAACGTGGGGACAACGCTGGACGGTCCTCCTACAGAGGATGCGGATAGAATATCCGCTACAAATTCCGAAGTGGAGAGCGCTATGAATCACCGGCGTCGACGGGCCGTACTCTGCGACCCTAACTTCTCCGAGGAGGCATTCAATGCCTTCAACTCGGGAGACGCATACATCCGAGCTGCTCAGGATGGGCTTGCTAGAGCCACAGACCAGTATTTAAAGGATATACGGGTAAGAAAAATCTGACAATTATGTATATCAGTAGCCCCTGAGACTCAAAGTAGTTGGCACAACTGATTTAAGGATCATTGTATGAATAGGTTCTGACGGAGAAGAACACCCATTTGTCTCAAGAGCTGGAGGAGTGCAAAGCCCAGCTAAGGGCTGCAGTAGCCGGAATGGAGGAATCCAAGAAGGCCTCATCTGGTAATACTTGTAGTGTACCAGTTAGTATTCGGCATGCTTGCAAATCTAACAATAGATTCTGCAGACAATCCCGGAGTGAATCGGAGATCGCGCAAGAGGATGAGCATCGAGCTCAACGACAGCTAGAGGCTGGCGAGCGTGTGCTTACACGGGTTAGGAGAGAGAAAAAAGATCTCCAGGATGCCAATACCCGGCTGGGCGTTGAATTGGAAGATGTTTGGGCCCAGCTTGCTGACTCCATGAAGGAGAATAAAAGGCTTCGACGCGACATTTTTAGTATGTGCTCAAACGAACCTTTATAAAGTTCGGCAAAGAAACAGGCTAACAGAGTTATGTCTGTAGGTATGGTGACAGGTCGTCCTGAAGAGGAGATGCCCGGATCCGCAGGCGATCTTCTGCAAGAGCTTTCACAACTGCACAAACAAGTTCGACAGGTGATGCAGGGTATTGCCCAGGCCTTGTGGCCGTCCGCCCCCTGCCAGGAAGCATGGGTGAGCTTGTAGAGATGCCCAAGGGAGCGCGGCGGCGCTTCCAATTATGGAATATATTGACTTGCCGACAAGGTGTGAGGGAAGCCCGGGCCATGGTAAAAACTCGGTACACCAAGGTTGATCCGAATCACATGGCCCTGGTCGGACCTATAGGGTCAGATGGGAAAGAGATTCCCGTTAGTCTGGTATATGACCAGGTAGGATTAGCCGCAAAGTATTCCCAACAGGATTGTAGGCTAGACAGCCTGTTGGATGGTATAGAAGAAGAATTTAGCCAGTCTAAGTGACTATGTACTTCAATTGACATATTTTGTCTCTAGCCAGATTGTAAATCATTTGTCATGGCGGACCTTTTCGCTTCAACCTCCAGACCTGACAGTCCGGACTGTATCCGAATACCCGCTCAGTTATGTAAATCGGGGTATGCATGGAAACTAGGCGTAGGGGTCATAAGTGCTTGAACAGACAAGTACCCAACTAGCTATGTTATATTACATGGGTAGTAAGAAACATCTTCCAGGGAGAATAGTTCCGTTAAGGGTTCCTTTCCCTGGGTACGCATGCATTATTGTGCATGTTCGAACTGCGAACAGAGAATCAGGATATAAAACATCTGGGGGTTTATATTGTAATATGTAAGAAACATCTTTTGTTCACCGACCGAATATTCCCTTAAGAACGCTTGCTTTCGGCTTCACCCAGTCTGAGGTACACGTCCGGCGGACCCGGCAGTAAAAATCACAGAGGTGCTCCCCTTATGCCCTAGCCGAACTAACGAGAATGTAGGGCATAAACACAGGAGCCAGGCAACCCAGCTTGGCCAAAACTTAAGTCATATCGATGCATATAATGGTGAAGAAAAGGTACATATGAATAAGTGACACATATGTAGTGGGCATGAAGCCCGGAAGATAATTATATTAAGCTTGTGTATAAGAAGCCCCCAGGTATATTGAGCGCACATAGCGCGGCAAGAGTGTGTAGTTGAGTCACACTTCAAGCTTTTAAGGCCATAAAGAAAGAAAGAAAGAAAGAGAGAAAGAGGATATAACTTAAAAAAGAAAGGCGGAGGTAAGGAGGCGAACACAGAGTTCGGCCCTAGGCGTAGAATCTTCAGAGTCTGGCCGCGTTCCATGGGTTCGGCTCGAGTCGATTATCTGATGCATCACGCAGACGGTATGCTCCTCTGGTGAGAACTTTATCAATGATGAAGGGACCCTCCCACTTGGGCTTGAGCTTGTCCTTTTTCTTCTCCGGTAGGCGTAGAACGAGTTCGCAAACGTTATAAGTTTTGGCCCATACTTCTCTGCTTTGATACCTTCGAGCCTGTTGCTAATAGAATGCGGAACGGGATTTTGCGACGTCGCGCTCCTCTTCCAGGCATCTAAACTATGCTGCCGATCAAGCTCGGCTTCTTCTCTTCATACATGCGCACTCGAGGTGAGTCATGAATGATGTCGCAGGGCAATACCGCCTCTGCGCCGTACACCATGAAAACTGGCATGTATCCCGTAGTGCGATTTGGCGTGGTCTGCAGTCCCCATAGTACGGAGTTGAGCTCCTCGACCCAGTGCGTATCTGATTCCTTCAAGGATCGCACTAGTCTGGGTTTGATGCCTCTCATAATAAGACCATTTGCTCGTTCGACTTGAGCATTTGTTTGGGGGTGATAGACGGAGGCGTAATCGAGCTTAATGCCCATGTTGCCGCACCAAGTTTTCACCTTGTCGGCTGTGAAGTTGGAGCCATTATCGGTGATGATGCTGTGGGGGACACCGTAATGGTGTACAACCCCTGATATGAAGTCTATCACTGGTCCGGATTCGGCTATTTTAACTGGTTTGGCCTCTATCCATTTGGTGAATTTATCCACCATGACCAATAGGTATTTTGTCTTATGGCTTCTTCCTTTAATGGGTCCGACCATATCGAGCCCCCAGACCGCAAAGGGCCAGGTTATAGGGATTGTTTGGAGAGCGGTAGGTGGCATGTGGCTTTGGTTTGCGAAAAGCTGACAACCGACGCAATGCTGGATGAGGTCCTATGCGTCTGCTCAGGCTGTCGGCTAGTAGAAACCCATACGGAAGGCCTTGCTTACAAGGGCCCGAGCTGCGGCGTGGTGGCCGCCGAGTCCAGCATGAATTTCGGTGAAGAGCTGCCGCCCTTCCTCTTCGGAGATGCACCTTTGGAGTACTCCGGTAGCGCTTTTCTTATAAAGCTCTCCCTCGTGAACCTTGTAGGCTTTAGAGCACCGCACAATGCAACGTGCCTCATTTTGGTCCTCGGGGAGTTCTTGCCTATTTAGGTAGGCTAAGAAGGGTTCTGTCCACGGGGCGATGACCGCCATGATTACGTGGGCCGAAGGTGTTATTTCGGTGACGGAGCCCCCGATTATGTCAGTGTGTTTGGGATCTGGGGTTGTGGTCGGATCCGGACTAGTATTGCCGGTCTCCCCTTGCCACACCACGGATGGCTTGAACAGCCTTTCCAAGAAGATATTAGGTGGGACGGGGTCGCGCTTAGCACCGATGCGGGCGAGGATATCCGCCGCTTGATTGTTTTCTCGGACCACATGATGGAATTCGAGCCCCTCGAACCGAGCTGACATCTTGAGGACGGCGTTGCGGTAATCCGCCATTTTTGGGTCCTTGGCATCAAAGTCTCCATTTATTTGAGATATAGCGAGGTTTGAATCCCCACACACTTCTAGGCGTTGAATGCCCATGGAGAATGCCATCCGAAGACCATGCAACAGAGCCTCGTATTCGGCTGCATTGTTGGAGTCTGTGTATAGTATTTGGAGTACGTATTGGATTGTGTCTCCGGTGGGGGATGTCAGGACAACACCCGCTCCCAGACCAGCCAGCATCTTAGAGCCGTCAAAGTGCATGATCTAATTGGAGTACGCACCGTACTCTTTAGGGAGTTCGGCTTCTGTCCATTCGGTGACGAAGTCAGCCAGTACCTGCGATTCAATGGCTTGTCGTGGTTTATATATAATGTCAAACTGGAGGAGCTCGATGGCCCACTTAGCAATCCGGCCCGTGGCATCGCGGTTATTTATTATATCGTTGAGTGGTACTTCGGAGGCCACCGTGATTGAACACTCTTGACAGTAGTGTCATAGTTTTCGGGATGCCATGAAGACCGCGTATGCTATCTTTTGATAATGTGGGTACCGTGACTTGCATGGTGTGAGGACGGTGGATAC